>JAWNPH010000092.1:1740000-2340000 GCA_035047645.1 Drosophila merina
AGACAGATAGACAGACAGATAGACAGACAGATAGACAGACAGATAGACAGACAGATAGACAGACAGACAGACAGACAGACAGACAGACAGATAGACAGACAGATAGACAGACAGATAGATAGACAGATAAACAGGTACGCGTGAACTCGGTTGGGCGCTCGGTTGGGCGCTAGTAGACACAAAACTATTTTGCCGCTGATATATAAAAACTTTATTTTTTGGAATTTATCCCGTTTATTTAATTTTAATGTTAAATAAATTAATAGTTATAGCAGATTTATCCGTTTGGATAATTTTCACTTTTATTTATAAGAATTACTCCCGTTTTTTTGGGTTATATATTGATCCGGAAACCGTTATGAGTCTTTTCGAGTACGTTAAGAACAAAATAATGGTATTCCCAATATTCTCTAAGAGAGCTGGGTAGAAGGCCCGACATCGGCAGATATGAGCACAATTGACTCTTTTGAATTTACAGACAAGCAATTCGTATATGTATATATATGTACATATATATACAATCAATATATATGTGTTAATGTATATGTCGGGAATTTACTTGGTTTATAAGGTTTGAGGTTATAAATTGGAAATAAATGATGATGAAAAGGAATGAGAAGAGAGAGAGCGCTTTATTAAGTGAGCGCGTGTATGAGAGTTTCTGTATGAGAACGCTGTGGGGAAGGAGAGTGAAAATCCCTGCTGAGCGTGGCGCAATGAGAGGTGAGGAGGAAGAAGAAATAGGAAGAAGAAATAGGAAGATGAAGGACAGTTCGAATAGCCCTCCGAGAAGAACAGAAGTGACCATTGCGACTCGCTGCGTGACAGTGCAACTAATTATAAAACATGAACGACGCTAATGAAAGTCCATCTCCGACATCAGAAGTGGGATCACCACACCTACAAAACAATTCGGAATAAAGTTTACGCGCGATAGTCGAAAGGCAAAATAAAATGATAGCTGAATTATTAAAAGTGTCGGTGCCTGGCGCACGTGCTGTTTCCGCGACTCTACCGACATTCAACCCCGAAGCTGCTGACGCCGACGCAGCTGCATGGTGCAAAACGGTTCAATCACACAGATACGATAGTTTATTGGTTTAGCATCCTACTTCAGGCAGTTCGTCCCTAGATTTTCGGAAGTGATGAAACCATCGTACCAATTAACTTCGAAATTAAATGATTTCAAATGGAAAAAACAACATGAGGAAATTCGTCAAAGAATCATTAAAGTCCTGATCAGTGATCCAGTATTAATCATTTATGACCCCAAAATTCCAATTGAATTGCATATGGATGCGAGCGCAAATGGTTATGGCACTATGTTATTGCACAAAGTAGAAGGAAAACGCAGGGTAGTCGAGTATTATAGCAAATGCACCACGTTAGCAGAATCTAAATACCACTCTTATGAACTCGAAACATTGGCAGTCTTTAATGCCATCAAGCACTTTCGTCATTATTTAACCGGTAGACAGTTTACTGAGTATACAGACTGCAATTCTATTAAGGCGAGTCAGGACAAGGCGGTATTGACCCCGCGAGTGCATCGATGGTGGTCATTCAGTCATTTGAGTTCCACATTGAATATCGTAAAGGAAGACAAATGGCTCATGTTGATTGCTTATCAAGGAATCCTGTAGCTGTTGAAGCACAGCCAAATAGAAGTAACGTTGTGGAAGTACGAGTTGACTTGGCAACTATCCCACACAACTGGCTAGTATCCGAGCAGCAGCGCGATGAACATATCGAATATTATGAGCGAGTTGAATAGTGACGAGATGCAGAGAGAATTAGCGAACACGTATGAGATTAGAAAAAGTCTGTTGCATCGTATTATTCAAAAAAATGGCAAGACGCGATGTTTGCCTGTTATTCCGAGGGCGTTTAGATGGTCCGTTGTTAATCATATACACGAGGCCATAATGCACATGGCTTGGCAGAAGACACTAGATAAGGTCTACGAGCAGTACTGGTTTGAAAATATGGCAAAATATGTTAGGAAATTCGTAGAAAATTGCGTTACATGTAAATTATCGAAATCAGCCTCAGGCAAAACGCAAATAGAATTACATCCAATACCCAAAGTAGAGATACCGTGGCATACCATTCATTTTGACATTAGTGGGAAATTAAGTGGCAAGAAAGACGCAAAGGAATATGTCATTGTACAAATTCATGCTTTCACTAAGTACGTCTATTTGTACCACACCTGGAATTTAGACTCGATTAGTTCCATATAGCGGATCAGGGACGATGCTTCACAAGTAGCGAATTTCGCAAGTTCTGTAACACAAACAAAAGGGATTTACACGTGATAGCAACTGGTGCTAGCAGAGCGAATGGGCAGGTAGAGCGAGTGATGAGTGTACTTAAAGGGATGTTAACAGCAGTAAAGACTAGCGAACGTTCGTGGCAGAAGGCATTGGGTGAGATACAGTTGGCCATAAATTGCACCACTAATCGGGTGACTCAGCACAGTCCCTTAGAATTGTTGATAGGAAAAGAGGCAAGGCCGATGGGAACGTTGACCATCAACGAAGAAATGCCAGTAGATCTGGAGAAAACTAGAGAGAAGGCTAAAGAGAAACTCATGAGTTAATAGAAGAGCTTGACGACGGTAACAGAGAAGAAAACGTAGAAAAAGAATCCGATAATAAGTTGAGAGCGGATTGGTATTCAAATGGTCGAGTTTGTGCAGAAGGGAGCATGTACTCCAATTGGAAAATGTATAGCCTGCTAAACTGACATTTGACGACTAGGGTAAGATAGCCAGACGATTGAGCTTGAGTAGAAGAGAGCCTGTACTCTAAGCGTTAAGTTGAAGAATATCCTACTAAGCTAATCTCTGATGAAATGTATGGTTGATAGCCAAATTGTTGGGTTTGTGCGGAAGAGAGCGTGTACTCTAGAGGACATTGAGAAGGTTTATCCCGCCAAACATAACATTTGAAGACACAAGAAGTGTAAGAAAATTTGCTACGGAAAGTTAAGTTGAATGATATGAGTAATGAAGTCAAGCGATACATTAGAAAGATGAAGAACAAAGAAATACAATAAAGTTTATGATGAGTTGAGCAACACGAGGACGTGTTATAGTCAGGAAGGCCGTGTCGGGAATTTACTTGGTTTATAAGGTTTGAGGTTATAAATTGGAAATAAATGATGATGAAAAGGAATTAGAAGAGAGAGAGAGTGCTTTATTGAGTGAACGCGTATATGAGAGTTTCTGTATGAGAACGCTGTGGGAAAGGAGAGTGAAAATCCCTGCTGAGCGTGGCGCAATGAGAGGTGAGGAGGAAGAAGAAATAGGAAGAAGAAACAGGAAGATGAAGGACAGTTCGAATAGCCCTCCGAGAAGAACAGAAGTGACCATTGCGACTCGCTGCGTGACAGTGCAACTAATAATAAAACATGAACGACGCTAATAAAAATCCATCTCCGACATATATTTATACGTGTTCAGACATAAATATATGTAGTATATATACATACAGTCACCGACTATCTCTCTTCGAGTGCGAACGTCTGTGACTTTCTAATTGTGAGTGCTTTTTTCTTCTTCTTTTTTTCTGATTTTTTTCTTTTTTTTCAACGCAACGTGCAAATCATTCTATATCCATAAATTTGTTAACCATGGCCCCCAGGCCACCCAATTTAGGGGATAATCGCTTTGCCAGCCTCAGCGTTAGCCCCAAAGCTAAGAAAAAAAGAACCTTTCAGAAATTACCAGTTGATTTCCCAGACCTCCCTGAAACACAGTGCAAGAATCCGAGATTTTTAGTTGTCTCATCAAAAAACTCTCCGAAAACCATATCCGACTATAACTGCTTTGCCGTCCATAGAGCCCTTAAGTATATCAGCAAAGACATCATATCCATCTCTAATCTTCGCGATGGTAACCTTCTCATGCTGGTCAACTCCAAGGAAGTAAGTGACAAATTTATCAAAGTAACCTCTTTACCCGGCCTATGCGAAATCGAGTGCAAGCTCCACAACACTCTTAACTTTGTCAAAGGCACCATTTACGCACCTTGTCTTATTAACATTCCAGAAAACGAAATTGTTGAGGAACTAAAATCTCAAAATGTACACAGCGTCTTCAAATTCACCAAAATGATCGACGGCACCCCCATACCATTTGGAAAAATTCTCGTAACGTTTGACCGTTTCACTCTTCCCAGTAAACTAACGGTTTCCTGGCACACAGTCAAGGTTACAGAATATATACCCAACCCGATGAGATGTAAGTCTTGTCAATTATTGGGCCACACATCAAAACACTGCAAGAACTCACCCGCCTGTGTATCATGCAATCTCACCCCCCACCTTCCCGTGCCATGCACTCGCATTTTCTGTGCAAACTGTACCGGCGAACACCCAGCCTCCTCACCCGAATGCCCACAATATCAAATACAAAAACAACTTCTTCAAATCAAAACAAGCAAAAAATGCAGTTTCCGTGAAGCTCGCACGATCCTAAAACAACAACAAAACACAACAACTAACTCCACGCTTACCTACTCGATCGTCGTAAAACAAAACCCAGCATCCGCTGTTATTATCAAAAAACCCCGAAACCCAGACACGATTACAAACACCGACCTGCCCACCAGCTCGACAAAAGCACCAACTCCCCTTTCACCAACATATTCCACTTCTCGTGCCAATTTTTTGAATCTCGAAAAGAATCTTACTTCCTCACCAAGCACCTCTGTCAAAACTGATTTCTCTCACTTAAGCCCAACAAGTGAACTGAATACATGTATGGAACAATCTCGCTCCCTTAGGTCGGAAGCAAATGCTCTAATCAGACAAAACTACAACGACGACAATACAACAATGACTTCAAGATCCAACTCAAACGAATCCATTAATTCACACACCTCAAACCTACAAACAATAATCAACACAACAGACTCAGATAACACTATGGATGATTCCGACTCTTAGTCCTGATCCTCTCACCCTTACTTTCTTATGCACAAACTCATACACACACACCACAAATTAATAACAATCCAATAAAATTCAATCATGACAATTACTATATTACAATGGAACATCCACGGTATTTTTAATAATTACAACGAACTGACACTACTTATAAAAGACCACGCACCCGACATTGTATTTTTGCAGGAAACCAACCTTCCATGTAATTCCACAAATTTTATTTGCCCCAAAGAATATACTGGTTATTTCTACAATTTTTCTTATAACACCTCAGCCAAACAAGGCATTGGTGTACTTATTAAAAGGAATGTCCCACATACATACAGTAACATTAACTCCAGCATACTCTGCTCCGCATTGCAGCTTAATTTTGAACAAGTTATTAATATTGTTAATGCGTACATCCCACCAAGTCAAACCTTTTCATCCTCTGACATATCAGAAATCCTACACAATCTTAGTGGATCCACAATACTCCTGGGTGACCTAAACTCATGGAGTCCTTTATGGGGTTCGCCGCGCACAAACACAAGGGGTAAAAAAATTGAAAGCGTAATTCTTGAAAGCAGCCTAATTGTTCTAAACGACGGTTCCCCGACTCACCTTTCAACTCACAACACTTTCACTCACATCGATATCTCACTGATATCTCCACAGATAGCCCATATGTGCAGCTGGTCTATATCAGATAATCTCCATGGAAGTGACCACTTCCCCATAATCATCCACATAAACACACCTACCCGTCCCGATAATACTTTACCCCTGCCTAAATACAAGACAGACCTAGCAAACTGGAAACGCTTTAATGAATCTTGCGAAAAATCAGCAGCATATTGGACTGACGGTTGCCTAAATCAGCTAAGTGCCATGGTGGAACGCTAACCTTCAACAGCTTAGGGACCAAAAGCAAAGCTTGTTCTCGTCCTACAAAGCCAATATGAATGATACAAACCTCATCAGCTATAAAAAAGCAAACGCCATTTTCAAAAAAGCCGTACTTTCGGCCAAGCGTAACTCCCTTGAAAAATTTACTTCCAAAATCTCCCCAGTATCCTCCACAAAAAAAGTCTGCTTCAAAATGAAACGCCTAGCGGGCATCCCTCCTACACCGTTCAAATTTATCAAATCCAACTCAGGTACTCTAACTGGATCATTTAATATCGCCGAAGAGTTTGCCTTATCTTGGTCTGAATACTCTTCTGACCAAAATTTTCCAACAGAATATATACGGAAAAAAAATCGGTATCTTTCAGAGCCCTATCTCATCGACTCAATTTCCCCATCGGCTACATGCTTAGATTCCAAATTCACATTGCTTGAAATAGAAAATGCAGTAACAAAAGCAAAAGGAAAAAGCCCTGGGGCCGACAGAGTATCATACCCCATGCTCAAAAACCTATCTCCCCACCTAAAAACAAAACTTTTGGACATCTTTAATCAAATACTGAACACTGGAAAATACCCACATACATGGAGATCGGCTACTAATGGTCCCTATCCCAAAACCTAACAAACCGCCTTCCGATATTAACAGCTACCGTCCAATTTCCCTGTTATCCTGTCTAGGAAAAACACTAGAAAAAATAATAGCACAAAGACTTATCTGGTTCATTAAACGCCACAACCTAATTTCCCATAATCAAGTTGCTTTCAAAAGAAACCATAGCACGATGGACGCGTTATTGCGTATCCAACACTTCGCGTCGAACGCTCTTTCGACCAAAAATCATGTCTCTATCTTGGCGACGGATTTTGAAAAAGCCTACGATCGCCATTCATGCCGTACTTTGCAGACTCGAGCGTTGGGGCATTGGTCCAAGGCTTTATAACTTAATTAAAGCCTTCATGACCAATCGGTCCTTCAGGGTTCGAATAAACAATGTCACATCGAACTCCCACATTTTACACAACGGAATTCCGCAGGGTTCGCCACTTTCTGTAGTTTTATTTATAATAGCAATTGAAGATATAAATGACATTGTAACCCGGCATAAAGAAATCTACATCTCACTATACGCAGACGACGCCATCATCTTTACACAGTCCGAGCAAAATTTTTAGAAATATTGCAAGAAATTAACTTGTGGGGAGCAACCTCTGGGGCCTCTCTTGCCATTGAAAAATGCCAACTATTACATATTTGTCGGAAACAACGTTGCAACCTTTCCGACATTGACTTTAACAGCCGCACAATAAAATATGTAAACTTTTTAAAAATCTTGGGAATAACCTTCGACTCCAAACTACTTTTCCAACAGCACTGTCAGACTCTAAGAAAACAACTAGAAACTAGATTTAATTATTAAATTCCTATCATCAAAATACTCCTACATACATATTAAGACTCTCATAGATATTACGCGCACATTAATCCTATCTAAAATTAACTACGGTCTGCCAATCTTCGGTTGGTGCGCTAAAACTCACTTAAAAAAGCTACAAGCCCCATACCGCGGAGCGGTCCGTCGCGCCATTCACGCATTTCCCACATCTCCAGTAGCGTGCACATTGGCAGAATCCGGTCTTCCGAGTATTCAATCACGAGTAGAAGAAACCACATTAATGCTTATCCCGAAGCTGTACACCACGTCCAATTGCATGCTAACCAAAGACTTCGGAGCCATTTTTAAACAAAAGCGGAATTTTAAGTGCATATCCACTCTAAGACGTTGCGCCAACTACATCAAGCTACTTGACCTTCCCCTCCCTAAGCCCAGGAGATCCTTCAAATCGCCAGCACATTGGAGTTCCAAACAGCCTAACATAAACCTACAAATCTACAATGCTGCCAAAAACGATACATGTTGCTTAGAATACCAAAAACGTTTTTTGAGCGCACAAGAAGACCTTGGTGAGAAAAACTGGATTTACACTGATGGTTCCAAAGTCACCGACGCAACCACGTTTGCGGTTGTTGACTGCAACCGTAAAATAATTGCCGGAGGTAGGCTCCCGTCATACAACTCCATATTCACAGCCGAAGCTTTCGCCATTCTCAAAGGATGCCAATTCGCCTGCAAAAACGCTGGTAAATCTGTTATCTGCACAGACAGTCTCTCCTCACTTTCCGCTATACGCAACTGGAATCATAATGACCCCACAATACAAGAAGTTAGGCACATCCTAAGTTGTCATCCCACAAAAATCACCTTACTCTGGGTTCCCAGTCATCAAGGAATCTATGGAAATGAACTCGCTGACAAAGCCGCCCAAGAGATGAGACGTACACCATCAATCCTTTTCACTCCGTTTAACTGCAAGGATATCCAAAGTCGAATTCAGTTATATCTCAAAGAAAAGAGACTATCCGAATGGGCACTCTTCATGCACAGGTATCACATTATTAACCCAAATTGCATCAGTTTCAAGCCACCAACGAACGTACATAAACGGGAATGCGCGACCTTCATCCGCCTACGCATCGGGCACACCCAATCCACACACCAACACTTACTGAAGAGAACGGCGCGACCAACATGCCATCTATGCGGGGACGAGCTCACTGTGGACCATATTCTCGACGCCTGCAGTCGATTGCACTCAATCAGATCTCAATTATTTGGTACACATAGTCTTTCTAATTATTTAAGTAACCCATCTTGTGTAAATATCTCAAAAATCTACAAATTTGTCCAAAAAGCTCAGTTTATTATATAAGGAAATAACACATAAGTCTCGAGTCGAAGGCCCCCGTCGCTAGTACTCATTAAGTTTATTAGGTTTAGTATTGTATACTAGATTTAATTTTGTTAAATAAATAAATAAATATATACATATAGAGTGTATGTACGTATGCATGTTTGTATATAAGTAGTTTCCATTCTAAAATTTATTGTAATTGGTATTCTGTGTGTTCAAAATTTAATTAATTACCTTATATAAAAAAAAACAAAGTCACAAATCTTAATTACTACAGATGGAAACTGTAAACGATCAGTTAGTTATCGGAATTTAGTTTTGGATTTGCAAAGGTTGCGTATATAGGGGGTATACAGGTACCTCTATATACAATTATAGAGCTTATAAATCGTTTGCATAGGAAGATGTATGGTATATACAACTATTCGTCACCAGTAGTTTAATAGCTATGAAGATTTTTCTTTGATAATAACACAATAATGATGTTGAATTTAAATAATAAATAATAAAATACTATCCATTTTAATGATATTTCAGAGACCAACATTTGCTGAGCATTTTCGAAATCATCGTCGCTACACTTGAAGAGAAACTTAAGAGAATTGATAATCTCGAAAAAAGCATGGACCTTATGGTGCAGCGAATAGAGGGCTTGGAAACTCTCTTAACAAGCAATATTGCAAAAACGGATGTTGTTACATCTCAGTTATGTAATATAGAGTCAATAATATCTTATGAAAAGCATGCAATAGACGAATCAAAATTAAAAGTTATAAATACAACGGAAAAATTTACACAAAAAAATACAATTAAGGAAAAAATAGAAAACTTAGATGAAAGAGTTACTACTCTAGACAACAAGCTTGAGGGTCTAAAATCCCAATTAGATAACAACTTCTTGCAAATGGAAGAAATTAACGGAGAAGCTAGCGAAAAAAAGCCAATCACAATGGATAGTATTTATATTTCTAAAGAAATAAGCTATGAAAAAATGGCTGATGTATCTTTAGAATTAAGTGAACTCAGAGATACAACTGACAGAATTGATAAAAAACTACAATTTCACATTAACATCGTTTCTGAAAATATAGGCACAATTATGCGTATGATGCATGATATTTATATTTCAGTGGTCAGTGGCGTTAACTCTCGTAACGTTACGACTTCCATAGATGAATCCACAAAGTCGGAAAAAACAATTGACTTAGTTAAATCAATACAGACAATGGTTCCAGTGTCGGAAAAAAATGATTGGGATGTTGTGGTTGACATAAAAACGTCTGAGAATGATTTTCATTCAAAGTCAAAGGCCCATTTAAGCCAAACTCAACGACAAGAACGAGCTATAGACGAAATCCATCAAGATCTCAAAACAAAAGCTAACTTAATCGTAAATAATTTAGATACGTCCGAAAAGCGTCTTCAGGAACCGGTAAGTGATTTACAACCGTTTTTGAAGCTACCGGTTCGGTTAGACCTTTCATTCGGTACTGCTATAGGTCATTTAATGGATTATGGAGCAACCAAGTAAGTTTATTATTGCACAGATTAAGTTGTTTTAACATGTTTTTTTTTTTTTAATTTATGTTCTTTTCCAAGCTATTCTGTAAACGATGAAAAGTTATCGGAAAATAATTTAAACCTTTCTACATCAACGCAAACTACCTTTCATTCAAATGTATCTAATACCGAAGGGAAAATATTAGTCACTAACGGAAATATAGCTAATGGTACAGCGACATCCATGCCTATATCCACGAAAACAGCTATCCGAAAAGGAGGAATTATTTTTCCAAGCATTAAAAATAAGCCATCTATTATAAATAGTTCGTTTAACAATGAAATTTTGGCCTTAAAGGATATCAAAGTAAGTGCTATCAGACAAAAATTGAGAGTTAAATTTTATAATAAGGTGCAATAAAACGAATTCATTCTAGTTGTAATAACTCTCATTCACGTAATAAGAGTCTTTAAAATTTATTTTATTTTCTTAAATAGAGACTAATAATAAGTTATCGAATCTTAAAATTATATATAATCTAACCTGAGCCTGATTATTCATCCTGGTTTACCACTACGTCCCGTTGGATTGGGATGGAAGATTCTTAAGATTCTGATTGGGCCAAAAGCCTCAAAGCTACTAGCCATATGTCGAAGTGGCTTTAAAACGAAGCTTTTGAGCACAACATTATAGTTAAAGGAGGCAGCCTGTATAAATGCTGGCCCTTGTCGACTATTGGCCCTTAGTCTTGAGTTCTCTTCTCATCATTGTGTCTGCTATATGCCTAATTTTAAGCTTTCTATCAAGAAGTGCATTAATGTAAGTCATTTTATTTGCTTAAGGCACTCCCGTGTTGTTTAATATTGTAATAAACTGGAGCAGTTTTCTTTAATCCTGGTAAACCTGACGTGCTTGCACTTTTATTCTATTACGTTCTTTCGCCAATCAGATAACTAGATAAACCTAATAACTATATGAACACTAATTACTCTGCTGCTTTTGTGGGGCATCTAAAGCCGATTCTTTCCCGCTGAAAAAGGTTGAAGTGTTTCATTTCTCGCTCAGCTTCCACTGCAAAACGTATAGACCACCATCCGCCAAATTGACCTATAGGGCTTCCGTTTATGGTACGCTTCGAATAGCTGGGACAGATCCGAAATAAGTAAAGTGTAAATGGGATTACAAAGAAAAAGGTTACGTTTGTTGATCTGATAGGTAGGCGAGAACAGACGATTTAATAGACAAAAAGGCAAAAATAAGCAATGTAATGAAGACCATTTAAGTCCGAACAGAGTACCCAAAGCTGGTGTGGAATAAAGGTGTTAAGTTTCTAGTCCGGTTATTAAGATTGTTATTAGGATTGTTATTACGAATGTTATTAGGATTGTTAAGCATGCTAGTAACACTGGTTGTCTTCATTTTTATACCCTTGAAAAAAAGGTATTTTGTCCAGAAATGTGTAACGCATTAAAGGAAGCATCTCCGACCCCACAAAGTATATATATTCTTGATCAGCATCAACAGGCGAGTCGATATAGCCATGTCCGTCTGTCCGTCTGTACGTCTATCCGTCTATCCGTCTGTCCGTCTGTTTCTATGCAAAAAATAGACAGTAGTTTTAAAGCTAGCGTTTTGAAATTTTTACCAGATCATTATTTCTGTTGCACGCAGATCAAGTTTAAGAATCGGTCGGGTCGGACCACTATATCATATAGCTGCCTTACAAACGACCGATATGAAAACAAGTCTTTTTATGGGAAACTTTTTTGTTTTCCAAGCTACTGCAACTGAATTCAACATTTATTTATTTGGCATAGCCATACATAATTTGTGAAAGTATGGTCCGGATCGGACCACTATATCATATAGCTGCCATACAAACGACCGATATGAAAACAAATCTTTGTATGGAAAACTTTTTGGTTTTCCAAGCTATTGCAACCGAATACAATATTTATTCATTTGACATAGCCATACATGATTTGTAAAAGTTTGGTCCGGATCGGACTACTATATCATATAGCTGCCATACAAACGACCGATATGAAAACAAGGCTTTGTATGGAATACTCTTTTGTTTTCAAGGGTATACCATCTTCGGCTAGCCGAAGATAAATTTTCTCACTTGTTATTAATAAGATTATGTAGGAAAAGAACACCAGGCATAGCTCCACCGTTACTGAGTAATTTTATTTATTTATTTATTTGCTTTATTTATCCCTTAAAACGATATTTTGGCACTAAAGCTTATGACTTTATATAATATGTTCCAGAGTTTAGCATTAATTTGCTTTTTAACTGAATTATTATTAATTTTGATTGATTTACATTTTGCTTACATTCTATATATTTATAAGGAAAATGGGGAAAAAACCTTAATTTGAATTTACTAACCTAACTTAAAAACTAAACTAACTTAAATATTGTTTAACAGTTGATGATAAGTTCTATCAATTGAGCTATTTCTTTGCATATACATATTTAATTGCTAAGTTTGAAATTACTTGAAATTGTTCTCCTTTGTTGGAGCATGTGCTTAAGTTATTTATTAAATCTATGAGTAGAGAATTAATTTCGTCAGCAGAAAAAAGCTCTTGTTTGGTTGGTGGTTCTCTTGGTGATGTAGATTCTTTGACGAGTGCATCTCTGTAGCTGCCATGTGTAAATGAAGGAACTCTCTTAATTAGAGTAGACGAAGAGAGGAGACTTCCAGAGCTCGTACTATCAAGAGTTTTGCTTTTACTCTGTACAGTTATTTGTGTTTCGAGGTTGGTTCTTCTCATTCGCATTGCCGAACGCTTTGAGATCAGGTTGAGATAATACAAACGGCATGGACAAGTCTTATCGGTTGATGGGTGTTCTCCTTTACAATTTGTACATTTTATGTTGCTTGTATTCGTACATGAAGCTGTTGTGTGGGGTCCGGCACAGTGTGCACAAGAGGTTTTGACTGAGCAATTGTTTGACCCATGTCCAAACATTTGACAGTTGTAACATTGTGTTATTTTGTTTTCATTTTTTACCTTGTGATCCCATCGTACTTTCATGTGGTTAATATACTTGAAATTGTTACGCAGTTGTTGTACTGTTACACTTTTGTTTACAAAGTAAACAATGTACAGTAACAGGTCGTAATTCGATTTTACTCTTTTTTCAACCATTTTAACTTCGGTGCATTGCAATCCCAGATTAATTAGAAATGACTTCACAACGTCGATTGGAAGCCTATCCAATCCAGATAGGACGGCCTTGTATGGTTTTGTAGATTTAGTAGCATAGGTGTAGAACTCCCACTTAAGTTCCTTGAGTTTTGTTGAAAGCTGTACAAACTTCTCTTGACTGGAGTCAGAATCTGCCCCTTTAATATTTTTCTTTTTTAAGTTTTTCATTTTATCAGTGACAGATGCCAAAGCATCGCCGTTCAAAAGTTTTCGTCGCTTAATTATGAGTAAATAGGTGGAATGAGAGAAAGAAAAGAACTGATTGAAGGAACTGATAAGAACTTCACCACGTAGGCGGATAAACAATCGCAGAGTTTGCTGTTGACACAACCGTTCTGGGCAAAAGCTTATCGAAGACGTTACTGAGTAATGCTTAGTTGCATTAAGATCGTTAACCAGAGTTTACATTTTTAATGTGAAATGGAGAAAGGACATAGTCTAGTGAGGCCTTGGGTGATAAAATGAAGTCCGTTTGCGGAGAACCATTTTTGGATTTAAAAAAGCTACAAAGTAACAGCCCAAGATAGCTTCCTTGGAAGATTCCCAATGTAGCTCGCACAAGCCGTTACTGTACATCTTCAACAAGAAAACGTTGGGTTTTTCCAGCTAAGTAGCTTACCTTAGAATGGTGGCCGATTCGGCAAAGATTTTTCTAAGTGTTGCTGCTTAAGCTGTGCTTTCAATTTCTGAGCAAAAGGAGTACGACGAATTGCCTTTCTAACAGCCATTTTATAGCCAGCTAAAGCTGTTTTAAAGTCAGTCCAGAGACCCCACTTGTTGCTAGCATTATTCTCTTTTGTGAATTTGTGAATTCTTAGACTAACCTGTTGTTTGAGAATAAATGAAGTTACGAAAGCTACTGGTTTTGTGGTATTAATTGGTGAGTGTCCCTTCTATGTACATATAATCTAAGATAAGTTGCTTGGGTATGCCCTTCAGGGAGATTGTGTCTCTAGTATTGATCTAAAGACTAGAGTAGATTTCCTAACCATTCTTTATGATATATGTATTATAGTTGTATAATAGTTGGGACCGCTAACCTTTGTTGCACCAAAAACGACGGAGATCCGTATACATTAAAAAAACCTACCGCGGTTGTACTTACTCACAGTGTGTGGATGGCACAACAGCCTATTAGGCCTTTACCTAGTTTTCCGTTGACCGCTACTTGTTTTCTCACTAGCTCATTTTTCGAATACCACGCAAGACGAAATTTTCCTTATAGGAGATGGCTCTCAAGGTAACTGACGCGCTATCTGTGTTGCTGCAATTATTCGAAAGACATCTTTTAAAGCGCTTTTTAGCTAGAATGCAGCTTTGTTGGTAGCTGCTAAAAGCTTCTACTCATTGTTCGCGTGTCGAAAAACATTACCTTCTACAGGGTGCGCCATCTAGATGTATCCTATTTCGACATTGAATAGCTCCGCCATTTTTCAGTCGATTTTGACAGATGAATACAATTCTGAAACGTCATTCAGTGCCATTTTAGCTATGAGTCGAAACACACCGAAAGAATGCGCTGAAATCGTAGCGCTTTACATTGAAAACGATCGTTCAATTGTGAAAACTGTCCCAGGACGCATTATCTCAAAAAATGGAGTGGCCTCCTCGTTCTCCGCATTTAACGGTACCAGACTTTTTTCTGTGGGGATATTTAAAAAGTAAGGTTTATGCCAGCAAGCCAAAGAACATTGACGAACTCAAAGCTAATATACGAGCTGAAACAGCTGCCATATCACCCCAAATGCTGGCCAATGTTATGCAGAATGCCCGCAAAAGAGCTGCTTTTTGTGTATCAAATAGGGGTGGTCATTTAATCGACGTTATATTCTAATCCTGGTTTTAAATAAGTGGCATAGAATATCGTAAAAAAATCTTACTCATTTGCAAAAATTGGCTGATAATTAGTGGAGTTATTTAATGTTGAAATAGGATACATCCAGATTGCGCACCCTGTAATACCCTAGATTTCTGGACTAGGATTATATAGACACAAAATTTTACCTCCTGCTATCCTAGGTTCCTGGACTACGACTTTGTCGACTCCATTCTTCCATCCTCAGACAGATAGAGCTGAAACGCAGTGGTGAAAGCTTTACTTTGGTGGAGGTGCAGCTTTAGAAAAATCGACTGAAGACCCGGCCTTATTGTTGTCCGAAAGTTCAACGTCCTCCATTGGACAAGGCAGCCATGCTGCAAAGAAGCGACGCGGCCTTATTGTTGTCCGAAAGTTCAACGTCCTCCATTGGACAAGGCAGCCATGCTCCAAAGAAGCGACGCACCATTCCGAGAATTCCGAGAATTTTTCAGTTCCGCTATCTTGGTTCTACTTGGAGACCGATCTGTAAGCCTATATAACCCCTGAGCTAAATCCAAAATTATGCTCCCCGTGAGCGGCCTCTACGGGTGTTAGGAACTTCTTATTATATATGAGAACCACCGCGGTATCTCCATTTTCTTCGCTTTCACGACTCGGTAGTCTCACATCGTAGGTAGGTGCGGGTCCAGACGCAAGACGTCCATCGCCCTCGTAGACTCCCCAGAGTTCGTACGATCCATCTTGGCAGAACGTTCGTCTTCATATCCGATGATTCAAAAGCTGCTTTGGACTTAAATTAGCTACTTCTTCTACACATATATTTTCTACCTAAAGGCTTAAATTCGTTATGCTGCATTTGATCAAGTTTATACAGAATAAAACTTTTAGATGAAAATCATGTTCTGTAGCTCGAGCGCGGAGTTCCAGTGAGATCAGAGCGGCGGCCACACTCTTGTGTGCTGCTCAAATCGGTAATGCTGCGGGCATTGCACGTTGTCGTCTCAAAGGTAGAGTCCCGGCGACAGGTTCGTAGTCGTAAGCCACTACCACAGGTGACGATAAATCAACCAGCAAAGCCGTAGTGGGGAGGATACATGTCGGCAGCTTGGCGGATCGTGGCTGAGCGAGCGCGGTATTTTCTGATGTTGGAACAAGGTCGCAGCTGGAAAGTTCCGTAATACAAGATGCAATTCAAAAGTTCCAGGACTTTTATTTTTATTTTTTTTTTTTGTAACGTTCTTATTTTGTATTTAAAATCTATCCGAGTGGACAATCATTAAATGGTTTGGGGGAGACCTTGACTTAAGGGAGGTACATGGAATGTATATCTTATGGATTGACTTAGGTGTCTATTGGTTGGGGAGATCAAGCGGGTGTTTCCTTTTCAGGCGTCTTGGGGATTTCCTATTATCTAGGAGGTTGATGGCCAGGTGGTTGGGGTGGTTATCCAGTCTTTTTATGTATCTTCCGCTGAGACGGGTGATCTCCTCTGCTACACATCTAATTCCAAGCTCTTTATGGATTATTGAGTTTTCGTGGTACGGATGGGCATTCGAAACTGATCTCAGGCATTTATTCTGAAACCGCTGAATTCTGATGCGGTTAGAACAGCTTGCCGTGCCGCACAACGGTATCCCATAGGTCCAGATTGGCTTCAGCACTACTTTGTAAATAAGCAGTTTGAGTTTTTCTTTGAGCTTGGACCTTCTCCCCAGGAGCCAGTGCAGTTGCTTAAGCCGTAGGTTGGCCTGGTTGGGCTTGTTGATCAGGTGAGGGCGCCATGTGAGCCTGCGGTCCAGGGTCAGCCCTATATATGTGGGAGTGTTATTCATAGGGATGGTTTCCCCGTTGAGTGTGACGGCGGGGGGGGGGGGGGGGGGGGGGCAATCCCCCCTGCGTAGTGCGAAGGTTGTGTGGGAGGATTTCTCCGCGTTGACCACGATGTTCCATCGTTTCAGCCATGGATCGAGAGCATCCAGTTGTCTCTGTATGATGGTTGATGCTTCCTGGGGATCTGTGGTGGAGGCTAGGAAGGCGGTGTCATCTGCATATGTGGCTACTGTGAGGCTCCAAGAGGGGGTGATGGGAAGATTGTGTACAATATGGGTCCAAAAACAATGCCTTGAGGTACTCCAGCTCTTATAGGCCTAGGCTTGCTGATTGATGATCCGCATCTCACTCGGAATTCTCTTTCCTCTGTATACGACTTGAGGAAGGCGAAGTGAGAACTTGGGAGGTGGGATTTAATTTTGAAAAGGAGTCCAGGGTGCCAGACTCTGTCAAACGCCTGTTTGACATCCAGCATAACGGCGCAGCAGAACTTCTTCTCTTCGAAGGCCTCAAGCATGCTCTCAACAAGCCGGTGGCATTGCTCAGGTGTTCCATGGAGGCGTCTGAAGCCAAACTGGTAATCAGGGATCAGTCCGGCATCGTCCAGTACTGGCAGTACTCTACGCAAAAATACTCTTTCAAGTATTTTAGATAGGATTGCCAGCAAACTAATCGGACGATACGAGGCTAGATTGGCTTCAGGTTTTCCAGGCTGGAGGAGGACAATTACTTCAGCACGCCTCCATACTTTCGGGAAGTACCTTATACCGAGGCAGCTGTTGAAAATGTTGGGCAGCCTTTGGGAACAGAGTAGGGGCAACATTTTCAGTGCTAATGCATCGATTCGGTCAGGACCTGGTCACACCTGGGAGGCGATCTCCTGCGCAATCTACTCTGGTGCGACGGTCTGTATTGCCGGACTAGGAGCACTTGAGCTGTCTACGAACCTTATGGTGGCAGCACGCTCTTCACTAGTGCATCTGTCGAAAGGTGAGAATGCACTATGTAGATGGTCAGCAAAGGCTTCTGCTCTTTCGACCTCAGTCCGACACCAGGAACCGTCCACTTTGCGCACGGGTGATATCTTCTCCGCAGGTCTTTTTATGTGCCTCGTGACATTCCACAGATTGTGCTGCGGGTCTCCAGGATCCAGTTCCTTAAGAAATCTATGAAAGGAGTCTTGCCGTTGGATGGATAACTTGTCCTTCAGATCCTTGGTGGCACGATTAGGTGCTGTCTTGTCCCTGGGGTTGCGCGTCTCTTTAGTTAGTTTTTCGATGGCCGCAGCTATGTTGCTTGGAGTGGAAAGAGTGAGATCTGGGTACACGGAGGAAAACATTTGTGTTATTCTCGGTGAGTCTTCTGGGCGGGGTTTTTCTGAGGACGGGGATGTTTAGGAGCAACTTTACTGCGCTGGGGTCGGATAGCAGTTTATCATAGCTTGAGCATGTTATCTTAGAGTGTCCTATGCCCTTGGAGATGGCGAAGTCCAGCAGATTCGGCTGCTTTGAAGGGTCGGTAGGCCAGTTTGTGGCCTCTTCAGTGGAATGGCAGTCCAGACTTTTCCGCTGCAGGTATAAAGCGAGAACCAAGGGACTCAAAGAAGTCCTGAAGGTGGGTCTCGGTTATCGAGTGTCTAGGTGGGAAGTAAACCGCACCAATGGTGATATTTCCCTGTGGGCTAGAAATCCTGGTCACGGCGCACTGTGCCCATTCCTCCTGAAACGCGGGAAGTTCCGTGTACTGAATGCCACTCCTGATGAGCATAGCTGCTCCTCCGCGTGTTCTGCCAGATGGATGGTTGGCATGTAACAGTTCGTACCCGCTAATGTTAAAGTACGATCTGGGACAAAAGTGGGATTCCGAAACTAGAAGAACATCGATATTGTCTGTTTTGATGAGATGCTCTACTTCGGCTTTGCTCCTCTGCAGGCCGTTTGCGTTTCAAAAAACTATATTAAGACTTATTTGCATTACTTTCTGTTGAGGATGGCAGCTATAAACTGCATCATCTGCGAGATCAACTTTTCCATCATCCTCTCAATCGTTCCTTCCATTCGGGCAAGCATCGTTTCAAGCTGGTCCCTGTAACCACGCTGGTACGCTGGTTCGAGATTAACAAAAAATATCCCCAGTGGTTGTTTGGATTTCCTGCCAATGGGATTGTGCAGATCCCTCACAGTATGGCCGTATTTGTGGAGTTCTTCTTTAATTTCAGTCTGGTCCGTTGAGTGGTGAAGCCCTTGATGACCGCCCTGTACGCTCTCTCGTCCTTTGGTTGAAAGGTGTGGTGCCTTTTGTTATGTGCCACGAGGTGCTGGCATAGGGCTGTGTGGGACTCTTTGTCTGGCATCATTACGCGTACGTTATTATTTCTCTCCGTTTTATACGAGAAATCCTTTTTGGTTCCGACTAGAGTCGTTATCATCTTAACAACCGCTGTAATCTCGGTCACGTCTGGGATGTAGATCGGGGGAGGCTTGAGGGTCTTCGGGATCGGGATTGGTTTCTCTTCTGTTTTAGATGCCACTGCCTCTGAGGCAGTTTCGGGTTCGTCATGATCGTCGTCATCTTCTTTGCTTGAGAGGAGGGCAAAGGGGCTGTTTACCAGCTTGCTGCGCAGAACTGCGCTGTGCTAGGTGTGACGTTTGGCTTTTCTCCTTGCCTGTTACGTGCGGGCTTGCGCTTGATCTTGCTGGGCTCCGAGAAAGAAGAACTCGAGCTTAAGTCGCTGCTCGAGCTGCACTTCCTTGCTTTGAGGGCCTTCTTGCAGGGCATTGTTTTGCCGAGCTTGCCAGGCGGGGCCTGCCAGTCCATACTCTAGGTTGGCGTTCTATAACGTTTATGCAAATAATTAGTCACAGCAGCAGGGGCAGCGAAGGGGCAACGGACACAGTGGGACTCCGATCTTGGCAGCCCGACCCGGCCCGTAAAATGCGCAATCCACCAAGTCCCAAGTGCGGGAATAACAAAACACAAAATTCCGAAAAATAATTCAATTTAAAACCGAAAACAAAGTTCCTTTTTGATAAACGATTTTTCAATGAAACAATGACTTTTATTAAAAAACGAATATTATTTATTGTTTTTTTTTTTAATTTATTGATCGCCTTCAAAATGGTGTCCTTCTGCCTAAATACAACATTTTGCACGTTCAAGAAGTTTATCGAATGACTTTTTTAGGTCCTTTATCGGTATAGCGTTGAGGACGGCGGTCTTCGCCTTTTGGATGGCAACAACGTCAACGTAGCGGTTTCCTTTCATGGCCAAATGTAGTTTTCCGAACAAATAAAAATCGCAGGGTGCCATATCAGGCGAATACAAAAAGTTTGGGTCCTTTTTGGCCTCTTTAATAATGTCTCTTGAATGTTGAATTCTGTGGTCTTTTTCGTGTTGTTTCAAAGTGTGCGATACAAATCGAGCACAAACCTTTCTGAGGCCAAATTTTCTGTCAAAATACGATAAATCGACGCTGCGGATATTTATAATTCCGATTCTATATATTTAAGTGATGATTTCGGCTCTTTTTTAATAAATTCTTAAATGAATGAATTGTTTTTTTTCGTTCACAACATCTTTTGGCCGGCCCGAACGTTCGTCGTCTTCCAAGTCCTCCCGTCCCTCTTGAAAACGTTTAAAGCACTCGTGAATACGGCTACGGGATAGACAATCATCGCCATAAACTTGTTTCATCATTTGATCAGTTTTGGTACCAAGTTTTAAACAAAACTTAATATTGGCTCTTTGTTCGATGCTTATTTTCCGACCGACACTACAAATGTAATATCTTATGTAGCGCGATATCTCAGCTGTTATACAAGTCAGCTGTTATACAAATTTTGTATTCAGGCAGAAGGACACTATTTTGAAGGCGACCAATAAATATTTAAAAAAAAAATACAAATAATATTCGTTTTTTAAAAGATTTTAGTAGATTTACTAGATTAATAGATTGTAGATTTTGAATATACGGGTCCCTGTAAGGTAGAAAAGATAGAAGAAAGAGACAATATAATAATATCAACCAATAAAAATTGACGAGGCACGACGACAAAAAAGACGAGGGATATGGAGGATTATAATTTTGCTACATTAACACTTAACTAACTTACATTTAAGAGTTTGGCGGGATTTAGAATCTTACGATATTATACGGATAGGGAGATCAGAGGGGTGGATCCTCTTCAGACGACGGATGCTGAGAGCATTGGCGAGATCACTTGCCAGAGAGTTTGGGTGTGATGCTAAATTCTCCGCGTATCGGCTGCTGTGAAAGTTGATCTGATCACCAATCAGAGTAATCTGGAGATCCCTTAGGATAGCGTGGTTGGAGGCGTACCAAGGGAGCCCGGATGCAAGCCGAGCAGCACGTGTCTGGACAGTTTTCAGCCTGTCAAGCTGGTGCTAGGAGGCCGTTCCCCATACTTGGATGGCATAGGTCCAAGTAGGGTTTAGTATTACCTTGATGAGTAGTACTTTAGTTTGGAGTTGTAGTTTGCTAGACCGTAGGAGCCAGTCTAGTTTTTTCATCTTTAAAAGGCGCTTGGTCTTGACCGCTGTGATATGGGCCCGCCAGATGAGTTTACGATCCAGGTGGACTCCCAGGTAACAGTGGGAATTGACGTTGCCTATCAACCCACCGTTAAATGTTAGGCCAGCGCAGATGCCGGGACGGAGCGCAAAGGTCACACAAGCGGACTTAGCACAATTGATGGCTGTAATCCATTTGGCTGCCCAGGCTTCAATGTCGTGCAGCCATTCTTGTACTGCATTCGAGGCCGTTTGCAGAGACGTGTGAGACGCAAGCATGGCTGTGTCGTCGGCGTATGTAGCCAGTAGTACCTCAGCCGATGGAACACTGGGGGACGGAACTGGCATATCTGCTGTGTATAGGGTGTACAAAAAGGGTCCGAGTACACTTCCTTGAGGAAGTCCTGCGTTCATGGCCAGCATTCTCGATCGAGAGTCTCTCACTTTTTTTTTTTTTTTTTTTTTTTTTTCTCTGCCACCTCGAAAGTCCGATCGGTGATGAAGGATCTCTCCTGAGATGATATCCTTTATAGTGGGGTCCTGGAAGGAGAGCCTTGAGTTTGTATTGTAGTCCCTCGTGCCATACCTTATCAAAAGCTTGCTTGTCATCGAGGAAGACTGCCACCGTGTAGAGCTTGGACTCAAGGGCGTGCGTGACTAGACGGTGGACTTGTTCCGGGCAACCGTGTGACTTTCTGAAGCCAAATTGATGTTGGGGTATGTATCCTGATACCTGCGGCAGATCCATCAATCGTTTCATCAGAATGCGTTCAAAGACCTTAGAAAAGGTTGGAAGTAGACTTATTGGGCATTAGGAGTCTTTTTGCGTTGGAGGTTTGCCGGGTTTGGGTGTCATAACGATCCTCGCACGCTTCCATTGCTTAGGGAAGTGCCCTAATCTTAGCATAGCATTATAAATTTTTACTAATGCCGTAAATCCTTTGTGAGGAAGGAATTTGGCTACCCGGTTGTCAATACCATCGAGTCCAGGTGTCTTTTTCAGTTGAAGGCCCTCTAATTGCAGAGTGACTTCTTGCGGAGTGGTATGTTTTATGGGAAGGGTTGGTAGAGTAGGGACATCCAAAAAGCTAGCGACTTCTTGCAAATGCTCTGCAAATGCGTTCGCTTTATCACAATCTGTTTTCAGCCACAGGCCACAGTGTCCCAAGACGGGCGATCGGCAGAGCGGCTGCCTCTTTATTTTTCCCGTTAGCTTCCAAGCTGAGAAGTCGCTGCTATTGTCAGGGCCGGCTCCCTCAAGTAGGCTGTTGAAGTTTTCCTGGCGGTTTTTGGCAAGCATATGACGCAGTCTGTTTGTGACACTTGAGAGGGACTGCTTAGTTGCAGGATCTCCTGTTGCTATTAAACGCCTTCTGAGGTGTCTTTTAAGGTTCAGAAGAGCTATTGCCTCCGGATTTAGTATTGATCTACTAAAAGTTTTCGGGCTTACCTGGCGTGGTGAAGGAGTAGCCTGTCGTCCAGCCTCAATGACAGTAGCAGTGAAGCAGTCGACATAAGCATCCAGCTCGTCGCTAGTGTTGATGGGCGAATTGAGCGCGACATTATCCTCGATGTGTGCTTTAAAAAGACCAAGGTTCGCATGCGGGGCCAGTGTTCTAGGGGTTCCCTGAAAGTATTGGGCCTCCTCATCCAGTTCAAAGAGAAGCGGGAGATGGTCAGATGAAAGCTCAGTGAGGGATCTCACCTGGATTTGTTGCTGTTGCCTTTAGATATGCCAAAGTCAATGGCGCTGGGAGAGGCGCTCACCCGGTAGGGGTAGCAGGTAGCTTCGCCTGTAGCTGCAATGCCCTCGTCTGCTAAAGCAGAGGACAAAATCCTGCCTCTGGCACACATTCTGTGGTTGCCCCACCACCTATGTTTGGCGTTCCAGTCCCCTGAAGCAAGGTATTGCGAAAAAAGAGTTGCCGAGTTGCGAAAAAAGTGCCAGAAAGTCTGTCTCCGCCCACCTGTTGGCAGGGGGGCAATAGACCGAGGCAACATCGAAGGATCCTCTGCTTGCAGACAGAGGACAGTGTAAAGGACACAGTGTAAAAGAGGGTTGATGGGAGAATGTGGATCTTATGATAATTGCCGCTCCTCCGTGCAGCCTACCATCCGGGTGGTTGGCAAAGTGTAGGGTGAAGCCGGGAATTCTAAAACGGGACCGTGTCTTGAAGTGCGTCTCGGACAACATAAGGATGTCGATGTTATGAAGTTCAATGAAGGCAATAATCTCGATGATCTTCGAGGAGGCCCCGTTGGCGTTCCAGGATGCTATTTTAAATCGACCCATTATGAGAGGTGGTGGGGGGAGGGAGCAAGCGAAGGATAACTTGCATGACGGTCTTCGTGATAACCAGATCCAACTTCGCATCCAAATTATCGTTTGTGCTGGTGGCCGGGGGGGGCGGGTTGTAAGCTGATGGTATACTGGGCTGTCCGATTTGAGCAAACGTATTATTAATACTCGCTACGCTAGCGTAAGTTTGCTTGCCAAAGGTAGGGGTAGTACTTGGTAGAGGTGATGGAATAATCTTCTGCTGCTGCTTATTTTTAAAATTAATCTGTAGATATTTTTTGCAACCTTTAAAGTTGGCTGCGTGAGAGTTGCCACAGTGATGGCAGCATTTAGGATCGTCCGGTCCGAGATTGCATTCAGCAGTTGGATGGTGCCTTCCGCACTGCCTGCATATGTGGTGTCGGGTGCAGTATGCCTTGCTGTGCCCGTATTCCTGGCACCTAAGGCATTGGACAGGCTCGGTTTGTTTACGCGGCTTCTCACAGCTAATTTTGTGTCTGCAGACAGAAGAGATGTTTTTTACGAGGTTGTTACTCTCGTCTTTTTTGAGGTCGATGAACCTCATGTTCAGTGGGCGTTTCGTAATCTTGTTGAGAGGGGTGTAGATGCGGAGGACGTGGTGCCCTTCTTTCAGTAGGCATTCGGTAATGTCTTCCGACGGAACACCGTGATGAATGTTGCGCATGACAATGCGGAAGGGCCGATCTTCCGGTAGCTGGTGGTGGTGAAAGTGTGTACCCCTTTCGTGGAAGTGACGGGCCACAATTCTGTAGTCGTCAGATGAGTTGCACTGCTTAACGATTTTATTGTAAATGTGGATCCAATGAGGGCGTCGAGTTCTTTGGCGAATTCCGAAAAGTTAACAACGCCGGGGACCGTGACTCCTGGTATTTTAGCTTTACGACTAGGCAGTGAGGGGGCGACGGGAACAGGTATATTAGTATTTGCGGGCTTCAGGGTGTTTCTACGCTTCTCTTCGGCACGACTGACCGCTGCTTGCGAGGTAGAGGGTTCCATGTCTTCGTTGTCTGTTAGCTCCTGGAAACGATTTTTGTGGACATTGTCCTCCTTATGAGGGACTGCCTTTTTACGGGTTATTTTCGGGGAAAGAGCTGAGCCGGCTCTTTTAAAGGATACATCTTGCCATCCACTAAAGAGAGCAGGGGAGATCGGTGAGGTGCTTACAGCCACATTGAATTGGCTTTGCTAATTGTAGTAGAGCACACACTACCATTTAGTGTCGGTGTAGAGTTGTACTGCGTTGACATTGTGGAGATGCTTGAAGTTGTCGTACTAGTTGTAGTACAAGTTGTGAGATCCCATGGGGCGGAAATGGCTGGGTATTCGCATGATCCGCCATTACGTATGTGAGTTTCCGTGCACAGAAGGCGTTGAATTTCTGGTCGGCACTAAGCCCTAATATCCGAAGGTAATTTGCCAGCTGTTAGGAGCATCTTCTCATAAACAGCAGAGTTGCTTATTTCTATGCTCAGAGTCAGGAAAAATGCTCTCCTCCATTTGGGCAATTATGGTTTTTGTTCAATCACTGATTTACTTTACTTTTACTGCAAGGTTTTTTTTACTGCCCCTCTTGGTGGCTGCGCGCTGTGTGAGGGACCCAATGGGCAGAGAATGCAAGCTTATCACACCTCTCCCACTATTGTTTGTTGTTGTCCAAATGCCGACTCTGCAAGGCAGGGTCCAAAGTTTAGAATGCGTACTGTTTTGCACAGCAGCAAAATAGATAAGCTTTTTATTATATTAGACTATTATTTTAGTTTTCTCGTGCACGTGGTCTCCAGTGTGGCCAAGTCGGGAATAAATTTGACATCATAAATTTAAATGAAATAATACAACAAAAATTCGAGAGGGACGGTGACTGTCGAAAAATAACTTACATATGTACAAGTGTAAGCAAGTATGTTTTTGTTTTAATACATTTTTTTCGGACTTATACTTACTTTCTGGATGTGCCTCCAAATCTCTGCTTGGTCCACGCTAATATGACTATCTTCGTTTTTGGTAAATAATATAGCCTGTGCTTAAGGTGAATTAACTTGAATTCTCCATTTCTCAAGTAGGACATTAGCTAATTAAATGCTATCTGTATAAATCACCAACACCATATTTTTTACTTGCAAGGTCACTAGGTATTACGTACCTTGTCGTTCTTGATGACTTGGTATACGTTGGGCCTTGAAGCTTTTTCTATCGATTGCGTATGCAATTCAGATTTATTTTTTTCTCCTGCGCAGAAGTTTTGTGTACTTGGAAATCTTGTAGTGACTTTCATTATGTTGCCAGTTATTTCTTTTATTTCTTTGATAGTTATTCTAGATAACGCATCAGCAATGTAATTTTCTCTACCTCTCAGATACTCAACTGTAAAATTATATTCCCCTAATTCAAGTACGAGTTAATTTTGAGCCAGGATTAGTCATTGAAAACAAGAAGGTAAGTGGTCTATCATCTGTTTTGACTGTAAAATGTTCACCGTAAATATATGGTCTAAGTGTGTTATTGCCCAATGTATTGCTTCTAACTCCTGCTCGGTTATACTTTTACTACTCTCACCCTTTGTAAATGATCTTGATGCGTATGCAACTGGAAGTTGGCGACCATTATAGTTTCGAGATAAAACTGCGCCACACTCCATTCTATACTAAAATCAGGGTATTGCAAGAGAGTGGTTTCCATCATTTCAGTTCTTAAATGCAAAAATACTTTTTGTCAGTCTTCTGTCCATTCAAAGGGAACATTCTTTTTGCATAATCTAGTTATGTGCCGTGAATAGTCGGCGAAGTTTTTAATAAATCTCCAGTAATGGTTACAAAATGCAACAAAACGCCTTACACTATGCGTATCATGGGGTACTGGATAATTTTTGATGACATCAAATCCAAAAATTTATTTTCCAAAAAGGTAACTTCACGCTTAAAAAATGAACATTTCCGAGTGTGTAATTTAAGATTGCATTTCCTGCAATTGTCAAAAACATCTGATAAGTTCTTAATCATATGCTTTTCGGAACAACCCATGACAGATCATCCATGTAGAGAATTGCTTGTGTAGGCTCAAGCCCAGAAAATTAAATAGTCGTCATTCTTTGAAGGGAATAATGCGCTATTTTCAAACAAAACGGTAATCGTATGAAACGATATGAACCATTTGTTGTTGAAAGTGAAGTTATATTTCTTTAACTCTTTTCTAGTTCAATTTGGTGAAAACCTGACATCAAGTCGAGGCATAAAAAATATTTAGCTCGACCCAGTTGATCCAAAATGTCATCAATTCTATGGAGTGGAAATTTATCAAACAATATTTTTTTATTGATTTGACGTCAATTACTAATCGCCATTCTTTTTTTCGAGTCTGAAAGAGATTTTTTTGGTACTAAAAAAAAGTGGACCATTATATTCTGATACTGATAGTTATACTATCTTATTATGGATCAATATTTGTACTTGAGCTTGAATCTCGTCTATCTGACTATGGGAATTTCTATAATTTTTGATATAGTTTGGTTCGTCATCTTTTAATCTCAGTTTCTGCTTATAAAATATGTTTGCCGTTACTGGTTCTGTTGTCAGACCAAATATATCTGTATGTTTACTGCATAGTTTTTTTAATTATGCTTCGAATTGTGGAAAGAAAAATTTGGACAACTGGGACGTGACAGCTTTTTCTCTTGTTTTTTCATTAGATTGAACTACGTCATAGTTTGAAATTGGTTCATATTCTAAATTATTCAAATCTATTAATTGATCAGTATTTTGTGTATTTAATATTCGAACAAAAACATTTTGTGATGTTGAAATGGTATTAGCTATATAAATGACTGTTTGTATTTCTTGATTTGAGATCAATATATTTTTATCTTCAATTGAAGTTACAATGATCTTTCGGATAACTTGCGATCTTGCTGGTAATAATATTCTCTTATTACCAGAGTTATATGTTATGGGAGCATATATCGAACAATTTAAATTAATAGGTCTATTAATAAACCAATCTTCTGTCAGTTTGAAATCTAGATGGCAATTTAAGATCTAGATGGCAATTTTTTATAAAATCAATGCCTATTATTCCATCACATGGTATTGGGAATTGCTGATCTACCATATGCAAATTGTGTGGAATTATATATTCATCTGTCTGTATCTCAATTGACTTTAAACCTTTGGATTCAATAATCTCTTGGCTAATGCCTTGGATATTAATTCTATTGTCATGTTGAATGTGATTGGAGTAATTGGCTTCTTCTTTTAAAATGGAGATGTCTGCACATGTGTCAACTAAGAAAATTAATCTTTTTCCTGTTTCACCGTGATTAAATTAAATTAATATATTCATACTGAGATTTTACCTTTGTTTTATCTATTCCTGTGTATCTGAGGACTGATGAGAGTTTCCCGAATTATTTTGGGGTATTCTCACATTTCCATAGTTGTTATTATTATTTTCATTTTGGTTATTTCGGCTACTTCTATTCGAGTTTCCACGACCTTCACAAGTTTTACCATTATTTTGGTTATAATTATTGCCGTTATAACTATTATTGTTATAAATATTTTTATAACTTCTATTATTGTAACGGTCATTGCCTCTGCCGCGACCGTTACCTCTATAACTATAACCTCTATTAGAATTATTTTATTTATTTAACCAAATTAAATCTAGTATAATATACTAACCCAAATAATTTAATGATTACTAGCTACGGGACCTTCGACTCGAGACTTATGGGTTATTACTTTGCACGTGTATATAATAAACTGAGCTTTTTTGGACAAATTTGTTAATTTTTGAGATATTTTCACAAGAGGGGTTACTTAAACAATTCGAAAGACATGTGTACAAAATAATTGAGATCTATTTGAGTGCAATCGACTGCAGGCGTCGAGAATATGGTCAACGGTGAGCTCGTCCCCGCATAGTTGGCATGTTGGTCGCGCCGTTCTCGTCAGTAAGTGTTGATGTGTGGATTGTGTGTGCCCGATGCGTAGGCGGATGCAGGTCGCGCATTCCCTTTTATGTACGTTTATGTACGTTCGTTGGTAGCTTGAAGATGATGCAATTTGGGTTAATAATCTGGTACGTGTGCATGAAGAGTGCTCATTCGGAGAGTTTCTTTTCTTTGAGTTATAGCTAAATTCGACTTTATATATCCTTGCAGTTAAACGGAGTGAAAAGGATTGATGGTGTAAGTCTCATCTCTTGGGCGGCTTTGTCAGCGAGTTCATTTCCATGGATACCTTGATGACTGGGAACCCAGAGTAAGGTGATATTTGTTGGATGAGAACTTAGAATGTGCCTAACTTCTTGTGTTATGGGGTCATTATGATTCCAGTTGCGTATAGTGGAAAGAGAGGAGAGGCTGTCTGTGCAGTTAGCAGATTTACCAGCGTTTTTGGAGGCGAATTGGCATGCCTTGAAATTGGCGAAAGCTTCGGCTGTGAATATGGAGTTGTATGACGGGAGCCTACCTCCTGCAATTATTTTACGGTTGCAGTCAACAACTGCAAACGTGGTTGAGTCGGTGACTTTAGAACCATCGGTGTAAGTCCAGTTTTTCTCACCAAGATCTTCTTGTGCTCTCAAAAAACGTTTTTGGTATTCTAAGCGGCATGTATCCTTTTTGGCAGCATTATAGATTTAAAGGTTTATGTTAGGCTGTTTGGAACCCCAATGTGCCGGCGATTTGAAGGACCTCCTGGGCTTAGGGAGGGGAAGGTCAAGTAGCTTGATGTAGTTGGCGCAACGTCTTAGAGTGGATATGTCTTTGGTTAGCAGGCAGTTGGACGTGGTGTACAGCTTCGGGATAAGCATCAATGTAGTTTCTTCTAAGCGTGATTGCATACTCGGAAGACCAGATTCTGCCAATGTGCACGCTACTAGAGAGGTGGGAAATGCGTGAATGGGGCTTATAGCTTTTTTAAGTGCGATTTAGCACACCAACCGAAGATTGGCAGACCGTTGTCAATTTTAGATAGCATTAATGCGCGCGTAATATCTATGGGAGTCTCAGTATGTATGCAAGAATATTTAGATGATAGAAATTTAATAATGTTAAATCTAGTTTCCAGTTGTTTTCTTAGATACTGAAAGTGCTGTTGGAAAAGTAGTTTGGAGTCGAAGGTTATCCCCAAGATTTTTAAAAAGTTAACAATTTTTTTTTGTTTTTTTTTTTCATATTGGCTCTGTAGGACGAGAACAAGCATTGCTTTTGGTCCCTAAGCTGTTGAAGGTTAGCGTTCCACCATGGCACTTTGGCTTTGTGGGTCACTCTTTTCGTTGTGGGGACTGCTGCAGTTTGCAGCTGCTCGTTTGACTTTCGTTATTTGTGCAACTTGCTGATTTAGGCAACCGTCAGACCAATATACTGCTGATTTTTTGCAATTTTCATTAAAGCGTTTCCGTTTCCAGTTTGCTAGGTCTGTCTTGTATTTAGGCAGGGGTAAAGTATTATCGGGGCGGGTAGGTGTGTTTATGTGGATGGTTATGGAAAGTGATCACTTCCATGGAGATTAACTGATATAGACCGGCTGCACATATGGGCTATCTGTGGAGATATCAGTGAGATATCGATGTGAGTGAAAGTGTTGTGAGTTGAAAGATGAGTCGGGGAACCGTCGTTAAGGAAAATTAGGCCGTTTTCACGAATTACGCTTTCGATTTTTTTACCCCTTGTGTTTGTCCGCGCCGAGCCCCATAAAGGACTCCATGAGTTTAGGTCACCCAGGAGTATTGTGGATCTATTAAGATTTTGTAGAATTTCTGATATGTCAGAGAATGAAAAGGTTTGACTTGGTGGGATGTACGCATAAACAATATTAATAACCTGTTCAAAATTAAGCTGCAGTGCGGAGCAGAGTATGCTGGAGTTAATGTTACGGTATGTATGTGGGACATTCCTTTTAATAAGAACACCAATGCCTTGTTTGGCTGAAGTGTTATAAAAACAAGTGAGAAAAGTTATCTTCGGCTTGCCAAAGATGGTATACCCTTGAAAACAAAAAAGTTTTCCATACAAAGACTTGTTTTCATATCGGTCGTTTGTATGGCAGCTATATGATATAAAGGTCCGATCCGGACCAACCTTTCGCAAATCGTGTATGGCTATGTCAAATGAAAAAATGTTGAATTCGGTTGCAATAGCTTGGAAAACCAAAAAGTTTTCCATACAAAGACTTGTTTTCATATCGGTCGTTTGTATGGCAGCTATATGATATAGTGGTCCGATCCGACCGATTTTTAAACTTGATCTGCGTGCAACAAAAATAATGATCTGGTAAAAATTTCAAAACGCTAGCTTTAAAACTACTGTCTATTTTTGCATAGAAACAGACGGACAGACGGACAGACGGACATGGCTATATCGACTCGGCTGTTGATGCTGATCAAGAATATATATACTTTGTGGGGTCGGAGATGCTTCCTTTAATGCGTTACACATTTCTGGACAAAATTATAATACCCTTTTTCAAGGGTAAAAAAATTGTGGAAATAATCAGTATATTCTTTGGGGCAAATAAAATTTGTAGCATTATATGGAATGGTGGTTTCATATGCAATATGAGTTTGTGCATATGAAAGTAAGGGTGAGAGGATCGGGACTAAGAGTCGGGATCATCCATAGTGTCATCTGAGCCTGTTGTGTTGATTATTGTTTGTAGGTTGGAGGTGTATTACTGACCCTTAAAGCTGTACCTTTGCTAGGAAAAATGATGGAAAGGGTATTACTGGATCGCATCCTTCTCAGAGTAGCGTGAGCAAAGCTATTCCTCAATGGCAATTCGGTTTCCGAAAAAGTCATGGCACACCAAAACAGATTCACCGGTGACTAAGTTTGTCTTAGAGTCAATGGAGAAAAAGATGTACACATAGCAGTATTTATGGACATACAACAAGCTTTCGACAGAGTTTGGCCTGACGGTCTTCCATCGAAGCTAAAAACTCTCTCGACGCCGCAATTATTTATACTAATTAAAAGTTTTCTTGCAGAAAGGAAATTTATTGTGGTTGTTGATGGCGAAAAATCAGCACAGCGATCCATCTTGGCAGGTGTACCCCAAGGTAGAGTGCTAGGCCCGACCTTGTATTCGCTGTACACTTCTGACATGCCGGGGTCCTGATGCTGTACGGAAGTTGAAGACGAAGACAGTATAATAGCAACATACGCGGACGACACTGCGGTAATCCTTAGGAGTAAAGAAATTACTATTGCAACCAGAGGCCTACAAAATTACGTAACGGCTTTCGAAAAGTGGGCAATGGAATGGAATATAGAAATTAATCGCAGCAAATGTGTTTGCGTAATTTTCGCCAAAAGACCTTTGAATTGCCCAGGAATTATAATGCTTGGCTCCACACGTCAACACAATACCCATTACAAATACCTTGGTGTGATTTTGGACAGAGGATTAACGTTCCAAAGGCACACAAGTATGATTAAACAAGCTGTGCTTTCAAAGGATACAAAAATGTCATGGCTCCTATCGCCGAGAAACAAACTTTCGTTGACAAATAAAGTACGCCCTCCACGTCTTGCCCTCCACCCAACACATTGGCGAGAAGGCTTACCCAGCCCCCACGAAAAGGAAGACTGAAGAAATATTACCCCCAAGATCTTCTTTCCAGATTTTTCTAAAAAAAAAAAAAAATAATTGTATTGTAAAATAATTTTATAGTAAAATGTAATGTAAATGTTAATAGTAATTTACTAGATGTACAGTATGTATTTACATACCTTTGAATAATCAATTTTTTATGTACAACCTGTAAAGCTGCCACAAAGGTAACAGTAAACATGTTAATTCAAATAGTAAAAATTTTCACCATGAAATAAGGTTTGAGATGTGTGAAGCAATTGATTCGTTTGAGTTGGATCTTGAGGTCATTGATGTATTGTTGTCGTCGTTGTAGGTTTGTACAATTAGAGCATTTGCTTCCGACCCAAGGGTCCCAAGCGACCGAGATTGTTCCATACATGTTTTCAGTTTACTTGTTGGGCTTAGGTAAGAGAAATCAGTTTTGACAGAGGTGAGGAAGTAAGATTCTTATCGAGATTCAAAGAGTTGGCACGAGAAGTGGGATACGTTAGTGAGAGAGAAGTTGGTACTTTTGTCGAGCTGGTGCGCAAGTCGGTGTTTGTAATCGTGTCTGGGTTTCGGGTTATTTTTGATAAGAACAGCGGATGCTGGAGTTTGGTTTGCGACGGTCGAGTAGGTAAGAGTGGAGTTAGTTGTAGTGTTTTGTTGCTGCTTTAGAATTGTGTGAGCTTCCGGGAAACTGCATTTTTTGCTTGTTTTGACGTGAAGAATTTGTTTTTATGTTTGATATTGTGGGCATTCGGGTGAGAAAGCTGGTTGTTCGCCGGTGCAGCTTGCACAGAAAATGCGAGTGCAGGGCACGGGATGATGGGGGGTGAGATTGCATGATACACAGGCGGCTGGGTTCTTGCAGTGCTTTGATGTGTGGCCCAATAATTGACAAGACTTACATCTTATCGGGTTGGGTATATATTCTGAAACCTTAACTGTGTGCCGGAAGACGATTAGTTTACTGGGAAGAGTGAAACGATCAAACGTTACGAGAATTTTTCCAAATGGTTTGGGAGTGCCGTCGATCATTTTGGTGAACTTGAAGACGCTGTGTACATTTTGAGATTTTAGTTCCTCAACAATTTCGTTTTCTGGAATGTTAATAAGGCAGGGTGCGCAAATGATGCCTTTGACAAAGTTATGAGTGTTGTGGAGCTTGCACTCGATATCGCATAAGCCGGGTAAAGAGGTCACTTTGGTGAATTTGTCACTAATTTCCCTGCAGTTAACCAGCAGGGGAAGGTTACCATCGCGAAGATTAGAGATGGATATGATGTCTTTGCTGATATACTTAAGGGTTCTATGGACGGCAAAGCAGTTATACTCGGATATGGCTTTCGGAGCATTTTTTGATGAGACAACTAAAAATATCGGATTCTTGCACTGTTTTTTTTAGGGAAGTCTGGGAAATCAACTGGTAATTTCTGAAAGGGTCTTTTTATACCCTGTACCCATTAAAAATGCCACATGCAAAATCCATGGCCATGGTTAACAAATTTATTGATATAGAAAATGTGTTTTTAGATTTGCACGTGCGCGTTGAAAATAAAAAAAAAAAAAAAAAATGAGAAGAAAAAAGCACTCACAATTGGAAAGTCACAGACGTCCGCACTTGAAGAGAGATAGTCGGTGACGAACCTCTATTAGAATTACCTCTTACCGAATACAATATTGAATTAACATTTCCGGTAACTCTTGTACTGGTTCTTATGTACGCACCTATGGCAGCGTCTATAGTTGTGCATGTACCGGCCTCCAGCACAGTTTTAACACTTTCGTGTTCGGCCTTTTTTTTATCATTACATCAATTGCGTCACTGGTACTTATTCTGGTGGTATGATTTGCCGGTAAACCTTCATCGATTTACGAGGCGTCTAGTAGCTTACGTGAATTATCGACTTCGGTAATAAACTGTGTGGCTGTTTTGCCTTCTGTTGTACGCTAGATAATTTTGCTTTGATGTTTTGGGACGTCTCACCAACAATTGAAGTTTGCAATCTATTAATTATTGATAAAACTGTTGTTTCATCCTGTACCAACTTCAAAGTTATGCCAATCAATTTTGTTGTTATTAATTGGACTGCAATGTCCTTATATGTACCTTTTCAAGGTCCACTAATTTGATTGCCATTATGAACCTTTGATGATGGATTTTTTTTTCATCGAATTCTGGTACTAAACTGGACACTTCCTTTATATACGCCCTTATGGCGGCTAAATTTTCTATCATTGTGGTTATTTTTTGGTCTTCCAAACATTCGAATTCCTCCGATAATTTCTATACCCCCGGGATAGTTAGATCGTTAAGATCTTCTTCTTTTATTTCTATGTCAGAATCACTCTATGATTCTGCTTTTTCCTTACTAACTGCTAGGGGAATTTAAAATTATTGGTATTGATGCATTCAACTTGTACTTTCCCTTTATATGTATAGGGTTTTCCTAAGTTTTATTAAAAATTTTGACACTGATGTCCACTGCTTTTTACCTAACTTATCTAACTCTCTGGTTATGATTGAGAGTTCTTGCTTGATTAAAGCAATCTACTAAAGCTACTGTATGTTTCTTTGCAGTTTTTTTTCTGAATTGGCCTATTCTCAGACAAACATTTGTACGATTTGTTATATTTTTTTTTTTTTTCACTTATGGTGGCTGCTACATTTTGCCAATCCATATTTAAATAAACACATTTTTAATGTACATATTTAAAAATTTTATTATTAGAACAATTTTTTCTTCATATTGTACATCATTAATTAAACAACTGCCTTCTTTATAGGTATCTACTGTCTTCTTTTTATGGTACTGTCTTCTTTTTGGGTATCTACTGTCTTAGTTTATTAGCTTTACTTATTTTATACTTATACTGATACTGTTCTATGCCCATATTGGGAAAAGTATGTAAGCAAAACTTTTTTGTTTACTTTTATTTTGAGACTATCTGTCTTCATTTTTATGTACTTTACTTTTTTTTTCTCTAAATTGACATTTTCATACACTTAGTTTTCTTACCTACCAATCTTACCAATACTGCTCATCGGGCAGAAGTGATTCCGCTCAATTTTCTTAATTATTAATTTTATTTATTAATTTTGTGTATTTTTGTTGTTTTATTTTTGTTACTGATGATCCTGCACGTTGGGTTGTGCTGCCGGCATCTGTGCCTTTTGGGGGGAACACCTAGGCGGTGCCGGTGCTGGATTGGCTCTGGATGGTAGAATGATTTTATTATTTTCTATGTTATTTAGCGATCTTATTTCTGAATGAGTTCGACACTGGGTTTTACTTTGCGCTTTTGATAATAGATCCTGCAAAAAGTCGAGCTCTAATTGTAACTTCAAAGCCGTCGACCAGGCAGGTGGTGGAGTTCGAATATATATATATTAGCCAGTTTAGGTGTGCTATTCTCTATTTTATTTTCTTTTTCTTGCCACCTCGCCTTTTACTTATGTCACACTCTACTCACTCAGATTTTCCTTTGTAATTTCATCCGAGGCGTAATGCCGCCCAAAAAAAAAATTTTAATTTGTAGTTGTAGCTTTGCCAGTTTCGTCAAACAATTTTTCTTAGTCGCTCGAAGATAAGAGGGTCCTGCCTGAGGGTCCAGAAAAAGTGAATCTATTTAACCAGGGTGCAGGGAAGTTCCCGCCCCGAAATGTTTTCTTCGATTGTCCTTCGAGTGTTTTTAATATCTGCGTATATAGGTTCGCTTAGCCTAAGACCGCAAAGCTGCGTTGCCGGTAACGCCAGTAGCGAAGCAGCTTTTATATATATTTCTTATTTTAGCTTATATCGAGAGTGTTCTAAGAGCTTATGTAATTATCTACTTTTGTAGTAACGGTTCAGCTAAAGTCAGTGATCTTCTTACACTTTCCTTGGGCTGAACCGTTGACTTTGACATTATGTTTTAACAAAATATTCGGCTCTAATTGTATACAGTAGATACCCAATATGTACGCATACCACAATGGCCCTCCATACGTTAATAGGTATGGGGGCCGGCCTTAAAAGTGTGGATGTGTTTCATTCACTTCCCCTTTTCCCAATTAGCTGGGGGATTAGCTTCTAGGGAACGGCTCTTATATATTTTTATATACTTCGTGAAATATGTGCTGTTAAGTAATAATATTATCTCCTGTGCATTGATTATCTAGTCTTTAAGTTTTTCAGGGCCATCAACCCTTAATTTTTATTTAATATCATTGATAATTAGAGAATCAATAAAAACACAAAAACATTGCCCCCGTGTTACATTTCCACTCGTTCACCATCGACGCTTTTTAGCCGACGAGAATTTGGCGGACATAGTTTCACAACAACTGAGGTCAAAAATTAGGTTAATGCGTTATCGTGTGGTCATAATCGATGGAGCAACAATCATAGTCGGAAACAATTGCTTGCTTCCTTTTATACCTCAATAGCCTGCTTACAGTACCCCGAAATCGGGTCTATCTTCGTTGACGATACTGCTATTCTTTATTCTGGGGTATTAGCTGCAATTTTTACCGATCATTACATATACAGATTTAATTAGCTAATGTCCTACTTCGAAAAATGAAGAATTCAAGTTAATTCAACTTAAGCTCAGGTTTTATTGTTTACCAAAAACACAGATAGTCATATTAGCCTGCACCAGGCAGAGATTACGAGTCACGTCCAGAAAGTAAGTATAAGTTCGAAAAAATGTATTAAAACAAACACATACTTGCTTACACTTGTATATATGTAAGTTATTTTTCGACATAGTCACCTTCCCTATGGATGCAAGTGGTGAGTCGCAACATGTCCCTTGGCTTCAACTCATATGAAACCCACGTTCCCTGTTTTTGAACCATGTCTATGAGGCATTGTCCGACCGTCGAAAAATCGATTGGACGTGCTCCTTATTTGGGAAAAATTGTGAAACATCTGGGTACAATATTAGATAGAAACGACCTACAGCGATCATATTAACAACACATTCAAATAAGTAAACGGTCTAAATAATTTACTACTACTACTAAAGACTGAGTATAGAAAAATGTAACTTTAAAGGTCTATATTTTAGTCATATAGTTCTATAGTTCTATGGGGCACCTTTTTGGTCGAACAGTGCGAAATGTTACCAATATAAGTACAAATACAGCAAAATAATATTTTAGTAATGATCTCTAAGCTACCCTTGCACCCCTCCACGACCCTTCTTCATCGGTTAGGATACATCAAATTGTTTAGTGAAAGAATTTCAACGAAAGATGCTTATGCTCCACATATAATCATATTAATAGCCTAGTTTGAGCTTTAGTCGTATGTTATATTAACAATTAAAAGAGCTTTTGTTTAGTTCATCTCCAAGTATTCCTTATACATAATGAAATTTGATAACATAACGAATACCTACCTAAACAGTAAAAGCACAACTAGACTTATACCTCTTAGGAACCATAATATAAAAACAATCATTATTTTATAATTACGTGTGTCCCGTTCGGGCCCCTCCTGTTTTGTCGGGTTTTCTTCCTCTAAATATGAATCGGTAAGCTGGTGTCGCATCCCTAGTTCCTCCAAGAACTTTTGAAGTTGCTGCTTGTAAACTGCAGGCCACTGTCGGTAACCATGCTCTTTGCCAGACCAAACCTGGCGATGACCCTTTCCCCGATTACCTTTTGTAGCGCAGTTCTCGCCTCCTTTTTATTTTATTTTATTTATTTGCTTTATTTATCCCTTAAAACGATATTTTGGCACTAAAGCTTATGACTTTATATCATATGTTCCAGAGTTTAGCGTTAATTTGCTTTTCAACTGAATTATTATTAATTTTGATTTTAATATTAACAAATGAAATTGATTTACATTTTGCTTACATTCTATATATTTATAAGGAAAATGGGGAAAAAACCTTAATTTGAATTTACTAACCTAACTTAAAACTAAACTAACTTAAATATTGTTTAACAGTTGAAATTTTAGCAATGCTGTGTATGTATTTAGTGCTTGTGTAGTACGGCAGATTTAATAACAATTTTAATGCCTTGTTTTGGCATATTTGGATTTTTTTAATGTGTGTTTGTGCACATTTCCCCCATATGGGACTACCATACATAAGACCCGACCTTATTATGGTCTTAAAAATTATAAGTTTGTTTAGAGTTGATAGTTTTGATTTTCGATTAATAATTGGATACATTATGCGAATTATTTTGTTTATTTTGTCAATTGTGACTCCAATATGAAATTTAAACGTGAGTTTTTTATCAAAGTGTATACCTAAATATCTAACATTGTTCACCCATTGAATAGGAGTGTTACAAATTTGTAGGCAGCTATCAGGTGTATAACAGGGTTTTCTTCGTTTAGTAAAGAAGACAGCGCTAGTTTTGTTAGGATTAATTTTAATCTTCCACTTATGATAGTACTTCTCTAGTATATTAATGTAATTTTGGATAGGATTGCTTATTTCATTGTATAAAATACCAGCTGTGTAAATGGCTGCGTCATCGGCAAATAAAGAAAGTTTGCAATCAATTACTTGTGGTATGTCATGTGTGTATATGTTAAATAATATTGGCCCTAAAACTGAACCCTGCGGGACTCCAGCTAAAATATATCGCTGCGTGGATCGGTCTCCGTTGATGTCAGTGTAAAATATACGTTGCTTCAAAAAGTTTTGGATTATTTTTATAAGGTATAAGGGCGCTTTAATATTTATTAATTTGTAAACTAATCCCTCATGCCAGACTGTGTCGAATGCTGCTTCGATGTCAAGTGTGACCAACCCCACTGAATGTTTATTTTCTAATTTGTCTTTAATGAAGTTCTTAAGTTTTAAGCAAGGTGTTATGCAGTTTAGTCCAGATCTAAATCCATATTGTGTAGAAGGTAATATACCGTGTATGTCCAAGAAGTCAACCAATCTAACTTTAATAAGTTTTTCCAATATTTTTGACAGGCCACACAGTAGACTGATCGGTCTATTACTATCAGGTGTATTAGCAGGTTTTCCTGGCTTAGCAATAGGTACTACTTTGGCGACTTTCCATGCGTCAGGAAAATAACCAATGCGAAAACAGAGATTAAATAGTTGAGACAAAAAACTAATAGCGATCGCAGGAAGATTCTTTAAACAAACGTTACGAATACCATCAGTCCCTAGAGATTTTCTTGTCACAAGACCATTAATAATGTATAAGATTTCAGAGTTTTGAATTTGAAGTATTTGTTGGTTGGGGATGTAATTATTTTCAATGGTCTGCAATGTCGATTTGACTAAGTTGATAGTTTCTTGATTTGAGTGTGTATCTGTTAACTTATGCTTTTGTTCAAAGGTGTCAGCAAGTATTCTCGCCTCCTTTAATTGCACCAACTCTGTTCATCTTCAGAATCTCTTTATTATCACAAGGCACTTTGCGTTACCTTAGCTTGACTTCGTCAGCGAGCCCACGAAGTCCACGCATACGGTAGCCCAACGCTCCCCTGGAACATGCTATACACTGGCTATTCCGTTTTTCCGCTTCTACGATAATATTGCCTTTACAATAGCTATTCTCAAACGCTATTCAAACGGTCCTGATGCTGTGTCGCGTGGTCTGTGATCACGTCGAATTTTTATCCTTCCAAGTATGGCCGCAAATGCCTGATGATGCAAATGCTTTGTCGGTCACCATGACCTTTGGTGCCTCAAACTTGTCAATGATGCGTTTTACTGCCCTCTAGCTTTAATCTGCAGGACAAACCTTCCCACTAATTCTTTCACGCCAATATTGGATCCACCACTAATCTCCTTTTTTAATACTCGAAGGTCCAAGGACAAAGGTACAACAGCTCTTTTTAAAAAATGGACAATTGCCTGCCTTTATCCTCAGCTTGGCCTCCTTCAACCTTCTGAATAGCTCTTTGAACTTCTCTACGTGTTCCACCATCGTACAACAGCTCTTTTTAAAAAATGGACAATTGCCTGCCTTTATCCTCAGCTTGGCCTCCTTCAACCTTCTGAACAGCTCTTTGAAGTTCTCTGCGTGTTCCACCATCGTACGACTAATAACGATTGATAATAACAATGTCATCTTGATACGCGAATGCATACGCTGACATATTCGGAGCCATGATCTGGTCCAAGGCCGTCCCAAACGTGAATGACGCCGCGTGGAGCCCAATTCCACTGATATAATTTTTTTCCCGGTACGGTAAATGCCGTTTGCGAATATGCATCCTTCAGATTCAGATTACTGAAGCATTATACCTTCCGGAGTCGTTCTAGAGTATAGCTCACTGACTTCGTGTTGATCTGCCTGATTGTTTTCTTTTTAACAATCATGATTGCAGAGCTGTACAGGCAACTACTCTACCATTGCATATATCTCTCCTTGTATCTTGGGTTTCTTTGGGTAATACTTTTGCTTAATCGGAATGTCCTCCTTCACAGTGATTCTGTGCTGTGTAATATTTGAGCAGACTCTTTGTTGCTGCAAGACCGCTCATTGTCATCAGCTGTTCATTCCTTCTTGGCGTCATCCTCAATTTCCTTCTTTGCCAGTTCTTTGTATTCTTTGCCCATCACCTCCTCCAAGGTGCGGTCGGCATATGGCCTGAAATTTTTTATGAGCTTTTTCACCATGTCCTTACTGATCGACCCTAGCAGTTTATTAGCGAGAAATTAAAGCGAAAATCAAATTTATTTGTTTTATTTATTTAACAATTTAACAATGAGCTGCAAAATACAATTCAAAAATAGACAACTATTCTAAGAGAAATTCAATAATTTTATATTTGTTTACATTAAGGGAGTACACTTGATAATATATGGGACACGAGGTCCCATGTAGATAGTTATAGCTAGTTATTCTTTTATGGATAGTTTAATAGTTGGCCCCAAAGGTATTTGGAGTCAACCAAACCATGCACAATCTTATTTAGAAGCACGACTCCAAAACAAGTTTGAAGCTCCTTCAGAGGTAGGCCTAACAATTTCAGACTGCAATGGTATGGCGGAAGACGATTGTCAGGGTCTTAGTTTTATTTTTATTCAGTGGTAATTACAGGAACTGCCTTGGCACAGATTTAATAAATGTTTTTTTTTAATTTAATTTTCTAATATTTTTGTAATAAGCTTCTTGAAATAATTTAATACCTAACTATTCCGAATTAAATAATTTCCAATTTGTTTACATGAAGGGAGAGTTCTGGGGATAAAAGATTATAAACAACTTTTTCATATAGTACAAAATATCGTGTTCAGCGTGATTGGATCTGCGCACAGGTAATCATAGGGGTCGGAAGAATCTAGTTAATTTATGAGGGATAGTAAAAAAATAGTTTATCCAAAAGGTATTTGGACCAAACAATACCAAGAACAAGCATATGCAGAAGCATGATCCCAGTACTGGGTATCGTTTTTCAGGGAAGATATGTTTAAAAATTTAAGCTTGCGGAAGGCGATTGTCATGGTACCGGTTTAAGTTGTTCAGTGCAAATAACAGGAACTGCTTTTTCACAGATTTAATACTATTTAGATGAGTAGACTATTGTGGAATACAAGGATCGTCAAATTCTTTTGACCAAACGATTAATAGTGGTGATTTACAAAAGAGTAAAAGACAATATGTACGCTGCGATAAATCGTCATAAGCTTGCATTTTGAGCAGTTAAGAAAGAGAAGGATGTTTGAGCAACACGATTAAAGTACATCTGGGTTCAATTTATGATAAATTTTGATAATTTATCTAAGAACCAGAAGTAAAACTTGGCATCATCAGCATACATAAATGTGTAAGCATTACTTATGACATTCGGAAGGTCGTTGACAAAGAACATAAACAGTGGTCCTAGGTGAATACCCTGTGCGACTCCTGATGAAACCTGGATAACCTGTTTTTGAATAAAACCCGCTGAGTTCGATATGAAAAAAGAAAATTAGAGAAGCCGTTATGACAAAATTTTAATGCCCTTTGACCAACCGTTGTTATCGCATCGGAACATATCCGGCGAATACAATCCATAACCAGAAGTCGTGAATGCCGGGTATAAAAACATGTTTCACTGAGTCAATATTAATGATTGTCCACTCGGGCAGATTTTAAATTAAAAATAAGAACGTTAAACAAAAAAATCTGAGTCAATATTATTATTTGATTATATATCAAATAAATCGTACTATAAATTATTGAAAAATGTATTTTTAGGGATTTTCCTGTGTGGACTTGTTAAATGCTGGTATGAAACAATCCGGAGTATTTTATCTTCAAATCCGTGGGACAACATATTGGTTTTTAAAAGTTTACTGCGAACAAGAAATATCTGAAGGAGGCTGGACGGTAAATTATAGCCAATGGTTACGTGAAAATAAACTCATCTGAATATTTTAGGTTATCCAACGCCGCAACGACTTTGGTGAGCCCCGGGAAAATTTTAATAGAGATTGGGCAGACTACAAAAATGGGTTTGGAGAACCAGCAAAAGAGTTTTGGTTGGGTAATGAAAATATTTACATGCTCACTAATAATGAAGAATACAGTTTGCGTGTAGAGCTCGAAGACTTTGAAGGCAACAAAAGGTAAGTTGTAAAAAATTACTTCCCCTTTGTATTTTGTATTTAATTTTAATATGAGTATTTGATTTCCAATATGAGTTAATATTTAATTGTTAAAAACCAGCAATTTGAGTTATTTTTAGACCCTTTCAACAAAATTTTTATAGTTCAATTTAGTGAAATCTTACAATTAAAAAAAAAATACACAAATTTTTGGCGGAAAGAACACAAAAGGTTTTTAAAATGGTCGAGACGCCCCATGCAACTTTGTGTGGCTTTGGGGGAAAGAGTTGAGGCTTCTGCGGTAGCAGTGCCAAAGATATCAAAGTGTAGTGGGTAATATATAAGGTTGTCAAATATCTCATTTCCGCTTTTTTGTCTTTTGAATTTCGCGGCTATGAACAAAGTGCTACAGAGCTCGTATCTAGCAACACTATACATAATTTGAAAGGTCTTGACATAACCTACAAAACAACGCTATGCATGGATATGGATATTGCGTTCAACAGTTATAGACGTGTAAACATGGAGTTCACTAACGCCGAAATTCGCGCTATTTTAAAGTTTTTCTTCGTTAAAGGCAAATCCGCTAGAGAAACGTTCCGTGAGATTAATGGTGTTTCGGGGGATGGTACTCTATCACTTCGAACCGCGGAGGAATGGTTTCGATGATTCAGAGCCGGTGAAAACGACACCATGGATAAGCCAGCCGGCGGAAGACCTGTGACGACAAATACCGATCAAATCATGGAATACATCGAGTTAAGCCGGCATATGGCATCTCGTGACATCGCCCAGGAGATGGGAGTTAGTCACCAAACCATTTTGAACCATCTGCAGAAGGCTGGATACAAAAAAAAGTTTGATGTTTGGGTGCCGCATAATTTGACGCAAAAAAACCTTCTGGACCGAATCAACGCCTGCGATATGCTGCTGAACCGGAACGAACTCGACCCATTCTTGAAGCGGATGGTGACTGGCGACGAAAAATGGATCAAATACGACAATATCAAGCGAAAACGGTCGTGGTCGAAGGCCGGTGAATCGTCCCAAACAGTGGCCAAGCCGGGATTGACGGCCAGGAAGGTTTTGCTGTGTGTTTGGTGGGATTGGAAGGGAATCTTCCACTATGAGCTGCTCCCATATGGCCAGACGCTTAATTCTACCATCTACTGCGAACAACTGGACCGCTTGAAGCAGGCGATCGACCAGAAGCGTCCAGAATTGGCCAACAGGAAGGGAGTAGTGTTCCACCAAGACAACGCCAGACCACACACTTCGTTGATGACTCGTCAGAAGCTACGGGAGCTCGGATGGGAGGTTTTATCGCATCCACCATATAGCCCGGACGTAGCGCCAAGTGATTAGCACCTGTTCCTGTCCATTTCGAATGCCCTTGGTGGTGTGAAGTTGAACTCAAAAGAGGCTTGTGAAAAGTGGCTGTCCGAATTCTTCGCAAATAAGGAGGGGGCTTCTACGAGGAAGGTATTATGCAGTTGCCGTCTAGATAGAAACAGATCATCGAACAAAACGGCGCATATTTTATCTAAATCCGATCACTGTAACACTTTTTATAAAGCATTGAATGAAGAACAAAAAAGCGGAAGGGATATATTTGACAACCTTATATTTTGGGTAACACATGTTTTATTCGGTAAGGTATATTTGGTATAGTGATAAGCGATGATATTTTAAGAAGTTTTTAATTCACAATTTTTGTTTTTTTACGAAGTTTATATTTTCAAACACTATAAATAATGGAGTCAAAGTGGGATGTGATTTTTTATGAGTTTATACCTCCGAAAAATAGCTACACTGAAATAATGCTAAACAATTTGCCGCTGTGAATAAAGTATATCGATCGAAAATGGACAATCATTAGACTCCTTTATCATCATTTAATCGGAATGTGGAAAAGCCCCAGGAATCTACATATAAGGTTGAAGAAAAAATGAATAAATGGAATATTTAAGAAACAAATCATGACAATCAACTTGCTCCACTTCTCTCATAAATGTTAAAAATAATGACATTTTTTGTTTTAACTGGAGGCATTTCGCTCTAATAATTAATATTGTATATGAAGCATATTAAACAACTTTATAGTTTATCCGCAAAGGATATTATTATTATTATTAATATTATTTTTATTAATATATTAATTATATAGAGTTTTTAAAATAATTCAAAACGTGGGTGTAAATGTAAATGTTGGGTATAACAAAAGCGAACGAGGATTAAGCATAAGCATAAAAACATAATGAGAAATTAAATTGAAGAGACACTTTTGTAGAAATTTCCTATAATCTTATTGCACACCAAATACAAAGCACAATAGTAAAGAGCTGCAAATTTTGAATGCAATATATTTAGAACTCATCACTTTAGGCATAAGTTCAGGATACGTTCAATGCTCTTGCAAACTCAAAAGAGCTGAGTGAGGTGTGCATTGTTAAATGACTACGTTATAAAGTGGGTTGCAAAAATAGACCATATAAATCGACTACTATTTTTTGAAACCGTGTTGCTTTGTGTGAAGAAGTTTGTTGTTTTTAAGGAACCACCATACACTATTTGCAATTATTTCGCCCAGTGTTTTAGTAAGACAACAGTTAAGTGAGTTAGGTCGGTAGGACGTTATGGGTTTCAGAATTGGAAGGCTTAGGCTGGTTTTGTATGCTTAAGGTATGTGGTTATTGAAGAATTTATTGTAGAGGGATATAATTTTAGTAATATTAGTGAGCTGTTTCTTATCATAGAACTACATCTTTAAGGAATTGGAAAAAAATACATAGTTCGATTATTTTAATGTCAAAATTTTTTTTTAATGCCTATTTACTTAAAGTGTGATTAAGGCCTATTGATTTGTATTAATGTGAAATGAATGAACGCACAATTTTATTTCACGGCTGGCCCCTGACACCTTTGAAACTGATATTTTGGCTTATATCCACGCCAAAACAAAGCTCGTTGTTAAGGTGGACTACATTAGGAAGTGGCTGACATCATACTTCAAAATACGTGTACCTTTACTGATATTCGACACGATTTTTTAGCCCAGCTTCTGGCCGGAGAACATATTCGTACAAAAACTTCAGCCGAGTACAGTTAAGATAAAAAATTACCAAGCCTGTGGGAGTTGAATACACAAAAGTTAAAAACACTGACGAGTCATCTTCTACTGAAACATAATCTTCTGCTTAAAAAAAACTTACAACATATATTATTCCTATATATCAGAATACTAGAGGGCTACGGAGTAAGCTCCCTAAATTGTATTCTAATAGTTCTTCATTAGCATTTTCTTATTTCTGTGGACTTTGCTTCTGAAGATGTGAAGTTACCAAATTCTGGTGATTTTTAATTCCACTATGTAGAAATCACTTTGTCTGCTCAATTGCTTTTTATTACCTGTTCTTAAATACCACCTTCATCTAAACCGCCTACCTACTGGCTGGCCATCACTTGTCTACCCTTTAGTCGGTATTAATCGCATGTCTGATTTCGACCTGCTAGTGACTCGGGGAGGCTTAAATCTACCAGAAAATACTAATATGGAGAATTAACCACCTTTATCCTTTCAACGCACTATTATTTCACTACGCTTTACTTTGGGTCTCTCTGAGATTTCCTGAGAAAGATTAACTAAGGGGAATGATCTTGGTATCCTCTTAAATTTTAGGCTTAACTTTTTCGACTATATTTCCACGATGGTTAATAGAACCAAGGGTATGTTTGTCTGTATTAAAAGAAGTTCTATGGAATATAATGGCACTTATATAACTGAAAAACTATAAATTATTAAAGTGTGGGAGTAATGCTAGCTTGCGAGATGAAATTAGAGATATGAACAAAAGCTTCGCGGTCATCACTGTTTTGCTATTACGCTTAGCTCTTATAATTATTTATTTGCAAGGATGACCGCTAAAACCAACAAATTTTTGACTTTAAACTAACAGAATATGATACTCACAGCGGCCACCCAAGGTTGCAGTGTCTGCCGACTGTGCACGATCATCCGGTAAAAATGCGAGTTCAGTAGTTTGACCGACGATAAGCCACAATTTACGAGGCTGGTTCACTTTAGTTTACTTATACATATATTTAGTCAATCCGATACTGGAGTATGGGTTATGCGTCTGGAGCCGTCAGTACGGGGTTCACCAAGACCCCATTAAATCCGTACAAAAGAACTTCTTCATGTTCGCTCTTAGGGGACTCAACTGGGATGAAAATCTTCGCCTCCCTTTTTTATTTAACAGGCTCTTACTAATTAGTTTAGAATAATATATTAAACGGTGAATATTACCTTATTAATGATAACGTAGACCGCCAGTATCCAATAACACGCCTAAAATTAAGAATTACTAATAGACGGACTAGAAATTTTACACCTCTATTTCTACGCTGTTGTAGATCAACCTGGGCCTAGCTTCTGACTATAACGGCCTCTATGGCCTTACTTCACTTTGTACTTCCTCTTCTATCAAATCCTCAAGTTTCATCTACCTTTCTGAACAAACGCACTCTTCTTCTTCCTCTTAAACATTTCTACATTTTATTCGGTCGGATCTACTCCTCCGCTTTTCGAACCGTATGATAACCGTCAGCGCCCCACGGTCGGTTGGGAGGAAGGTGGGCTGTACGGTATACAGCGGGAGCTGCGCAAAATAAGAATTCGATATATGCGACGAGGACTACCTGTGATATTTTAACCTGTTTACCGGAAAATACGGGGGTCCTATTCAAAAAGACTTTCCTCCTATTTTTCTATAATTTGTCAACGTATTTTTTTTTTTTTTTCCAATGTTTTTCCTTATTTATTGAATCTTCCCTTTTACTTAAGAGTCTAACAATAAGTTTTCAAATCTTATTCTAAGCTAACTAAATATCATTTTATGAAATGATTCGTGCTGTGTGGCCTAACAAATTTAACGCTGGGCTGGTTTGTCGTTCCGGTGCAGTCGGCTTTGGCTGCATACTCGAGTAAGTTTTCTTGCAAGAGGATTTGGATGTGAGGCTAGTTTTTCATTATATTTAACTTTTTTCTCAGCTATTGTCTCTATGACAAGTTTTATTTGTAAGTCCCTGTGTATATTCTCGTTCCGAAGATACCATGGAGCTCCAGTAATGATTCTCAGGATCCTAGACTGTGCTCGCTGGACTATGTCGATGTTGCTTCTCGATGCGTTGCCCCATAGCTCGGAGCCATAGGTCCATATGGGTTTTAAGACGGAGTTATAAAGGAGGACTTTGTACTCCAAGCTTAGGGGAGAGCGGACGTTTATAAGCCAGTGTAGATCCCGTGCTTTTAGTCTGAGGTGCGTCGTCTTGGCCTCTATGTGTTTCCGCCAGGTGAGCCGCTTGTCCAGATGAATGCCTAGGTATGTAACGTAATCGGCTTGTGGGATGCGCGTGTGGTTCATTACCAAGGGCGGGCAGCTTTGTTTGTTTAGGGTAAATGTTACCTGTTTGCACTTTTCTTCGTTTACTCGTATGCGCCAATCTGCAAGCCAATGTTCTACACAAGTTAGATGGCGTGCTAGCTGCATCGTAGCTTTTACTGGGCATCTGGATCGACTTAGAATTGCAGTGTCATCAGCGAATATGGATATAGTTAGCTGGTCGTTTGTTGGGATGTCCGCCGTGTATAGGGTGTATAGAATTGGGCCCAGAACACTTCCTTGAGGCACTCCGGCTTCTATAATGCAATCGTTTGAAGTGCTTGAACTGCATCTAACCGCGAACACTCTTTTATATAGATACGACTTTAGAAGCTTATGTATGTTTTGTGGCAGCAGTTTGATTATTTTAAACATAAGTCCATCCAGCCATACTCTATCGAATGCTTGTGCAACGTCTAAGAATAGAGCTGTGCAATATTCTCGTTGTTCAAAGGCAGTGCGAATTTCGGTTGTGATGCGGTTAACCTGTTCGATGGCTCCGTGTTTTGCCCGAAAACCAAATTGGTGCGATGGGAGTGTGTTGTGTGTTTTGAGGTGGGGGCTGATGCGTAGTAGCAGCACTTTTTCAAATAGCTTGGATAGACAAGTAAGTAAGCTTATTGGCCTGTATGATGATGGCTGTGTTTTGTCTTTCCTAGGCTTAGGGATCATAATAATAACTGATTTCTTCCACTTTTGAGGGAAGTATCCAATTTTAGTAATTGCGTTGAAGAGCAAGCAGATTCGTAGAACTGCACACTTTGGGAGCTCGATGATCATTTTCGGTGTTATTAAGTCGTAGCCAGGCGATTTTCCAGTCTTAAGTTGCTCTTTAATGACTTGCGTTATCTCGCTTGGCCGAAATTCTATAGGATCTTGTGGTGCTAAGTCAGATGCAGTTAAAGGCGGGAGAGTAAATGAGTTAGTGGCTGGATTTGGTTTAAATACTTTTTCAAGATGATCAGCGAAGACTCTTGCTCTGTCCGTGTCACTGCGAGACCAGCTTCCGGTAGAGTTACGGAGGGGTACAACCGTTTCTGTTGGTGCCTGTAGGTTCCTATGGCTTTTCCACAACGAGTTCTTTGTGCCTGTGGGCGTGAGATTCTCAATGTACCTTAGTTGTGCGTCCGCTTCTTCTTTCTTGAGGGCATTGGTAAGTCTGTGAGTAGCTGCTTTGAGTCTACTCTTTGCGCCAGGTGATCTGTGCTCCTGCCACTCTCTTCGAAGTCGTCGTTTTTCAAGGACAAGCAGTTCAGTATCTCTGCTTGTCTTGTTGAACTTTGTGCTGCATACATAATTGTCTTGCGGAGTTGACGCTTTTGCTGCTGCAACGAGTATTGATTCTATGTTATCTGTAAGTTGATCAATGTCTTGTTCGGTTTCCAGGGGGCTAGAAGAGCCGGTATGGGAACAAACATATTTTTTGTACCTCGCCCAGTTGGTCCTGTTGCTTGTGAGCCTATGCGGTCGCTCGATGTGTTGTAGCTGGTGCAAGAGATGAAAGAGCACCGGACAGTGATCAGTTGAGAGTTCTGGAAGTGCCTCAGCTGTGATCATGGATTGGGGTATCCTTTTTGTGATGGCAAAGTCGATCAAATCTGGAAGCTTCATGGGATCTGCTGGCCAGTATGTAGGCGCTCCCGGGGAAACATAGTTTAGTTTGCGTTGCGGATTAATGATTGCGTTGTACAGCTGTTTTCCTTTAGGGTTCGCTATCCGAGATCCCCAGTACATGTGCTTGGCATTCCAATCGCCAGCTGCAACAAACCTTTCACCAAACGAGTCAAAAAGTGTTGTGAATTTTTCTTCGGAGATTGTGAAGCGAGGTGGGCAATAGACAGCAGCCAGAGTGAGAGCACCGTTGTGGCATTGGAGGTTTATAGAGGTGCATTGTAAGCAGTCTTCTTGCCAATTACCAAGAAAGTGGTGCTTAATTCGCAATCGTATTAGTATGCCAGTGCCTCCATGGGCCTTGCCATCCGGGTGATTCGTAAAATAAAATTTATATCCTGGTATTTGGCTGTGTGTTTTTCGCCACAGTTGCTGCATAACTTAATTGAACTGTCGTTTTTATTCTTAGGACAGTTTACAGTCCTGTGGGCATCGCTGCAAACGACGCAGATGGATTTTAGGGTGCAGTACGCTTTGGTGTGTCCATATTCTTGGCAGTTGGTGCACTGCACAGGTTGCCTGCGCTTGTGTGGCTCTTCTACAGTTATTCTTCGGTGCAGTAAATACTGTAGCTTATATATAGGATGAACTTCATTTTTGTTGTTTTTTTGACTCGATGGCTCCAGTTCGACTTTAAAGAGTGGCTGCGGCTCTTTGTTCCTGTTGAGGATGTTGATCACCGTTTTGGCGTTGAAGTTCTTTTCCTTTAGTGCCGCGATAATTTCGGATGAGGTCACGGATGACTCTATTCCTTTGATGACAACCTGCAATCCTTTGGCACTTTTCAGCTGGTAGGTATAGTAACTCTTCCCAGCTTCGTCTAGGTACTTGGTCACTGACCGGTGGCTAGACTCATCCTGAGTCTGCACTTTCGTTTCTTGGATGTTGCCCTTAGTAAGAGGTATAACATGGAACTTATTCTCTCCAATAATTGCAACTAGTTTGTTAACCAGCGCATTTGAGGTTTTCTCACGTATATATATTGGTGGCGGCTTTATCTTCTTCTGCTCCTGTTCCTGCTCTTTACAGTCGTCCAGTAGTGCAAACCTATTTGAACTTGGCGCGTTGGCGCGATTTATTTTTGGCTGATTACCAGCCTGCTTGTGTTGCGGGCTTAGCTTTGTGCTTTATTTGGATGTAGCGATCCAGCCCTGTTTGGCAAAGTTTTTTGTTTTGTTTTGGTTCTTGTCCGCTTTCGCTTTCAAGAGTCGGTGTGAGTGCTTTTGCATTCGTTGTTGTTGATTCAGCGGAATTGTACACCGCTGTCGGTATTGAGCATAGAGTTGTTGTTGATGTTGTTGCAGTTGTTGTTGCTAAAGGTGCGGTTGCAGTAGATATAGTGATTAATGTACTGGTAGTTAAAGAACTTGACACCGTTTGGGATGGGGAGAGGGTGAGAGAGACGCTCTCAGTGCGTTTGGGTTCACTTCGTGCACTCAGAAGCATTGGTGAGCAAGACCGCGATCGTGTGCTTTCTGCAGGTGCTAGGTCATTGACCGGGTGGGTGGTTTGGCACTCGCGGGCGTTAGACACGACGGTGAAGTATGCATTGTTTCGCTGCAAGGAGAGTCGTCGCTCGTCTTGCTCTTTTTGCCGCTGAGCGCGCAATTCGCGTTGGCTCATTTTAGAACGATTGATTTGTTTGTTGTCTATTTGTTTTTTACTTTATTATTCCACACACAGAAAGTTTTGTAAGATAGCAATTTAACATTGCCAATAGCGTCTCTTTCGCTTCCGATTTGTGTATTTATTTTGTGTTATTAATTATTCGCTTTACTAAAATCAGGGGGTTTTATACGGAGCTCGATGAAAACACGTCTGACTTCGAGTCGATTGAAGGAAACTTTCATGTCATGCCTTGCTAATATATATAAAAGAATATTTAGAATAACTAAAAAATAAAATTTCTTTAAAAGAGGAATATGTGGTGTCTTAACTCAATGTACTCAAAGAATTGCAAATGAAAATAATGAGTAGATAGAACTTCAGTAACACAATTCCATAACACTGTCTTTAACATCCTGACAAAGACAGCAAACCGCAACCACTGCTCCATCTAACGAACTAATTGCAAAAAATATAGCCACACAAGAGCATTTTGCACATTGCGTTCAGTTTGTGTCGCTTGTGAAGAGCTTCATGACTCTGTTCATTGCACGACAAACAAAAGCGATCCCAGCTCCAAAAAGTGCGGAAATTGTGGGGGTAACCACACAGAAAACTATATAGGCTGTCCAATATACAAAGACCTCAAAAGCCGGATTAATCACCGAGTAACGTCTGCACGCCTTTATATCGCACAGAATACACCTATACAATCAAAAACATCACCAGAAGTCTTTTTCGCCACGCCAAAGAGGTCCTCATTTGGTCCTGCGGCCATTTTCCAAAATGTTACCCTCGCAAACGTCCTAAAGTCGGGACATACAGAACGAAACTTTACGACAACAACTCTGCATGCTGCCCAAACTGATCCGACACCGAATCCGCCATCATTGACGCAACAACAAATAAGCTTTGAAGTTATGATGCATACTCTTGCAGCAGACCATGCAAGACCTTATGCGGAACCAAAATATCCTAATGGAGATGCTTGTTTCCCAAAACTCCAAATACTCAATTGCTGCTCTTCCAATATCATTGTGAAATGCCAACGGCGTTTCACGGCATAAACTTGAGATAACTCAATTCCTGCATGACAATCATATTGATGTCCTGCTACTGTCAGAAAAACTTTTCACTTCTAAGTACAACTTTCAAATTTTTTTTTTTTTTTTTTCCAATGTTTTTTTTCTTATTTATTGAATCTTCCCTTTTACTTAAGAGTCTAACGATAAGTTTTCAAATCTTATTCTAAGCTAACTAAATATCATTTTATGAAATGATTCGTGCTGTGTGGCCTAACAAATTTAACGCTGGGCTGGTTGGTCGTTCCGGTGCAGTCGGCTTTGGCTGCATACTCGAGTAAGTTTTCTTGCAAGAGGATTTGGATGTGAGGCTAGTTTTTCATTATATTTAAATTTTTTCTCAGCTATTGTCTCAATGACAAGTTTTATTTGTAAGTCCCTGTGTATATTCTCGTTCCGGAGATACCATGGAGCTCCAGTAATGATTCTCAGGATCCTAGACTGTGCACGCTGGACTATGTCGATGTTGCTTCTCGATGCGTTGCCCCATAGCTCGGAGCCATAGGTCCATATGGGTTTTAAGACGGAGTTATAAAGGAGGACTTTGTACTCCAAGCTTAGGGGAGAGCGGACGTTTATAAGCCAGTGTAGATCCCGTGCTTTTAGTCTGAGGTGCGTCGTCTTGGCCTCTATGTGTTTCCGCCAGGTGAGCCGCTTGTCCAGATGAATGCCTAGGTATGTAACGTTATCGGCTTGTGGGATGCGCGTGTGGTTCATTACCAAGGGCGGGCAGCTTTGTTTGTTTAGGGTAAATGTTACCTGTTTGCACTTTTCTTCATTTACTCGTATGCGCCAGTCTGCAAGCCAATGTTCTACACAAGTTAGATGGCGTGCTAGCTGCATCGTAGCTTTTACTGGGCATCTGGATCGACTTAGAATTGCAGTGTCATCAGCGAATGTGGATATCGTTAGCTGGTCGTTTGTTGGGATGTCCGCCGTGTATAGGGTGTATAGAATTGGATCCTGAACACTTCCTTGAGGCACGCCGGCTTCTATAATACAATCGTTTGAAGTGCTTGAACTGCATCTAACCGCAAACACTCTTTTATATAGATAAGACTTTAGAAGCTTATGTATGTTTTGAGGCAGCAGTTTGATTATTTTAAACATAAGTCCATCCAGCCATACTCTATCGAATGCTTGTGCAACGTCTAAGAATAGAGCTGTGCAATATTCTCGATGTTCAAAGGCAGTGCGAATTTCGGTTGTGATGCGGTTGACCTGTTCGATGGCTCCGTGTTTTGCCCGAAAACCAAATTGGTGCGATGGGAGTGTGTTGTGTGTTTTGAGGTGGGGGCTGATGCGTAGTAGCAGCACTTTTTCAAATAGCTTGGATAGACAAGTAAGTAAGCTTATTGGCCTGTATGATGATGGCTGTGTTTTGTCTTTCCCAGGCTTAGGGATCATAATAATAACTGATTTCTTCCACTTTTGAGGGAAGTATCCAATTTTAGTAATTGCGTTGAAGAGCAAGCAGATTCGTAGAACTGCACACTTTGGGAGCTCGATGATCATTTTCGGGGTTATTAAGTCGTAGCCAGGCGATTTTCCAGTCTTAAGTTGCTCTTTAATGACTTGCGTTATCTCGCTTGGCCGAAATTCTATAGGATCTTGTGGTGCTAAGTCAGATGCAGTTAAAGGCGGGAGAGTAAATGAGTTAGTGGCTGGATTTGGTTTAAATACTTTTTTAAGATGATCAGCGAAGACGCTTGCTCTGTCCGTGTCACTGCGAGACCAGCTTCCGGTAGAGTTACGGAGGGGTACAACCGTTTCTGTTGGTGCCTGTAGGTTCCTGTGGCTTTTCCACAACGAGTTCTTTGTGCCTGTGGGCGTGAGATTCTCGATGTACCTTAGTTGTGTGTCCGCTTCTTCTTTCTTAAGCGCATTGGTAAGTCTGCGAGAAGCTGCTTTAAGTCTACTCTTTGCGCCAGGTGATCTGTGCTCCTGCCACTCTCTTCGAAGTCGTCGTTTTTCAAGGACAAGCAGTTCAGTATCTCTACTTGTCTTGTTGAACTTTGTGCTGCATACATAATTGTCTTGCGGAGTTGACGCTTTTGCTGCTGCAACGAGTATTGATTCTATGTTATCAGTAAGCTGATCAATGTCTTGTTCGGTTGCCTAGAAGGGGCTAGAAAAGGCGGTATGGGAACAAACATATTTTTTGTACCTCGCCCAGTTGGTCCTGTTGCTTGTGAGCCTATGCGGTCGCTCGATGTGTTGTAGCTGGTGCAAGAGATGAAAGAGCACCGGACAGTGATCAGTTGAGAGTTCTGGAAGTGCCTCAGCTGTGATCATGGATTGGGGTATCCTTTTTGTGATGGCAAAGTCGATCAAATCTGGAAGCTTCATGGGATCTGCTTTCAAATAAGTAGCTTTTTGTTCTACGGAACAAATCATCCAAATGGCGGAACCGGTATTCTGATTAGGTACCACATCAAACACCACTACCATAGCGAGATTCGAAAAAACTACTTCCAGGCCACATCCATAGATGTACAACTAGGAAGCGGCAATCTTACCCTCACAGCGGTATATTGTCCCCCTTGTTTCAATGTTTCCGAACAACAATTTCTGGACTTCTTCAACACCTTAGGGGGACCACTACATTGCTGCAGGTGACTACAACGCCAAACACACGCACTGGGGATCACGCCTCGTCACCCCTAAAGGGAAACAGCCCTGTTAAATTTCAACCTCCTCCAACGCCCTGAGACTACAATGCAGGCTAACAGATTAACATCAAAGAGAACAAACTGGGTCAACTACAGAAAATACATAATTTCACACATTGAGCAGAACCCAAAGATAAACTTTGATAGCGAGATAGAATCAGCAGCAAATACCCTAGAGAGTGTCTTAGTTACAGCCGCCAGAATCTCAACATCTTAAATAGAGAGTGCACCTAGCAGACCCAGGATGACAAACGCAGACATCGCGAGGCTCGTTCTTGAAAAACGACGTATGCGACGGGAGTGGCAAGCTCATAGATCACCAACCGCAAAGCAAAGATTCAAAAATTCCTCACGAAAACTCTCCAATGCACTGAAGGAAGAAGCTAAAAACGCCCAACTTCGCCATATAGAGCAACATTCCATTTCAAGCAGCAAAAATTCACTATGGAAAGCCCATCCCAGTTTAACCACACCGGCACAAACGATGTCACCATTAAGGAATATCACTGGAGGTTGGGCCCGCAGCGACAGAGCTATCACATTTGCAACGCATCTTCAAAGTGTGTTCCACCCGAACCCTGCTACAAGTTCGTTTGTATTACCCACGGTAACAGGCGTCGATCAAGCACCACATGAGCCAATAAAATTTCAAGTGAATGAAATATCTAAAATGATCAAGGATAAACTAAATCCAAAAAAGTCCCCAGAATGTAGTAATGATATGAAAGGCAGGCAAGGACCACTCAGTTTCCTCATCGTACAAACCTATAAGCCTATTGTCTTGTCTCTCAAAACTATTTGAAAAATGTCTGATGACCCAAGTAACCCCTCTCTATAACAGAACCGTTGCTGTGAGATGCAACTCTGACATGTCCGACGACCACGCTATAAACGCTGAAGTTGCCCAAGGTAGTGTACTTGGACCAACGCTGTACGTCCTTTATACAGCAGACATACCCACAAGCAGACTATTAACAACTTCTAGGTTTGCCGATGAAACAGCGATTTTAAGTCCATCCAAATGGCCGGTAAAAGCAACAAATCAACTCTTTTCTCACCTAGTGGCCTAGTGGCTATCTAACTGGCGAATCTAAATAAACGAACAAAAATTTAAGTATGTAACATTTACACTCAATCGGCTAGACTGTCCTTCAATCACCCTAAACAACAGCGTACTCCCGAAAGCAAATGAAATGATGTATTTCGGAGTTCACCTCGACCGACGGCTCACCTGGCGCAGGCACATCGAATGCTCAACTCTCGGTCACTCCTCTATCTGGACTATAGGGTCCTACTCTACAACTCCGTACTAAAACCAATTTCGAACTACGGCTCGCAACTCTGGGGCAGTGCCAGCAGTAGTAATATTGAGATCATGCAAAGGGCCCAATCAAAGACACTGAGAACAATCACTGGAGCACCCCGGTATATCCGAAATAAAAATATACAAAGAGACCTTAATATCAGATGCGTCAATGATGAAATAAAACATCAAAAGCAAAAGTACATGAACAAATTAACGTCACACCCTAACCACCTTGCAAGAAGTTTAACACGGGATTGCGACCGATCCCGACTTTACTGCAACGACCTTCCCACCCAGCGCTGATCATTAGGTCCCTTTTTCCAGACCACAGTTAAAAGAACTGTTCAAGAATATCGCTTAAAATTAGGATTTTAAAACCTATTGTTAGTGTCATAATTCCTGAGAAGAAGTTTCTTGGCGGAGAATTTATTTGAACAACAACACCAGCCTATAGGTGAGAAAAAATTACCAAGCATGTCGGAGTTAAACTTCCAAAGCTTAAAACCACTGGCCAGTCCTCTTCAAAAAGTAACAACATATTTTATTCTTATCTATCCAAATATAATTGTGATACGTAAACTCCTTAAACTTTATTCTAATAATTCTTCGTTTGCATCCTTTATTATTGTCTTTACATAAATCTGGTTGACGCTGGAGATATTTAGCTCCGGAGTCTTACCAGATAGGTACACCGCTTTTAGACGGGACGGACTTTACGAAGAGGTCCATATCTCGGTGGATTCCGATTACGTTTCTGAAGAAGTGAAGTTACATAATTCTGGTAATTTTAATTTTCTCTGTGTTAATATCACTTTGTCTGCTCAATCGACTGGCAATTGTCCGATTTTCAGTCGGCTTTGAATGTTATATCCGAAAGCAACCTTTCAGTGACTCTGCACTTTCCCACTTTCGACACCAGAAGATTAATAACATGCAAAGCTTGAGGTTTTCATCTAAACTCTTACTTGCATTGACCTTAAATCTCCTCTTGTAGCTTATCAAACTCATTTCAAGTCGTTTGAAAACTTATGCGACTTCTGATCCGGCTATTGCCAATCTATTTTTTCAAATAACGTTCAATTCATCTTCTACAATTGTTGGATCTTCTGAAGGTAAAACCAGTCTACTCGACAGGTCCCGATAACCTACCTTGCTATGTGCTAAAGAACTGCGCTATATCATTGTTGAAACCTTTTCTAAAACTTTTCATCTTATTTCTGGAAACTTTGATCTTTGAATACCGCTACATAAAAAAGGGTGCTACCAATAGAGGCTACTCTAAACTGTCATCAATTCAAAAGCTTTTGAAAAATTTCCAGCACCCATGCAGTTCAAATATTTATCCATGCCAACAGGGTTTTAAAGCGTAGCTCCAGTACCACAAACCTTTTGAAGATAACGTCCTTTATTATAGATGGCTTCAAGCCTTCAAGAAGACTACACAGACTTCAGCAAAGCATTTGACTATGCGAATCACTCACTTTTACCATTTTAATTATTGACTTCTCGCTGGTGCTTATGTTTGCAGATGGCAAACCGATTAGCTTTGTCACCGATAAATCCTCTTCTGCTTAATGTAAGCTTAAGTCTGATTTAGACAATTTCCAAAAAATTGTCAATTTCAATCTCTTTAAACAAGATAAGCTCACTAAGCAGAGGTATTTATTTTAAAAATTCATTCATGATGACAATTCTCAACAAACAGGTCGACGAGCTACTGCCCGACAGACGCTTCGAGCCTTCCAATAGTGCTTCCATAATACTAGAGGGCAAAAATGTGCAGCTGGACCGATACCCAAACGCCACCATGAACGCTGCATAACCTTTACCAATAATCCCAAACATTTTGGAATAGCTGCGAAATAAGTGATTCATATCAAGCGTTCGCATATCTGCATGATAACTTCGTCATCGGCACCACACTCTTCACTCTTGCAAATACCACATTTTTAAACAGATGTTGAATGACTTGGGACTTGTCTGATAGATACTAGAATTACATGACCAAACCAAAGCGGGTGGATTTGGAATTCGCAAGACAACCGCCAGTACTGCCTAGCAGTACTGCTTTGTCGTGACGTCAGTTTCTAAATGTACAAGGCAAGTCAAGCAAATCAAGCAGGAAAGATGTTTACACGTCAAAACGATAAACCATTCAGTATCGTAGTGCCGACATTTTGGCCCCTTTTTAAGCACCGTCCTACTAGTACATTTCGATATTCGATACCAGCAAGTAGGTGGAACTGGTACCACTTCGAAAAGCAACCTTCGATAACTTGGAAAACGCCTTTTGAGCCCATTTTGAACTCAGTACCTTTGCCTGTGACAACGGGACCCCATTTACCAGCCGTCTGTTCAAACAATTCCTAAAGACTCTTGGCGTGGAACTACAGTACATCTATATACGCCACGACAGAATCCAACGGAAAGGACCAATCGAACAGTCAGAGCCATGATCGGCCAGTATCAAGGGAGTGTCACAACAGAAGTAGGACAGGGTGCTAAGTTCATAAGGAAAAATTTTGTAAACCACAATCGTAGCCTTCGCCAACAACAAAATATTATTCTTCAAAAAGTTTGTGAAAAACAATACAAGAGAACTTGCCCATAATGCTTTCAATTATCTCGTCCGACTTGAAACAAATGACAAAATTTATCAGCATGGCAGCCTCATACGACACATTAAGAGGAGAGTTATACAACCATAAAACCGTAGGCACAGTACTTCCTTCCACAAGCTGCAACAGTTTTTAATGTATATGGTATATTGCGGTTCTGTTGTAAAACTAATAGAGCACCGACGAATTCATTATGCCTAAGCGAACTGAGACAAGAGCACAATCATCATGCGTAATATTTAGCAGAATATAAACGTTACCAAACTGTGGACAGAATGAGCTCTTTTGTGCCGTTAGCCTCTATCTTAGGATTCGAAAGGCTAATTCAAGTAAGAGGCATGAGCATCACCATGAGCATGGGCATCAGCTCTTTATCATATTAATCAGCAATAATCATCAATAACAAAACTATGGCAAAAATCATCACGCGTGCCTGCGTATGATGCAATAGACTCAAGCTTCATAAGTTTCGAGGCAAGTAGTTATTTCTTGCTTTTCTACAGTGGCACTTAGGTAAGAAAAGGCCTTGCGATAATTCACCGAACTTCTTTGGAGTCAATACCATATTGAAGGACCTCCATGGAGCCATTTTCTTGGAAGAATCTAGGGAACAAATAGTCAATAACTGCCACAAGTAGACTTAACATTTATTTCACCATATTTTGGTTTTCTGTGGGAAGCTGCGGTTAAATCTCACCCCTCACTCCTATGTCGTCAGATCTCACAGTTGGATAAGCTTTAACTCAATACCTTTTCATAATTGGCGGACCTCTAACTGCCTGACCCCATTCCCGGTAAAAAACCGTTGATTACAACATGGGAATTGGTTTCAAGAATAAAACACAAACGCCTGCAAGAGTTGCAAAATCTCGTATAGCCAAATATCACAGAAGAAGAGGTTATAGTTTTTACAAATAGCGCGAAAGGGATCGTGTTTGGAGTTGAAGAGATCATTAAATTCTTTAGACCATCGCTTTATAAAATCTAACATTCCTTTGGCTTTATTCACTGTCACAGAAATGTGATCAATAAACTTAAGTTTATGATCAAAAAGAACTCCAAGATCATTGATTGTGGAAACACGATCAAGGACGTGATTTCCGAGATAGTAAGATATGATAAGCGGCACACTGCGATGGAATGTCATAAGTTTGCATTTGGAGCAGTTTAGGAACAGAAGATTAATTGAGCACCATAAATAGAGTCGTCAAGGTCTAGTTGCAGATGCCTATGCAGGAAATGTTCCGAGAAGGAATAGCATAACTTGACATCATCAGCATACATAAGCGTAGAGGTATAACTAATCACATTGGGAAGATCGTTCACAAAGAGTATAAACAACAGTGGTCCTAGATGACTACACTGCGGGACACCCGATGAGACATGGATGACTTTCGGCTTGGTATATTTAAATAGGACACGCTGAGTTCGATCTGAAAGGTAGGAAGCAACCCACAACAGGATATTTGGTGGAAAACCAATAAGCGAGAGTTTCCGTAGCAAGAGGTGATGATTAACTGAATCAAATGCTTTGCTGAAGTCAGTATAAATTACATCAGTTTGCAAGCGATAATGAAAACCTCGGTTGATTATTGACGAAAATTCAAGTAGATTATTTGTTCACACTATAAACTTGTGCGTACATTTAATGAGTTCAATTCGGGTGTTTGAATCTAACTCACTCGCTACTGAGAGGGCTTCGCCTTTTATTCATTCTTACATTAGTTCTTATTAGTTCTGCGTTTGTAAATGCAGCCGAGTTTTATTCTTAAATCTATGTTTGAGGCCTATGACCGCGCTAATCACCTCCCGCGTGGTCACATCTCTTGACACTTCGGCAATAGGCCGCTGTAATCGTACTTATCTGTAGTTGCCACTCATGCTGGTCTTCCCACCAGAAAATGACCCGGCGTTAATATGTTCTCACCATCGTTTTCGCTCCTTACAGTGACCAATGGACGCGAGTTTAGCACTGCTTCGATTTGACATAGCAGCGATGCAAATTCTTCATATGTAAAGCTGTTTTCACCAATAACTCGTTTAAGGTGATGCTTCACTGATTTTACACCGGCTTCCCATAAACCTCCCATGTGGGGGCTTCCTGGGGGAATAAAGTGCCACTTGATGCCTTCTTTTTCCAATGTAGGTGCTAACTCACTATTGTTTTTAATGGCAGCTACCAATTCTTTGTCCAATATTCTTGAAGCTCCCACGAAGTTTGTTCCATTATCTGAGTACAGGTTCTCACTCTTGCCTCGTCTTGCAAAGAACCGTCGAAGAGCCTCCAGGAATTTGTCTGACGAAAGGTCGCTAACAGCTTCCAGATGTATCGCTTTTGTTGCCATACAAACAAATACACAAATGTATCCTTTATACGTTTTTTGACCTCTACCCTTGGAGCAGCGAATCTGGAAAGATCCGGCGTAGTCGATTCCAGTATTTTGAAACGAGTAATCGGCCGTTACTCGATACACTGGTAAATTTCCCATCAGTTGTCTGGACATCTCTTGCTTGTATCGTATGCATACAATATATTCCCTTAAATATTTCTTTAAGGAATTTTGTATTCCAAATATCCAGAACTCCCTCTGAATATAAGTTATCATAATGTTAATTCCGCCATGCAGAGTTTTCTTATGACCATCCTTTGCAATTAACCAAGTCAAATGTGACTTATCCAGTATAATTGGATGTTTTACATTATAGGGTATCATTGCGTTTTGTAGTCGTCCACCAACTCCAAGTACGCCATCACTATCCAAAAACGGATTTAACGCCAGTAACTTACTCTTTGGGTCTAATGGTCTTTTGTTTTTGAGTAGTCTGACTTCGTGTACAAAATCCAGCTGTTGTTGTATCCTTACCACGGCAATCTTAGCTAGCTTTATTTCCTCCACCGTAAGATGTGAAGGCTGTTGCGATTTTCCTCTCAGCTTTGTTATGAAGCGTAATACATACGCCATTACTCTAAGAAGTTTGTCGATCGATGAATACTTCGATTAAAGATGATTTTGGAGATATTTGGATTTTATCAATGTGGATACCACAACAATTTCCGATTCCTTTTGAGTGGGCCAGTGTTGTGCTTCCATAGCTAGCCAATTCGGCCCTCTCCACCAAATTTCACAGATTTTAAGAGCTTGCGGTGATATCCCTCTTGAAGCCACGTCTGCTGGATTTTCTTCCGATTTAACGTAATTCCATTTGACAATGGGAATTAGTTTATTGATTTCTTCAACTCTAGTTCTGACGAACTTATCTTTGCTGCGCTTGTTCTGTATCCAAGCAATAGTAATTTGCGAATCACTCCATGCATGCGTTGTGATCTCGTTGCTCCATATAGCCTGCACCTTAGCTAATAACTTTGCTAATAAATGCGCAGCACATAATTCCAATTGTTTTCCTGTTTTTTATAGGATTTACTTTGCTTTTTGCTGCTAGCAAAGTAACTCTGCCGCCTACTTTTGTATACACAGCCGTTGCATATGCTTTCTCTGATGCATCGCAGAATCCATGTAGCTCCATAATACCTTTGGAGCATCCAGTCCAGCGTGAAATGCTAATTTCTTCTAAATATGATAGACCTTTAGCATATTCCGTCCACCAGTTAGCTAAGTTGGATTCCAATTCAACGTCCCAAGTCATCGGTAACTTCCACAGTTCCTGAATGAAACATTGCCTTGAATCGCTACAGGTGCTAACCATCCTAATGGGTCGAAAATTCTGGACAACGGTGATAACACTAACCGCTTTGTTATGCGTGTTAGCATTGGGTTTTCTGCCTAAAACGTAAATGTATCCTTCTTCGGATCCCATTGAAGTCCTAAGGTTTTGATCGATTCATTCTCCTCAATGCAGATTTTCTCCGTAGCACCGCCGTCCTGAATGTCGGCTAAAATATGTTTGTCATTTGCAACCCATTTTCGCAGATGCATGCGGGCCTTCTCCATCAATTGTCTCAATTTCCTTTGAAGTTCATAGCACTCGTTGCCTGTATCTCCACCAGTTATGAGGTCATCCATATAAAAGTCGTCTCTAATTGTTTCTGCTAGGACGCTATCCTCTTGGCAAAAGCGATCTGCTAACTCTCGTAGACATCGGACTGCTAAGAAAGGTGGTACCGATGTGCCATAAGTTACGGTTGTTAACTTAAACTCACTGATCGGCAATTTTGGATCATCTCTCCATAGGATGTATTGGCATTCTTGGTCTTTCTCAGCAACCTTTATTTGGCGATACATTTTTTCACTAAAAATTTTGACTAAAAAATTTTAAATTGGAATCTTTGACTTAGCCCAACCATATAAATTATATGTAAATTACAATATAAAACAAATAATTTTGTTCCTTTTTTTTTATACCCTTGCAGAGGGTATTATAATTTTGTCCATAAATGTGTAACGCATTAAAGGAAGCATCTCCGACCCCACAAAGTATATATATTCTTGATCAGCATCAACAGCCGAGTTGATATAGCCATGTCCGTCTGTTTCTATGCAAAAAAAAAAACAGTTAGGGTTTTGAAATTTTTACCAGATCATTATATTTGTTGCACGCAGATCAAGTTTAAAAATCGATCGGATCGGACCACTATATCATATAGGTGCCATACAAACGATCAATCAGATTTCAAGTCTTTGTATGGAAAACTTTTTTGTTCTCCAAGCAATCGCAACCGAATTAAACATTTATTCACATTTGACATAGCCATACATGATTTTTTAAAGTTTGGTCCGGATCGGACCACTATATCACATAGCTGCCATACAAACGACCGATATGAAAATAAGTTTTTGTATGGAAAACTTTTTTGTTTTCCAAGCTAATGCAACTGAATTCAACATTTATTTATTTAACGTAGCCATACACGATTTGTGAAAGTTTGTTTCGGATTGGACCACTATATCATATAGCTGCCTTACAAACGACTGATTTGAAACCAAGTCTTTGCATGGTAAACTTTTTTGTTTTCCAAGCTATTGCAACCGAATTCAACATTCATTGCCATACCATAGCCATACCAATAATTTTGAAAAGACTTCTGATTTTTAGTAAGTATTTATTGCAATTTTGTAAAGACCTGCGAGGGTATAACATCTTCGGCAAGCCGAAGAAAACTTTTCTCACTTGTTTTTTTATACTTTCCTGTATTTATTGGATCTTCTAAGGAACTATGAGACTAACAATAGGTTTTCAAATCGTAATTTTCAGTGATATACAATAGTCTTTTTGACTGTGGTCTGAAAAAAATGACCTAATGATCAGCGCTGGGTGGGAAGGTCGTTGCAGTAAAGTCGGGATCGGTCGCAATCCCGTGTTAAACTTCTTGCAAGGTGGTTAGGGTGTGACGTTAATTTGTTCATGTACTTTTGCTTTTGATGTTTTATTTCATCATTGACGCATCTGATATTAAGGTCTCTTTGTATATTTTTATTTCGGATATACCGGGGTGCTCCAGTGATAGTGTCTTTGATTGGGCCCTTTGCATGATCTCAATATTACTACTGCTGGCACTGCCCCAGAGTTGCGAGCCGTAGTTCGAAATTGGTTTTAGTACGGAGTTGTAGAGTAGGACCCTGTAGTCCAGATAGAGGAGTGACCGAGAGTTGAGCATTCGATGTGCCTGCGCCAGGTGAGCCGTCGGTCGAGGTGAACTCCGAAATACATCATTTCATTTGCTTTCGGGAGTACGCTGTTGTTTAGGGTGATTGAAGGACAGTCTAGCCGATTGAGTGTAAATGTTACATACTTAAATTTTTGTTCGTTTATTTAGATTCGCCAGTTAGATAGCCACTAGGCCACTAGGTGAGAAAAGAGTTGATTTGTTGCTTTTACCGGCCATTTGGATGGACTTAAAATCGCTGTTTCATCGGCAAACCTAGAAGTTGTTAGTAGTCTGCTTGTGGGTATGTCTGCTGTATAAAGGACGTACAGCGTTGGTCCAAGTACACTACCTTGGGCAACTTCAGCGTTTATAGCGTGGTCGTCGGACATGTCAGAGTTGCATCTCACAGCAACGGTTCTGTTATAGAGAGGGGTTACTTGGGTCATCAGACATTTTTCAAATAGTTTTGAGAGACAAGACAATAGGCTTATAGGTTTGTACGATGAGGAAACTGAGTGGTCCTTGCCTGCCTTTCATATCATTACTACCTTCTGGGGACTTTTTTGGATTTAGTTTATCCTTGATCATTTTAGATATTTCATTCACTTAAAATTTTATTGGCTCATGTGGTGCTTGGTCGTCGCCTGTTACCGTGGGTAATACAAACGAACTTGTAGCAGGGTTCGGGTGGAAAACACACGTTGACGATGCGTTGCAAATATGGTAGCTCTATCTTTATCGCTGCAGGCCCAACCACCAGCGATATTCTATAATGGTGATATCTGCCGTTTCTGCCGGTGTGGTTAAACTGGGATGGGCTTTCCATAGTGAATTTTTGCTGCTTGAAATAGAATGTTGCTCTATATGGCGAAGTTGGGCGTTTTTAGCTTCTTCCTTCAGCGCATTGGAGAGATTCCGTGAGGCATTTTTGAATCTTTTTTTTTGCGATTGGCGATCTATGAGCTTGTCACTCCCGTCGCATACGTCGTTTTTCAAGAACGAGCCGCGCGATGTCTTCGTTTGTCATTCTGGATCTGCTAGGTGCACTCTCTATTTGAGGTGTTGAGATTCTGGCGGCTGTAACTAAGATACTCTCTAGGGTATTTGCTGCTGATTCTATCTCGGTATCAAAGTTTACCCTTGGGTTCTGCTCAATGTGTGACGGCAACGGCCAAACGCCGTTGACGACGAACATGACGAACCCAAACCTGCTGCAGAGGCAGTGGCATCCAAAACAGCAGAGAAACCGAACCCGACCCCAAAGACCCTCAAGCCTCCCCCGATCTACATCCCAGAAGTGACGGACATTACCGCGCTTGACAAGTCGATAACGACTCTAGTGGATACCAAAAAGGATTTCTTGTACAAAACATAGAGAAACAGCAACGTACGCGTAATGATGCCAGACAAGGAGTCCTACACAGCCCTACGCCAGCACCTCGTGGCATATAACAAAGGGCACGGCACCTTCGAACCAAAGGACGAGACAGCGTACAGGGCGGTCATCAAGGGACTTCACTACTCAACGGACCAGACTGAAATTAAAGAAGAACTCAACAAATACGGCCATACTGTGAGGGATCTGCAGAATCCCATTGGCTTGAACTCCAAACAACCACTTTGTTACTTTTTGTTAATCTAGAACCAGCGAGCAACGACATAGACGTTTTCAAAAAAAAAGAGGATTTGCAGGTCAGTCGTCACCGTAGAGCCCCCACTGAAGTTCAACGATGTTCCAAAATGTTTCAGATGCCAAGGGTTCGGACACACCCAGCGCTACTGCTTCCTGGAACATCTCTGCGTGAAATGTGGTCGTTCAGAGGATGCCCTGCCTACAAAAAGGTAAAGGCGCAGGAATCTCATAAAGCCAGACCCGTTGGGAGTAGCAACAAACCACCTCTCATCCAGATACCAACTATCACCAATGGTACGAGTTACAGGGACGTACTTCTAGGAAACCAAGCGACACAGCCAACGAATCACCAACAAACCCCTCAAACCACTCTCAAAGCTCCACAACCCAACTAGCTTGAAACGATGCTTGCCCGCATGGAAGGAACGATTGAAAGGATGATGGAGAAGTTGAGCTCGCAGATGTTATCGCAGATGATGCAGTTTATAGCTGCCATCCTCAACAGAAAGTAATGCAAATAAGTCTTAATATAGTTTTTTGGAACGCAAACGGCCTGCAGAGGAGCAAAGCCGAAGTAGAGCATCTCATCAAAACAGACAATATCGATGTTCTTCTAGTCTTGGAATCCCACTTTTGTCCCAGATCCTACTTTAACATTAGCGAGTACGAACTGTTACATGCCAACTATCCATCTGGCAGAGCACGCGGAGGAGCAGCTATGCTCATCAGGAGTGGTATTCAGTACACGGAACTTTCCGCGTTTCAGGAGGAATGGGCACAGTGCGCCGTGACCAGGATTTCTAGCCCACAGGGAGATATCACAATTGGTGCAGTTTACTTCCCACCCAGACACTCGATAACCGAGTCCCACCTTCAGGACTTCTTCGAGTCCCTTGGTCCTTGCTTTATAGCAGCCGGAGACTTTAACGCCAAACACTCCTGGTGGGGGTCCCGCATAAACAACCCCAAAGGCATAAAGCTCTATAAGTACCTGCAGCGGAAAAGTCTGGACTGTCATTCCACTGGAGAACCCACACAATGGCCTACCGACCCTTCAAAGCAGCCGGATCTGCTGGACTTCGCAGTCTCCAAGGGCATAGGACACTCTAAGATAACATGCTCAAGCTAAAACTTAAACTTAAAAACGTAAACTTGCTCCTAAACATCCCCGTCCTCAGAAAAACCCCGCCTAGTTTACGCCCCCAAGTTTACGTTCTGGATGCTTTCCTCCTTGTACCCAGATCCCCTTCATTCCACACCAAGATAGCTGCGGCCATCGAAAAACTAACTAAAGAGATGCACAATGCTGCTGAGTTTCCGAATTCACCTCCTCCGACTACCCCGAGAACACCTGAAAGATTCGTGCACTTGTGGTATCCTGAAATCGCGAGTCTGGTTTTCCTCGCGCAACCCCAGGGACAAGACAGCACTTAATCATGCCACCAAGGAACTAAAGGGCAAGCTATCCATCCTACTGCAAGACTCCTTCCATAGATTCCTTGAGGAGCTGGAACCTGGAGACCCGCAGCACAATCTGCGGAATGTCACGAGGCACATAAAAAGACTTGCGAAGAAGATATCACCCGTGCGTAGAGTGGACGGTTCCTGGTGTCGGACTGAGGTCGAAAGAGCAGTAGCCTTTGCTGACCATCTTATAGTGCATTCTTACCTTTCGACAGATGCACTGGCTAAGAGAGAGCTTTCACCATATGGTTCGTAGACATCCCAAGTATTCCTGGCCCGCCAATACAGCCCGTCGCACCAGAGGAGATTGCGCAGGAGATCGCCTCCTTAAAAAATGGCAAGTCACTAGGTCCTGAACGAATCGATCGAAGAGAACGTTGCAGTAGCCACCGCGCGTACGGTTGATACCATTGCAGTATTAGTTGTTGCTACGAGTGCAGTGGTTAATGAGGTCGAAGTTATGGTTGCCGTGGGAGAAGTCAGTTTTCTTTGGCACATTGTTGGGATTGCCGGTCAGCAAGAACGAGCTCTCTCGTTCGTTGTTGGCTTAAGTTCATGTATCGGGTTGCGGGTGATTGACCGTGGCCGATCGACGTTTGCATTAATTTCGTGCACTTCCGCGGGCTGCGAAGACACGTATGAGAAATACGTGTCGTTTCGTATCGATGAGAGACGACGTTTGCTCTTGTTATCATTGAGCGCAAATGACGTTTTGACTCATTGTGAGAGTTCGTGGTGTGTTTGTTGTTTGGTAATTTTCTTTGAAATATAATAGTTGTTCAAAAGACGGAAGTTTGCACAACTATTTTAATGAGCGATACATCGCAATGAGCTTCTTTTCGCTAATTTGTTGTGGTAAATTGTTGGTAGTTATTTACTTTTCACTTGGAGTATTTTGTATATTTTCGAAGCACAGAAAATAAACACGTCCGGACTGTTCGAGTATGGATGCGTCAAGAATTTGGACGAATAAATTGTGTCGAACATTAATACACGTATTTTGAAGGATGACGAGAGCCTCGAGAAAGTATAAGTAGGGCCCAAGGAATAACATAAAGTCATGACATGGAAAACAAATTGGATAAGTTTTCATTCAGCAGCTTGAGGCTGCTGGAGGCTACAGAGCATAGAGTTCGTCGTTGATTTTACGGAAACCACCGAACAACAGTTATATGAAAGCTATGAGATATAGTGGATCGATCTTGGAAGTTCCCAATTTATACTTAGATTAAATTTATAAAAAAAATTTATACTTTTAGTTCTATATAAAATAAAATGTAAAAAAAGTCCCATCTTTGAAAACAAAAGTTCTGATATTTTCGATCGTTCAATTATACGAATAACTATAAAGGTAACGACTGAATTTTACTAAAATCCTACAATTTTTATAGAAGAAGCTAATACAAATTTTTAGATTATGTTCTAAACGATCCAACGATTGCGGTAGCATTAAAAATAGCAATTTTAATAGATTACTACAAATCTCCCCCTGTCTTGATAGGTAAAAGATTTCATCTCCGCTGATTTGTTTTATATATAATAATTAAATTAAATTGTATGTGTATTAGTATAATAAATATATTATATTCTTCATAAAGTACATAATGTATTAACACATAATAAACACGCTTCAATATTTATTTTAGATATGCTCAATATTCACATTTTAAAATACATTCTGAAGCGGATTATTACAAACTCGAAATAGATGGCTATGAGGGAAATGCAGGAGATTCCCTGAACGACCCATGGTATGGATCAAACAATAGCCCGTTTTCAACCTATAATAAAGATAATGATCGAAGCTCACTTAATTGTGCCAGCATGTTAAAGGTAAATATTTCGTATATGACAATGTCTAGGTTAGGTAATTTTTTAAAGTTCGTAGCATAATTTTTTAACTTATTTATAAAAACGAAACAAAGTGCCAAATATATACTATATAGCATAAACAATTTTTTCGTCAGTATTTAGTTTGGAAAACAATTCCTTTTACCTTAAGCGGAAAATATAAAATTCGACGCAAAAAACTCAAGTTTAGCCCACAATTGTGTCACAAACTGTGAACAGCGAACCCTAAATCCACCATTAGTAACAAAAACACTCAAGCTGTAAAATAAGCTTGCTGAAAAAAAATTTAATAGTGGACCGCTGAATAGCGGCCACGATGGATACAAATGCAAAAACCAGGATGCCCGCTTCTACCGAGCGCTCACTCAGCCTCGGTGAGCTTTTCAACAAAGCACTGAACCAAGACTCTGTGCCGATGCCGGAATTCATAGACGCCGACACTATCAAGCCAGCGCATCAGCTGATCCAAGTCATTAAGCGGAAGGCATGAGGGCCTCCACTGAATGCCAAGAAGAAGGCAATACTTGATACCAAGATTCCTGTACCCACCTACAGCGGCAGCACAAACCGCTTTCGGTTGCTTGCGCAGACTAAGGATCATCAAGCAGCTATTGCTGCTGCCAAACGTAATGCAGCCACATCTGGCATTATCAGTGCAACTTCCAAGGCGCAACCTAAACCCCCTCCAATAGTTTTGGAAGGCGTTGAAAGCGCACCCCTGCTGATGGACATAATCTCAAAAATCACTGATCTGAACAAGGTCTCTGCCAAGGCATCGATGGGCGGAGTTCTGAGGCTCTACGCGGCAGACGCTAGCACCTTCTACAGCATAGTGAGCTTCCTCGAGACCGAAAAGCTTGAGTTTCACTGTTACCAGCTCAAGGAGAACAGGCCATAACGAGTCTCCGTTAAAGGACTCCACCACAGTACGCTCCATCATCAACTCATTGATGAACTGAAAAGTCTTGGTCAAAAAGGGGTGTGGGCGGAAGAAGCGAAGTCAACAATCGACCTATGTCCCATGTTCCTACTGGATGTATGCCGATTGCACCTCTCCGAAGCGGAGTCTCATACGCAGATGTAGCTAAAGCCTGGATGGGCCCCAAGCAGGATCAGCAACAGGTGCCACAGCCCTTCCAGCAGCAACCTGAGACCAGGAAGCACAGCCGCCAAAGGAGTCGGTCTAGAGGCGGACATCAGCCCCCTTTGGACAATAACACGTTTAGCGTCCTGCAGACGCTAAACGAAAGCATGAACGGTATGCGCTCCCTTCAGGAACAGCAGATTGAACAAACGAGGATGATGCTACTACAGCAAGGGCAGATAATCCATCTGCTCACTGCTATACACGCGCAGACAGCAACAAAATGAAGCCGCCGCGCATTTTAGTATGGAACGCCAACGGCGTCTCCGCAAAACTGCCCGAAGTTGAATGCTTTATGCGGCGCTACGAGATTGATGTTTTGCTTATTAGTGAAACACATTGCAAAGATGTAGTCAAGCCCAAGCTGTATGGTTACGAGGCCTACACTTCAAACGACCGGGTGAGGGTAACGATAAAGGTGGATCAGCGATTATGATCAAATCAAGTTTGGTTCATTTTCCTCTACCTTCAGTAGCCACTGATAGGGTGCAACTTGCGTCTGCAACTATAGAAACTGGGGACGGCATTATAAACTTCAGCGCGGTCTACTGCCCACCGAGGTTTGTTTGGACCACAGACAACTTCAAATCCATATTGGAGCAACAACAGCATAAATTCATTGTAGCAGGCGACTGGAATGCGTCCCACTAGCTTTTTGGAGCAGGGAGGTGTAACCAAAGAGGTCATGCCCTGGCAAATCTAATCTTTAACTCTGATGTAAACTCGCTAGCAACAGGTGGCCCCACAAGGTTCCCTTATGGCAGTAGAGGGTCTCCAGGCTACATCGATCGCGTTTGCCGCGCACCTGGCCGAGCGGTTCCAACCTTTTAACCTCGCCAGTCCGCAGCAGGTTGAAGAGACTCACGATCAGCTGTCCCAAGCTCTTCAAATGGACATGCCGGTCCAACCGTTCGATCCTGTTGAAATAGCTGATTTTATCGCCCAGCAAAACTCTAAAAAAGCACCACGCCATGATGCAATATCCGCGATCCGCTACGTAGCGATGCTTTTTAATGCTATTGTGAGGCTGCAGTACTTCCCTCCTCAGTGGAAACTGGGAATCATCTCTATGATACATAAAGCTGGCAAGCCGGAGAAGGACCCTGGATCCTACCGGCCGATTAGTCTCCTCCCATCGATCTCAAAGGTGTTTGATAGGCTGATCGCCGCCCGGATGGTCTGGTTTATAGATGCCCAGGGAATAATGCCAGAACACCAGTTCGGATTCCGTGCTGGTCACTGCACGGTGGAGCAACTGCATCGAGTGGCCGAGCAAATTTTAACGGCCTTCGACTGCGACGAATACTGCAACGCTCTTTTCCTCGATGTCCGGGAGGCGTTTGACCGTGTGTGGCATCCTGGTCTGCTACTGAAAATCAAGAATACCACGCCTGCGCCTTACTACTGTCTCCTGGCGTCGTACCTTAGGAATAGGAGATTTACAGTCCGGTTCCACTCTGCGCTCTCAACCGAGTATAATGCAGCAGCTGGAGTACCCCAGAGAAGCGTCCTAGGCCCGCTACTATACTGCCTGTATAGTCATGACATGCCGCGCCCGGCTGACAGTCTCTACGGAACGTCAATGCTGGCCACATTTGCCGACGACGTGTGCATAACGTACAGGTCCAGGTGCGAGCAGGAGGCCGCCAACGATATCCAGAACTACGCAACAAGATTTACCGATTGGGCTAGCAGATGGAATATTGGCATAAATGGCAACAATTCCACGAATGTTTGCTACACCCTCAAACGGAGAACGCCACCAGCAGTGCTCATTGATGACACCCTTGTGGAACAGGTTGACTCAGCCAAATACCTGGGAGTCATACTCGACCGTCGGCTCACTTTCTCGAAGCCAGTGAGCGAATTGAGAATACGCATACGGGCCGCGGCGTCAAAGCACTACTGGCTCATAGGCCCGCGTAGTAAACTGTCACTGAGAAATAAGTTGACTATATATAATCAAATCATAGCTCCTTTGTGGAGGTATGCGTGCCAAATTTGGGGCCTGGCGTGTGACAGCCAGATCCGCAGAATCCAGAGCATCCAAAATAAGATTGCGAGGACGATCACTGGCTGCGAGTGGTATGTGAGGAACACCACCCTCCACAGTGACCTAAAGCTGCTCACGGTCTTTGAGACTATAAATTTCCACTCCAGCTGTACAACGACCGACTGGAGCGCCATCGCAACCGACTCGCTAAGGGTCTCACCAGACCTCGCCCACAAAGGAGGCTCAACAGGCGACTCCCTAGGGACCTAATTGACCGGCTGCCAACAAGACGCACAGCAAGATGATGATAAGCCAAACGATATACTCCCCATCGTCTTTCTTTCTTTTATATTCTTTGTTTTTAAGTTTTGTAAATAATGTTAGTTTGTAAGTTTAAATTTAGTAATAATGGTAACGCTAAGCACACTTAGCCGGCGAGCCTCTCGGGCAATATTAATAGATGCCAAGGTCACCAAGGGGTTTTAAGATACCCTGTATGCCTCACTAAATAGTTATAGGAAAAAAAGTATTTAGTTACTCTATAATAGATTGTATTACATTTTTTTTTATATCTTGAAGAAAAATGAAAAAAAAGTATCGTTATAATTTTTATGGTAATAAATTCCTATTTACTTACTATATTTAGGGCTAGCTAATAACAGTTGCTCCTTTTTAAATTGATCTCTGCAACTGTGACAGACTAAAAATAGCTAACAGAAACTAATAGAAAATCGGGTCGGATGTTCAGCGACAGCAGTGAAAGCAGCAACACCCAAAAAATAGCGCAACTGTAGTTCCGCCCAATCCAAATATTTATTTAGTAATTACATTACAGAGTCGCATTTGGGTTCGATGCCGATATTTTCATTATTTTAAGCCATGGTACTTGTAGAACCTCATGGAAAGTGGCTAATTTAGGATTTTCTCTATCTAGCCAGTTCCGCTCTTAGAAAAGGCTCCTGACCATGTTTTTCTTCAAGTGTTTTCACTAGAAGAGATTTAACGGATCTGATCATTCCAGGTCCCTCCCATATGGACTGCACCTGGTGTTATGAATGACACCTCGATCTCTGGGCGTCTGTTCTCCAGCTCACTCTGTGATATTTTGTTCATCTTTTCTGCTTCGTGGATGTTTTTTTCTTTGTTGGATAAAATTTACTTTCGTTATTGATACCTCTTCGAAGAACGAATGTCGCTAAAACGTGTTTGAGGACAGAAAGTGCGTCAACTCTGTGTACTCCGCGGGTCGTCAAGTACTTAGTCAAAGTACGAGGGCGGGTCAATAAGTCCGTGACTATTTGAATGAAACACAGGTTTTTAGATAAAAAGTTATTTTATTTCCAATTTTTCCAACGTTTCTCCAATTTTTTTATCCCTTCCAAAAAATATGATTTGTCGAGGTCTTCAAAATAGGCATTTGTTTGTGAGATGACTTCGTCATTGGAGGCAAATCTCTTTCCGCCGAGCCATTTCTTCAAGTTTGGGAACAAGAAATAGTCACACGGGGCTAGATCGGGTGAATAGGCCGGATGAGAGAGCAATTCTTAGCCCATTCCATGGAATTTTGCCCATTCCATGGAAACTGCACATGTGTGCACCCGTGCATTGTCCTGGTGGAAAAGAACTTTTTTCTTGGCCAAGTGCCGTCGCTTTTTTTCCAATGCCTCATCGAATCGACCCAATAAGTTGCTGTAATATTCACCATTGATTGTTTTTGTTAGTCAATGTGGATAATACCGCGTGCATCCCAAAAAACAGTCGCCATGACTTTATTGGCTGACAAACCCACCTTTGCCTTCTTTGGCGCCGATTCACCCCGAGATTCAAAACCCACTGTTTTGACTGCTGTTTGGTCTCCGGTGTGTTGTGGTGGATCCACGTTTCGTCCACGGTTACGAAACGGCGCAAAAACTCGTTCGTATTGCGATTGAACAACGCTAAACATTCCTGCGAAATTGTCACACGGTTGCATTTGTGGTCGATTGTGAGCAAACGCGGCACCCATCTTGCGGAAAGCTTTCTCATACCCAAATGATCATTCAAAATTGAAACCACTGAGCCATGTGAAATGCCTACGGCTTCCACAATCTCTCTCACTTTTAATCGCCGATCGGCTAAAACCATATCGTGGATTTTTTCAATTGTTTCGGATGTGGAAACCTCAACTGGGCGTCCAGAACGTTCGGCATCTTCCGTGCTTATACGGCCACATCGGAATTCAGTAAACCACTTTCGCAGCTTGTTCAATTTTTGACAAGAGTCAACTGACAGATGACTGTTGACGGGAGCAGTGTTACCATTTCAATTAAGAGGCGGGAAATTCAAAAAGTCACGGACTTATTGACCCGCCCTCGTACTTACCATCGCATCTCGCTGCACCGTCCTACGATGATTTGAAGTGGGTCAAAGATTGGTTTATCGCCAATTGTTACAGTGGTAGACTGCCCATCTCCAAGTGTTTCGTTGTGGCTTGTTTATTACGGCGTTGCTGGCACGATACCGTCGCGCTACGGACGCTGTCTCTTGATCCAGATATACAAAAGAGCTATCGCGTTTCATTGACTACGAAATCATTCATATGGTGGTTTGCCCTGAAGTTAAATTATTAGAAGGTTGGTGATTTTGTGAGCTTGGCGATGAATCCCTGGTCTTTTCACGCAAACAGGTATGCCTCCCAGGCTCGATCTATTCTCATATCAGTTTTTGATAACAAATGTATCCCAGAAATCCCATCGTGTATTTTTACGTTCCTATAAACCTTTACCATTTAAAATGATTTAAAATGCTGTTTACTCCTGTAGGTCGTGGGCATGAATCCTTTCAAAATTACGAGGCTCCAGCTCAGTAATCGGTCAAATGGATTCTGTTCCGCCAGAAACGCCGATCCTGTAAACCATCTTGAGTGCCATCGTCTGAATCGTTAATGGATGACGGTACTCATCTCAGTCCGTTGACTCAAAATTTTCTAAAAGTCCTCCAAAATGCAGCACAACGAATTGATATCTCCCAACGTCGGAACGTGACCAATTTTTTTTTTTATACCCTTGAAAAAGGGTATTATAATTTTGTCCAGAAATGTGTAACGCATTAAAGGAAGCATCTCCGACCCCACAAAGTATATATATTCTTGATCAGCACCAACAGCCGAGTCGATATAGCCATGTCCGTCTGTCCGTCTGTCCGTCTGTTTCTATGCAAAAAATAGACAGTAGTTTTAAAGCTAGCGTTTTGAAATTTTTACCAGATCATTATTTTTGTTGCACGCAGATCAAGTTTAAGAATCGGTCGGATCGGACCACTATATCATATAGCTGCCATACAAACGACCGATGAAAACAAGTCTTTGTATGAAAAATTTTTTTGTTTTCCAACCTATTGCAACTAAATTCAACATTTATTCATTTGACATAGCTATACATGATTTGTGAAAGTTTGGTCCGGATCGGACCACTATATCATATAGCTGCCATACAAACGACCGATATGAAAACAAGTCTTTGTATGGGAAACTTTTTTGTTTTCCAAGCTATTGCAACCGAATTTAACATTTATTCATTTGACATAGCCATACACGATTTGTGAAAGTTTGGTCAGGATCGGACTACTATATCATATAGCTGCCATACAAATGACCGATATGAAAACAAGGCTTTGTATGGAAAACTTTTTTGTTTTCAAGGGTATACCATCTTCGGCAAGCCGAAGATAACTTTTCTCACTTGTTTTTTGTTGTAACGTTCTTATTTTTAATTTAAAATCTGTCCGAGTGGACAATCATTAAATGGTTTGGGGGTGAAATTGACTTAAGGGAAATACATGGAATGTTTTTTTAAGGAGACTGACTTAGGTGTCTATTGATGGGGGAGGTCAAGCGGATGTTTCCTCTTCAGTCGCCTTTGGGATTGGCTATTGTGTAGGATGTTGATGGTCAGGTAGTTGGGGTGGTTGTCCAGTCTTTTTTTGTTTCTTCTGCTGCGGCTGATCTCCTCTGCCACCCAAGGAATACCAAGCTCTTTATGAATGATGGAGTTTTCGTGGTACGGATGAGCGTTAGAAACTGTTCTTAGACATTTATTTTGAAACCGCTGGATTCTGATGCGGTTTAAACTGCTTGCCGTGCCCCATATCTGTAGGAAGGCTAGGAAGGCGGTGTCATTGGCATATAAGGCTACTGTGAGGTTCTGGGAGGGCGTGATGGGGAGGTCCGCTGTGTAGAGTGTGTACAAGATGGGTCCAAGAACACTGCCTTGAGGTACTCCTGCTCTTATATGCCTAGGCGTGCTGATTGATGCATCTCACTCGGAATTCTCTTCCCTCTGTGTATGACTTGAGGAAGGCGAAATGGGAACTTGGGAGGTGGGATTTAATTTTAAAAGTAGTCCAGGGTGCCAGACTCTGTCAAATGCCTGTTTGACATCCAGCATAACGGCGCAGCAGTACTTCTTCTTTTCGAAGGCCTCAAGTATGCTCTCAACATTCCGGTGGCATTGCTCAGGTGTTCCATGAAGGCGTCTGAAGTCAAACTGGTGATCAGGGATCAGTCCGGCCTCGTCCAATACTGGCAGTACTCTACGCAAAAATACTCTTTCAAGTATTTTGGAGAGGATTGCCAGCAAACTAATCGGACGATACGAGGCTAGATTGGCTTCAGGTTTCCCAGGCTTGAGGAGGACAATTACTGCCGCACGCTTCCACTCTTTAGGGAAGTATCCTAGACGGAGGCAGCTGTTGAATATGTTGGCCAGACTTTGGGAACATATTAGGGGTAACATTTTCAGTGCTGTTGCATCGATACGGTCAGGACCCAGTGACTTGCCAGTTTTTAGGGAGGCAATCTCCCGCACAACCTCCTCTGGCTGGAGGGGCTGTATTGGCGGGCCAGGAGGACTTGAGCTGTCTACGAACCTTATGGTGGCAGCACCCCCTTTGCCAGTGCACCCGTCGAAAGTTGAGAATGCACTGTGTAGATGGTCAGAAAAGGCTTCTGCTCTTTCGACACCAGGAACCGTCCACTTTACGCACGGGTGATATCTTTTTCGCAGGTCTTTTATGTGTCTCGTGACATTTCATAGATTGTGCTGCGGGTCTCCAGGTTCCAGCTCCATAAGGAATCTATGAAACGAGTCCTGCCGTAGGATAGTAAGCTTGTCCTTCAGCTCCTTGGTGGCACGATTAAGGGCTGTCTTGTCCCTGGGATTAGTTTTTCGATGGCCGCAGCTATCTTGGTGTGGAAAGAAGGGGATCTGGGTACAAGGAGGAAAGCATCCAGAACGTAAACTTGGGGGCGTAAACTAGGCGGGGTTTTTCTGAGGACGGGGATGTTTATGAGCAACTTTACTGCGATGGGGTCGGATAGCAGTTTATCATAGCTTGAGCATGTTATCTTAGAGTGTCCTATGCCCTTGGAGACGGCAAAGTCCAGCAGATCCGTCTGCTTTGAAGGGTCGGTAGGCCAGTGTGTGGGTTCTCCAGTGGAATGACAGTCCAGACTCTTCCGCTTCAGGTACTTATAGAGCTTTATGCCTTTGGGGTTGTTTATGCGGGACCCCCACCAGGAGTGTTAGGCGTTAAAGTCTCCGGCTGCTATAAGGCAAGGACCAAGGGACTCGAAGAAGTCCTAAAGGTGGGACTCGGTTATCGAGTGTCTGGGTGGGAAGTAAACTGCACCAATGGTGATATCTCCCTATGGGCTAGAAATCCTGGTCACGGCGCACTGTGCCCATTCCTCCTGAAACGCGGAAAGTTCCGTGTACTGAATACCACTCCTGATGAGCATAGCTGCTCCTCCGCGTGCTCTGCCAGATGGATAGTTGGCATGTAACAGTTCGTACTCGCTAATGTTAAAGTAGGATCTGGGACAAAAGTGGGATTCCAAGACTAGAAGAACATCGATATTGTCTGTTTTGATGAGATGCTCTACTTCGGCTTTGCTCCTCTGCAGGCCGTTTGCATTCCAAAAAACTATATTAAGACTTATTTGCATTACTTTCTGTTGAGGATGGGAGCTATAAACTGCATCATCTGCGAGAATATCTGCGATAACATCTGCGAGATCAACTTCTCCATCAACCTCTCAATCGATCCTACCATGCGGGCAAGCATCGTTTCAAGCTGGTTGGGTTGTGGAGCTTTGAGAGTGGTTTGAGGGGTTTGTTGGTGATTCGTTGGCTGTATCGCTTGGTTTTCTAGAAGTACGTCCCTGTAACTCGTACCATTGATGATAGTTGGTATCTGGATGAGAGGTGGTTTGTTGCTACTCTCAACGGGTCTGGCTTTAGGAGATTCCTGCGCCTTTACCTTTTTGTAGGCAGGGCATCCTCTGAACGACGCAGGTGGATCAGCTTGGCAATGTAAGCAGCATGCTTTCTCATTATCTTTTTTGGTGCATGACCTAGAGTCGTGAGAACCACCACATTTCACGCAGAGATGTTCCAGGAAGCAGTAGCGCTGGGTGTGTCCGAACCCTTGGCATCTGAAACATTTTGGAACATCGTTGAACTTCAGTGGGGGCTCTACGGTGACGACTGACCTGCAAATCCTCTTTATTTTGAAAACCTCTGTGTTGTTGCTGGTTCTAGATTAACAAAAAATATCCCCAGTGGTTGTTTGGAGTTCCTGCCAATGGGATTCTGCAGATCCCTCACAGTATGGCCGTATTTGTGGAGTTCTTCTTTAATTTCAGTGTGGTCCGTTGAGTAGTGAAGTCCCTTGATGACCGCCCTGTACGCTGTCTCGTCCTTTGGTTGGAAGGTCCCGTGCCCTTTGTTATGTGCCACGAGGTGCTGGCGTAGGGCTGTGTAGGACTCCTTGTCTGGCATCATTACGCGTACGTTGTTGTTTCTCTATATTTTGTACAAGAAATCCTTTTTGGTATCCACTAGAGTCGTTATCGACTTGTCAAGCGCGGTAATGTCCGTCACTTCTGGGATGTAGATCGGGGGAGGCTTGTGGGTCTTTGGGGTCGGGTTCGGTTTCTCTGCTGTTTTGGATGCCACTGCCTCTGGTTTGGGTTCGTCATGTTCGTCGTCATCTTCTTTGCTTGAGAGGAGGGCAAAGGAGTTGTTTGCCAGCTTGCTATGCAGAGCTGCGCTGTGCTAGGCGTGATGACAGGCTCCTCTCCTTGCCTTTTATGCGCGGGCTTGCGCTTGATCTCGCTGGGCTCCGAGTAACATGAACTCGAGCTTGAGTCGCTGCTCGAGCTGCACCTTCTTGCATTGAGAGCCTTCCTGCAAGGCGTTGGTTTGCCAAGCTTGGTGGCCCGCGCGGGGCTTGCCAATCCACGCTCTAGGTTGTGGTCGATTGAGCGGGGGGAGGTGGAACTGGGCACCGTTGGTCGGTATGCCAACCGCACTTTGCTTCTGCTGAGTTGTACACAGCTTCTACAGTGAGAGAATTAGGTAGACAGCAGATGACACGCACTCTGGAATGTGCGTTAGAGTTTGTAGCAAAACGTTAGGTTCGCAGGTTGAATCAATCAGACACTATGTGACAGTTTCAGAATAGTGGGAGTGAAAGCATGATAAGAAACTTGCTGTCGATCCGCAGGCACGTCTTCACTCTTTGAGTGTTAGATCGCATCTGCCGGAACTTATTGAAGTAACATTTTTATTTTGGCTCCTCTTAACAATAATTTGTTAAGCGATTATTTAATAAGTAGCCGGTCTAATTCCTTTTTTATACCATATCCTTTTTTTTTTAATTTCCCACTTCCGTTTAATTTTACTGCCTAAAAAAATAATAAAATAAATTAAAAACCTGTTGCCATTTTACATGTACCGCTCTTTGTTTTTTATCTCTTACCTGCTGTAGGCTTCAAAAATAAATTTGTATATATAAATTTTTTAATCAAATCATTTTAAATAATTAACTTCAAATCGATTGCAATTGATAAAAATAATATTTTGGAATAATATATAGAATTTTTATAAATTACAACCCAATCCAAGCAACCCCAGCCAACTACAGCCTTTAAGCTCTTGGTCTGTGGCAAAGTTAAATTATTAATATTCCACTTTATTTTTTTTCTCTAATAGGGTGGTTGGTGGTGGAAGTCATGCGGTCGTGGATTAAATGGACTATATTTGCACGATCCTCAAGATTTAACTGCTCGACAAGGAATTGTTTGGTTTCGATGGAGAGGATGGGACTATACAATGAAAAAATCCACCATGATGATTCGCCCTAAGATACCGCAACCGCAGTCAATGTCTGCATCGCTCATATAAAAAGAACATACAACAACAAAAAATGTGTTACTTTTTGTACATTATATAGGACAATAGAATAGCGTTTAATAAGTTTTATATAATGTATTATATATATAATGTACGTATAAAAAATTAGTTGCCGAAAATTTTTTTGCTGTGCATATTGGAAAATTTTTTGGTTTATTTATGGTTGAGTGGCATTAGGTTTATTCACATAATTTAATTTCGGTGAAACTTGCATAAAAAAACATGAAAGGAAAGCAAGCTTCGCACAAAGCCCAAGTTTTTACCATATACCCTTACAGGTCTCTTTGTGCAAAAAAATCATGGGGTTTTACGGCATTTCCGATTGTTCAGTTATATGACAGGCATATAGCCTGACCTCTGCTATGTGTAAAGTGTAAAGTAAAGAAGATATATAATAAAAGAGATACATAAGATAAAAGTTCGAGGGAGCCATGGATGCGATGCTCTTGTACCCCGGCTCATTTTCTTGCAAAAACCAAATTTTTTCAGCTTCTTGGAAAGCCGAGGTAGCCCGCGAAGAATATGCCATGTCAATCCCTCCATCGGCCGTTTTGGAGCATCCGTGTCGGTTTAGTCAATTGGCAGGCACTAATTCTATTCTCTGGTGTGTAATAGGTTGCATCAACAGTTACCAATCGATGCCAATAGTCCACACGATTCATTTCATGCATTTTTTGACATTGTCGTCGATGACCGCATCGGAGGGCCTGCCGCTGCGAACTTAATCGGCAGTGGATTTTAGGCCACCACAAAACTTTTGAAACCAAAATTTGACGGTGTAATGACGGACCATTAGACATTTAATATTTATCCAATTTTTCACCGTTCTCTTTCCAAAAATTATGTTTTATGAGAGAACTAAAATCGTTTTTTGTTACCAATCACGTCAACAACAATCAGCTGTCAAAAAAAAAAAACTGATGGCAATATCGCACAGATATTTGGCATGTTTGCCTAAATATGAACGGCCTACAAGGCACTATACTCGCAGTAGCAGCACATTCTGGCAGTCAAGAAGGTTACTTTTCATCCCACCTAGAATAGTTTGAAATCAAAAGATTTATAACTGAGAGACTAGTTGCAAAATAAACAGAAAGGCAGACAACTCAGGAGGTGATGATGATTAAAAATAAAGTTACTAAATAGGGTAGTTCGCGAAAGTGCTTCTCGACGAACAGCATTCATCCAAACATCGCAAGCGGTCAAAATAATAGTGGCACAAATGGCGAATAGTGAACCTTAGACCCATTAGTAGGGATATAAACGTGCAAGCGCAGTGATTATAAACTAACTACAACATTTACTTAATCGTGGTTCCGGTGAACATCGGCCACAAGTGTGAACATAACAGCTTTTCAAAGATATTCATAGGGTTATAAGTTTATAGAAAGTTTTTGATTCTAGCACTACTATTGGAATTATTATTAAATGCAAACTCATCGATAATGATGACTGCTACCACCAAGGTTAAAGCCACCCTTGACGGGGCCTTTAAAAGAGCGATCTTAAAATATTTAGTAACTGAGAGGAACTGGACATCAGAAACCGCCGGAATTACAGTCACTGCGGCTATCCAGAAGCTAAGACAGTCAACATTTTCTTTCTGAACTTCATCGTTACGGCGAACAACAAGAAGAATCTGGCTCTCAAGACTCTATGCCATATGAGAGTTGTCATAGAACCCGTACGCAAGCGGAATGCTATAGTAAAATGCCATCGATGCCAGCAATTTGGGCACATGCATAAATACAAAAATTTAGCCAAAGACTGTACTCGACCACAGAACGAGCCCGTGATGGAGAGTGATGTTTTAATTTTAGCGGATGTCTTTGAAAACTTTAGAAATATTTGTTCAAAAATATATAAATTAGACCCCGTAAATTATGTTTCGCACCATTTCCAATCTTTTTCCCCCTTCCCTCTCATATAATAATACTTCCGACTCTTCGCATCTCGGCATTGCTAATCTTTTTGCGTCATTTTTTCAATCAACCTACTCATGTAATTCATTTGATCCCTCCTCCAACAACCCATATCATTTACCCTTCATAAATAACATTTCCCTTTCTAAATTCCACTGTCATGATGTGTTTACGGCTCTTTCATCAATTAAAATCTCATTTTCACCAGGCCCAGACAACGTACCTAGCTGCATCCTCAGAAGGTGCTCCGATCTTTTTACCTTACCTCTTACTATATTATTTAACCTATCCTTGGAGCAAACTTCCCTACCTAAATTATGGAATGAATCATACTTATACCAATTCATAAAAAAGGCTCTATGGCTTCCATTGAGAACTACCGCGGCATTGCTAAGCTTTCTGGTATTCCCAAACTTCTTGAGAAACTCATCACATCGCAGCTGCAACATGCATGCAGAGCATAATCTCACCTGCACAGAATGGCTTTGTCAAGCGAAGCTAATCTACTTGAATTTTCGTCAATAATCAACCGAGGTTTTTAACATCGCTTGCAAACTGATGTAATTTATACTGACTTCAGCAAAGCATTTGATTCAGTTAATCATCACCTCTTGCTACGGAAACTCTCGCTTATTGTCCTATTAAAATCTACCAAGTCGAAGGTCATCCATGTCTCATCGGGTGTCCCTCAGGGTAGTCATCTAGGACCACTGTTGTTTATACTCTTTGTGCACGATCTTCCCAATGTGATTAGTTATAGGCATAACTACGCTTATGTATGCTGATGATGTCAAGTTATGACATCCTGTTCCTAAACTGCTCTAAATGCAAACTTATGACATTCCATCGCAGTGTGCCGCTTATCATATCTTACTATCTCGGAAATCACGTCCTTGATCGTGTTTCCACAATCAATGATCTTGGAGTTCTTTTTGATCAAAAACTTAAGTTTAATGATCACATTTCTGTGACAGTGAATAAAGCCAGAGGAATGATAGCCTTTATTAAGCGATGGTCTAAAGATTTAACGATCCTTTCACCACCAAATTTTGGAGTCCTCAATACTCCTCTCACCAAAATAGTATTGAGTCGGTGCAAAAACAGTTTCTGTTATTTGCACTACAAAACTTAAACTGGGATCCTGATAATCGTCTCCCGCCGTACCGTTGCAGGCTTAAATAGTTAAAGTTACCTCCATTGAAGGAGCGCCGAACCTGTGCTGGGGTCATGCTTCTACACATGCTAATCCATGGCATGGTTTATTCTAAACACCTTCTAAACCAACTATATTTTTCCATCCCTAATAAAAAAACTAGGTCCTTCCGACCCCTATTGTTACCTATCTGCAGATCCAACTACGCTAAACACGACCCCCTTCGCACTATTTGTAAGAACTATAACCATTTATCACATACTCTGTCCCCTAAACTCTCTCTTAATGTTAATAAACTAAAAATCATAGAATACCTCCTAGAATAGTTGTATTGTATATATTGTATTTATATTTTTATTCATATTTAGCAGATCCTTGTTAAATTATTGTTTAAATAAAATAGTGACCCCAACATGTACTTTCTGCAATTGTGATGAACAGCACCCAGAATATACTCAGGTTGCTCCAAACTTCAGGCATTCCTACAGCGGTCTAGGCTTAGAAGCAGTGTGTGCGGAGGAAAGCGAAGTCAACGACCGACCTATGACCCGAGTTCCCACTCAAGCTAGGCCGACTGCATCTTTCCGAATCGGATTCTCCTATGCAGATGTAACTAAAGCCAGTATGGGTCCCAAACAGAAACAACAAACGGGCACCACAAAACAATTACCAGCAACAGTCCGAAAATAGAACCCGCAGCCGGCAATGGCGCCGATCTAGGGGTGAACATCAGCACTCGATGAACACCAATAGCAATACTGACAACATCCGGAAGTCGTTAAACAGCAGTGGGCGCCCAGTGCATAAAAAATCTAGTCTCGCTCCAAAAAAAGGAGATGAATTTAATGAGGGTAATGCAACAACTGCAGGGGCAAATCCTCAATGGTCTCACTGTTATACAAGCGCAGCTTGCACAGAATTGATGCGGCTGCGCATCTTAGTGTGAAATGCCGAAGGCGTCTCCACGAATCTGCCCGAAGTTAAATGCTTCGTGCGACGTTATATGATTGATGTCTCGCTGATCAACAAGACACACCGTAGCAGGCGATTGGAATGCGTCCCACTGGGGTCCAGGGAGGTGCAACCAAAGTGGTACAACGCTAGCAAATCTAGTTCTAAACTTAGATGCGAGCTCGCTAGCAACAAGTGGCCACACGAGGTTTGCTGTTACATGCTAGTTACATGCTGAGATACGGTCGTTTGCTGAACTCAGCTCCGACAACCTTCCTCTTATCACGCTTGGAGCAACAGCTACAACAGATCCCAAGGTTAAGCGGCTTATCACAAGGCGCACTAACATGGAACGATTTTAACAGCACCTCGACTCGTCACTGAACCTAGACACGGCGTTGAACTCCGAGAGGGATATAAAAGAAGCAATTGGCTCCCTCATTCACAAAATCCAGGCAAAAGAAAGATTGGCCACTCGCACTCCAGGACTGAGACCAGCAGCAACCAGAATTCCTATTTCCAGAGGGATTCTGCTGCTCATTGCAGCCAAAAAGGCGCTTACGCTCTAGATGGATGTGGGCCTACCACCCGCTGGACAAAGCATATTGGTACGGGGCGAAAAGTGTTCTCCATCGCACCCTGATCGAACATGAAGTAGCATGGTTTAACGACAGACTAGTCAATACGGGGACTGAAGGCGATGCGGCCCACTCTGTCTGAAAGCCCACACAAAAGACGTTGCTTAAGGAAAGCAGTATTGGTAAAAAGCAAAGGTGCATGATGACCAAATTATATGGTCAAGCAAAAATATTTGCCGCGCACATGGCTGTCTCAAGCACTGCAAATAGACATACCGTTCCAACCGTTCGATCGCAGTGACATAGCCGAGGCGCATAAAAACTCACAAAGGCTCTGCCGAGCCGTGCGATCATCTGTATAACGATGGGTTTTAACGCTATTGTGAGGCTGCTATACTTAGTGGATGATCGGCATTATCTTCATGACCCACAAATCTGACAAGCCTGAAAAGGACTCTGGATCCTACCGGCTGATCAGTCTCCTCCCCTCGATCTCAAAGGTGTTTAAGAGACTGATTACCCCCCAGAATGTCAGGTTTATGGAAGCCCAAGGAATCGTACCCGATCACGAATTTGGACTCCGTGCTGGTCACTGCAGGGTAGAGCAGCTGCATCAAGTGGTCAAGCAAATTTTAACAGCCTTCGACAGCATTGAGTACTGCTACGCTCTCTTCATAGATCTCCGCGAGGCTTTCGATCGTGTATGGCATTCCAGCTTCCTCCTGAATACGCATACGCTGCCTGTGCCTTACTTCTGTATTCTTACGTCGTACCTCAAGAATAGGCAATTTGCGGTTGGAATCCACTCGGCTCTCTCAACTGAGTATTATGTGGCAGCTGGAGTACCCCAGGGAAGTTTCTAAGGTCCACAACTCTACTACCTTTAAACGACAAGCCGCGTCCGGTTGACAACCCTTGCGGAACGTCAATGCTGGTCACATTTGCGACGACGTGTTTAACATATAATGTACAGCTCCCGATGTAAACACGATGCTGCTGACGGTATCCAGGACGATGCAAAAAGATTTTCCGACTCGGATAGGAGGAAGAACATTGGATTAAATGGAAAAAGTCCACTAATGTTTGCCACACGCTAAAACGAAGAACGCCTCCAGCAGGGTTTATCGACGACACCCCAGTTAAGCAGGCTTACTCAGCCAAATACCTTAGAGTTATTCTCGATCGTCGGCTAACGTTCTCCTAGCAAGCGCGATGAGAATACGCATACGTGGTGCGATGCCAAAGCCAAAGGCTCGCGCAGCCAACCATCATTTTCTAACAAATCTAACTAACTAATTCTACCTATCTCCAACCACTATTTCCACCATTGATTTTTTGTTACTTTATTTTTTAATTTTTGTTATAATTGTTACTGCTAAGCACATTTAGCCGACTATCGCATTGGGCTGAATAAACAAATACAAAGGACACTAAGGGGTTCCTAGGATACCCTGTATGCCATAATAAATATTATATGAAACAAAAGGTGTACGGTACTTTCGCATGAATATATGATTTATTTAGTCTACATCTATGAACATAACATGTGTTTGTATAAATTAACGTATGTATGAAATTTACCCCATTCCTCCTCAATCCACAAATCTTTATTCGAACAACAAATATTTCATTTTTTTTAAAGTAATCTTACTTTCTGATAGTTCGATTTCTAAATAATATATGTGGACCACCGACACGTTAAATTTTAATATTCAAAATTTTAAAAACTTTTATTTAATTTTGGTCTCATTACCTAAATACACTATTTTCAAAAGTTCTAGCTCCAGAAAAAATGTGCATGTGATTGCTGCTGAAAAAATCGGAGATGTTACAATTGCTAAATTTTAAAGTACATTAAGTTTACGTTCGAAAATTAAAAAATCACAATTTTGTTTTAGCTTGTTGGTGACGGCTATATACAAATACACAGGCATTGGCAATCTTTAAAATTTCCTACTAGTGTGCCATAAAAAAAATTATTTAAGTTTTTTCTCAAATGCTGCTCTATTTTGACGAGTTTAAGGTGCTGCGGTATCAATGTTCCTACTACTGGCACTTCTCCATAGTTGGCAGCTGTACGTCGAAATTGGTTTTAGTACGGAGTTCTAAAGTAGGACACTGTAGTCCAGACAGAGGGGTGACAAAGAGTTGATAAACCAGTGGAGACAACTAGCCTGAAGCTTAAGGTGTGTTCTTTTGTCTTCGATGTGCCTCCATCAAGTGAGCCGTCGGTCGAGGTGCACTCCAAGATACATCACTTCATTTGCTTTCGGGAGTACGGTGTTATTCAAGGTGATCGAAGGACAGTCTTGCCGATTGACTGTTAATGTTACATGGCGAAGAAGAGAGTTGAGTTGTTGCTTGTACTGGGCATTTAAATCAACTTAAAATCGTTGTGTAGTCAGCAAACATAGAAGTTATTAATAGTCTGCTTGTGGGTATGTCTGCTTTATAAAGGACGTACAGCTTTGGTCCAAGTACGCTACTTTGGGGAACTATAGCGTTTATAGAGTGGTCGTCGAACATGCCTGAGTTGCATCCCACAGCAAAGGTTCTGTTGTAGACATACAACTATAGGAGGCATTTTGTTATTTTTTAATATTAATGGAGACATCTAGCCAGACCTTTTTAAAAGCCTGAGAGACATCCAAAAAGCAGATCATATTTCTGATGTTATTCGATTGGATGCTCAATGTTTCCATTTTTCTCTCCAAACCCGAACTGATACGCTGGAGTTAGATGCGTGGAATAGCGTATGCAAGAATAAAAGGAGTGCATTTTTGCAGCTGCTACGCCCCCCCTAGCGACACCCCAGACCAGTTCGAGGAGATGCTGGAGTTGCTGGGCAGCTATGCAAGAAGGCGCGGCCCGAAGATCATCGCGGGCGACTTCAATGCATGGGCAGTAGAATGGGGCAGCAGGGTATCGAATCCCAGAGGCCGAGCAGTGATAGATACAATGCTCATGTTGGACCTGATACTGCTTAACGACGGCTGTAAACCAGCGTTCAACAACGATAGGGGCTCGTCCTACATCGACATTACCTACATCAGTAGAGGGTTAGTGGCTAACGCCAGCTGGACGGTCCACGACGTTGTAACGCTGAGTGACCACGCACTGAATACCGTGGATAGAGATCTCTGGGGACTTGCCTACAAACTCATAGCTAACAAGCTAAGGAAAAGAGAGGCAACTCCAACTGGCCCTGATGTCCTGGCTAGCATAGAAGCAGAATTATTCCCAAGGCAGACCACTCTATGGCGACCAACAGCAGTAGCTCCCCCCTCCTATGACTTTCCGAGCATTACAGACCTCGAAGTTGTTACAGACCAACAAAGATCCTGGCCTGGATGGAATTCCTGGAGCAGTCGTCAAGGCAGCGGCGTTAACTAGACCTGATATATTCAGGGAAACCTTCCAGCAGTGTCTCTTGGACGGGGTCTTTCCGACGAGCTGGAAAAGTCAGAAACTAGTTCTGCTGCCGAAAGGCAAGGGATCAGCACACGCCGCAACCAGCTACCGCCCGCTATGCCTACTGGACATCGTGGGCAAGCTATTCGAGCGCATCCTGTATGCTCAAATAGAGAGCAGCAACGGCCTAGGTACGCAGCAGCACGGCTTCCGGAAGGGCAAGAGCACCCTGGACGCACTATGGCGGTGAGAAACATCGCCGAGAACGCTCTCGATGGTGATAGATGGCTGGGTGGAAGGAAGGAGTACTGCGCAATCGTCGCGTTGGATGTGAAGAACGCCTTCAACACCGCTAGATGGCCAGTAATACTCAGCGCCATGCATAGGATGGGTATCCCGGAGTATCTCAGGATAGTCGTTGGAAGCTACTTCACGGATCGTGTCCTCTGGTTCGATACGGACGCTGACCCGAGATGCTACCGTGTTTCTGCAGGGGTTCCACAAGGATCTGTGCTTGGACCGATCCTGTGGAACATTATGTATGATGGAATCCTGGGCATCAACAGGCCCGTACGAGCTGGTCTACATTGCTTGCGGACGATGTGGCAATAACTGCAGCGGCCAAGACGATAGCAGTCGTCGAAGAGAAGTGCAACACGACAATTTCTATGGCCATCGACTAGCTAGAGAAAGCCGGCCTAACAATTGCGGCACACAAGACCGAGGCTGTCCTATTAAGCAGCAGGAAGAAGGTGGAAAGAATGCTGATCACGGTCAACGGGACACAGGTGGCCTCGCAAGACTTCTTAAAATACTTGGGAGTAGTGATGGACCACAGGCTAGCTTTTAAGGATCAAGCTAGCTACGCGAGCAGGAAAGCAGCAATAATAACTGCGTCCTTGTCCAGGCTTATGCCCAATGTAGGAGGTCCAAATTACCCGGCAAGGAAACTACTGGTGGCGGTAGCCAAGGCAACGCTGCTCTATGCTGCACCAATATGGAGCAACGCCACCAAGAAAGGCACTTACTTGAAAGGAGCACGAGCGGCGGTACGGTCTATGGCCCTTAGGCTCATTAGAGGCTTCAGGACTATATCTGGAGACGCAGCACTAGCACTGGCAGGCTTGCCGCCAATCGACCTGGCTATGATAAAAGCTATTTGCCAGGTCCGAGAAGGTGCTACCCGGCTGGAGGCTCACGAGCGACTGATGGGAGAGTTGCAGACCAGATGGATAACATCGCAACGGGGGAGGTGGACCTACCAACTCATCCCCGATTTAACGGCGTGGGCCAACTGCCGCCACAAAAAACTGGACTACCACCTCACCCACCTCCTCACGGACCATGGTTGCTTTCGGGCATACCTACTCCGGTTCCACCACGTAGAGGCAGCTCAATGCCTCCACTGCCCCGATGCTGAGGAAACAGCAGAGCATGTACTCATGCACTGCTCCAGGTTCACGGATGAGAGGGTGCAGCTAAGGGCGCTGATCGGTGCCCCGCTCAGCCCTAGCGGCTTGATCGCTACCATGTTGGAGAACAGCAACTCTTGGGAGAGGGGACATAACATCATCAGAGATATGATGAAACGGGTCCGAGCCGACGAGATGGCCAACACAGCTGAGGCCTAATACAAGCGACGTACACCTATACGGTGGCAGGAAAAAAAATACCCAGCGAAACCAGGGATAAAGGACGTGCGCCTTTTGGCCAATTAACAAGGAAGCAGCCATTGATTATTGGGAGTTTTGAGATATAAGCATCTCCATGAGGAGATTTTGGTTCCGCGGAAGCTGCATGGTAGTCAGCATGAACGACAGGAATTCAGTCATTTGTTGCGACGATGATGATAGGGGATTCGGTGTCGGATCAGTTTGGGCAGCATGTGGTGTTTTTGTCGTAGGGCTAGGTTCTGTAAGTCCCGATTTAAGGACGTTTAAGAAGGTCACATTTTAGTAGGTGGTCGCCGGGACAGGTGAGGACCCCTTTGCTGTTCCGAAGAAGACTTTTGGGGTTGTTTTTGATATAAGTGTATTCTGTGCGTTATGGTGCACACCTTTCTCGGTGATGAATCCGGCTATTATGGTCTTTTTATTGGACAGCATCTATAGTTTGATCGCTTTTTCTTGCCGTGCAATAAACAGAGTCCTTGTCAGACGACACTAGCTGATCCCAATGGGCAGTATGCTCTTGTATGGCCATATTCTTGGCAATCAGTGCATACGCTTATGTGGTTCTTTTACGCTAATTCTAGCTGCAGTGTGAGGTTCCAGTTAAATTTTAAAAAGGGGTTGTAATTTTGTGTTTTTGTTCAGGATTTTAAAGGCAGTTTTGGTCTTGAAACGCTTACCATTTGGTGCCTGCGTATTGTCTAAAGGTGTTAGGTCTGGCTCTATACCCTTGAGAACGGCTTGCACCCTCTTGCTACTTTTTAGTTGGTACGTGTAGTAGTTTTTGGTTTTTTTGCTTAAGTATTGTGTAAAATCCTAAAGTTTTCTTTAGTTTTTACCTGGACCTTGGTTTCGTGGATGCTGCCCTTTTTTTGGGGTATTATATGTATATAAGTTGTCTTTTCCAACGAGTTCATATATTTTGTTAACCAGAGTATTCGAGCTTTTCTTTCGAATGTATATAGCTGGGAGCTTTGTTCTCTTTTTGTCCCTTTCGTTAGTGATCTTTATTTTGTTTCCCGCCGCAGAATTTTGTAGTTTCAATTTTTTTTTAATTTAGACTTAGCGATTCAACCCAGTTATTTTCACATTTAATGTTCGCACCAGAAGTAAGTAACAGGCGAATTTAAAAGCGCTTACGTTTGACAATAAACGACATGCAATAAACAATAATTTTAAGCCTGAGTAAAATAATCTTTAACATCACCGGTTATATATAATTTTTGTGAAAAACCGGGACACCTAAATGGTAAATGTCAAAGCACAATGCGACAGGACAAAGGGGCAAAACCGCACCGAGATCAAAATAAAATTATACTTGTATTGTGCAATTGCTTTTCGGTCCGGTGCAGAGTGCTCTCTGATTAACAATATTGTAATGATAAAAGACATTGGTGGCTTCACCAACCAAGGAGTTGGGCTTGGAAAGGCTAAAAATTAATTTTAACCTTACAAAGCATGTTTTCACCTTTAATCTCAATAAATGTAGTTTTCTCAAAACAACGGCTCAGTATCTGAATTATGAAGTACGAGCGGGAGACTGAATATGCGAAAGATAACTGCAGTCTGTAATTTACCAAGTTCACGAGTCAATAATCCATTTAGGGTGGCAAAAGACACTTGATATAGTTTTTCATGCCATTGTGCAGATTTATGCTTGTACGAAGTTCGTTTTTTTATATCACACTTTAAAGATAGACATTAAAAGTTGTGTGAATGCTATGAAATATTCCTTGTCTTATTTTAGTGTACCGAATCGCATCACCGCCGATCAGGTCAGATGCTTCACCAAAGTTCCGTGGTTCGCACAAATTCAACTTCACGTAATTGCTATGGAAGTAAGCCGTACAATTGGGCAAGTTTGACGGGTAGTGAGTACAATGAGAAATTTATTGTCAGTAGTAGAATCAAGTTAACTATCGTCGCAGGACGCACTTGACGAACTGCAATTTGCACTGAACTGTACAATTTGTCGTGCCATTGAGGCAAGTCCGTTAGAGATGTTTTTGGCAAACAGTCTCGACCTCATGGATTAGTTTTTCCTTGTGATATATATATATATAATATTAAGATATCCGTCGAGGTGCGTCGATGATTGTGTGAAAAAGAGTTATCCATCTAGGTGACGCGATGAGTTGTGATATAGTGTTATACGACAAGGTGCAACGCAGCCTTATGAAATCATACTAAATGACCATAATATTTATGTACAAACCGAAATTAAATTTTATTAATAGGATTATTGTACTATTACCTTCTGGGCAGCCCAATTTAATCAGAACTAATTTTTTGTGATTACTAATTTGTATGATATTTACATAGATTACATATTAAGTATTAAAGATGTAAGTTTAGCTGAGTGCTAAGGTATTTTTAGATTAATTTAAAATGGGAAATACTATGTCAAGGTCCGGTATGAGGGTGGTGCCGTTTGTCTTCTTCTCGCTCTGGTCCGGGGGTTGGCAGTTCGTCGGGCTGCAATATTTAACCGTCTGACTAAGCTGTTGGAATGCGATTCCAGTTTATCATTATATTTTTTCGCTATCTCCCATTTTTGGCATTTTGAGATCTCGTTCGATATCCCTAGTTTTCATTTACGAAGGAGCCCCTGTGATCTTTCTTAGTGCTTTAGCCTGGAGGACGCGTATTTTCTTTAGATGCGTTTTGGCAGCGATTGCATACACCTGGATGGTATAGAAAAGACTAGGAGCTAATATACTTCTGTATATTCGAACCTTATTATCAATTCAACCTTGGTCCTAAATGATTGGGACATGGCATGCATTCGAAATGTTAAACTTCTGTCAAGAATAGCACCGAGGTATTTGTATGACGTCTTGTGGTCAAGAACTCTTTCGTTAAGGGAGACACTGTGGCAATAGCTTATCCTATTTTGTGAAGGCCATGTTTGCACATTTGCCAGCATTGATGTTCACGTTCCACTTCTCCGCCCAATTCTGGAATTAATCTAGGTACTGCTGCAGTGCGTCCGAGGCTTGGATAATGTACCTGCGTCGTCAGCGTGTGTCGCGATGAGCACATCTTTGCACTTCCTTGAGAAACACCAGATTCAATGGTTTTAACGCAAGACGTGCAACCATCGGTCGACACACAGAATATGCATCCTATCAGAAAGCTCTTTACAAGCAGGAACAGCTGTGGTGTTAGGATCTTTTTGGCTTCTTATAGGAGACCTGGGTGCCATATTTTATCAAAAACCTGCTGAATTTTGAGGAAGGCAGCTACCGCATACTTTTTCTTTTCTATAGCTTCCAGCGCAAAGTTTACCACTCTATGAAGGTGTGCCATGTTGAATCCGGAACCCAAATTAAAATTTAGGTATCGCCAGGGTTGCAGTCTCAACGTCAAGCAGTCTGTTGAGAATCAACCTCTCCATCATTTTGCCCAGAGAGGAGAAAAGTCTGGCCGGTCCATACGATTCCACCTCTGTTGGATTCTTTCCTGGTTTCAAAATCACAATTATGTTGGCAGCCATCCAGGCTTTTGGAAAGTAACCGTAATAGTATACTGTATAGTATAATAGTATACAGTACTGTTGAATATGAGTACTAAGAATTGCATAGCATGATGCGGTGTCAAGACGGTCCTGACCCGGGCCTTTTTATCTTCAAATGGACACAAGCTGTTTTATTGTCTGTCAATTAGTGTGTTTAACAGCTTTACTAGCGTTTTTTTAATTGTTCAAAGTAAAATATAAAAAAATTGAGCCGAAATATTAATATTGGCACCCATACATCCAAATCAGCGCGATAATTTGCCTGTTATTTTAGCCTTATTAGCCAATGACAGTTTGCTTCTTGGACTTAACAACCAAAAATGTTTGTTCATTGCATTTCGTTTGCGGGTTCTAATGGCGGTGATGTGCTTGGCGAAGGTGAGTCTGCGATCCAATGTAAGACATAAGGAAAAACAAACATTGGCTGATTTATCGCTATTTATGCCGATGCTCCAACGCTTCGCCCATTGCGCGAACGTTGTGGCAAACTGCTGGATTCCATCAGACGCAGAGGCTTCACAGCTTGATCTATGGGTAATACAGACGTCGTCAGCAAACGTGGCCAGCATGGTAGACGGATTGTCTGTTTGCGGCATATTACTTCTGTAAATGCAGTACAGGAGCGGTCCCAGGACACTACCCTGAGGGTTACCACCCTTCACTTCGTTTTTAGCAGAGATGGCCGAATGGAACCGAGCCGCGAACTGCCTTCCCTCAAGGTATGACCTCAGTAGGTGGAAATATGGGGCATTTTGACCAGTAAACCTGTGTGCCAAACTCGTTCGAACGCTTCCTTGATGTCCAAGAAGAGGGCATTGCAGAATTGTTTCTGGTCAAATGCCATCAGTACTTGCTCAACAAGCCGATGAAGTTGCGTCACCGTACAATGACCAGCTCGGAACCCAAACTGGTGCTCAGTAGTAATCCCCTGTGTGTCCATAATCCTAATAATCCTAGGATCGAAGGAAGGAGACTGATCGTCCGATAGGACGCAGGGTCCATTTCCGACTTGCCTGGTTTGTGGATCATAGTTATTAATGCGCGCCTCCACTGTGCAGGGAAGTATTGCAATCTCACTATGGCGTTAAACAACAACGCTATGTAGAGAATTGCGTGACTTGCTAATGCCTTTAGTGTGGCGTTGCATAAAGTATCGCGGCCAGGTGCTCTGCTGATATTTAAGCGATCAATAGCCGGGTGGGTAAGTGGGACCTTATAATATAGAACGACATATTGTAAAGCAATCACATGAAAATTATGTAATCCCATGATCCAGCGATGATCCTGTGACCTTTGCTTCTTCGGTGATCTTCCTCTTGGGTTCTCAATCCCAAGATAACCACGGTTAGGGGTTGCCTTTGCCCACTGCATTAATCACTGGCCTTATTTGATAAAAGATTTTTTTTTTATGTTCTTATTTTGTATTTAAAATCTATCCGAGTGGACAATCATTAAATGGTTTGGGGGTGACATTGACTTAAGGGAGGTTCATGCAATGTATATCTAATGAGGTTGACTGAGGTGTCTATTGGTGGGGGAGGTCAAGCAGGTGTTTCTTCTTCAGGCGTCTTAGGGATTGGCTATTATCTAGGAGGTTGATGGCCAGATGGTTGGGGTGGTTGTCTAGTCTTTTTGTGTATCTTTCGCTAAGACGGGTGATCTCCTCTGCTACCCATGGAATTCCAAGCTCTTTATGGATTATTGAGTTTTCGTGGTACGGATGGGCGTTCGAAACGGTTCTCAGACATTTATTCTGAAACCGCTGGATTTTAATGCGGGATATCCCCCCTGCATAGTGCGAAGGTTGTGTGGGAAGATTTCTCCGCGGTGACCACGAAGTTCCATCGTTTTAGCCATGGATCGAGAGCATTCAGCTGTCTCTGTATGGCTAGGAGGCTAGGAAGGCGGTGTCATCTGCATATGTGCAGTAAGCGTGCTGATTGATGAGCCGTACGTCACTCGGAATTCTCTTTCCTCTGTGTACGACTTGAGGAAGGCGAAGTGGGAACTTGGAAGGTGGGATTTAATTTTGAAAAGGAGTCCAAGGTGCCCGACTCTGTCAAACGCCTGTTTGACATCCAGCATAACTTCACAGCAGTACTGCTTCTTTGCAAAGGCCTCAAGTATGCTCTCAACAAGCCGGTGGCATTGCTCAGGTATTCCGTGGAGGCGTCTGAGGCCAAACAGGTGATCAGGGATCAGTTCGGTCTCGTCCAGTACTGGCAGTACTCTACGCAAAAATACTCTTTCAAGTATTTTAGAGAGGATTGCCAGCAAGCTAATCGGTCGATACAAGGCTAGATTGGCTTCAGGTTTTCCAGGCTTGACGAAGAAAATTACTTCAGCACGCTTCCACACTTTCGGGAAGTACCCTAGACGGAGGCAGCCTTTGGGAACAGAGAAGGAGCAACATTTTCAGTGCTGTTGCATCGATTCGGTCAGGACCTGGTGACTTGCCATTTTTTAAGGAGGCGATCTCCTGCACAATCTCCTCTGGCTGGAGGGGCTGTATTGGCGGGCCAGGAGCACTTGGGCTGTCTATGAACCTTATGGTGACAGCTCTCTCTATGTAAATGGTCAGCAAAGGCTTCTGCTCTTTCGACCTCAGACCTCAGGGGCGCGATTTCCGGAGACCACAAGTGCACGTCTCTTTTAGGTATTCTCGGGGTAGTCGGAGTATGTGGATTCGCAAACTCAGCGGCATTGTGCATCTCTTTGGTTAGTTTTTCGATGGCCGCATCTATGTTGCTTGGTGTGGAAATGTTGCTTGGGGATCTGAGTACAGGGAGGAAAGCATCCAAAACGTAAACTTGGTGGTATTTGTGTGTTTCCCGGTGAGTCTTCTGGGCGGGGTTTTTCTGAGGACGGGGATGTTTAGGAGCAAGATTACTGCGCTGTGGTCGGATAGCAGTTTATCATAGCTTAAGCATGTTATCTTAGAGTGTCCTATGCCCTTGGAGACGGCGAAATCCAACAGATCCGGCTGCCAGTTTGTGCCAGTTTGTGGGTTTTCCAGTGGAGTGACAGTCCAGACTTTTCCGCTGCAGGTACTTATAGAGTTTTATGCCTTTGGGGTTGTTTGTGCGGGACCCCCACCAGGAGTGTTTGGCGTTAAAGTCTCCGGCTGCTATAAAGCAAGGACCAAGGGACTCGAAGAAGTCCTGAAGGTGGGACTCGGTTATCGAGTGTCTGGGTGGGAAGTAAACTGCACCAATTGTGATATCTCCCTGTGGGCTAGAAATCCTGGTCACGGCGCACTGTGCCCATTCCTCCTGAAACGCGGGAAGTTCCGTGTACTGAATGCCACTCCTGATAAGCATAGCTGCTCCTCCGCGTGCTCTGCCAGATGGATGGTTGGCATGTAACAGTTCGTACCCGCTAATTTTAAAGTAGGATCTGGGACAAAAGTGGGATTCCGAAACTAGAAGAACATCGATATTGTTTGTTTTGATGAGATGCTCTACTTCGGCTTTGCTCCTCTGCAGGCCGTTTGCGTTCCAAAAAACTATATTAAGACTTATTTGCATTAGTTTCTGTTGAGGGTTGGAGCTATAAACTGCATCTTTTGCGAGAACATCTGCAAGAATTTGATAAGTGATGCGAATATAAAAATTTAAATAAAGTTTTTAATGATGGTGTGTTGAAGTGATATGGTTTAGTGCCGACGGCTATGAACAAACTAAAATTTCAAACACGATCAAAGAATCATGTATATTGAAGATCCACAGATCTATTATACAATTTTTCTGGACATAATAAAATAATTCCCTAAATGTTTCGGCTCAGCCAAAGGATCTTACATCTGTTTTAGCATTGGCTGAGGAGGCAGAAGGCCTCCTCTCTTTCAGAACATGAAAGAGAGCATAATAATGCAGTGAGAAAAATTATTATATACTTGGACTTATTAACAGGTGCAGGAGCGGCATTGGATTTTAAAGATAGCACTATTTAATACCCAGGCAAATCGGAGCAATTGACCTTCCATTACTGTGACAGTATAGGCTTCGCATAATACGAGTAATACTTTGGTCAAACCAATCTTTACCAAACTATACATGGTCTATTCAATAAGTATCAGGACTGATGTCGTAAATCAAATTTTATTGTAGGTATCTTTACAGTTACTTAGTATTCTTCAAAATACATCCCTCCTGCATTGATACACTTAATTTGGCGCATCTGCCACTCGTCAAAAGCTCTCTGGAAATCGTTTTCCCGAATGCTTATAAGGGCCTGTGTCACAGCCGCTTGAACTGCCTCTATGGAACCAAATCGATATCCCTTGAGCTTTCTTTTCATTCGCGGAAATAGGAAAAGTCAGGTGGAGCCAGGTCTGGCTGTAGGGGGGGTGAGGCAACAGTGCCACGCCGTATTTCGCCAGCAGCTGCAGCAGCTTTTTGTTCTTCGGTCAAGATTGTTGGGACAAGCTTCGCGCACACTGTCCTCATCGCAAGATCCTCCCTTACAATAATGTAGACAGTTCCGACTGAAATGCCGTTCTCCTCACTGATAAGGGCAATGGTTAAACGCCTGTCAGAGTCTAAAACTCTTCTCACTTTGGGAACCTGAGAATTTGTTCGAGCTGTCGTTGAGCGTCCGACGCGGTGCTCGTCTTCAACGAGCTCCCATCAAGCTCGCTTCCTTGAAAATTTTTTGCCACTCAAAAACTCTTGTACGGCTTATGGCATTATCCCCATAAGCCCGTTAAATGAGTTCAAGGCTCTCCGACGCTGATTGTCCGAGTTTAAAGCAAAACTTCACAGCGGAGCGTTGTTCAAAAGTACTGTCCATTTTAGCGCTCAGAACGCCGCCCAAAATCTCGCGCCACAAAAATTCACCTCCTGTCTAAACGAATGTAGGTAATCGATTAAAAAAAGGCGCGCTTTGTTGGCGGGAGATCCTTCTACCCAGCCGACCAGTCGGACCCCCCACCCCCCGCTTCGTTGAGGCTACAGCGAAGCAGTCCCGATACTTATTGAATAGACCCTGTATTCGTACCCAAATCGAGACTCTGATTTTGTAAACAAAGAAATCTAGGAGTACCTTTTGGATTGATAAATGCCATTAGCATTTTTGAAATAACAACTCAAGACATTTTAAGGGATCTTAAAGGAAAAACATTCTACGTCTCTGTGAATAGAGTCAAAAAAAAAAAAAATGTCACCTATGTGAAGCATATCGACGCGATTTAAAAATGCTTATGCTGTGCCCTCGATAGTCGAATTTATTTTCTGTGCTCCGAAAATATACAAAACACTCCAAGTGAAAAGTGAGTAATTACCAACAATTCAGCGCAAAAATTTTGAGAAAAAACGCAATTCAATGTATAATCGCTTATTAAAATAGTTGTGCCAACTCCCTTCTTTTGTACAACAAATATATTAAAAAGAAAATTAACAAAAAAACCAAGCCACGAACTCTCACAATGAATCAAAACGACATTCAAGTCAAACAACTCAACGTAAACAAGAGCAAGAGAACGTCGTCTCTCATTGATACGTAACAACGCGAATTTCTCATTTGTGTCTTTGCAACCCATGCTTTGTGCACTTTTCAAAATAAATGCAAACCTCAATCGGCCACCGTCCAACCGTGGTCCACCTCCAACCCGATACATGAACTTTTGCCAATAACCAACGAGAGAGCGTGTTCTTGCTCACCGGTAATCCCAACGATGTGCCAAAGAGAACTGACCTCTCCCCACGATAACCAAAACTTCGACTTCATTAACCACTGCACTCGCAACAACAACAAATACTGCAATGGTATCGACCGTACGCACGGTGGCGACTGAAACGCTTGTTTCTGCTGATTCAGCAATAATGTCAATGTGATATGCGCACATACTGAGTATCTACTGTATACAAGTACAGCGGAATATTTATACAAAACAAAAATACTAACAAATTGTAGAACTTCGATACAATGTTCAAGCAAACAGTTTAGCCCAAGTGCAAGTGTAAGAAGATCAACCACTTAAGCGGGCCGTTTATACAAAAATGCACTCTCAGCGTTTCAACGCTAGCCATATAATGACCATAAAAACATGCGCGCATATAACACTCTCTCTTCCCTTCAGCGCTGAGTAGCAGCGACGCATATATGCTAAAATAATAAATATATAAAAAGCAGCTCCGCTGCTGGCGTCACCGGCAACGCAGCACCGCGGTATACACTTTTATATAAATAGAATATATCCATTGAATAAAGCGAATGCTTGTGACACAGACTTGTCCAACTAAGGAAAGTCCGTGACCTGAATTACTTTTAAGTGAACATCTGACCATCCCGATGTACGGATGATCTTTACATGGTGACCGTGACACATGCAATCGTCGGATCCAATAAAAGGAAGACCCCACCCCAGCAGCCCCACCATCGCACAAGACAACAACAATAGCGTGATTAAATAAAATATTTGCCATAAAATATCAATACAATTACGAATCAACATCAAAAGCAACAGAAAGCCCACCGATCTCCAGGAATTTAAAGAGCTTTCAAAGACATACCTGGATTAATTGGAGGATTCAAAATTCTGAGTGAGAAATGTGCCAAACATTTTTATCTTGATATGAGTAATGGGAAGGAGAGGTGGCCTCAGCCCAACAATTTCTAAAAGAATAGTTCACTTGGCACACAGAAAATACAATCTAAGCTAGCACTGGCACCGTCAAATATTTTATATAATATATAAATAACCAATGTAACATTGAGAGGAAACAATTCTGACCGATAGGAAAATACATGTCATGTTTATACAATAGAATTTATAAAGTTTATAAAAAATTAGATAGCGACAGGTTATATACGAGGGCGGGTCAATAAGTCCATGACTATTTGAATGAAACACAGGTTTTTAGATAAAAAGTTATTTTATTTTTCAACGTAGTCTCCCTTGAGCTCTATACACTTAGCCCAACGTTTCTCCAATTTTTTTTATCCCTTCCAAAAAATATGATTTGTCGAGGTCTTCAAAATAGGCATTTGTTTGTGAGATGACTTCGTCATTGGAGGCAAATCTCTTTCCGCCGAGCCATTTCTTCAAGTTGGGGAACAAGAAATAGTCACACGGGGCTAGATCGGGTGAATAGTCCTGGTGGAAAAGAACTTTTTTCTTGGCCAAGTGTGGCTTTTTTTCCAATGCCTCATCGAATCGACCCAATAAGTTGCTGTAATATTCACCATTGATTGTTTTTCCTTTTTGAAGGTAGTCAAGGTGGATAATACCGCGTGCATCCCAAAAAACAGTCGCCATGACTTTATTGGCTGACAAACCCACTTTTGCCTTCCTTGGCGCCGATTCACCCCGAGAAACCCACTGTTTTGACTGCTGTTTGGTCTCCGGTGTGTTGTGGTGGATCCACGATTCGTCCACGGTTACGAAACGGCGCAAAAACTCGTTCGTATTGCGATTGAACAACGCTAAACATTCCTGCGAAATTGTCACACGGTTGCATTTGTGGTCGATTGTGAGCAAACGCGGCACCCATCTTGCGGAAAGCTTTCTCATACCCAAATGATCATTCAAAGTTGAAACCACTGAGCCATGTGAAATGCCTACGGCTTCCACAATCTCTCTCACTTTTAATCGCCGATCGGCTAAAACCATATCGTGGATTTTTTCAATTGTTTCGGATGTGGAAACCTCAACTGGGCGTCCAGAACGTTCGGCATCTTCCGTGCTTGTACGGCCACATCGGAATTCAGTAAACCACTTTTTTACCATGGAAATGGATGGTGCAGAGTCTCCATAATATTTATCAAGCTTGGCCTTGGTTTGCGTAATGGATTTTTTCCTCAAAAAATAATGCTTAATGAGCACACGAAATTCACTTTTTTCCATTTTCTTCTCAGTCAACGTGGTAGTCTGATATTAACGGCTGTCAAAAACAAACTAAATGTCGCAGCTTGTTCAATTTTTGACAAGAGTCAACTGACAGATGACTGTTGACGGGAGCAGTGTTACCATTTCAATTAAGAGGCGGGAAATTCAAAAAGTCACGGACTTATTGACCCGCCCTCGTAATATAAGTATACAATATATGTGCGACAGATTTCGTCCATAATTTCAGAGTTTGACAGTAAAAAGGTAAATCTGAATAGATTCCTAACAACCCTTCGTCTAATAGATCTAACAAAAGGAAATTAGGAAATATTAGCAGTCGAGGGATAAAAACAAAAATAATTGGTCCGTTATCATAGAAAGATGAAAATGAAAGGGCAATTAGTGGAATCATAGCGTATTAAAGACGATGGTTACAGGCGAATCGCCTTACGTCATTAGGGCTAAGCTACTAAATAAAGAACAGCGCGGCAAAGCCGCCGCTCAATACACGGCATAAATAGAAACCCTAAGTAGGTGGCTTGAAGCATCCTTTAAAGATGATGGTCTAGATTCAAATAATGATAAGTAATAATCAGTTCGCCACTAAGGAAACGATATCTGCACTGATATTGAATTGTGAGCACGATAAGCTTGGTCTTAAGCTTTAGAGGCAGGAAATTTTAACACGATGAACAGCGTGACTGCTGCACAAAGATAACCGAAAAGTCGAATAGTGTTTTGTTCTACAACAGTAGAGGACACTATAGAGGAAGTAATAACCGAGGAAATTATAATAACTATAACATTTATAGAGGCCGAGGTGGTATTGTGGCGGAAATACAGGACGCGGCGGTAACCAAAATAATTGTATAGGTGTGATACCTATAGAGGTAACCAAAACAAAAAATTACAACCAAAACAGAATCAGAACAATGGTAATAATTACGTCTCAAACCAGACAGACATAAAAAAAACCAGACAGCCCCCTTAAGCAACAGCCAACCTGTAATTATAATTGAAAGCGCACTTGTTAACACTCAGAATGTAATGAATCGTATAATAAACTCAACTGATAAAAACGCTATCATAAACAGCGCGAATATTAAGAGCGAATCGTTAAATGATTATAATGTTTACAATGCAAATGTAGAAAATAATCCGTAGAGAACTTCAGAAGTATTTCTGAAAAATTCGATATTTAAAAACGAATTAACAGAGTTATGCACTAAATATAGCGATATTTTTGGTCTCGAAACAGAAATAATAATTAATAATTAATTATAACTAATAATTTTTAAAAGCCAAAATTGAGATTGAATGATAAAACCCCTGTATACATTAAGAACTACAGAATGCCCGAAAGTCAAAAGCCAGAAATTCAAAGGCAAGTTGACAAATTAATAAAAGACGGCATTGCCGCATTCTATTCTTTAATATATGAGAATATAGTAGCTCACTTGGTACCCAAGAAATCACTGCCTGATTCGGCGGAAAAGCGATGGAGATTAGTAGTTGACTATCGCCAAATCAACAAAAAAACTGCTAGGAGACAACTGCTAGATAACTCTGAATATGATGAAATCGAAAAATATACCCAACCACCAAATGTAGACGAAGCTAGACGATTTGTTGCATTTTGCAACTATTACAGAAGATTCATAACAAATGTGTCAGGAAAAAAACGACACTTAACGGACTTTGCAAAAAGAATGTCCCATTTGAATGGATAAGCGAATGCAATGAGCCATTCGAATGTCTTAAAAGGGAGTGAAACCAACACGTCTTCAGTACCAAAATTTCGGCAAAAAATTTTGCATAACTACATATGCTAGTAATCAAGCATGTTGAGTGGTACTATCTCAAGACCATAACGGTCAACAGCTACCAGTGGCATACGCTTCAAGAGCCTCTACATGGGGCAAAAGTAATAAGTCCAAAACAGATCAAGAACTGGCAGCCATTCACTGGGCAGTAAATTATTTCTTAGTTCAAAGTTATCACAGGCCACTTACATACCTATTTTCAATGAGAAATCCAAGCTCCACACTCACATGAATGCGGTTGGACTTGGAAGAATATGAATTACGGTATAATACCTCAAGGGGAATGATAACCATGTAGCCGATTATCTGTCCAGAATAACAATAAAAAAAACTTAAACACATAAACAGAAATAGACAGAATAATGAAAGTCACTACCATATAAAAAAGTAGACAGGATTCCTGAGCAGGAAAAGAAAATTAAATAAAATAAAATTCCCTAAAAAATCTATAAAAGCTTCAAAGCCCAACGTAATTACAGTCATTTAAAACGACGAAGTACGAAAATTGACCTTGCGTGCGAACAATATGAAAAGTTTCTTCAAACATGGCAAGAAAATCACTGCAAGTTATAACATTCTGCATGGATACTCGAGCAGTGCGGACGTGTTTATTTTCTGTGCTCCGAAAATATACAAAATACTTCAAGTGAAAAGTGAATAACTACCAACAATTTACCACAAAAATGTTGCGAAAAGCCGCAATGTGATGCAAAATCGCTTACTAAAATAGTTGTGCAAACTCACGTTTTTTGAACAACTATTATATTTCAAAGAAAATTAACAAACAAAAACCAAGCCACGAACTCTCGCAATGAGTCAAAACGAAATTCGGCTCAACGCCAACAAGAGAAAGACAAACGTCGTCTAACTTGTTGCAAAAGAAAATTTCCACATAATACCCAAAAAAAGTTTATCCGAAACCGTCGTAAAAATTATTATAAAGGAACCACACAAGCGCAAAGACTCCGTCCAATGCACTACTTGCCAAGAATATGGCATACAAGAGCATACTGCACATTGCGTTGAGTTTGTGAAAAGCTTCATGACTCTGCTTATTGTGCGACCAACAAAAGCGAACCCAGCTCCAAAAAGTGCAGAAATTGTGGAGGTAATCACACAGAAAACGATGGAGGTTGTGCAATATAAAGGTCTCCATTTAGTCCTACGACCACCTTCCAAAATGCGACCTTCGCATACGTTCTAAAATCTGGAATTACAGAACTAAGCTCTGCGACAACAACTCTGCATGCTGCCAAAACTAATCCCCCATCATCAACGCAACAACAAAGCAGCTTTGGAACTTTCCTGCATACTCTGCAGCAGCAGATGATCGAATTCATGTCCTTCATGAGGACTACCATGCAAGACCTTGTATCCGAACACTCCAAATAACCAATGGCTGCTCTATGAATATCGGTGTGGAACGCCAACGGCGTTTCACGGCATAAAATTGAGATAACTCAATTCCTCAATGACAATCATATTGATGTCCTGCTACTGTCAGAAAAACATTTCACTTCTAAGTACAACTTTCAAATAAGTAGCTTTTTGTTCTACAGAACAAATCATCCAAATGGCGGAAGCGGTATTCTTATTAGGAACCACATTAAACACCACCATAGCGAGTTTTGGAACAAACTACTTGCAGGCCACATCCATAGATGTACAACTAGGAAGCGGCAATCTTACCCTCACAGCGGTATATTGTCCCTCTCGTTTCAATGTTTCCGAACAACAATTTCTGGACTTCTTCAACACCCTAGGGGGACCACTACATTGCTGCAGGTGACTACAAACACACTCACTGGGGATCACGCCTCGTCACCCCTAAAGGGAAACAGTCCTATTAAATCTCAACCTCCTCCAACGCCCTGAGACTACAATGCAGGCTAACAGATTAACATCAAAGAGAACAAACTGGGTCAACTACAGAAAATACATAATTTCACACATTGAGCAGAACCCAAGGATAAACTTTGATAGCGAGATAGAATCAGCAGCAAATACCCTAGAGAGTGTCTTAGTTACAGCCGCCAGAATCTCAACACCTTAAATAGAGAGTGCACCTAGCAGACCCAGGATGACAAACGTAGACATCGCGAGGCTCGTTCTTGAAAAACGACGTATGCGACGGGAGTGGCAAGCTCATAGATCACCAACCGCAAAGCAAAGATTCAAAAATTCCTCACGAAAACTCTCCAATGCACTGAAGGAAGAAGCTAAAAACGCCCAACTTCGCCATATAGAGCAACATTCCATTTCAAACAGCAAAAATTCACTATGGAAAGCCCATCCCAGTTTAACCACACCGGCACAAACGATATCACCATTAAGGAATATCACTGGAGGTTGGGCCCGCAGCGACAGAGCTATCACATTTGCAACGCATCTTTAAAGTGTGTTCCACCCGAACCCTGCTACAAGTTCGTTTGTATTACCCACGGTAACAGGCGTCGATCAAGCACCACATGAGCCAACCGAATTTCAAGCGAATGAAATAGCTAAAATGATTAAGAATAAACAAAATCCAAAAAAAGTCCCCAGGATGTAGTAATGATACGAAAGGCAGGCAAGGACCATTCAGTTTCCTCATCGTACAAACCTATAAGCCTATTGTCTTGTCTCTCAAAACTACTTGAAAAGTGTCTGATGACCCAAGTAACCTCTCTCTACAACAGAACCGTTGCTGTGAGATGCAACTCTGACATGTCCGACGACCACGCTATAAACGCTGGAGTTCCCCAAGGTAGCGTAATTGGACCAGCGATGTAAGTAGCGAAGGAAGTCCTTTATACAGCAGACATACCCACAAACAGACTACTAACAACTTCTACGTTTGCCGACAACACAGCGATTTTCAGTCGATCCATATGCCCTGTACAAGAAACAATTCTCTTCTTACCAAGGGACCGTGGAGAAATGGCTTTCGGGGTAGCGAATCAAAATAAACGAAATGTGAGCATGTAACATTTAAACTCAATCGGCAAGACTGTTCTTCGATCACCTTAAACAACACCGTACTCTCGAAAGCAAATTAAGTGACGTATCTTGGAGAGCACCTCGACCGACGGCTCACCTGATGGAGGCATGATGCAAATGGCTCAATCAAAGATACTGAGAACAATCACTGGAGCACCCTGGTATATCCGAAATGAAAATATACAAAGAGACTGTAACTCAGATCCGTCAGAGAAGAAATAATCCAACAAAAACAAAAGTGAAGGAGCAAATTAACCTGGCACAGTAACCGTAATATATGAGGGTATCACAAGAAAAATTGCAAAATGATCCTAATTTCTATTAAAATAGCAAAATACTCATTGGCAAAAAAAAAAACGCCGTCGAAATTATTAAACCACTCTTTAATAACAACTCAGTAAAAGCAATTTACTGTGATCTGCCAACATTACCCAAATTACAACATTATTAAGTCTTGAATTTTCCAGCAATTAAGTTCTGGCACTGCAAGAGTGTTATAGATTTTACAGACAAAAACGAACAAACTGAAATTATTTTTACTGAACAGAATTTTTTTTAGGAAAATATTTAAAAAATCCATTATTTTATATTAATATAAATAAGTTGCGAAACGTGTACGAAATCGAAACATGACAGGCAAAACTGAGGCTTGGGGTAACGAAGTAACACCAATGCCATCGTATTCTGGAGAAATGCTTCACATTGATATTTTTATCTTCAAATTCACCTTTGTACAACAGAACGTGTTTTTTCCTCCTAAGTTTTTTCCTCAAACATAAAAATCCATTGCGACAATAAAGCCGCTTTCAATTAAAAAACATCTGTATCACTTTTAAACAACAGATATGCCATAGACATTTTGAATGCACCACCTCTTTAAAGTTGCTTAAATGGATAAGTGGAGCGCTATGGCACTCTTGACGATATAGCTAGATCTATGAAATTTTGTCTGATGACACAGTTGAATCAGAAAATCTATACACTCTGGCATAAACCAGACCCCGATCGATGTAATTTACGCAGCATCTAGCGAACTTATGCGATAAAAAAAATAAAGTTTCAAAATACCAACATGATAACATTTAAAAATCCTTCCCGAACTAGTAAAATAGAGTTTTTGAAGAAGGTGAGAAAGTCAAAAACAACAAAGAGTAAGGAAACAAATTAACAATACTTGGCACAGAGAAACCGATTTAAGCAGACCTAGGAGCTATTCTATTCATATAAACGGAGTCCATAAGTACAATTTAATTAGAAAATCGCACAGGCTAAGATTAATACTATGTGCACAACGATCTTTATCTCCTTCAACCGCATATGCGGAAGTTGTTAAACGTAGATATAGAACATATTTGATATCTGTTAGCTGTAAAACATGTCTATGAAATCTTGTTGCATAGACATAGACATCTCTTTTGGTTTTCTATGCAATTTTATTTTTTCACCACTACAGATTTTTTTCCGTTTTTTAGATGATCTCGTTTGGACAATGCTGTTACGGATTTTTTCCTAAATTTCCTAAATCTATATATGTACATCGTTATTGACAACGTCTATGAAGTCTTTGTCAATAACGATGTATAAACGGCAATGTCTATAAAGTCTTTGTCAATCACGATGTATAGAAATTTAGGAAACTAAAAATATATCATCCGTATAGTTTATTTAAGCACGGAAAACGACTTATTTAAGGATTTCAAGTTGAAAGAAAAATAAATTGTTTTTGACGAGAACTAAATAAAGACCTTTGAATTTTCCGGTTAACTACTGATGCAAGCAACATGGTTACTAAGACCTTACTAACCCAAGGACCCCTAAGTAGCGACAGATATATAGCATTTGCTAGCAGAACACTGTCTACCCCAGAAGCACACTATTCCACTCTTAAAAAAGAGCTCTTGGTATTGTCTGGGCAGTAAAATATTTCACGTATGTATAAAAGGTGTTTTTTTAGGATGTTTATGTTTTTAAATTAAAAAAGAAAATGCACAGGTTGCTGTAGAGAGCGGATTTTTTTATATTTGAAATATAATTCGATGGCATTAATGATGGAATATAGCTTTGGGTAAATGGCCACACCGTGAGCTTTTCAGAAACTGTATTCGGGAGGTCCAATTCTCGACCACTTTTTCAAGAAACTTGGGCCGTATGTCGACAATAGCTCCTTCAATGTTGGCTTCTAGGGGCGGAATCGTGGTGAGCTTGTTCACATAGACCAACGACTTCAAATACCCCCACACAAAATAATGCAATGGTGTAATATCGCACACTCTTGGGGGCCATGGCACAGGACCATTTCTGGAGATAACGCTGTGACCGAACACTTCGCCCAATAAGTCGATGGTTTGACGGGCTCTGTGGCAAGTTGTGCCTTTTTCTAGACCATTCTCACGCAATTTTCGGCTTGAGACCGAAATCTTTGCACATGATCTTCCACAATGTCGATGGACCGAGGTGTAATTCCTGCGCACGGTGAAAAATCGAAGTGTTTGGGCCTTCTGTTACACTGGCCTCAACAGCCGATATATTTTCTTCAGTGCACACTCAGCGAAGTCTAGTCGGTGGCCGGAGGTCCAAAAGAGTGAAATGGGTGCAAAACTTCTCGATAGTATTGCACACAGTCTGAATTCATGGCCGATTATGAGCATTATAGAACGGGCGAAACAAACGGTGTACTTTCACAAACAACCTCTGATTTTCGAAATTCAACGATTTGGTATCGCTGCTCAGCTGTCATGAATTGCCAAACCAAACTGAACATAAGCCGAACTGAACCCTATTGAAAAAATAACCTAAAAAACACCCGATGGTTAAAAGTCAAAAACCATAAGGAACTTTATGATAGTTCTTGATAAGGTAAGCTCTTGGTAAGGTGGGAGTTACAACTGCTGGAGTATAAACGCAATGTAATAACGCAATTGTAAACGCAATTTATAAAAAGTTTACTCCAAATGTCGTAGATGATGCTCTGAGTATGATAATTGTTGATATAAAGATGACCAAAAAAGATTATGCACAACCGGACTTACAAATTCCCGTGTTAGAAAAGCCTTTAAACGCGTTTTAAGACTGCAAACTGTGCATAAATTAGTTTGCAAACAAAATATAAAAACAAAATGAGCCGTATTATAAAAAAACCATCTTCGACGAACAAACCTCTTTGGTAATTTAAAACAAATCTATCGAAATTTAAACCCAGACAAAACCCTTGCCATATTTACTTCGAATCAAATTTTAAAGTTCCAACGCACCTAAGTAAAATTCTTTGCTCCAAATAAAATTTATAAATTAATCAGATACAATTCATTTCTGAAAGAGATTGCATTTCCTTAGGAGGAAATAGAATTCATTTCTCCACATCAAATTGAACAAAACCACCGAGGCGAGACATATCGATACATCAGTCGCAAAGCATATTTTCCAGCGAAAAAATGACAGCCCTTAAAATACGATCGCCAACCACAAAAGCTCGTATTTCATTAACGCTTAAACGATTTTAACCATTATCGACAAGTTATCCAAATATGCGAACGGTTTCACAAATTCGTCCAGAAACTCATTGAACATAACCAAGCATACGATACTGTTTTCCAATTAAATTGTACGCGATCGGGGACCAGAATTTTCTCGATTACTTCTCAACAAAACATAATTACGGGTTATTGGCTTTTGCGTAGTTTTTGAATGCCAAACAGATAGAGGACAATGTTCCTATTATCAAAATACATTTGGGACAAGCTAAGCTTATTACTGCTACCAAATCTTTTGGACACGTAGTTGACTTGTATTCATACTTATAATATATCAACGACCTTCATAATACATAGTGTGAACTCCTTCGAAAAACTTGAATATTTAGATTCATTACAAAGAAAAGTTGACATATTCAAAAATAAAATTTTAACTCCTACCCAAGAAATTGGAAAAAATAAATCTTTTTAATGGTTTAGGTACCGCTATTAACGCTGTTTCAAAGAGTATTTGGATGCTAGAGACTCATCTTTAATAACTTAAAGACCCTTACATTTATCGGAAGGAGAAAGATAATTAGAAAGTAGCGTTTTCAATAAATAAGTAACGACAATAAATTAATCGTAAAGTTTAAAAACCTTACTAACCATAAAAACCTTAAATAAAGAACAATTGGAAATCCAGGATTATTTTAATCGTTTTAATTCTAAAATTCAAATATTAAATCTACATAATAAGATAAATAACAACATTGAGATTCAGTAGTCCCACATCGAAAACATCGTTGAAAGTATATTGTTAGCTATACTAAATATATTTCCTTAAATCATTCTACCCTTATTTGAACTAAAATATATTTTAAAAATAATTGAGGAGCACGGTGTAAAGAAGATAAACGAACCCAGCCAGGGCAGACAAAGCAAAAACAGCAGCAGCAAGGATTCAACAGATCATCCATCGGGACGACGACAGTGTTCCCCGCGTACACAAATTGATAAAATTGAATAAAGTTGAAGATTGTATTTAAGCAAATCCCAAGTTATTGTTCTGAACTCGGGCAATCACGTCAAATTTATGAATTCATTGGAACGAACAGTTTGGGCAAAGTCAGATGAAAATCCCAACGAGTAAAGTAGTTCATTTAAGGGTAGAAAATTTCTCATCAAATAAAACGTAATAATTATAAATACACTTTTATGTGTATAAAATATATGTTTTTTGTAATTATATGCAGAAAAATACAGTTCACGTGTAACATATGTTCTTAATGAAATTATATTTTTGACCTCCAAGCGTCACATAAATTCCACAAATTCACTTTTTTTCAATGGCAGAAATGTGATCGGGTAGTTCACCATCCGCAAATCTTGTCCACATTCGGCAAAATAATTTCTCTAGACCATTACAATATTGTGAACAATCAAACAATGGACTATCGACTCGAGCTTTCCATACTTTTGCTCGGAGAGCTTTTAGGTATTCCCGTTTTGTTCCTAGGCGTATAGCTATATTTTGATATTCTTCTCTTGTACACGCTATCAACTCTGGACATCCAAGTGTGGCCAACTGAGAAGCAGCCACCCTGAAACGATAATTGAAAAGATGATGAGTTCACAATATTTATTAATACTACGTACATAAATAATTAAATTTATATATATGTATATTAGAAATGTAAGTGTAATTCGTAACCGTAAAAAGTAATAAGATACATGAGATGTAAAAATATTGATATTAAGCGTTCCTCTTAACGCCAACATAAGGATGTTACTCCAATGAGTTCCGCTTAAAAAATGAGTTTATTCATAGGATTTCATATCCAAAGAAACACACAAAAATCTTTTAATTATGTGCCTATGTAAATACTACCAGGAGTTCATATCAGTTATTTATATATTTATTGCAACAGCGAATTAAATGCGTTCGCCTAAGTATTTTAGACTGTCAACTTCGCATGTGTTTACATGCGTTTACACTTCAAGGGATCAGTCATAAAATACATTATTTATTATACATCTCTGTCATACTTTCAAATGCATTATTTTTAACGCACTAATAATGGATCGGTCATAAAAAAGTTTATTTATTTGATTCTTTCATATTATTATATCAATATGATCAATGCTTCAACACATAAACTTAGTTTAACCAGTACCACTACACAGGATCGGCCACTAATAAGAAGGAGAACCGTAATTAAAATTAAAATTAATTTAACCCTTAAACAGTGCCTGTGGTTTAATTTCGGTAATATAATATAAAAAGTTGACTTAATTTTTAGATTATTTCTTGTTAAGATCCTTTACTATGAAATGCCAGTTGTTTACGGTTACACACAGTAAAGTTTCATGTTAACAATCAGTTTAACGACGTGAAAGGTGGCGAAAATGTTCGTCTGTCTGTCCGTCCTTGTCTACGCAAATTAATATATCTGTTTCAAAACTATCGAAATCCGTATTTTATTTTCATAACAGAATCGGTTGGCTATATCCTATAGCTTTCATATAACTGAACAATCGGAAATGCTATAACTTTCATGTTTTTGTAAATCGTAACTTGAGGTGCGTTCCAAAGCTAACAGGACTTTTAAAAAATAGACGGAACAAATGGTTTTATCGGTAAAATCAATTAATTTTATTCAAAATAGTCTCCTACTTCAATACAGCTTTTTGCACGGTCCAAAAGTTTGTCGAACGAGTGTTTTAGCTCGTTGCCCGGTATGGCCGCCAGTATGCTGGTGCAAGCCTTTTGAATGGCCTCCACGTCTGCATAACGCTTTCCTTTCATCGGCAAATGCATTTTTCCGAAAAGGTAGAAGTCGCACGGTGCCATATCAGGTGAATACGGGGAGTGGTTGATCGTTAAAATGTGATTTTTGGTCAAATAATCGGTCACAAGCGTCGATCGATGAGAAGGCGCATTATCGTGCAACAAACGCCAACTTCCATCTTCGCGATATTCGGGCCGAACACGTCGAATACGACGCACCAAACGCTTCAAAACTCCAAGGTAGAATACCGCATTAACGTTTTGTCCGGGTGGAACTAATTCTTTGTGGACAATACCCTTGGAATCATAAAAACAAATCAGCATTGTCTCTTCACTTTTGACTTTTCCATTCGCGATTTTGTGGGTTTTGGTTCATCGTCATTTATGTCCTCACGACCACTTCGAAAACCTTGAAACCACTTGTGCACTCTACTACGGGATAGGCAATCATCGCCAGAAACTTGTTTCATCAATTGAAGCATTTCGGTAAAAGTTTTACCAATTTTAAAACAAAATTTAATGTTGGCTCTTTGCTCGAAGCTCATTTTCGCACCGATGACAAAAAAGTACTGACATTTAAAACGCAATAACTTCACTTCTAATAGATGGAATGTTATGAAATTTTTACTGGAAGTCAATGAAGGATAGCAGATTCTAACGCACTAGTCGACATATGGATGACGCCACTAGAGGGCGCTAGATTCAAAAAGTCCTGTTTACTTTGGAACGCACCTTGTATTCTTATGGCCTCTTTTATAAGGTATCGGTATTTTCTGACTAGGGCAGGAACGAGCACTTGTCAGGTTCAATTACAGCGAGAGATTGTAGGTTCATTCTCGACCAGGAGGTGATATGAGCATCCCCAGGCAAATGTCGGGCTACATCAGGGGATTTTGCAGTAGCTTGATCTCGAAACTCAAGCCAACTGAAGAAGATACCTACGTGATGATCGATGGAAAGTTTTCGTGAGTAAAGATGCGGGACATAAAATGGCCTTGATATATCGATAGCCTCACACACACCAGTGTTCTGGTAGAATTTTTTTTTTTTAGCTTCTGGAGCTTTCGATGGAAAGTTTTTGTGAGCAAAGATGCAGGACATAAAGGAGTCCTGATATATCGACAGCCTCACACGCACCAATGTACTGGTAGAATTTTTGAGCTTTGTACACCGATTGTAGCGCCCAGCATAGCCGACCATCAGTCAAGCTTTACTGTAGAAGTTCCTGGACATCTCCCTGTTGCTGATTCCAACTTTAAACTGCCCCAGATTATAGCTAGCCTCTTTCATAAGCTTTATTGTTGTTGGATGTGAGAAATTAACTTTATTTAAACATCTAAATATAATGTATATATTTACATTTTTTGCGAGGCTCCCGCTGCTTCTTTATTAGAATTCCTTTTAATCTGAATTTAGCAGCATAGTGTAATACATTAAGCCTAATAAAGAAATTAAGAATCCAAGGCTGTTTGGAGAGGCACTGGTCTGCCGTTGCCCCACGGTGTGATTTTTTATTTAAAGTCAGAACACAGAACTCTAAGAGGCTCATGCTGGGCCAGCTTAAGAACAGAGGACACAACTTTTTAGTCTGTCTATTTGGAATGTTGAATTTTAGGCATGTTAGTAGATACTGGCTGTCTACGTTATCATTAATAAGGTTATGTAGGGAAACAACACCCAGAATTGTTCTACAGTTTGTTAGAGATGGTAAGTTAATTAGCAAGAGTCTGCTAAAATAAGAAGAGAGTTAAGATGTCAGTCCCTTAAAGTAAATATCAAAAAAGTCGTTTGTTCAGATTCAATGCGGTCTTGATGAACCCGACATTGTGGGCTTCAGACTCAACCGTACCCGTACTCCAGTTTCTGACCGAACTATGATAAGGGTCATGGAATTCTTCTGACTATCATCTAATGAAGCCAAGCACACACTGTCGGAAATGTAAGGTTCAAATCATATAGACCACCACGATCGTTAGCGTAAGTTAATCGTTTTAAGGCACCCTCATAGAGTTACTACGTAGGCTGGTGAGGGCTAGAGCGACGAAATGACATAAGTTAACATTTCGACCCATTAAGTTTTTAGAGATTGGTAGAACATCATTTTTGATACTTGTTCAAATCGGTCTTAGGTTTACATTGGACACAAGGGGAATTACGTTGAAGAAGAAGACTAACGTCGTCTGCCTACATTAGTAACAGGGAGTTCGTTTGAGCAAGGGGTGAGTCATTTATAAAAATAGTAAAGAGTAACGGGCCAAGACTCCCGGGGGGACTCCCGGTGTATCTCTGACATGGCAAAAGTGTATATCTTAAAAATGGAAACGTTGTGTTCTTTCAACTAAGTAGCAGCAAATACACATAAGAAAGTTTGTGAGAAATCCCAAGAAATTGAGTTAACACTAAAGTTACACTAAAGGTTTGATGTTTAACAGAGTTAAATGCTTTGTTAAAGTCAATGTAAATAACATCTAGTTGAGCCAACAAATGGCCAACTGTAATAAAGGACGTCAGCTCAAAGAGATAACTGGTGGTGAAGCGACCCTTTATGAAACTATGTTGGCATGGAGAAATAATTGAACTGCAGAGGTGTTGCAGCTGTGGTGTGACGAATTTTTCAAAAAGCTTTTTTTTGTAGCATCGGATTTTTTTCAGTTTTTATGTAGGTGAATTTGAGACATTTTATCATCAGATAATTCATACTTTATAGCAATGCCTCATCAAGCGGTATCGGTGCGGTACTGTCCCAAAAGGGCAAACCAATCACCATGATATTCGAACATTAAAAGGCTGCGTGCTAAATTATGCGACAAATGAGAGAAACTATTAGCAATACGAGTAGTATTGGCTATAGGGAAATTACAAAATTACCTATAAGGCACCAATGAGATCCGCATTTTTACGGAAAGCATTCATCGTGAAACACAACACCAAGGTGTTTTACAAGCCTGGAAAGGAAAATTTTGTGGCCGACGCCTTTCCCAAATATAAACGCTATACAAAATGAACCCCAAACTGACGTAGCCATTATGCATAGTGAACTTTCGTTGACCTACACGGTCGAAGCCACCAATAAACCATTGAATTGCTACAGGAATCAAATAATCCTGGAAGAAGCAAGCAAGGAAGAATTTTCGGGACCAAAAACCGACACATAATCCACTTTGATAACAAAGACTCGCTGTTCGTATTGGTTAAAGAAGATGTAAACGTAGACGTTGTGAATGCTATTTACTGCCACTCTAGCATGCATCCCGCATGCCTTTGTGACAGAATTCGCAGCAACAAAGTTTTAACACTGCAAAAGATTTGTGATACAAATTAGCAGAAAGAAATAATTACGTGCGAACACAACCGCGCCCACAGGGCTGCCCAGGAAAATGTCAAACAAGTTCTTCAGGATTACTATTTTCCAAATTTGTCTAAAATCGCCAGCGACGTGATTATAAACTGCAAGGCATGCACCAAAGCGAATACAACAGACACCCCAAGAAGCAGGAATTGGGTGTCACACCAATACCATCATATGCGGGCGAAATGCTGCAAATAGACATCTACTCTACGGATAAGAAGTTATTCTTAACCTGCGTTGATAAATTTTCAAAGTTCACCATAGGGCCAGCCATTAACTTCTAGGGCCATAGTGGACGAATGCAGCCCCATATTACAAGTGGTCAATTTTTTCCCAAATATCAAAGCAATATACTGCGATAATGAGGCATCCTTCAACTCCCAATGAGGCATCAATAACTTCCTTATTGAAAAATCAGTATGACATTGACATTGTTTACACGGTAGCTCCAACGGGCAAGTGGAGCGATTTCACAAAACCATAACGAAGATTGCTAGGTGCATAAAAATAGACAAAAGAGATACGATAGATTATAATAAAACTTTACACCCAGTGACAAATTTGCAACCCATGTATGCCTTGTACCCAGCCAACGACGAGCAGAAATTGGCAATAAGAAACAATATTGAAAAAGCGCAACAGGGTGCAACCCTACTAGACAAAACCGAATTTTCGAGGTAGGAGAAAAGGTATACCTTAAAAATAACAAAAGGTTCGGAAATAAACTAATCGTAATGTACACAGAAAAGCGTGTAGAAGCAGACATGGGTACGTCTGTCCTTATTAGAGGGAGCGTCGTCCATAAGGACAACTTGAGATAAAGGCCCTCTCATTTTTTCTACTTTATTTTCACACACCATACACTTCAGCATATTGGCCCTATTAGATACACAGTAGATTTAATCTTTCTCACAGGATCGCGGCAATTATATTAATAAGGTTAGCTTTAATTAACGCTAGAGTGACGGACTATTCTCACTCCCAAGATATCCCTGTCACAGACGGAGTTGCACTGGTGTGGGAATGATCATTTTTAACTACATTGATTTTAAGTCTGTATGAGTTGATCATCCCACAGAAGCCTCAACAAAAGCCTAATAGAGGCGTGTAACATCAAAGTCTTTTAGTCCAATAATATTACCCATAAGCCAATTGCATATCCCAATATTAAACCTACTCGTAAAAAGGTCAACGCGGGGGCTTTCATCAAGGGCACCAAATACTTAAACTAAGCTATAAGCAAAATACCAGGCATGGCGGGATCGCCGTTACTAAACATTATCGGCCATGACCATCCTTGGGTCCATTCCACTTCTCCAAAGAATTAATAACCAAAACTTGGAAGTTATCCAAGGGCTTAAGGAAGAAGTTAAATCGGCTGGAGCTACTGACATCTGGGTCACGGTCGGCGTGGGAGCCAGCATCTTCATAAGCGGCGTACTCATCCTGATTATGAGCAGGAGACGAGATGCGCGGGAGATCCAATTCGATGACGGAGTTCTAGTTCTAGATGACGGAGGACGGTCATAGTTCAAAGGGGAGAGTAGTTAACACGATTAATAATAGCAGAACAGACACAGCAGCAGGGGCAAATTCTCAACTTGCTCTCTGCTCGTCAAGTGCAGCAAGCCTCAAAATATTGCCGCTGCGCATTTTAGTGTGGAACCCCAATGGTGTGTCCACGAAGCTGTCCGAACTTGATTGTATGGTGCGGCGAGAAGAAATCGACATACTGCTGCTTAGCGAGACTCCCTGCCGAGGGACAGGCGCGCCTAGACTGTACGGTTTCGATGCCTATCCCGCAAACGTCCCAAGAGATGGCAACGCAAAAGGAGAAGCAGCTATCCTGGTTAAATCCAGCCTAGTCCACTTCCCGCTAACCCCAATTATTGCCCACAAGGTGCAACCATACAAACAGTACTCGGCACCATTAACTTTGGAGCAGTCTACTGACCACCGAGATTTGCATGGACTACGGAGGAGTTTACCGACATCCTGGACCATAACTGCCCGATGTATATTGTGGCGGGTGATTGGAACGCGTCCCACTAGCTCTGGGGTGCAGGAAGGTGTAACCAATGAGGTCGTGCGCTAGCGAATCTTGCCCTGAGCACTGAGGTGAACTGTCTTGCCACAGGTGGCCACCAAGGTACCCGCCTGGCAGATGGGGTTCTCCTGGCTTCATCAATTTTGCCCTGATAAGGGGCATCCTGGGTATTCACGTTGATATACGGTCTGTCGTTGAGCTCAGCGCCGACCACCTACCGCTAATACTTACGTAGGACGCAGCCGCTATGGCATACCCGACGTCGGAGAGGCTGATAACCAAGCGAAGCAGCCTGGAACTCTTCAAAGGACAACTTGAGAGATCTCTGCACCTCGATATTGAGATCAACTCTGGGGATGCCTTGGAGGACGCAGTTTAATTGTTCACCAGCAAAACCAAGACAGCAGCAAAAATGGCAGCACACACTCCGGCCCGGAAACCCGCAGCATCAGGTATCCCGATCACCAACGCGATCCAACTTCTAATCCGTGAAAAGAGACACCTACGCACAAGGTGGATGAGGTCTCGACACCCCCTGGACAAAACAGCGTAGAATAGAGCACAGAGCGAACTTCAACGGGCACTGGCAGATCACAAAACTGGATGGTTCAATGCGAGATAACGACGCGACGCACTCACTTTGGAAGGCCACACATGCCATCAAAATGAGGTGCACCGCGTCTAGACGGCAAAGGGACATGGTGTCGGACGGCATAAATACCGATAAATCCTCCAATGTTTGTTTTTCCTTATTAGAGAAAACCCCGCCTGCTATCGACATAGAAGGAAGGCCTGTCCTACAGACCAATTCAACTAAATACCTTGGTCTTACATTGGATTGCAGACTTACCTACGCCAAGCACATCCCCGCCACTAGAACCCGCATACGAAATGCAGTGAACAAACATTTTTGGCTGTTGAGCTCAAGGAGCAAACCTGTCATTGGCTAACAAGGTACTCTTTTGATTTGGCTATCACAAGCTAATCCCCATATTTGGCACCCATACCTCCAGATCGGTGCGAGAATTTGCTTGTAGATGGTCACATCTCCGCATCTCACTCGGAATTCTCTTCCCTCTGTGTATGACTTGAGGAAGGCGAAATGGGAACTTGGGAGGTGGGATTTAATTTTGAAAAGTAGTCCAGGGTGCCAGACTCTGTCAAACGCCTGTTTGACATCCAGCATAACGGCGCAGCAGAACTTCTTCTTTTCGAAGGCCTCAAGTATGCTCTCAACATTCCGGTGGCATTGCTCAGGTGTTCCATGAAGGCGTCTGAAGCCAAACTGGTAATCAGGGATCAGTCCGGCCTCAACCAATACTGGCAGTACTCTACGCAAAAATACTCTTTCAAGTATTTTAGATAGGATTGCCTGCAAACTAATCGGACGATGCGATGCTAGGTTGTCTTCAGGTTTCTCAGGCTTGAGGAGGACAATTACTTCTGCTCGCTTCCACTCTTTAGGGAAGTACCCTAGACGGAGGCTGGCCAACAGCCTTCGGGAACAGATAAGGGGCAACATTTTCAGTGCTGTTGCATCGATACGGTCAGGACCTGGTGACTTGCCATTTTTTAGGGAGGCGATCTCCTGCGCAATCTCCTCTGGTTCGACGGGCTGTATTGGCGGGCCAGGAGCACTTGGGCTGTCTACGAACCTTATGGTGGCAGCTCTCTCTTCGCCAGTGCATCTGTCGAACGATGAGAATGCACTATGTAGATGGTCAGCAAAGGCTTCTGCTCTTTCGACCTCAGTCCGGCACCAGGAACCGTCTACTTTTCGCACGGGTGATATCTTCTTCGCGGTCTTTTTATGTGCCTCGTGACATTCCAGATTGTGCTGCGGGTCTCCAGGTTCCAGCTCCTCAAGGAATCTATGGAACGAGTCCTGCCGTAGGATGGATAGCTTGTCCTTCAGTTCCTTGGTGGCACGATTAAGTGCTGTCTTGTCCCTGGGGTTGCGCGAGGAAAACCAGACTCTTCTGAGGCGCCTTTTTTCGGCCACGAGGGCCGCGGTTTTCGTAGACCACAAGTGCACGTCTCTTTTAGGTATTCTCGGGGTAACTCAGCGGCATTGTGCATCTCTTTGGTTAGTTTTTCGATGGCCGCATCTATGTTGCTTGGTGTGGAAATGTTGCTTGGGGATCTGAGTACAGGGAGGAAAGCATCCAGAACGTAAACTTGGGGGTATTTGTGTGTTTCCCGGTGAGTCTTCTGGGCGGGGTTTTTCTGAGGACGGGGATGTTTAGGAGCAAGATTACTGCGCTGTGGTCGGACAGCAGTTTATCATAGCTTGAGCATGTTATCTTAGAGCGTCCTATGCCCTTGGAGACGGCGAAGTCCAGCAGATCCGGCTGCTTTGAAGGGTCGGTAGGCCAGTGTGTGGGTTCTCCAGTGGAATGACAGTCCAGACTCTTCCGCTGCAGGTACTTATAGAGCTTTATGCCTTTGGGGTTGTTTATGCGGACCCCCACCAGGAGTGTTAGGCGTTAAAGCCTCCGCTTCTATAAAGCGAGGACCAAGGGACTCGAAGAAGTCCTGAAGGTGGGTCTCGGTTATCGAGTGTCTGGGTGGGAAGTAAACCGCACCAATGGTGATATCTCCCTGTGGGCTAGAAATCCTGGTCACGGCGCACTGAGCCCATTCCTCCTGAAACGCGGGAAGTTCCGTGTACGAAACGCCACTCCTGATGAGCATAGTTGCTCCTCCGCGTGCTCTGCCAGATGGATGGTTGGCATGTAACAGTTGGTACCCGCTAATTTTAAAGTAGGATCTGTGACAAATGTGGGATTCCGAAACTAGAAGAACATCGATATTGTTTGTTTTGATGAGATGCTCTACTTCGGCTTTGCTCCTCTGCAGGCCGTTTGCGTTCCAAAAAACTATGTTAGGGCTTATTTGCATTACTTTCTGTTGAGGATGGGAGCTATAAACTGCATCATCTGCGAGAACATCTGCGATAACATCTGCGAGAACATCTGCGATAACATCTGCGAGATCAACTTTTCCATCATCCTCTGAAACGATCCTTCCATGCGGGCAAGCATCGTATCAAGCTGGTTGGGTTGTGGGGCTTCGGAAGTGGTATGAAGGGTTTGTTGGGGATTCGTTGGCAGTGTCGCTTGGTTTCCTAGGAGTACGTCCCTATAACTTGTACCATTAATGATAGTTGGTATCTGGATGAGGGGTGGTTTTTTGCTACTCTCAACGGGTCTGGCTTTAGGAAATTGCTGCGCCTTTGCCTTTTTGTAGGCAGGGCATCCTCTGAACGACGCAGGTGGATCAGCTTGGCAATGTAAACAGCATGCTTTCTCGTCTTCTTTTTTGGTGCATGACCTAGAGTCATGAGAATCACCACATTTCACGCAGCGATGTTCCAGGAAGCAGTAGCGCTGGGTGTGTCCGAACCCTTGGCATTCAAGTGTCTAGCCGGTGCGCCTTTTGGGCTGAAATAATTGGTAGCAAGGCTATAAAGAGGTCACTGGTGACTTCGGTTGCCTTAATAAATATTTTACAAAAAAAATTAATAATAATAGGTAGCATGTAAGTTGCAATAAATCTTTGGTAATTATTGTATCACCGTAGAGGTTTTATATGAGAATTCAGCACAACCGCCGTTAGGGTCCGCGCCGGTTTCCTGTTGTTTTCACCGGTGTGGTGTGATATGCTTATCGGCCTTGCCGACCGAACTTAATTAGCTTAGGTAGAGATAGGAAAAGTTAATTTGATTTTAACTATAATAAAGAGCGTTAGCTCATAGAATTGAATCAAGCCAAAGCGGATCTTGTTAAATAGAATATCTTGCCTTAACGGCGGATAGTAACGGAAAAAAGTTCTCCCACCATATCCTGTACATATTCAGATATAGTGCTGAGCCCACGGCTAGTTGGCCAGTGCATAACCGGAGAAGAAGATCCCCGTCTTACCAACCTGGCAGAGTAGCCAACCACGAGGCGATCACGCAAGAACGCATAGAAATGGACCAGGAGTCAATTCCTAAAACTCGATTATCTATCAAAAAAGGTCATTACGAATATATCCGTATGCCATTTGGTCTCAGAAATGCACCCCCTACTTTTCAAAGATTCATGAAAAATATATTAAAACAAACCCTGTTTAGTGTACTTATATGACATAATAATTTTCTCTACATCCCTTACAGAACACTTAAATTCATTACAATTAATTCTTTCCAAACTAACATAAGCCAATTTAAAACAGCAATTAGACAAATTTTAGTTCTTGGTCACATGATAACTCCTAACGGTATTAAACTATATCCTCTTAAAGTTAAAGCCTTAGTTTCATACCCAATGCCGACAAAAAGAGATTAGAGCTTTTCTTGGATTAACCGGTTATTATCGTAAATTATGTCCATATTACGTATACATAACCCATGACTAGTTCTTTAAAAAAGGAGCAAAGATAGATACGCAAAACATTGAGTACATAGAGGCATTCACAAACGTTAAGGCTTTGATAATTCGAGACCCAATACTACAATTACCTGATTTTGAAAAGAAATTTTTTTTAACCAAAGGCGCAAGAAACTTAACCCTCTAGGCTGTCCTTTCTTAAAACGGTCATCCTATATCTTTTATTAGTAGAACACTTAATGAACTCGATATACATGTATGCCTCTCGTAGAAGGCTGCGTCCCTATTGGCTAAAAAAAACTCGGAGAGCCAATTTTCACAGGCCTCTCTTGAGGCCAACTTCTCACCATTGAGCGCGTTCGCCATGGACAGAAAAAGACGGTCACTTGGTGCCAGGTCCGGACTATAAGGTGGGTGCATTAGGAGAGGGGTATAATGAAGTTGGAATCTCGTTGGCAATAAGTTTAGGAACAAAACGGCGCATATTTGACTTAAATCGGACAAATGTACACAAAGTTATCATCTTTTGAAAAATCAATAAAAAACCGAACGAACTTTTTACTTGTCCTACATAGTCAAGGCTTAGTCATAGAAAGTACATAAGAACATAATTATAAGATTTTTGTACAAGGTGTGTTCAAAGTAAACGGGACTTTTGAAAAAAAAAAAAAAAGAGCGAACAAATGGTTTTATCATTTAAAAATTTTAATCAAAATAGTCTCCTGCTTCAATACAGCTTTTTGCACAGTCCAAATGCATGTCGAACGAGTTTTTTAGTCTTTGCCCGGTATGGCCGCCAGTATGCCGGTGCAAGCCTTTTGAATGGCCTCCACGTCTGCATAACGCTTTCCTTTCATCGGCCAATACTTTTCTCCGAAAAGGTAGAGTTCGCACGGTGCCATATCAGGTGACTACGAGGAGTGGTTGATCATTACAACGTGATTTTTGGTCAAATAATAATGTTGAATTCTGAGCAATTTTTGGTCGTCAGTCAATTTGTTCGGAACGCGTGCACACACCTTTTTTAAGCCCAAATGTTCAGTAAAAATGCGATAAATCGATGTTTTGGAGATGTTCAATTCCATTTCCATGAATTTTAATGATGATTTCGGCTGATTTTTGACTGATTATGACTTCACGCACAGTTTCGATGGAATTTTCGGTGATCACGGATTTTGGTTCGCCCACATGTTTATCGTCATTTATGTCCTCACGACCACTTTGAAAACCTTGAAACCACTCGTGCACTCTGCTACGGGAGAGGCAATTATCGTCATAAACGTATTTCATCAATTGAAACGTTTCGGTAAAAGTTTTACCAATTTTAAAACAAAATTTAATGTTGGCTCTTTGCTCGAAGCTCATTTTCGCACCGATGACAAAAAAGTACTGACACTTAAAACGCAATTACTTCACTTCCAATAGATGAAATGTCATGAAATTTTTACTGGAAGTCGATAAAGGGTAGCAAATTATAACGCACTTATCGACATACAAAGGCACCACTAGAGGACGATTAAAAAAACCCTATTTACTTTGGAACACACCTTCTATGTTTCTTTAGATGTTAAATCATATGAATTAAACAGTTTCTAAACGGAACTCATTGCAGAAAAAACTATTTTATTGTGCTTCTCTTAATCACCAACTCTTCGCAAACATAGAACTCCGGTTCAGGCCTATCCCTGTCACAATCCAAATGCCAGCATCCTGCGGCAGAATAACTTCCTTTTTTAAAATGCGCGCCATTCAGTTAGTTGATGTCATAGCGGAGCGCTAGTGGTCCCGTTCAAGAGGGGCTACTGCAAAGTTTTGTGCATTGGAATAGTGAGGAGCGTGCCTTTGCCGTTGAGGCCTACTTTTCAAGCGGATGTTCGGTTATTACAACACAGCGTGCATTTCGGAATCGCTCTAATTTAGCCCCGTTGGCTCCCGTCCCAGACCGCAAATCAATTGTTACATGGGTCACTACATTCAGGCAAACTGCAAGTGCGGCACAACGAAGAACTGGAGTCCCTCGATCCGTTAAATCACCTGAAAACATTGAAGCAGTGAGGGCGTCAATATTGCGATCTCCACGGCGTTCTGCGCGCAAATACGCATCTGCCCTTGGACTATCCGATCGTTTTGTAAGAAGAATTCTTCATGATGATCTTTAATGTCATGCGTATAAGATGGCGATAGTGCAGGAACTTTCAGAACGTAACTTCAATTCTCGGATTAACGCGTGTGAACTTCTTCTTGATGTCATTCCCAAAGGTTGCTATTGTTTTTTTTTTAGTGATGAAGCCCATTTTCATTTATGTGGGTCGGTTAACAAACAAAACATGCGCTACTGGGCTGACACCAACCCTCGAGAATTGCATGAAAGTCCTTTGCATTCACCAAAGATATGGTCTGCAATTTCCTCAGATGGAATTTATTACCCCTCAGATGGGTTTATTATTGGTCCCTGGTTTTTTGAGGAAAATTACAGGTTACAGAGGTTACAGTGACAGTGAATTTGGACCGGTATGTAAACATGCTACAGAACTTTTTTCCCACGGCTAGAAGAGTTGGATTTGGGGGACACTTGGTTTCAACAAGACGGTGCAACAGCACACACTTCAAGAGCATCGATGGCTGTTTTGAGGGAACACTTTCCAGAGCGCCTTATCCCAATTAGAGGCGATTTGGAATGGCCGGCACGCTCTCCCGATGTGTCCCCTTGTGATTTTTTTTATGGGGTTTTTTGAAATCCCGTGTTTATGTGAATGGTCCAAGGACCAAGAGTCACAACAAACGCCAGAAATCGGTTTACGCAATGTATGGATAATGGGAGGACGTCACCTATCAGATTTCATCTTCAAAAATATATAAGGTTGTCAAATATCTCCCTTCCGCTTTTTTGCTCTTCATTTAATGCTTTATAAAAAGTGTTACAGTGATCGGATTTAGTTAAAATATGCACCGTTTTGTTTGATGATCTGTTTCCATCTAGACGGCAACTTCATAATACCTTCCTCGTAGAAGCCCCCCTCCTTATTTACGAAGAATTCGGACAGCCACTTTTCACAAGCCTCTTTTGAGTTCAACTTCACACCACCAATGGCATTCGCCATGGACAGGTGGTAATCACTTGGCGCTACGTCCGGGCTATATGGTGGATGCGATAAAACCTCCTATCCGAGCACTTGTAGCTTCTGACGAGTCATCAACGAAGTGTGTGGTCTGGCGTTGTCCTGGTGGTACACTACACCCTTCCTGTTGGCCAATTCTGGACGCTTCTGGTCGATCGCCTGCTTCAAGCGGTCCAGTTGTTCGCAGTAGATGGTAGAATTAAGCGTCTGGCCATATGGGAGCAGCTCATAGTGGATGATTCCCTTCCAATCCCACCAAACATACAGCAAAACCTTCCTACCCGTCAATCCCAGCTTGCCCACTGTTTGGGACGATTCACCGGCCTTCGACCACGACCGTTTTCGCTTGATATTGTCGTATGTGATCCATTTTTCGTCGCCAGTCACCATCCGCTTCAAGAATGGGTCGAGTTCGTTCCGGTTCAGCAGCATATCGCAGGCGTTGATTCGGTCCAGAAGGTTTTTTTGCGTCAAATTATGCGGCACCCAAACATCAAACTTTTTTTTGTATCCAGCCTTCTGCAGATGGTTCAAAATGGTTTGGTGACTAACCCCCATCTCCTGGCGATGTCACGAGATGCCATATGCCGGTTTAACTCGATGTCGTCACAGGTCTTCCGCCGGCTGGCTTATCCATGGTGTCGTTTTCACCGGCTCTGAATCGTCGAAATCATTCCTCCGCGGTTCGAAGTGATAGAGTACCATCCCCCAAAACACCATTAATCTCACGGAACATTTCGCGGATTTGCCTTTAACGAAGGAAAACTTTAAAATAGCGCGAATTTCGGCGTTAGTGAACTCCATGTTTACACGTCTATAACTGTTGAACGCAATATCCAAACTAATCACATGCACAGCGTTGTTTTGTAGGTTATGTATAGTGTTGCCAGATACGAGCTCTGTAGCGTTTTGTACATAGCCGCGAAATTCAAAAGGCAAAAAAGCGGAAGGGAGATATTTGAGAACCTTATAATAGCTTAAAATATTCCGTGGTATCTGAGTCTGATGAAATCTTTATTAACTATGACAAAATCTTATTATTTAATTTTCATACCTAAGAACTGAACATCCGCATCGATACTCGAATATGAAAATATACAAAATACTCAAAGTGAAAAGTGAATATTTACCAACAGTTTACCACAAAAATGCGAAAAAACGCAATGCGATGCAAAATCGCTTATTAAAATAGTTGTGCAAACTCCCATCTTTTGAACAAGTATTATATTAACAGTGTAATAATATTAACATTATTAATTAACAAACAAAAACTAAGCCACGAACTCTCACAATGAGTCAAAACAACATTCGGCTCAACGCCAACAAGAGAAAGACAAACGTCGTCTGTTATCGATACGAAACAACGCGTAATTCTCATACGTGTCTTTGCAACCCGCGGAAGTGCACGAAATAAATGCGAACGTCAATCGATCACGATCAATCACCCCCAACCTGACACATGAACTTAAGCCAATAATATCATAAATAATCACCGAGTAACGTCTGCACGTCACAATAATGAAAAAAATACCCCAACTGCTGCCCAAACTGATCCGAAACCGAATCCCACATCATCGACGCTACAACAAATTAGCTTTGAAACTATGTCCTAACTATGAAACTATCTTGAAACATGTCTACTACCATGTAAGACCTTATGCGGAACCAAAATATCCTCATGTAGATGCTTGTATCCCAACACTCCAAATGATCAATGGCTGCTCTACGAATATCGTTGTGGAACGCCAACGGCGTTTCACGGCATAAACTTGAGATAACTCAATTACTTCATGACAATCACATTTTCGTTCCGCTACTGTTACAAGCACATCTCACTGTTAAATACAACTTTCAAATAAGTGCCTTTTTATTCTACGGAATAAATCATCCAGATGGCGGAACTAGAATCCTGATTATCCATAGCGAGTTTGGAACAAACTACTTGCAGGCCACATCTATAAATGTACAACTAGAAAGCGGCAATCTTACCTCGCAGCGGTATATTGTCCCGATCTTTTCAATGTTTCCGAACAACAATTTCTGGACTTCTTCAACACCCTAGGGTACCACTTCATAGCTGCCGATGACTACAACACCAAAAACACACGCACTATATATCACGCGTCGTCACCCAATAAGGAAAAAAGTTGTATAACGATCAACTTTAAATTTAAAGCAGTAAAAGCTCACAATTGAAAGCTCATCCTAGTTGAACCACACAGCCAGAAACTATATAACCATTAAGAAATATTACTGGTGGTATGGCCCGCATCCATAATGACAGAGCTATCACATTTTCAACGCATCTTCAACGTGTTTTTCAGACGAGCCCAGCACATAGTAAAAGACAACGACCAAGCACCACAAGAGACAATTAAATTTCGAGCAAATAAACTAAATAAAATCATAAATAATCTACTAAATCCAAAAAAGTCCCCAGGATGTGATCTAATAACTCATAATATGAGTTTAGAGCTTCCGTACAGTGCAGTATGCACTATTCCCTGCTTTTCAACGCTATCACAAAACTCGTATACTATCCAGAGAGATGGAAAAAATCTATCATAGTAATGATATCAAAGGCAGGCAAGGACCACTCAGTTACCTCATCGTACAGGCCTATTAGTCTATTTTCTTATCTCTCGAAACTTTTTAAAAAAGGTTTGATGACCCGAATAATCCCCTACTTGAGGACACGCAATCTAACTCCAGCGTATCAGTTCGGGTTTGGAGAGAAAAATGGAAACATTGAGCATCCAATCGAATAACATCAGAAATACGATCTGCTTTCAAAAAACGAAAATATTGCACTGCAATATTTTTGGATGTCTCTCAGGCTTTTGAAAAGGTCTGGTTGGATGTCTCCATTAATGTTTCAAATAATGTTCAAAAATAACAAAATGCCTCCTATAGTCGTATCTCTACAATAGAACCTGTGAGATGCAACTCAGACAGGTCCGACGACCCTCTAAAAACGCTGGAGTTCCCCAGGGTAGCGTTATTGGATAAGCGATGTTCGTCCTTTATAGCAGACATACCCACAAGAAAACTACTAACTTTACACTCAATCGGCAAGACTGTTCTTTCATCACCTTAAACAACACTGTACTCCCGGAAGCAAATGAAGTGCCGTATCTTGGAGTGCACCTCGACCGACGGCTCACCTGGCGCAGACACGTCGAAGCCAAAAGACCACACCTTAAACTTAAGGCTAGTAGTCTCCACTAGCTTATTAACTCTCGGTCACCCCTCTTTCTGGACTACAGAATCCTACTCTACAACCCCGCACTAAAACCAATTTGGACGTACGGCTCCCAACTATGGAGAAGTGCCAGCAGTAGTAACATTGATATCATGCAAAGGGCTCAATCAAAGATACTGATCACTGGAGCACCCTGGTAAATCCAAAATGAAAATAGACAAAGAGACTCACACATTAGATCCGTAAAAGAAGAAAAATTCCAACAAAAATTAAAGCGAAGGAAAATTAATCTCGCACACTAACAACCTTGCGAGAAGTTTGATTCAGGTTTCCGACCGATGCTGACTTCCCCGCAACGACCTTCCGAACCAACGCTGATCATTAGGTCCTTTTTTCCAGAACACAGTTAAAGAGACTATTGAATATTGTATATAATTAAGATTTGAAAACTTATTAGTCTCATAATTGAGAAGGTCCAATAAATAGAGCAAAGTTATGCAAAAAAAATAAATTCCTCAAAAACTCGATTATCAATATTAAAGATAGCATAAGGGATAGGCAATTGATCTCAAAATGGCGGAAATGGATATAAATTTAATGAATCATTTACTTACCTTGAAGCTAACGTGTCTCCCGGCATTGTTACAACTGGCGTGCCTGTCCATAATACATCCATGGATGTGGTGTGGCCATTACATAAGGGAGTGTCGAGACATATATCAGCCAATTGTCCGCGGCGCACGTGCTCTTCTTTAGCAGCTACATTTGAAAAAATGACTCGATCAGGAGATATTCCTAAAAATATTATGCTATATTTTGTATATTCAGTATATTGGGCGAACCAAATATAAATTTACCAAGCTCGCATACAGTTTTTTTAATGTTTTGTTCGCCAACTGCTGGAAATCTAAGTAACCACAAAACCGATTTGGGAACATTTTTTAATATTTCAACCCATGATTCCAAAGTTGGTGGATCAATTTTGTACAACTGATTAAAGTTACAATAAACAATTGCATCGTCCGGCAACATATATTGACGACGAGTTGTTATTACTATGTTTTGAGGTACTTCTTCTCCGGTAGCGGCCTTATTATTAGTTTGAGTAGTAGCCAATCCATTCTGGACAACTACACCGTTTAAAGAAGTTTGAACTTGTCCTGAGGCAATCATCGATACTATTTGTGTTGTGTTCGGAAGCTCTGCCACTTTATGAGTTATTTCAACGGGTTTTTGTGCATTAACGACTTCTTTTATTTCTTTTACCTCTGTATTTTCAACTAATGGAGATAAGTCGGTTGCATTAATAACCGTTACGTTATCTGCAACAGAAGATTGTTGCTTATCACACACAATTATTCGCTCTTTTAAATGTGGAAACATTTGCTTATGATCTCCAATAAAATAAGTGTGCGGCATATAAGATAACTTTTCACTATATTGATATGCTAATTCCATTGGACTAGTTATTGAATCAGTGATAATATAGTCCATAAAACTAGCTCCACTAGTACCTGGATAACCCAACCACATTACTTGAATTGGAGCCGGTCTTAAAGCGAAAATTTCATTTCGTGCTCCTTTTGTATAGCCGTTCATGTTAACTAAAATGTGAATGCCATCACTAAAAATTTTATCCGCCGCTTTACCATTGCAAGGAATTTGCGATAGATCAACAAAATGTTCCGCTTCTCTGCTTATTTTGTAACGAAATGTTGTTCCATCGTCAGGACTCAAAGCGTAACAGAATACCTCCACTTTAGAACGGTCATGCAGTCCTGGAACAGATTGCATCAAATGCGAAGTCGGATGATTTCCAAAGTCTGAACTTAAGTATCCTATGCGCAGCCTTCCGTTTTCTGGCAATTCCTTTTTAAAAATATATGGTTGCTTATGAAGAACATGAACTTTTTCTAAACATAAATTAGCATGTCTAGCGGCAATAGCTTTTCGATATTCATGTGTAAGAGGATAAAGCATAGAATGGTGAGGATGTACCGAGGGTAAGCGGTTTTTTTCCAGCTGCTCTGCAACTATGCTAACAAGTTTCTTCATTCGAATTTCATAATCAGTCCAGTCACATACTATTTGCAAGCAATGTGCCAAATTACAATATGCGTCGGGAAAATCTGGTTTTAGCTTCAATGCTGTACGATAAGATTGAATAGCTTCGGGAATATTTCCCGAATCTTTATGTATGCTAGCCAAATTACTGTGGGCATCCGCAAATCCAGGATTAATTTGAATGGCTCTAGTATAGCATTGCAGTGCCCCGCTTACGTCTTGTAGTTCTTTCAGAGTATTTCCCATATTTGAATAAGCATCCGCAAATGTAGGCTGGATTCGGATAGCTTCCTTATAGTGCATTAGTGCTTCCTTTAGTTTTCCTTGCTGCTGTAAAACCGATGCCAAATTTGAATGAGCTGCAGCAAAATCTGGAAAAACTTCCAAGGCCTTTAAGTAAAGTCGTGTGGCCTCTTCTATAAAACCTTGTTCCCGTTTTATATTTGCCAAATTGTTCAGTGAATCTGCATGATTTGAGCACAGTCTGAGAGCGGTGTTATAACAATCCTCTGCTTCCTTGACCTGTACGACCTGTATTAAAAATCTATTCAACAAATATTGAAATTTAAAACGTACCTGTCCTTTTTCCTTAAGAGCATTTGCAAGGTTACAATATGCATCCGGAAAATTTGGTTGCAACTCTATGGCTCGTCTATATGTGTCGATAGCCAAATCAATAAGACCTTGTTCATAATAAACGCATGCCAGGTTTCCGTGAACTACAGCATTGTTTGGGGATAAGTTCAAAGCACGCAAGTATGCAGCCACCGCTCTGAAATGGTAACAACAAATAGGTATTTCCATTTTTTTTATTTATATATATTATAATGTATTAATGTTAAAAACTAATAAAAAAAAAATAAATATATTCGTGTTTTACCTTACCGATGCCAAAATACTTCAATATAAATCAAAAAGGGCATGACATATTTTTTACTGTTAAAATACTTTTTGTACTTTTTATAATTATTATTATTATATCCTATGTCGACTATTGTATAAATAACAACGCATTGATATTCCATCATGGAACATAACAGTACGGACATTTCCTGCTATTTAGGTAAATCAGTACTAGTATATCGGAAAATTAAATTTATTTTATGGTTGTCTTAATATTGAGTCTGCTGCGATTATAGTTGTATATGTGTACGTGAACATATATGTACATATGTAAGGGTGTTCATTTTCACATATACAATAAATATACTAACATAGCCTTCACTGACGTAAATAAACACAAAAAATATATGTAAGCAAATCAGAAGAAATATGTGCTTAGAGACACATATGAAATATAGACTTTAGTGGCGCAAATGTATTAGTATATATTATATATTATATATTATATATTATATATTATATATTATATATTATATATTATATATTATATATTATATATTATATATTATATATTATATATTATATATTATATATTATATATTATATATTATATATTATATATTATATATTATATATTATATATTATATATTATATATTATATATTATATATTATATATTATATATTATATTTCCGCAAGCCACATAATGCGTTGTACAGTTCTTAAAACATTCATAGTATAAGAACTTATTTTGTGGACTTTAGTATGTTCATTTGTAACCTTATTTTGCGTTAAAAACTTAGATCAAGGAATTTACATTACGTAGATGTGACATCTGGGACAAATCCTTGTGTGTAAATAACACTCTATTCTAATTTTGTAATTATTTTTAAAATGCATAAAGAAAACTTTTGGTATGTTTATACAAGTATGCATGCGTTACTGCAGGTGAGCCGTCGAATTGATTTTGCATCCGAATTCCAATATTTGAAACCTTTAGATTTTACCGAAAATAAATAATCGGCTGGGGTGTGAAACTTGATCTTTCTAAAAATTTTTTTAAAGTCAAAATCGTGATAGGTTAACATGTTTTTACTAACGAAAACTAACTTCACTACTCATAAGTATATATTTTTAATTTTAAATGATTCTAAAAATTTCTAAATAGTAGGATGATTCGGTAAACGGCCTTATGGCATATTTTAGTATTTTTACTTCGTAAGCAAAAATAGAAATGAATTGGTATATCTTCAACACGAAGCAACTGGAATTTAAGCCAGACTTTAGGACTTAAGCTCTAAGAAAAAAAAGATCTGACACTCGCAATTTTTACTCATTTTCTTGCACAGTCACATGGTTCTGAATTTTTATAGCGGGTATTAATATAGGTTTATGATTTTAATATCACATAATAGATGGTTACCTATTTTCTAAAATATAAAAAAGGACATATGTAAGAAAGTAAAAATTGAATTATAAAATTAAATGAAAATACAAATAATTAAAGAAAATAAACTAAAAGGCTGGTTATACAATACTTTACACATCAGCCGAGCAAACCTCGTTAGAACCGGGAAACAACATTTTTTTTGTACTATCTACATACATATTTTACATAGAATTTTTTATATTATCAAAGGAGGAACTCTAAAATACTAGCAATTCAATCAATGGACAAGTCTTTTGCATCGGTAAATATTACAAAAATTTAAAAAAGGTCTGTGCGAAAAGTATCGCAAATTTTCTTTTTTTGAAGAACTATTTATTTATATGTATCTACTTTGTCCCCTTCCAAGTAATTACTCTCGGATATAATACACTAATGCCAACCCATTTCTTAATTTTTTGTCCAAGATTTTAATTTTTTTAATTAATGTGGCATATGACAAAAGTTTATTTAATATTCGCTGACTTGTTAAGCCTATCTCACTCGCTGCTCCCAAAAGTCGGAATATTCAGACATCAAACTCTGGATCCGATCTGTCCCCTTTACAGACCCAAAAATGGAAGGAAGACGTCTACGTCATCTTTCAAGATACGTGTTCCTTTACAGATGTTCGGTACGATCTGTTTTACCAGCTTTCGTCTGTTGTATAAAGACGTGGATCTAAGATATCGATGTATACCACTTGGCATGTATACTCCTCCTTTAATTTCCACGCAGATCAATTTTAAGTCCGATTTTGCCACGCCCCTCCTGCCCGCAAAAATTGAGTTTTCTGTAAAATCCATTTAGAACAATTTTACCAAACACTTTTTGATGCCAAACATCGATTATGTTCAATATATAACCAAAATACCAAATTTAGCAAAATCGGACTATATGTAAAGATATTATAGACCATGTTGGATCAGCTGGATAATTTTCGATTTTTCGTAAATACTTTGAAGTATGCAACAAAATTTTATTCTTTAATATACTTTTTTTATTTGCTAACACTAAATTGTTATATTTTTTGGGATAAGAAGCGGTGAGAAGATGAAAGGGACCTTTGTTTCATATAATCGAGAAAATCGACTATAATCGTCGCAGAGCAATTTATTCACTTCTTTTCAATTAGTCTTAAAGTTTAGTTTATGTTCAAGCATTGAACATGTGTATATGAAATGCGCACATACCAACCAGTGGTTGGGGGCATAAATATATAAACAGTTGATAAGACCTCTTGTTAGTGCAAAAGTACATAATTGTAAGATTTTTGTATTTTTTTTTCAATGTAAAATCATATAAGTAAAAAAAAGTTATAAGTACGCAACGCATTGGAGTTAGAACTATTCTCGGTATCGGTATTATAACAAAAATAATATAAAAAATTAAAAATTTTATACAAAAAAAAGGACGATATATTTAAGTTTCTTGTGTTTTGTCATTGGATTCCGATTCCGTCGCCAATGTATAGTTTTCGAGACGTCTGTCTCGATTGAAGGTTATTTTATTCTATTCATTCTATTCTATTCATTTCGTCAAAAAATATATTTAGCCTAAGCCGCGTAGTTGCGATACCGGGGCCACCAGAAGCGGAGCGGGTGCAGTATATACATATATCGCAGAGAGAACATTTTTGTAAGCGTTCATATGTAGCAGCAATTGGTGACTAAATATGGTTATTTTCCTCAAAGATGGAAAAGGTCAACTATAGTTATGATTCCAAAACCTGGTAAGGAAAAAACACAAGCATCTTCATATAGACCAATAAGTCTTCTGTCCTTCTTATCAAAACTATTCGAAAAACTTATCTTATCGCACATCAGTCCCCATCTTAGTATAAATAACATAATCCCAATGCATCAATTTGGGTTCCGAGAAAAACATGGTACAATAGAACAGGTAAACCGTATCACCACGGAAATACGCTCTGCGTTTGAACAACGAGAATACTGCTCTGCTTTATTTCTTGATATTGCCCAAGCGTTTGACAGGGTTTGGCTCGATGGACTCATGTACAAAATCAAAACATTACTCCCCAATAGTATACACAAACTCCTCGAATCCTATCTGCATAAAAGATTATTCTCCGTAAGATGCAGCGCCTCAACATTTGCTGAGCGTGAAATTAAAGCTGGAGTCCCTCAAGGAAGCGTTCTCGGTCCCATTCTATATACACTATACACATCGGACATTCCGACAAACATTCAACTTACCACATCAACTTTTGCAGATGACACTGCCATTCTTAGCCGGAGTAAATGTCCCCTTAGAGCAACTGTTATTCTTCAAAATCATTTGGAATCTCTTGAAAAATGGCTAGCTAACTGGAGAATTAAAGTAAATGTAAACACGTAACATTCACACTGAACAGACAAACGTGTCCCCAGCTTACTCTAAACGGAGCACGAATCCCCCAGTCAAACACCGTCACATACTTGGGTATCCATCTTGACAGGAGACTCACCTGGCGCTCACATAGCAGCCAAAAAAACTCAACTAAAGTTGAAGACCAACAAGTTCCACTGGCTAATCAACTCTCAATCCCCTCTTTGCCTTGAATACAAAATACTCATCTATAACACCGTGATCAAGCCAATATGGAAATACGGCTCTGAACTCTGGGGAAATGCCAGTCGTAGTAACATCGAAGTAATTCAAAGAGTTCAATCTAAGACACTTAGAATCATCACTGGTGCTCCTTGGTATATAAGGAACGAAAACATTTAGCGAGACTTAAATATCAACACCGTTTCTGACGAAATTCTTCATCAAAAAGCAAAACACCAAGCTTAATTAACATCTCATCCAAATCCTCTTGCACGCTCGCTAACCAGAACTTCCAGTTAGAGTAGACTTCAACGTGCCGATCATCCACTCGCTCAGTACCAATATAATTAGAGCCGTCTTTAAAACTAAACCCATTGCTAAAAAAATGGATTTTAGTTATAATATTAGTCTAAGATTTTAAAACTTGTTGTTAGTCTCTATTAAGAAGAGAAGATCCAGCAAATAAAATAAAATAAAATTAAAAAAAAATCAATTGGTCGGGGTGGAACACTGACTTGCCATATGCATTATACATAAGTGGGTGATCATATTAAAACATCACTTGAGCTCGGATGTTTATGTAGCCACTGAAACTAAGTATATCTACCCTTTAAGTTGTATAATAAATAATTAAACGCTGGTTGGCTACAGTAAAAATTCGGCATAATTTAAAGTATTGCCGAAAAAGCGTACAGTTTACTGCCGATCAATAATGTCTGCAAATTAGAAAAAGTGGATCGATTTGGCTGACTATTGTTTTTCAGGTATATTATGATCTACGAATTCCATTTTTGAAAAAAACCTGTTATGTACATATGTGCATTATGGGAGTCTTCTTGTAAACAAATCCTAAAGCCTGACCTAAGCAGATTTGACTGCTCTCTTTGAATTTTTTCCTAATCTTAAAAATCCAAGAGCGAGGGTCTCCCAAAATTCAAATATTGTTAAAACACTGAGGCTTCTCCTCAATCCCACTTACATTTGATTTTTAGTCTTAAGCTGATGTCCGAATAAAAAAGTTCAATAAAAACCTTCGTCAAATAATTCTCAGCGTTGTCCTTAGTCAACTGCCGGGAAATTTATTCGATTCAATAAAAAACTATTACTATATATATCCCCTTTACTTTTTTAAACTAAAGAAGATAAAATTTGTTGGCCCTTGTCAGAATTTTTAATTAATAAATGAAGGCATTTAGGGGTTCCAAACAATTCAAAAAGGTCAAATTTTTGTAACATATTAAGTATAATCTTCTTATTTTTTATTGTTTTTCTAATCTTGACAATCCCATAACTTCTTTGTATAATAAAACCACTTTCCATATTTTTATATTTTGAGAACAGTATTCCCAATTCGAATAATTTTTTTTTTTTATTTTTACCCTCCCGTACAAGTTTACAACGGTTATTAAACTAATACATTTTTGGATAGTTTTTGACCCGAAAAGCAAACTTTTTTTTTAACTCCCAGCAATACAATTGTGGGTATAATCAGCCCCTATAACTAAATCAATGCTTTATGGTCTATATAAATCGGGACCGGCTCACGAAATTTCTTTTTAATTCTGTTTAATTATATTTACCTTATTTTCGGAAAGATTTTGTATTAACTTCGGTAAAATAATTGCATTAACGTTTGAAATTTTTGAGAATGTCTTGTTAATGACAGCAGTAAGATGCCCATGAACCCTGGCATTTGGCAATTTTAATTTTTGTGCCGACTTGTCTGATGTTATTGTGCTTTGGAACCATTATCAATCAATCATTATAAAAGTAAGTAGTAACTTTATGCACGTCGGCCTATTATCGCTCCGTAATTTTAAACGTTTCCCGCACGAACTAGCTACCTATTATCAGCTCTGAACTGATTTAATCAACCTGCTGTATCGCGAAGTGGTCCACAAACTGAAGAACACCTCGAAATTTTAATTTTAAAACGCATATTCTACGTTTTATTTTAAACGCGATAAGACTGTGATTCGCGAACAACAACATCAAAGTAACCAATAACCGTTGCTTTGTTTTTTTTATTATAACAAGCTGCTCACCGCTCTCTATCGCACTCCCCCTTTTGTGGAGCTTCTTCATCTCCCTCTGGATTGACGCTGCTCCTGCTGTTCGCCGAAATCGCTCCCACGCTATCGTCGCCGGATCACTCTCTTCATCGTACATTTTCTGGACCATTCTGTTTTTGAGCGTATTCTCTCTTTTATTACTCAAAATGTCTTTGGTTTGTACCTCAAAGAGATGCGAATTTGGAGGAGCTATTACGGGCGACTCCTATCTAACTTGCTGGCGATGCGACAATTGCTCGCACATAAAATGCGCTTGTGTTAGTTATTATGGCCGACTTGGTGATCTCCTGGACAAACGCATCGGTTTAACATGGTCCTGTTTGGCCTGTCGAGAGATTGAAGGCGAGATGCGCACGTTTATGCGGCAAACTCGAAACGGTTTCCGGGAGGTTCGGAAACAATTTGCCACATTAAATGAGCAGTTTCTAAACCTCGAATCTCTATTTCTGGGCCTTAAACTATTAAGCGAATCACCACGCCGGAAAATTGCTAACACTAACCAGAATATGAATGCTTGAAAAATCTTCAAAAGTCATATCACCAAGCCAGCCTGCTGCTCGATCACTACGCCTGCCTGCCGCCGCACCTACCCGCCTACCCGTTGTAAAATCACCAAAGCCATTGACTGGTGTTCCAACGGAAACGCGATCTTCTGGACTTATGCTGGGAGCTGTGGCTCCCCGCAAATCCATCTTTGTATCGCGGCTTATGCCTGATGCCTCTGCAGATGACGTTAGGTTTCACCTTGCAAACAATCTAAATATAGCTCCCTCAGAACTTTTTGTGACCAAATTTAATTTTAAGCATAAACGTAACATATCCTCATTTAAAATAACTCTACCAAAAGCTTCCCTTGCTAAATCTTTAGATCCTGGTACCTGGCCCGAGCACAGTATTGTCCATGAGTTCTTGACCAGAGATTCTCAAGGTTCCAGTCCAGTTAATACTTCAAAAAACTAAGCAACAAGATTTTTTCTTGTTGCTACCAAAACGTTCGCAGTATTCTTGGAAAACTGAACTTACTTTATACTAACAGTTCTTCCTTTGACTTCGATGCTATTGTGCTAACTGAAACCTGGCTAAACTCCACTGTCATAGACAATGAAATTTTGGTATCGAAGTACACTGTCTTTCGGGAAGACCGCCCAACCTTTGAAGGGGCGTTCTGATTGCCGTAAACAACATCTACACAGTTGAACGTATTACTATTACTAATCCTTTCGGAATTGAATTTTTAGCCATTAAAATTCATTCTGAGTCCCTTAACCTTTTCATCACCTGTTCCTACATTCCTCCTCTGAGTGATGCAATCATTAATATGCACCACTTAACTGCCATAAAATCAGTTTTGTCCCTGTTAAATGATGCTGATCTTATCCTAGTTATGGGGGATTTCAATCTGCCCCTCATTTCATTGATCAACTCGGATGAGGATAACTCGCTTTTACGTACTAACCAAAATGACTTCCTTGATGGCTTAGCCGACTCTGCCGTTTTCTAACGTAACCCTATAAGGAACTCCCGTGGCAGGTCGCTTGACCTCATTATCTCTAATACTACCTCCTCTGCCACAATAGCAAGGCACCCAACACTCTTAGTCTCGCTAATTATTGACTCTCCTGAAGTCCCCCCCAGTATTAGAGAGCTGCCTCGTCAAAAATGCTTTAAAAAACCAACTATTGTGACCTAAGAAATCACCTGACTAATATTGACTGGAGTTATCTTTCTAGTTTCAGCAATATCGAGTAAGCTACAGACTCTTTTTACGAAGTAATTCATAACGCCATAAAAAAATCTGTCCCTGAAACATTAACTCCATCAACGTCTAAACCTCCATGGATTAATAAGCACCTCTCTCTCCTTAAAAATAGGAAATCTAGAGCTTATAAAATGTCATTAGTCTCCAACCTTGTTACATCTTTCTAATTACCTTCTAATCCACAACCAGTTTGTTGACCTTAACAATCAACTATATAAAAATTATATTTCTAAATGCAAACTCAATTTTCGCAACGATCCAAGCTCTTTTTGCTCTTTTGTAAACTCTAAACCAATCCAATCTTTTCCCCCTTCCCTCTCATATAATAATACTTCCGACTCTTCGCATCTCGGCATTGCTAATCTTTTTGCGTCATTTCTTCAGTCAACCTACTCACTCATTCATTTGATCCCTCCTCTAACTATCCATATCATTTACCCTTCATAAATAACATTTCCCTTTCTAAATTCAATTGTCATGATGTGTTTACGGCTCTTTCATCAATTGAAATCTCATTTTCACCAGGCCCAGACAACGTACCTAGCTGCATCCTTAAAGGGGGCTCCGATCTTCTCACCTTACCTCTTACTATTATATTTAACCTATCCTTGGAGGAAACTTCCCCACCTAAATTATGAAATGAATCATACCTTATACCAATTCATAAAAAGGATCTAAGGCTTCCATTGAGAACTACCGCAGCATTGCTAAGCTTTCTGCGATTCCCAAACTTCTTGAGAAACTCATCAAATCGCAGCTGCAACATGCATGCAGAGCATAATCTCACCTGCACAGCACGGCTTTGTCAAGCTTCGCTCGATAACAACTAATCTACTTTAATTTTCGTCAATAATCAACCAAGGTTTTCATTATCGCTTGCAAACTGATGTAATTTATACTGACTTCAGCAAAGCATTTGATTCAGTTAATCATCAGCTCTTGCTACGGAAACTCTCGCTTATTGGTTTTCCACCAAATATCCTGATGTGGGTTGCTTCCTATCTTTCAGATCGAACCCAGCGTGTCCTATTTAAATCTATTTAAATTGTTAAAGTTACCTCCATTGAAGGAGCGCCGAACCTGTGCTGGGGTCATGTTTCTACACATGCTAATCTATGGCATGGTTTATTCTAAACACCTACTAAACCAACTATATTTTTCCATCCCTAATAAAAAAACTAGGTCCTTCCGACCCCTATGGTTACCTATCTGCAGATCCAACTTCGCTGAACACGACCCCTTTCGCACTATTTGTAAAAACTATAAACTTTTATCACATACTCTATCCCCTGAACTCTCTGTCTTAATGTTAATAAACTTAAAATCATAGAATACCTCCTAGAATTGTAGCATATTGAACTAATCTACCCTAACAATACAATAAATGTAAAATGTAAATGTAAATGATTGGGTATAACTTAGCGTCAATACATTGTGACACTTTGTCATAATAAATATAAATAAATATTAAATAAATATAAATATACAAAAAGACCACCAAAACTACGTAAGCAATCCAGCGCCCCAGTAATACGATCTAACGCTTATACATAAGCCGATCGCGGAGCGTGGGAATGCCGAGCATGCACTTTGCAGCTCAAGTGGTCAATGCCTTCTGCATACATATGTAAATGTATAAATATAAGAAAGAATAAATAGATATAAGCAATGTATGTGCGGGTTAGCTGAACCCAATTTCAGCTCACTTTAATCATTCAATAAATGAACCTCGAACACTCAAGAGGGTCAGAACATGGCGACCGTGACAGGACACTACAGGACCCTACCAGGACCCTACTAGGACCCTACAAGGATAAGCTCTGAGATTGGGACACTACGATATTCTCAACTATTAAGAACTTTATACATCATGGGAAAACGATACAACATTCACAGCCAACTGGAGCATCTTCAAAAAAAAAACACCCGAGCAGCCGCCAAAAGCACCAACAGCAGCAGAACCAGCAACAGCAGCACCCTGTATTCATTTATGGTGAAATCAACAACAAAAATATATAAATATATATATAACCATTTGCATCTATCTTCTGTTCATTCTGTTGAGCCGCCAAACAACTAAGAATTCTAAATAACAAACCAACAACAAACAACATTAATTAAATAAAAAAAAAAAAAAAAGCAGCAGCTACCAACGACACGGACTAAGAAAACGGGCAGCAACATCTTCGACAGCAGCGTAACATCATCATCGCGTCTCTGGAGCAAGCAACTACTAAAAACATAATAATTGATGGCGGAAGAGCCACAATTCTCAACCGCACAGCCCACGACGCAAAGGGACTTGCCAACGTTGGAAGAAGCTCTGCAGCAAAATCCTGCAGATGGACCACGCCCACTCACAATAGCTGAGTACCGGGCAAGGCAGGAAAGGAAGGAACCGAAGAAGCACAAACGCTCCGGACAGAGGGTAAAGCTACTTAGGCAACGCCGACTGGTCAAGGAAATGACCCAGTTGGCCAGAGACGAGGCATCCCGACAACGCTACAAAGAGCGTCTTGAGGACATCGAAAGCCAGATTTCGCAAGGTGCGAAACAACGCAAACGGGCTGCATAAATAAATGCCAATGCCCCAATTTGCCTTAATTTTAATTTCTAAACCCAAGCCGATGCGGGAAACCGCTGCTTGAAAAACACTAATATCTGTTAGGCTTTTTACTAACAATGCGGTTGGACAATTTTTTTTTATATTGTAAACAAATATGTGAGCCAACCACATTTATTAACAACTAATATTTCCACGTCTCTGCTACTGAATATATATATATATATTCAGCTGCAAAAAATTTTTTTTAATGACAGAAGAATTTTTATCTTCATTAAACGTAAAATTTTTTTATTTTTGATTTTCTAGAAGAATAAATAAATATCACAATAATGAGAAAAACTCATAAATAGAAAATCTCATTTTTTTTCTTCTCCTTCAAACAAAACGTTTCATTGAAAATAAAAAAAAAATGGGATGGTTTAGCGATTCTAGTGAGGCAAAGGCCAATACTGCCAACGTAGTTACTAACGTAAAAGTTATAGATCACACAGACGATATAAATGCGCTGTGGATCTTATTGCTGATTATTACAATAGTACTACTTCTACAATTTCTGCTTACAATTTATGTTAAGCATAACAAGATCATTAAAAGACGCTACATAAATAGGGCAAATCGTTTAGACCAGATTTAAAAAAAAAATAATAATATGGATTAGAAGAAAGCTTAATAAAAACTTTTTTCTTACTTTTTTTTCTGAAATGGCACAGACATTGATAGAATTTATCAGGCTAGCCACATCTCTGATACCAGAGTTTGATGGTAAACCAGAAAATCTACAAAGTTTTTTGGATGCTCTAGGTCTACTAGATAGCTTAAAGGGCACACATGAAACGACAGCAATAAGCCTAATAAAAACTAAACTTAAAGGCCATGTAAGAAACCTTATAAGTAATGAGCAGACGATTGCTGCAATCATTACCCAACTGTCAAGTGCAGTAAAAGGAGAATCGGTAGAAGTGATATCTGCCAAACTTCTAAATCTACAACAGAGAAATAAAACGGCTAACCAATACACCCAAGAGGTGGAGAAACTGACAAAGGCCCTTGAAGGTGCCTATATCAGTGAAGGTCTCAGCCAATCCTTAGCAAATAAATACAGCACTACAACAGCTGTAAAAGCAATGACACAGAATTGCTCCATTGATAAGGTAAAACTTATCATGCAAGCAGGCACATTCACAAACATGAATGATGCCATCTCCAAATTTGTAAACAGTTGCACAGAGATAACAGGTCAAAGTAACACTGTACTCTATTATCGACGAGGTGCAAATAATTATAATAGAGGCGCCCGGGGTTATAATCGTGGAAGAAATAACTACCACAACAGTTACAACCGAGGCAGCAATAACAACAATAATAATAACTATAATAACCGTGGAGGTAGACGAGGCCAAAATCAAGGGAGAGGCCGCGGAAACTACAACCATGGTAATAATAATAATAGCAGTGTGAGAATCGCGCAAAATACGTCGGAAAACTAACAGAACCCTTTAGGAAACAACCAATAAATGTAAAAGTTCATTCCATCAATTATAGTCTTAATATATTCGTAACTTTCTATAATCATTCAACTGAAAATAAACTAACATTTCTCATAGATACTGGTGCAGATATCTCACTTTTGAAAGTAAATTCTGATAACTTCATAATTCAAAATGAAAAAATAATAAACATCGAAGGCATAGGCCAAGGTGTGATAAAGTCTCAAGGAACAACCTTAATAGAACTCCAATCAACAAAATATATTATTCCACATGAATTTCATTTGGTAAACCCAAATTTTGCAATACCATGTGATGGAATAATAGGCATTGATTTTATAAAGAAATTCAATTGTCAACTAGATTTCAAACCAAGTGAAGACTGGTTTATAATTAGACCCCAAAATTTAAATTATCCAATATATGTTCCGATAACATATAGCGCTGGCAACAATACAGTTCTTCTGCCAGCCAGATCACAAGTTATTCGGAAAATAGACATTAATGTTGTAAATGATTTCATATTTGTTCCTAATCAAGAAATACACAGTGGGATTTATGTTGCAAATACAATAGCAGCATCCAAACATGTATACGTTCGACTTCTAAATACAACTAATTTCGACCAAGTGGTCAAAGTAAATAAAATACAATATGAAAATCTAAAAGATTATGACATTCATAATACCGACACTGGAAATAGAAGCGAGCAAATACTTTCAAAACTAAAGAAAAATTTTCCAGACCAATTTAAAAATCAATTAACAGAATTATGCACACAGTATAGTGATGTGTTCGGACTGGAAACCGAACCAATATCAACAAATAATTTTTATAAACAAACATTAAGACTTAAAGATGATGAACCCATTTATATAAAAAACTATAGAAGCCCGCATAGCCATATTGAGGAAATTCAAAAACAAGTAGGGAAATTAATAAGCGACAAAATCGTCGAACCGTCTGTATCTGAATATAACAGCCCACTCTTGCTAGTACCAAAAAAATCATTACCAAATTCACAAGAGAAAAAATGGCGATTAGTAATTGACTATCGTCAAATAAACAAAAAACTTCTTTCTGACAAATTTCCACTCCCTAGAATTGATGACATTTTAGATCAACTAGGTCGAGCTAAATACTTTTCATGCCTTGACTTGATGTCAGGTTTCCACCAAATAGAACTTGAGAAAAACTCTAGGAATATAACATCCTTTTCAACGAGCAATGGCTCATATCGCTTCACGCGATTACCATTTGGTCTTAAAATAGCACCAAATTCATTTCAGAGAATGATGACTATATCATTCTCGGGATTAGAACCCTCTCAGGCATTCCTTTACATGGATGACTTAATGGTGATAGGATGTTCCGAAAAACAAATGATTAAAAACTTAACTGACGTTTTTAATGTATGTAGGAAATATAACCTAAAGTTGCATCCAGAAAAATGTTCATTTTTCATGCACGAAGTGACATTCCTAGGTCACAAATGCACAGACAAAGGAGTATTGCCAGATGACAAGAAATATGACGTCATCAAAAATTATCCTGTCCCTCATGATGCGGACAGTGCGAGACGATTTGTAGCATTCTGCAACTATTATCGTCGATTTATAAGGAACTTCGCCGACTATTCACGGCACATAACTAGATTATGTAAAAAGAATGTCCCTTTTGAATGGTCAAGCGAATGCCAGAACGCATTCGAATACCTTAAAGAAAATCTTATGCACCCCACACTATTACAATATCCTGATTTTCGCAAAGAATTTTGCATTATAACGGATGCTAGTAAACAAGCTTGCGGAGCGGTTCTAACTCAGAACCGTGACGGGATTCAGCTCCCAATAGCTTATGCATCACGTTCATTTACAAAAGGAGAAAGCAATAAGAGTACAACGGAACAAGAACTAGCGGCAATTCATTGGGCAATTACCCATTTTGGACCATACATTTATGGCAAACATTTCACCATTAAAACGGACCACAGACCATTAACGTACCTATTTTCTATGACTAATCCCAGTTCTAAATTAACTCGCATGCGGCTAGAGCTTGAAGAATACGACTTCACAGTAGAATACCTAAGGGGGAAAGATAATTTTGTAGCAGACGCACTCTCACGTATAAATATAAAGGAACTCAAAGACATGCAACATAAAGTCCTGAAAGTCACTACCAGGCAACAAAGTAGACAAGAAAACTGTACAGTAACAAATAAGGAACTATTGCCTAGGCAAAGTATCCAAAATGTATCTAAGCCCAACGTACACGAAGTCATAACAAATGATGAAGTACGAAAAGTAGTGACCTTGCGAATAACTGAATCTATTTGTTTACTAAAACGAGGAAATAAAGTTATTGCAAGAATTGATGTTGACGATTTATATACCAATGGAATTTTTGATTTAGGTCAGTTCTTCCAAAGGCTTGAAATGCAAGCCGGTATACTAAAAATCAGCCAACTCAAATTGGCACCGAGTGAAAAAATCTTTGAAACCATTTCAATAGATAATTTCAAAAATATGGGCAATATAAAATTGAAATCATTAAGAGTAGCGCTACTCCAGCCGGTGACCATTATAAAAACTGAAAAAGAGATACAATCGATACTGTCTACATATCATGACGATCCAATTCAAGGAGGTCATACAGGCATTACAAGAACGCTAGCGAAAATAAAAAGACACTATTATTGGAAAAATATGACTCGTCATATAAAAGAGTACATACGTAGATGTCATAAATGCCAAATGTCAAAAACAACGACACATACAAAGACCCCAATGACTCACACAGAAACCCCAACAAATGCTTTTGATATAGTGATAGTGGACACAGTTGGTCCACTACCGAAATCAGAATATGGCAACGAATACATCGTCACACTAATATGTGATTTCTGGGCCTTAAACTATTAAGCGAATCACCACGCCGGAAAATTGCTAACACTAACCAGAATATGAATGCTTGAAAAATCTTCAAAAGTCATATCACCAAGCCAGCCTGCTGCTCGATCACTACGCCTGCCTGCCGCCGCACCTACCCGCCTACCCGTTGTAAAATCACCAAAGCCATTGACTGGTGTTCCAACGGAAACGCGATCTTCTGGACTTATGCTGGGAGCTGTGGCTCCCCGCAAATCCATCTTTGTATCGCGGCTTATGCCTGATGCCTCTGCAGATGACGTTAGGTTTCACCTTGCAAACAATCTAAATATAGCTCCCTCAGAACTTTTTGTGACCAAATTTAATTTTAAGCATAAACGTAACATATCCTCATTTAAAATAACTCTACCAAAAGCTTCCCTTGCTAAATCTTTAGATCCTGGTACCTGGCCCGAGCACAGTATTGTCCATGAGTTCTTGACCAGAGATTCTCAAGGTTCCAGTCCAGTTAATACTTCAAAAAACTAAGCAACAAGATTTTTTCTTGTTGCTACCAAAACGTTCGCAGTATTCTTGGAAAACTGAACTTACTTTATACTAACAGTTCTTCCTTTGACTTCGATGCTATTGTGCTAACTGAAACCTGGCTAAACTCCACTGTCATAGACAATGAAATTTTGGTATCGAAGTACACTGTCTTTCGGGAAGACCGCCCAACCTTTGAAGGGGCGTTCTGATTGCCGTAAACAACATCTACACAGTTGAACGTATTACTATTACTAATCCTTTCGGAATTGAATTTTTAGCCATTAAAATTCATTCTGAGTCCCTTAACCTTTTCATCACCTGTTCCTACATTCCTCCTCTGAGTGATGCAATCATTAATATGCACCACTTAACTGCCATAAAATCAGTTTTGTCCCTGTTAAATGATGCTGATCTTATCCTAGTTATGGGGGATTTCAATCTGCCCCTCATTTCATTGATCAACTCGGATGAGGATAACTCGCTTTTACGTACTAACCAAAATGACTTCCTTGATGGCTTAGCCGACTCTGCCGTTTTCTAACGTAACCCTATAAGGAACTCCCGTGGCAGGTCGCTTGACCTCATTATCTCTAATACTACCTCCTCTGCCACAATAGCAAGGCACCCAACACTCTTAGTCTCGCTAATTATTGACTCTCCTGAAGTCCCCCCCAGTATTAGAGAGCTGCCTCGTCAAAAATGCTTTAAAAAACCAACTATTGTGACCTAAGAAATCACCTGACTAATATTGACTGGAGTTATCTTTCTAGTTTCAGCAATATCGAGTAAGCTACAGACTCTTTTTACGAAGTAATTCATAACGCCATAAAAAAATCTGTCCCTGAAACATTAACTCCATCAACGTCTAAACCTCCATGGATTAATAAGCACCTCTCTCTCCTTAAAAATAGGAAATCTAGAGCTTATAAAATGTCATTAGTCTCCAACCTTGTTACATCTTTCTAATTACCTTCTAATCCACAACCAGTTTGTTGACCTTAACAATCAACTATATAAAAATTATATTTCTAAATGCAAACTCAATTTTCGCAACGATCCAAGCTCTTTTTGCTCTTTTGTAAACTCTAAACCAATCCAATCTTTTCCCCCCTTCCCTCTCATATAATAATACTTCCGACTCTTCGCATCTCGGCATTGCTAATCTTTTTGCGTCATTTCTTCAGTCAACCTACTCACTCATTCATTTGATCCCTCCTCTAACTATCCATATCATTTACCCTTCATAAATAACATTTCCCTTTCTAAATTCAATTGTCATGATGTGTTTACGGCTCTTTCATCAATTGAAATCTCATTTTCACCAGGCCCAGACAACGTACCTAGCTGCATCCTTAAAGGGGGCTCCGATCTTCTCACCTTACCTCTTACTATTATATTTAACCTATCCTTGGAGGAAACTTCCCCACCTAAATTATGAAATGAATCATACCTTATACCAATTCATAAAAAGGATCTAAGGCTTCCATTGAGAACTACCGCAGCATTGCTAAGCTTTCTGCGATTCCCAAACTTCTTGAGAAACTCATCAAATCGCAGCTGCAACATGCATGCAGAGCATAATCTCACCTGCACAGCACGGCTTTGTCAAGCTTCGCTCGATAACAACTAATCTACTTTAATTTTCGTCAATAATCAACCAAGGTTTTCATTATCGCTTGCAAACTGATGTAATTTATACTGACTTCAGCAAAGCATTTGATTCAGTTAATCATCAGCTCTTGCTACGGAAACTCTCGCTTATTGGTTTTCCACCAAATATCCTGATGTGGGTTGCTTCCTATCTTTCAGATCGAACCCAGCGTGTCCTATTTAAATCTATTTAAATTGTTAAAGTTACCTCCATTGAAGGAGCGCCGAACCTGTGCTGGGGTCATGTTTCTACACATGCTAATCTATGGCATGGTTTATTCTAAACACCTACTAAACCAACTATATTTTTCCATCCCTAATAAAAAAACTAGGTCCTTCCGACCCCTATGGTTACCTATCTGCAGATCCAACTTCGCTGAACACGACCCCTTTCGCACTATTTGTAAAAACTATAAACTTTTATCACATACTCTATCCCCTGAACTCTCTGTCTTAATGTTAATAAACTTAAAATCATAGAATACCTCCTAGAATATTAAAGTGTAGTTATATTTATATTTTTATTCATATTTAGCAGATCTTTGTTAAATTGTTGTTTAAATAAATCAAAAGTTTTATATGTTTAGAACTTCCCATCTTTACATAAGTTGTTGAGCATTAGCTATGGCCAATAAAGCTTGTTCAAAAGTGTACAAAAATAAAAAAAATATATATATATATATATACATATATATTTTTTTTTTCTCGCGGCTCTGCATAACGTACTATCCACCTCCCACCCAGCCAACCGAGTAGCGCTGCCGTTTATCGTACGGCTCGGATCGCTGGGATAGACCTGAGAAAATAAAGTTTGAAAAAGATTACGAGGAAGAAGTCGAGTGCGTTTGTTCCTCTCAAAGGTAGGTGAGATTTGAGGATTTGATAGAAGTGGAAGTGCAGAGTGAACTAATAGAGTATAAGTCATTGTAGGCATAACATAAAACCCTAAAAGACTCATGCTGAGCATATGTAGATCTACAACAACTTAGAAACAGGGGACTAAAATTTCTAGTCCGTCTATTTGATATGTTAAACGTTAGTCGTGTTAGTTGACGCTGGCTGTTTACATTACCATTAATAAGGTTATGCAAGAATACAACCCCCAGCATCTTTCTACGATTGGTTAGGGACGGTAAATTGATTAGTAGTCTGTTAAAATAAGAGGGGAGGTGAAGATTTGCATCCCAGTTAAGTCCCCTAAAAGCAAACATCACGAATTTCTTTTGAACGGATTCAATGCGATCTTGACGAATTCCATACTGAGGGCTCCAGACGCATAACCCGTACTCCAGTATTGAACGTACTAAAGATACGCATATAAGCTTTTAGTTATATAAAGATCATTGAATTCCTTAGACCTTTTTTTAATGAAGCCAAGCACACCCTTGGCTTTATTAACCATCGTAGAAATATGGTCGGAAAATTTGAGTTTAAAGTTTAATAGGACACCAAGATAGTTAACCTGGGTTGATCTTTCGAAGGAAATCCCATAGAGAAAGTATGTGCCCTGGTTTGGTACGAACAATAAAAAAACAAGTGAGAAAAGTTATCTTCGGCTTGCCGAAGATGGTATACCCTTAAAAACAAAAAAATTTTCCATACAAAGACTTGTTTTCATATCCGTCGTTTGTATGGCAGCTATATGATATAGTGATCCGATCCGGACCAAACATTCAAAAATTATGTATGGCTATGTCAAATGAATAAATGCTGAATTCAGTTGCAATAGCTTGGAAAACAAAAAAGTTTCCCATACAAAGACTTGTTTTCATATCGGTCGTTTGTATGGCAGCTATATGATATAGTGGTCCGATCCGATTTAAACTTGATCTGCGTGCAACAAAAATAATGATCTGGTAAAAATTTCAAAACGCTAGCTTTAAAAATACTGTCTATTTTTTGCATAGAAACAGACGGACAGATGGACGGACGGACATGGCTATATCGACTCGGCTGTTGATGCTGATCAATAATATATATACTATTTTTGAAAATTGTCCAAATCTGACTGAAGTTTATAGTGGGCAGAAGGGGATTTCTATTTAAGACAAAGACAAACGTCGTCTGCATACATAAGAACCAGAGAGTTCGTTAAAGGGGGGTAAGTCGTTAATAAAAATATCGAGAAGTAACGGCATGGTCTGAAAATAATAATGGCTGATTGAATATTGTATGAATAAGGCTGATTTATAATTGTAGGAAGTGAATACGTTGTTTAAAAGAATATTCCGAATAGATCGGCAATACCCTGATCAGTTGTCGCAGATTTTTCAAACGAAATTAGGGGGGATCTGCCTCGGATCCTGTGTTATAAATATATATTATATATAATTCTTATAACACTCAGCGTTATGCACGGTGAAGTTTGACCGAGCTACTACGTATCTTGAAAAAGTTACATGGCAGCCAGTTTTTTTAAATCTTTTAGGAAGTCTGTTTTTAATATATTTTAAGTTTTTAAGCCTCCTTGTAAACCAAGGCGGTTCAGTGAAGGCGGATAGATACTTCCATGGCACGCAAGAGTAAAAGAAAGCATTAAGCGTTTTGTAGAATGTTTCTAAAGTTCTAAAAGAATGTTCGGTGCATTCCCAGAGATCGGACCAACCAATGTATAAATTAAATTGCTTAGTCTAGTAGTCTAGTCTAGTAGTCTTAGTCTAATTGCTTAGTCTCAGAGAGGTATATGAACTTCATGGCCAGACTGAAGATAGCTAGCAGTAAGGGTTCTGGGGTCGAAAATCGCATGGCTATGGAAAGGGTTATTCCATCGGGATCAGAAACGAAACATATTTCATTACGTGGTTTATTTGACCGAGGGATATGTCGAACATACCCTTAGTAAAATCATGGTGTGTTGAGAGTAATAAAGATGGTGGATTCTCGTTGTTTGACCAGATAAGTTCAGTTAAATTGAAGTCTCCAAGAGTCACTAGAAGGTTACTGTCGGACATGCGATTAGAAACCAGCTGAATGGCAGATAAGTGGTGCCAGTATGTAGGCGGTTCTGAAAAACGTGGTAAGTATGAGGATGTGATGAACATTGATTGAATCGACATAGTGATTTTCACAAATCTTGGAATTCTAGATCACCTCTTTTCTATAAGTTGTTAGTTTTTTGAGGAAGAAGGTTTTGGTAAAGAAGACAGTTCAGGGTTTTTAGGCTTTGGGAATTTAACTCCCACAGGCTTATTAACTTTTTTTTATATCTATACTCGGCTGATGTTCTTGTACGAATATGTTCTCCGGCCAAAAGCTGGGCGAACAAATCGTGTCTAACATCGGCAAAGATACACGTATCTTAAAAGATGACGTAAGTCTCGAGTCTCTAACAACGGCCTTAGATTTGGCTTAACAGTAAGCCGAGATATCTGAGGTGTCAGGGGCCAGCCGTGAAATAAATATGTGTTTGAAGGGAGAGTCACCTGTAAGGGTTTTGGTGTTACGGTTGGTAAGACCGCGACATCGGTCCGTACCGGGTGTCCGGACGGTGTTTTATCCCTAACAATGGATTTAACCACCGAGCAACTTTTTGGTTAGTTTGCCGTTTTTAGTTTGCCGCATGAACGTTCGCATCTCTTTTTGAACCGCGGGGCATACACAGCAGCAAAAGTGAAAGCCAGCATTTCGTGAAATTGCATCCGAAACTGAGCAACCGGTACATTTAGTATGTACTACGTTTTCACACAGATAACAGGGGATGACAGGCTGGGACGCGGAAATCGGTTTATTGCACGCCGGTTTGTCTTTTTGAAAGAAAATAATAAAATCGAATGATCGCAAAAAAAAAACACGTCCGTTCGCTATGAAAGTGAAGTGCTTGTGACTTAAGAAAACTACTTCCATTCAAGATTAAAGCCACCCTGAACCATATTACGTCGATCTGTCAAAATCGGCTGAAAAATGGAGGAGTTATTCAATGTTGAAATAGGATACATCCAGATGGCGCACCCTGTATATGTATATATAATAGCACTTTTAGCTGCACTCTCTTGGTTTTAGTATGCATTACCTAGATGGTTATTTTTTAAGAGCTTGAGGGAAGTTTTTCAAATAAACACATCAAATTTATCATATAATTTAATGTTTAAAAATTATTTCATGCAAATGTTAACCGCGACTTTGGCTTAAATGGTCTTACTTAGTTCAATTTTTGCATACTTTTTCCAACATTTCGGCCGGTATCTCACGAACTGCTGGCGTCATCGGCAGCGCAGCTCCGCGGTATAGGTTAAAAACACTTTTACATACAAGAATATATTTACTGAATAAAGAGAATGCAAGAGACACAGACGTGTCCGACTAAATACAATCCGTGACCTGAATTACTTATAAATGGACATCTGACCATCCCGATGCAAGGATGATCATTACATGACTGCAAGGACGATCAACGTGGAGCAAGAGCGCAACGCTACGAGAGCGACGTGCTGCACGACGACTGCAGAGTTGTTGTTTGCTCGTTGAAGAAGGTAGTTGTGCGTTTTGCCTATGTGGCTGCGAGAGCGACAATAAGACGACGATAAAGACAACGATGTTCTATAATAATTGTTTTTAAACTATTCAACTCGTTGAACATTAAGCACGTCGGACTATCATCGCTCCGTAAATTGAACGTTTCCCGCACGAACTAGCTACCTATTATCAGCTCTGAATTGATTTAATCAACCTGCACTCCCCCTTTTGTAGAGCTTCTTCATCTCCCTGTGGATTGCTGCTGCTCCTGCTCTTCGCCGAAATCGCTCCCTCGTTACCGTCGTTGGATCATTCTCTTCATCGTACATTCGCTGGACATTCTGTTTTTGAGAGCATTCTTTTTTTTATTACCTTAAATGTCTTTGGTTTGTACTTCAAAGAGATGCGAATTTGGAGGCGCTATTACCGGCGACTCCTATATAACTTGCTGGCTATGCAACAATCGCTCGCACATGAAATGCGCTGGTGTCGGTCATTATGGCCGACTGGGTGATCTTGGTGGTAAAGGCATCGGTCTGACCTGGTCCGTTTGCCCTGTCGAGAGATAGAAGGAGAGATGCACACGTTTATGCGGCAAACTCGTAATGGTTTACGGGAGGTTCGGAAACAATTTGTCTCATTAAATGAGCAGTTTCTCAACCTAGAATCTCTATTTCACCACGCCGGAAAATTCCTAATAATAACCAGCAAATGAATATATGTACTATATATATATGTATATGACAAGTTAGAAAACATTTTCAAAATATACTTGCATCAATCAGCACGCCTAGGCCTATAAGAGCAGGAGTTTCTCAAGGCATTGTTCTTGGACCCATCTTGTACACACTCTACACAGCAGACCTTCCCATCACTCCCTCTCGGAACCTCACAGTAGCCACATATGCGGATGACACCGCCTTCTTAGCCTCCGCCACAGATCCCCAGGAAGCATCAACCATCATACAGAGACAACTGGATGCTCTCGATCCATGGCTGAAACGATGGAACATCGTGGTCAACGCGGAGAAATCCTCCCACACAACCTTCGCACTACGCAGGGGGGAAATTGGAATTTTGGAATTGGCATTGGAAAACCGTTGACATAAGTGTATTGTATCTAAGAGGGGTTACTTTGAAGGAGACAACATATGCCCCTGCTCACCCATCTTTACTTGTGATACATTTTTATTGCCAACACACCAGAATCATTTCTCAGCCACCATATTCACCGAATTTGCCCCATATGACCCCATTTTTCAAAAACTAAAAAAACCTATGAAAGGACGAAGATCTGCAACGATCGCTGGAAGCTCTCAAGGCTTTACCGAAAATCTATGCGTATGAAAAGTGCTTTTAGGATTGGAAAAACCGTTTGCCTAAATTTATTGTATCTGCGGGGTACTTTGAAAGGGAAAGCATAAATATTGATAAATAGAAAAATATTTTTTCTTAAACAAACAAATTATTAATTAAACCTTATTTTTTTAACACACCTTGAATGTAACTGGGAAATCTCAGTTACATGCAGGAATGCCTTTCAGAAAATACTTTTTTTGTAAAATAAAGCAACTTCTTTAGTTTCCAAAAAAATTAACTTAATATTTCAGTAATATTGATGCTGCTACGGACTCTTTTTATGATGTTATTCATAACGCTTTGAACATATCTGTCCCTGAAACATTGCCACCATCAACGTCAAAACCGCCCTCCTTCAATAGGCATCTCTCTCGCCTTAAAAATAGGATATCTAGAGTTTACAATTAGTCTCTAAGGTGTAGTACCTTGTTACATCTTTCAAGTTATCTTCGTAACAAGTTTGTTGGCCTAACAATCAACTATATATAAAAACAAGTAAGAAAAGTTATCTTCGGCTTGCCGAAGATGGTATACCCTTGAAAACAACAAAGTTTTCCACACAAAGACTTGTTTTCATATCGGTCGTTTGTATTGCAGCTATATGATATAGTTATCTGATCCGGACCAAACTTTCACAAATCATGTATGCCTATGTCAAATGGATACATATTGAATTCGGTTGCAATAGCTTGGAAAACAAAAAAGTTTTCCATACAAAGACTTGTTTTCATATCGGTCGTTTGTATGGCAGCTATATTATATAGTGATCTGATCCGGACCAAACTTTCACAAATCATGTATGCCTATGCCAAATGGATACATATTGAATTCGGTTGCAATAGCTTGGAAAACAAAAAAGTTTTCCATACAAAGACTTGTTTTCATATCGGTCGTTTGTATGGCAGCTATATGATATAGTGGTTCGATCCGGACCAAACGTTTACAAATCATGTATGGCTATGTCAAATGAATAAGTGTTGAATTCGGTTGCAATAGGTTGGAAAACAAAAAAGTTTCCCATACAAAGACTTGTTTTCATATCGGTCGTTTGTATGGCAGCTATATGATATAGTGGTCCGATCCGACCGATTCTTAAACTTGATCTGCGTGCAACAAAAATAATGATCTGGTAAAAATTTCAAAACGCTAGCTTTAAAACTACTGTCTATTTTTTGCATAGAAACAGACGGACAGACGGACAGACGGACAGACGGACAGACGGACAGACGGACAGACGGACAGACGGACATGGCTATATCGACTCGGCTGTTGATGCTGATCAAGAATATATATACTTTGTGGGGTCGGAGATGCTTCCTTTAATGCGTTACACATTTCTGGACAAAATTATAATACCCTTTTTCAAGGGTATAATTATATCTCCAAATATTAGGTCAAGTAAAAAGTTCGTTCGGTTTTTATCTAAGAGATGACGTTATTGTCCATAGTTCTAGTGTTACGTGTCGCATCATGTCACTTTTGGCGTTAAAAAAGTTTATTCGCGCTATAAGTTTGTCTTTGACAATTTTTCGATTGATTGACTCAGTACGTTGTGAGCGCTCGTCAAAGATGGCCACCAGCAAAGAGAAAATTCGCTATATTTTACAATTTTTCTTCGATCAAGGCGAAAAAGCAGCCAAAGCGTCTGAAAAAATTATTTTAGTTACTGTAAACGATATTGTAAACGAACGTGTAGCACAAAGGTGGTTTGCTAGGTTCCGTTCCGGTAATTTCGATGTCAAAGATGCACCACGCGTCGGGAGGCCTATAGTCGAAAATTGCGATAAAATCATGGAAATAGTGGAAACAGACCGTAACGTGAGCACTTATTTAATTGCTGACGAACTAAAGATGAGCCAGAAAACCGTTTGGAACCATTTGCATAAACTTGGATTCAAAAATAAACTCGATGTTTGGGTGCCAAACGAACTAACGCAAAAAAACATGATGGACTGAAATTCCATCTGCGAATCGCTGCTGAATCGCAACAAAATCGACCCGTTTCTGAAGCGGATTGTGACTAGCGATGAAAAATGGGTCACTTACGACAACATCGCGCGCAAACGGTCGTGGTCAAAGCTGGGGGAAGCGGCCCAGACGGTGGCCAAGACCGTATTGACGGCCAGGAAGGCTTTGCTGTGTGTTTGGTGGGATTGGCAAGGAATCAACTAATACGAACTGCTACCCTATGGCCAAACGCTCAATTCGGCAATCTACTGCCAACAACTGGACCGCTTGAAGGCAGCACTTATCCAGAATAGGCCATCGTTGACCAACAGAGCCCGAATTGTGTTCCATCAGGACAACGCTAGGCCACACACGTCTTTGGTGACGCGCCAGAAGCTCCGGGAGCTCGGATGGGAGGTCCTAATGCACCCACCTTATAGTCCGGACCTGGCACCAAGTGATTACCATCATTTCCTGTCCATGGCGACCGCGCTCAATGGTAAGAAGGTGGCCTCAAGAGAGGCCTGTGAAAATTGGCTCTCCGAGTTTTTTGCCAATAGGGATGCAGCCTTCTACGTGAGGGGTATAATGAAGTTGGAATCTCGTTGGCAACAAGTTTAGGAACAAAACGGCGACTTAAATCGGACAAATGTACACAAAGTTATCATCTTTTGAAAAATCAATAAAAAACCAAACGAACTCTTTACTTGACCTAATACTTAAAATCAGATTTTATTTTAAGAAAAAGTTTTATCCACCTGATATTATTATCAACAAAATCACCAATCCTTGTACTACAAAGCAATATAAAGACTACTGCTCTTTTTAGTCAAATCATCAAAATCAACCAAAGTCGAATCAGAGAAACCCGAAATGCTGCATATATGAACATACTATAGACAATGGAAGATATTTAAAACTGCAGCAATTAGGATATTTTTCCCTAGCTTATCAAAAAACTGATGGACATTGATTATTTTTATTATTTTCTCATTAAAGATCCCCCTACCAAATTAAAACTTTCTATCACTAAAACCATGAAAGTTATGGCATATTCGATCGGTTTTCCATTAAGGGGGCTTGATCTTTGAAATCAAAAAAAATACATGTAGGAGTTGTGTTCAAAATAATAGGAGTGCGTTCGCACATCGACTTCTCTTGTTTGTAGCAAAGTTATTTGTCTATGTTTTTTGTTCTTTTTTTCCACTGCTTTTGCCAATGGGTATACTCTAAGAAATAGCACTAATTATATTCAAATCTTTCCTTGATTTTTTAGAATTTGCTAAATTACAAAGCAGGTCGCATTTTTGGTTGTTCAAAATAATAGGAGTGGTCATGAAGACGAATTATGCAAAAATGTATCAAATTTTATCATGCTACCTTATGCTAGTGAAGAAATGCCCTTGATCTGGGTCCTTCAGCAAAACAATGACCCGAAGCACACGAGTAAAGTGGCTAAGAGGTGGTTTTCGGAATAGGCCGCACAGTCTCCTGACCTGAATCCTATAGAGAATCTGTGGGCAGATGTTAAAAAAGATGTAGCCAAAAGGATCCCCTAAATGTTGCCCAGTAATGGAAAACTGTAAAAGTTTCTTGGAGCTCTATTTCCCCGGGAAGATGCCAGAATCTTGTGGACTCCATGCCAAGGTCATGTGTGGATGTCCTAGGCAACAAAGGTGGTGCTAAAAAATGCTAGTTTACATTTTTTAGTTTAATTTTGGCCTAAAACTTAATAATACGGCCATATTTCATCGATTTATTGGTTAATCTTAAGTTTTGAGTGAATATTCCAAAGCACTCCTATTATTTTGCAATAGCCTTATTAGCGGTATGTTTCATTTTTTCAAATTTTTTTCTTTTGTTTATCATTAAATCACTGGGTTTTAGTTTTAATTTCTTCAATACCAATTATATTTGTTAAAAAAAATATACTTTAGGCATTTCACGTTTGTCTACATAGTTTTCACCTGCGTTTTTGACAAGTGTATTGGGCACTCCTATTATTTTGAACACAGCTGTATATCTGCAGAAATTTTTTTTTATTTGAAAGGTTCATCGACCCCATTATGTATGGAACATGACATCATTCAAATGACCGCCACGGCTTAGGTGGGTGGAGCCCACAAATCGGGGTGTATTTGATCGATGGCGTGGCGTATGTTGACTTTGAGGGCATCAGTGGTTTGCGGCTTATTGGCATAGACCTGCGACTTAAGAAAACCCCACAAGAAAAAGTCCAGCATGGTCAAATCGCACTATCTCGGTGACCAGTTCACGTCGCCTCCTCGCGATATGACCATGTCCGGAAATTGCTCGTGCAGAACATCCGACGTAGGGTGTGCTATGTGGCACGTAGCGCCGTCTGTTGAAACCACATGTTGTCCAGATCCATATTCTTGATTTCAGGCCAAAAGAAGTTGGTTATCATCGATCGGTATCGCTCACCATTGACGGTGACGGGCACATCATTATCGTTTTCGAAAAAATACGGACCAATCACGCCTCCGGCCCAAAATTCGCACCAAACAGTCACTTTCTGCGGATGCATTGCCACTTGGTGAACCTCGTGTGGATTGGTCTCGTCCCAAATACGGCAATTTTGCTTGTTGACTTAGCCATTTATCCAAAAATGCGCTGAAGATTTTTTTTTTGCCAAAAGCGCGGAACGTTGCTCGAACTAAACCCCCATTTTCATAAAACAACTTTATGATTTGCACGTGTTGCTCGACACTCGATACCTGCCACGGTGGTTTGGGAGGACTGAATGAATATAACACACTGCAATTGACATCTGTCACTCAAACAACATGGCCACAATGAGGTTTCCCTATTGGAAAACCCTTTATATAAATTCACCCAGAACCTCACAAAATTTTCAATTTCCTCTCTGCTCCAAACGCAAGAGCAGTATTCGAGGAACGACGAACTACGGTGATATATAAGGTTTTGGAGTTGAAAGGATCTTCAAACTCTTTTGACCACTGTCCGCTGGTTTAGGCACTGTCACAAAGATGTGATCATTAAACGTAAATTTATTTCATTAATTGTGGAAACACGATCCAAGACGTGATTTCCAAGAGAGTATGAGACAATGTGAGGTAAGCATTCGGATCATTTAAGGCAGGTTGTTTGAGCACCACGAAAAGATCTGTCGAGCGATACTGGACAAAACCATGTTGTGAGGGGGAGTTATGATCTTGTATGAATGTACAATGTAATAAGATTCTCAAGCAGTTTATCAATATCGCTGTAGTTCTGTATGGCAGGTATAACATATGATTCTTTTCTTAACTTAGGTCCATAACTTGCTCCAAGGATAGGTTAAACAATATAGTGAGAGATATAGATAATAGGTGCAGTGAGAGGTAAGCTTAAATTATAAGAGCAGTGCCTGAGGATGCAGCTTGGTACATAATCAGGACCTGGTGAAAACAAGATTTTGATGGATGAGAGGTGAAATAAAAAATGACTTAGAGAATGGAACTTAAAGAGGAGATAAAATGAATCGTACCCATACGACCGGTCGCTTGAAAAAATGAAGTGAGAAGCTTGGCAAAGGCTATCAAGATGTTTAGTTATAAATATTCTTATATGAAAGCGATGGGGGAAAATTTTTCAAAAGATGATAACTTTGTGTCTTTTTGTCCGATTTAAGTCAAATATGCGCCGTTTTGTTCCTAAACTTGTTGCCAACGAGATTCCAACTTCATTATACCCCTCACGTAGAAGGCTGCATCCCTATTGGCAAAAAACTCGGAGAGCCAATTTTCACAGGCCTCTCTTGAGGCCACCTTCTTACCATTGAGCGCGGTCGCCATGGACAGGAAATGATGGTAATCACTTGGTGCCAGGTCCGGACTATAAGGTGGGTGCATTAGGACCTCCCATCCGAGCTCCCGGAGCTTCTGGCGCGTCACCAAAGACGTGTGTGGCCTAGCGTTGTCCTGATGGAACACAATTCGGGCTCTGTTGGTCAACTTTGGCCTATTCTGGATAAGTGCTGCCTTCAAGCGGTCCAGTTGTTGGCAGTAGAGGGCCGAATTGAGCGTTTGGCCATAGGGTAGCAGTTCGTAGTAGATGATTCCTTGCCAATCCCACCAAACACACAGCAAAGCCTTCCTGGCCGTCAATACGGTCTTGGCCACCGTCTGGGCCGCTTCCCCCAGCTTTGACCACGACCGTTTGCGCGCGATGTTGTCGTAAGTGACTCATTTTTCATCGCTAGTCACAATCCGCTTCAGAAACGGGTCGATTTTGTTGCGATTCAGCAGCGATTCGCAGATGGAATATCGGTCCATCATGTTTTTTTGCGTTAGTTCGTGTGGCACCCAAACATCGAGTTTATTTTTGAATCCAAATTTATGCAAACGGTTCCAAACGGTTTTCTGGCTCATCTTTAGTTCGTCAGCAATTAAATAAGTGCTCACGTGACGGTCTGTTTCCACTATTTCCATGATTTTATCGCAATTTTCGACTATAGGCCTCCCGACGCGTGGTGCATCTTTGACATCGAAATTACCGGAACGGAACCTAGCAAACCACTTTTGTGCTACACGTTCGTTTACAGTATCGTTTACAGTAACTAAATAAATTTTTTCAGCCGCTTTGGCAGCTTTTTCGCCTTGATCGAAGAAAAATTGTAAAATATAGCGAATTTTCTCTTTGCTGGTGGCCATCTTTGACGAGCGCTCACAAAGCACTGAGTCAATCCACCGAAAAACTGTCAAAGACAAACTTATAGCGCAAATAAACACCTTTTTAGCGCCGTATAGTGTGATATGATGCGACACGTAACACTAGTACTATGGACAATAACGTCATCTCTTAGATAAAAATCGAACGAACTTTTTACTTGACCTAATATTTGATTTTAAGTATCTGATTTTAAGTATCTGATTTTAAGTATCTGATTTTAAGTATCTGATTTTAAGTATCTGATATTAACTTTAAATGATGAGAGGGTTTGTCCATTCATGCGTTTTTGAATGTCCAAAGTCTTTTTTCTTGCTTCTTTTATTCTTACAACTTTTGATTGATAGCCTTTTCTTTTTATAGCCTTTTTTGCATAATACATAATTTTGGACATATATACGCTCTTGCATGTGAAGGAGACATCTTCGACCCTTTAAAGTATATACAATCCGGATAAGGATCACCTCATGCTATAATCGCTATAAGCATGTCCATCTGTCCGTCTACGCAAACTAGTTTGTCAGTTTTAAAACTATTGACTTTTCACACACCCTTCATTCTTTTGCATGGACTATCGGTCGACTATTGTATATGTAGTGTATACGTAGTGTATATATATATATATATACCAAATCTAAATCATTGATTCACCCGATAACATTGTCAGCTTTAGGCTGCACACATGGGAGTAATAATTGAGAACAAAATCGCACACAGGAGTATAAGACTGCACTACGGATTAAGAAAGGCTACATGGCATACCGCGGGAGGAGAACAAGGGCCGTGAGCACAAATTAACACTGAACACTGATAACTTATTTTTATTATTACAAAGTTTATTTCCTTTCATTTACGTTACTTTTTTTAAATTTTTTCGTAAAGATCGTAAAGATAGATATACAAAAATAACGCAAAATAAGTTAAAATATAGGCTTACCTGTCAAATATTCTTGCTTCTTTAAGAACATTACCCAAATTTATATATGCATCTAAAAAATTTGGATCTAGGGTTACAGCCTTCTCAAAGTGATGTATAGCCAGCCAAATTTCCCCCTGTGCATTGAAAACACAACCTAAATTACTCCATGCTACTGCGAATCCAGGACAAGTTTCTATTGCCTTTAAGTAACAGGCCTATAATTGAAATATATATAATTAATAAGTTTCACTATTAATTTTGATGGCATTTACTTACTTTGGCTTCTTCCAAACGTCCAAGTGCCTTAAGAAGATTACCAAGGTCGCTACGTACGCAATATAGTTCCTGAGTTTGTAGACCATTTGCTTTATAAAAAATTAAAGATTGAAAATAGTAACACATACGGGATTATACTGTAAAGCTGTAATATATGCTTGAACTGCAGACTCCATATCCCGAGCAGCTACCAATGCAGCAGCCAAGTTGATATATCCATCAATAAAATCAGGCTTAAGCCTTACGGCTCTTCGATAGTTGTCTAATGCTTCTTGCAATTGTCCTCGTTCTTTGTAAACATTTCCTAAATTGCTAGAAAAAAAGTGGTAATATATAATATGGTAATAAGGTCGGTAGTATTTAAATAGCTTAATTAAGGGGTACTACCTATCTCAGGCTATTTATACAGGTCTAAACGGTTTTATAATTTGCAACTGAGTATATTTTTCTTTTTTTCGCGCGGCTCCACTGCATAACGAACAGCCCACCTTCCGCCCAACCGACCAAGGAGCGCTGCCGTTTATCGCACGGCATCCGAGATCCGAGAGAATGAAGTATAGAAAAGTTTATGAGGAAGAAGTGGAAGAAGTGTTTGTTCCCCTAAAAGGTATACTGGGTATATGTAGATCTACAACAACTTAGGAACAGAGGACTAAAATTTCTAGTCCGTCTATTTGGAATGTTTGCATCTTTCTACGATTGGTTAGGCTCGGTAAATTGATAAGAAGGAGTCTGTTAATATAAGGGAGGTGAAGATTTGCATCCCAGTTGAGTCTCCTTAGAGCAAACATCAGAAGTTCTTTTGAACGGATTCAATGCGATCTTGACGAATCCCATACTGAGGGCTCCAGACGCATGACCCGTACTCCAGTATTGAACGTACTAAAGATACGCATATAAGCTTTTAGTTATATAAAGGTCATTGAATTCCTTAGGCCTTTTTTTAATGAAGCCAAGCACCCGCTTGGGTGCTCTAATAGGACACCAAGATCGTTAACCTGGGTTAATTTTTCTTAGGATATCTCAAAGAGAAAGTATGTGCCCCGGTTAGGGCTAAATAAAAAATTAGCTTACATTTTGACCCATTAGGTTTTAAGAAATTGGTTGAACACCATTTTCGAAAATTGTAAAAATCAGACTATAGTTTATGGGCAGAAGGGGATTTGTATTGAAGACAAAGCTTAACGTCGTCTACATATAGTACATAAGAACCAGAAAATTCGTTAGAACAGGGGGTAAGTCGTTCATAAAAATATCGAAAGAACGGCATGGTCTTGAAATAATAATGGCTGATTGAAGGCTGATCCATAATTTTAGGAAGTGAATACGTTGTTTGAAAGAAAGTTACAAGAAAGTTTTTAATGGACACCTCAAGCGTTGGGTAGTAAGGATCTTTTGGGGTCGAAATTCGCATGGCTATGGAAAGGGTTATTCCATCGGGATCAGAAACGAAACATAGATCTAGAAGCCGACCTAAAGAATTCATTACGTGGTTTATTTGACCGAGGGATATGTCGAACATACCCTCAGTGAAACCATGGTGTGTTGAAAGTGATAAAGATGGTGAATTCTCGATGTTTGACCAAATATGTTCAGGTAAATTGAAGTCTCCTAGAGTCACCAGCCAGGTCACTGTCGGACATGCGATTAAAAACCAGCTGAATGGCAGATAAGTGGTGCCAGTATGTAGGCGGTTCTGAAGAAGGTGGTAAGTATGAGAATGTGATACTATGTTTAATTCCATTAAGTTTAGTTGTGTTTAGAATAAATACCAATGCACCAACACCTTTAGAAGTTAAGAGCAAAATAAAACTACAGTAAAACCGGATGAAAACTATTAATGTATACTTTTAAGAATAAATAAGCTGCTGTCCCGTTTGCTTAATCTCACAGTCTCCGTGGACGTGGGATTAAATTACTGGGTCATCAGCGCCCATTATGAACTATGTTCCGCCTGGTACCATATGAATCGGGTCGGTCATGGTATCATCCTTGGTTAAGGTCCAGAAGTCTATTTAAAACCTCTTTGGGATCAGACCACCCGGTTGAAAACGCAACTCAACGCAGAACTTTTGTTTATCTTTGTTTATCTAACTCTACCTCCATTGGATGTTAAACAAAAGCCACCACGATGCTTCCACAAGGGGCCCATCCTCAATAGTCAAGACGCAACAAGTTTCGGTGGACTCTTGACCCCCGTAGCACCACATATTAATAATTTAATTTGTTGTGGTAAATTGTTGGTAGTTATTCACTTTTCACTTGGAGTATTTTGTATTCTTTCGGAGCACAAAAAATAAACACGTCCTGTTCGAGTATCGAATGCGAAAGTCAACTTACTGCAGAGGACGATCTGGTCAGATCGACAACGCTGAAAGATCTGCTGGGCGCGAATCCATAAAAGTTTAAATTTGAATTGCATTTTGAATTTAAATTTTTTGAGTGAACCGATTATTAGAAGGCACAAGGGTCGCGGACAGACCGATAATTATCCTCTCACTCTTGCGGTGCCTAAGTAGAGGCTCTAGTGTCCGAGAAGAGGCTAAATAACATTCACCAGTCAACGCCTAGGAGAAATCCGTGGCCTATGTGGGACCCCCTCTAATCCATGGTGCTCATCATTTGTAAAAGCCTAACCGCTGTCGCTGGATACTAAATGGATAGTCCAGCGGGGGGCACTGCCCCCATCGGCGACGACTCCAATGAGTTTTTTGAATATCCTGAATCCCCCATAAGAGAAGACGGAACTGCCGGACAGGGAGTGGGAATCCGAGTACCGACCGCTGCGATATCCGGCGAATGCAGTGCTGCAGAAGTGGAGAACCTGGCTCCCACTACTAGACAGAAGAGGATTATGGACCTCATCAGCGTGCCGTCGCAAAAGACCAGAGCCGAATCCCCAGCTAGATCGCCACAACGGGCTACAGACCTGATTGCGGCGTATTAGAATGAAGACCTGCGAAGTATTCTTGCCAACCGCACCACGCCCAGCGCATTGAGATATACAAAGCGAAGCGAGCGGAGTTTAAGAACGGCATATCTGCAGCAAAAACGAATGCCTTCAAGGACCTGCTTGAAAGCGTAGACGACGACCCCTGGGGACTCACTTACAAAGAAGTAAGAAAAAAACTTAATGCCGCTGTTGCAGGAACGCCGCAGGACCCAGCCAACCTGACTAACATCGTATCGAAGCTATTCCGAAGTCATGACACGTTATGGCAACCCGCTCTCGAACCCCCTGCCTACGACTTTCCATGTATTACAACATGTAAAGTCGTCGAAGCAGCAAAGAGGATCAAGCCAAACAAAGCTCCGGGCATGGATGGTACCCCGGGATCGTTAAAACAGCTGCAACCGCAAGACGCAAGGTTTTGAGGGACATTCCAACAGTGTCTTCTGGACGGAGTCTTCTAAAAGCGTTGGAAAAGGATGAAGCTACTCCTTTTGCCGAAAGGCAAGGGGCCTGCAAGTGTAGCAGGCAGCTATCGCCCCTTATGTATGCTGGACTTTGTGGGCGAACTCTTTGAGCGCATACTGTACGCGAGCATAGACGTAATCACAGAGAGTCTCACCTGCCTTCAAAGCCAACAGTATGGATTCCGAAAGGGGAAAAGTACGCTCAACGCTCTCACAGCCGTAACAGACGTATCCAAGAACGCACTCGACGGTGAACGATGGTTAGGCGGCAGTAAGAAGTACTGTGCCATCATCACGCTTGACGTCAGGAACTCATTTAACACAGCGAGATGGCCCAACATCCTCGGCGCAATGCGCAACTTGTGTATATCCGGATACATACGGAGTGTAATTGGCAACTACTTCAGGGACCGCGTGTTATGGTATGTAATCAAAGCTGGTCCAAGAAGTCACCAAGTCTCCGCAGGTGTTCCTCAAGGGTCGGTACTTGAACCGATCCTTTGAACACTATGTATGATGGGATATTGAGCATCCAGAAGCCCTATCCAGAAGCCTATTGTAAGTATTGCTAAGTATTTTGCATCACAAAGTTTTTCTTAGTTTCCGCAATCTTTATGAGTTTGGCGTTGATCTGGTCTTCTTAACTGGTCTTTTTCCTTTTGATCGTCAAGATTGGGAAGCTGTACGAATATTTTATAAAATCCAGCAGCACCTATACGTTTGCATTTATGCAGTCTTGTATCTTGGGATTCTTCCTTTGTTTTTTAGGATTCAACATAGAAGGTTGCCAACTCGTTCTTGATGAAATCCTTCCCGCGGTCTTCTTCCCGCTCTTCGGAGCATTTGCCACCACCACTGATAGCTATTTGGTGTCTGGTCTGATCACGGGCTTGCCGTTCCGCGCTATTGCCGATTTACGAGGGGTATGTAAAAAGTAACTTTCCCACTGCGATAGCTTTGCAAGGAGCGCTGCTAAACAACATTCAGCAACACCGCCGTGTAGCTTAGTCCAACCCGTTTGTGGTGTAGAGAATTTAGCGAAGGCCGAACAGACGTTCACGACGCAGAGCGAAGCGGACGGCCGTCGATCCCGGACGACATTGTTGCAAAAATTGATCAAGTTGTTCGCGAATATCAGCGGATAACGATCGAGGATATCGCTTTATGTGTTCCAGATGTATGCCGAAATCTGTCTATAACATTATGACTGAAAAATTAGGGCACACGAAGGTGTACGCACGCTGGGTTGGTGAAGGAGTTCTTCGCGGCGGGCTACCAAAACTGGTTTAGAAGGCTCAAAAAATGTATTGACAGAGAAGGTGATTATGTTGAAAAATAGACAAAGAATCGGCCTTTCCATAGATGTATGATAATACATTAATAAACCATGTTGTACACTCGAAAAATAATTGGGTTACTTTTTACATAACCCTCCATTCTCTGATCGTTGCAGTCGGAAGTCGGTCGCGTACGCCAGATCGAATCTCCTCAATAATAGAATTTTAAACAACGGGGTTTAAAAAGACGTTTAATAATATAGGTGTTTTAAAAACAAAGCCGGGTAGCGACTAATTTTTACACTCGGTCATACAAGGTTGGTGTTAACCTCGGTCAATGAATATAAAATTTTAAAATTGAAAACATTTTTAAAGATTTTCTAATACACAAAATACAAGAAATTTATTATGTTTACGGGTACTAAAAAAATTTAAAAACAATCGATTTTGTATGAATAAAAGAGGTCGATTATGAAAGTGCATCGTCAAACAGCGTTCGGTAACAGCGTTGTATCCAGAAATGGTCCTGTGCCATGGCCTTTAAGAGTGTGCGATATTACACCACTGGATTATTTTTAGTGGGGTATTTGAAGTCGTTGGTCTAGGCGAACAAGCCCACCACGATCCCGGCCCTAGAAACCAACATTGAATGAGCTATTGCAGGCATACGGCCCAAGTTGCTTAAAAAAGTGGTTGAGAATTGGACTTCCAGGATGTAGTACCTGAAAAACTCACGTGGTGGCCATTTGCCCGAAGGTTTATTCCATCATTAATACCATCGAATTATCTTTAAAATTATATCACCGGTTGCTGGTAGAAACTTATGGTGAACATGCTCCAGTGATTAGAACATGTGAGACATGGTTTCGACAATTTAAAAGTGGAGATTTGGATTTGAAAGACAATGAACATCCTGGTGCAGCGAAAAAGTTCGAAGACAAGGAATTGCAGGCGTTTTTGGATGTTGATCCAACCCAGTCGTAAGAAAAATTGGCGGAAACACTACAAGTGACTCGAGGACGTTTAAAAGCCATGGGGAAGATCCAGAAGTATGGAAAATGGGTACCACACCAGCTGAACGATAGACAAATAAAAACGCGCCGTCTCATACCGCAAACTGGTAAAAGACACATTAACAACACTTAATTGAGAAATATTATCGCACCCGCCGTACTCTCCAGACCTCGCCCCGTCCGACTATCACCTTTTCGCATCGATGGGACACTTCCTTGCAGAGCAGTGCTTCGCCAATTTTGAATAAGTCGAAAAATGGCTCATCGAATGTTTTGCCTCGAAAGAGAAAGTTTTTTTTGGAATGGTATCCATAATTTGCCTGAGAGATGGGTGAAATGTGTAGAAACTAATGGTCAATACTTTAAATAAAAAAATGTAGTGTTTTCTTTATCGAAAATTTTAACTAACACCCCTGGTAGTGGACAGATTTCGGCTGTACTGACACTACCTCAAAATGAATGAAGAGTGTGTGCAAGGTTGGAGTCGAGGACGAACTGTAAAAGTTAAGCACAAAACATACATAGTTCTAGTACAGTGTATCGATGAAACTTTTTATATATATCTCAATTTTATTTTTACGTCGAAAAAGTATTGTTTTTTTTTTAACCCAGCAACATGTAAAATAAAATATACCAAAATTAATACTTACCTATAAGCTTCCGCTAGCACAGGGTTTTGTTTTATTGCCAAGGTCGAAAATTGTGCAGATTTATCAAGTCTCCTGCACTGAAAGTGAATAGATGACAGTAATAATAGTACACCTGTATTGGTACTGTCCTGCCGCCACAATTGCATACAATGTTTTTCGGCGTTCTCGTAATCAACGGCTTGATACTCTCTATGGGCCAATTCAAGTAAGCCTAAAATGTTCAAAATTATAAGATTAGATGTTTATATTCATGGAAAAACGAATGTTGTTAGTCACAAAATAATTTTAAACAAGTAAGAAAAGTTATCTTCGGCTTGCCGAAGATGGTATACCCTTGAAAACAACAAAGTTTTCCATACAAAGACTTGTTTTCATATCGGTCGTTTGTATGGCAGCTATATGATATAGTGATCCGATCCGGATCAAACTTTTACAAATCATGTATGGCTATGTCAAATGAATAAATGTTGAATTCGGTTGCAATAGGTTGGAAAACAAAAAAATTTTTCATACAAAGACTTGTTTTCATATCGGTCGTTTGTATTGCAGCTATATGATATAGTGATCTGATCCGGACCAAACTTTCACAAATCATGTATGCCTATGTCAAATGGATACATATTGAATTCGGTTGCAATAGCTTGGAAAACAAAAAAGTTTTCCATACAAAGACTTGTTTTCGTATCGGTCGTTTGTATGGCAGCTATATGATATAGTGATCTGATCCGGACCAAACTTTCACAAATCATGTATGCCTATGTCAAATGGATACATATTGAATTCGGTTGCAATAGCTTGGAAAACAAAAAAGTTTTCCATACAAAGACTTGTTGTCATATCGGTCGTTTGTATGGCAGCTATATGATATAGTGGTCCGATCCGACCGATTCTTAAACTTGATCTGCGTGCAACAAAAATAATGATCTGGTAAAAATTTCAAAACGCTAGCTTTAAAACTACTGTCTATTTTTTGCATAGAAACAGACGGACAGACGGACATGGCTATATCGACTCGGCTGTTGATGCTGATCAAGAATATATATACTTTGTGGGGTCGGAGATGCTTCCTTTAATGCGTTACACATTTCTGGACAAAATTATAATACCCTTTTTCAAGGGTATAAAAATTAGCTTTCAACTCGGTTTAAGCGTTGTAGGCATCATAAGCAAAGTTTGCTTAAAATAATCGAATATTCTTTCCATTTTCATTTTATATGAAACTATAAAAAGCTATATTTTAAGTATATGTCGCTCATTTACTAGAAGACTATAAGCAATATCATTGTACTTTTATTTTATTAATGATGCAGAAATGTGTTATGGGTAAACTATGTAATCCATGTGGTGTTAAAATTGCATCATTCTATCTTTAATGTGAAAAGAACCAAAAAGGTTCCATCCGTTGAATAGATGGTGCAATGAAATGCAGAACCTTCCTATGGGTAAATTATGTAATCCATATAGTGTTAAAAATTATCATTCTTTAAGAAGATTGTGTAACCTTGAAAAATATTAATGGGTTCTCGTCAAAAAGTTTTTTTTTGATTTGGACACGTTTGAGGCGTTGCTGTACTATTTAAAACCTTCACACTAAGATCCATCCATCATCCGTTGAATAAATGGTACATAAGGTTTTGCCTTTCTTTTTTTTGTTTCTGTATAATTTTATTTATTTGTCAAATCTTCTACATTAAGACCAAAATATGAAATCCTACGTCTATAAATTAGATTGATGCCTATTAATATGCAATTTGGTTGAAGTGTGGGGTCTTTAGTTATCGGGCTGGCAAATCCCTAGGTTTCGGGCGGGTTTTTGTTGTGCTATCGCAGAAAGTTTGTGTTCTCTGGTTTGAGAGCGCTGACAATTCGTATATGTATGTAAGAAGGCTTACGGCGATATGGTTGGCAGAGGCGCACACGTCAGCAGTACAGAAGTATATACACTAATATTAGAGTCGAGGATCGGGAGTTACAATAAGTCGGAAAGAGAGAGTCAACAAGTCGTTGAGCAGTCGTCGTACAAGACAGTCGTTGAGCAGTCGTCGGGGAGTGAAGTCGAAACAAAGTCGTAAAGCAGAAGAAGTGTCGCAGCAACTCGCGATCGTCTCAGTTGTATTAAACTTACATTACATACACCATAACCTTTTGTTTGTAATCTATTCTTGTCGAACCTATAATAAACATAATAACTAATATAATTCTTCATGTATTTGTCTTTGTTGGGCAACTTATTCTTTTACTAATGTGTTACTCTGTGTTAACACTGCGCTTATAGTTTATACCACTTTTGACTTTGCTCTTTGAATATATCTTGTGTTGATATTTCTGGCTATACCCAATAGTCCAAATCTATATTTTTAAACCTACTTTTTTTATATCGTAGTGGAAACCGGTAATTTATTAGTGTCGGGAATTATGTTAATTATAATTATGGACAATTTCTGTTATTATACCATGTACCCATTAAAAATGGGTGAAAAGGATATCATAATATGGTGCAAATGTATGTAAAATGTTTATGGGGTCGGAACCCCATAAAGTATATATATTCTTGATCAGCATCAACAGCCGAGTCGATATAGCCATGTCCGTCTGTCCGTCCGTCCGTCTGTCTGTCCGTATCAACGCCTAGATCTCAGAAACTACAAAGCTACAGACATGTGCCATATATCGTTGGATGGGTAATTACCATACGCAGTACAAGTTTGTTGTTTTATTTTGATATCACCTCCCGCTCCCCCGCAAACAGCAAAAAACTGCCACGCCCACAATTATTAACCTAATTATAACCACAATTATTAACCTAATGCTATGCAATTCGGCATATTCGGTATTATGCATTGGTGCTTATAGAAGCTATATAATTTTTAAATTTGATCCAAATCGGATAAGAAACACGGCGAAGCAGGGAAGCAGAAGCGCAGCAAAACACGCATTGCGCGATGCCGACTGCGACGTTAACAGCGAAATGTGTATGGCTTATGACACACGAAATTTATTGTCATAACCAAAATCATACCAAATTTATATTGTTATGGTACTCTTTTCTAATAGAATTGGTTTCATTAATTTTTTAATATTAAATAAATAAATTCTAAGCAATATAAGATTATTATATATTATAAATAATTATAAATATTGAATTTTAAATTAAATAAAATAATTTTACTTATTTTTTTTTTTAAATAATACAAAATTTAAAATGTTGTGGTACTCTTTTATAATGGAATATTGTTTCATTTATTTGTTGATACTAATTAAATAAATTGTAAGCATGTCTAAGGATACAGGGTATTTTTCAGTCGGGAAACTCGACTGCTGCTTCCTTACTTGTTATGTTTGTATTTCTGCTAGTTCAGCCTTATGCTATTCTTATCTACATGGACAACTCTAGAAATCAGCTGTGTACGCCAGTGACTATTAATAGGCAACAGTCTTTTATTTCCGCATCAGCAAGTGCTACGATGTTGAAGTTTTGCTAATCTTGGGAAAAAACAAAGTTTCTTCTATCAAACCGCTCTCTATTCCCAGCATGTAGTTTCTCGCTTCCTTAACTGGCGTCCGTTCCTTGCTCTAAATGAAGTAGGCGAATTCACTAAAACCACAAATTTAATACAATACCTATGAAGAAAAACGTAGACGATTTTAAGAAAATAAAACAAATTTCTCTGAAAGGAGTTAAAAAAAGTAGCTTCTTCTCAGCTCGTTATTAAATACGACGAAATTGAATGAAAATGTATTTCCTGCCGGGTATCATATACTTAGTGTACGCAGCGCTTAACTCGCTCCATCAAAACTCTACTTCTCTACTTAGGGCGATCTGCCCAAGCGCCTATTTATTTCTCTAAACAATTACCTGATTTTTTAAAGATAAATAATAAATTATAAACGCAGAGCGGACAAAAAAACACGACCATTCGCTATAAATAGAAATTCGCAATTGTATTGAGTTTTTATAAATAAATAAACGTTTATATCGTATTGAAACAATCGAGTTTATGTTGCTCTTAGCTTATTCGTTATGACCTCAAAATTTTAGATCAATAATATCAATCTCCGGCATTCTGATTCTATACTTACTGTTTCTCCAACGTCCAATTTGTTCAAATGACAGTTGCGACAATAATCTAGCAATCGGTTAGTTACCCTTTCCTCAATTAATTTATATATCCTGGGATATTTATTGGATAATGTACCTAATATTTTATCCTTGTTTAACAGGATTACACATCAACAGTTTTACGAAGTACCCTGTTTTTAAAGCCCGTAAACCGTTGTTAAACAAATCGATCAACCCTTAAACTATCATAACATAAGACTCCATCCCAACAAGACACAGGATCTTCTTATCAAACTGTGCAGCTGTTTCTTAATCGGGAGAATAAAATAATACCACAGGAAAGGAAGCCACTTTTAAGGACGCTATCAACAGCAAATTGTGTCAACAAAGCAATTGGATTTTACAATACTTCGTGAAACGGGCTCTCGGTAGATCAAAGGACACCGTCACAACCAAGTCTATAAATGGTCAACAAAGCGACCAATCCGGCTTTAAACAGGTTTCAGCAAAAAGACTATTATCTGGGATACAATTAAAGAACTATCAGAATAAAGTTTAGGGAGCTTACTCCTAGTACTAGTAAAAATATAGTCTTCGCATATAATAAGATGAGATACAAAAGAAACTTAAAATATCATCTTTTGATTTATTTTTGTAATATAAAATACATTAAAAAAAAACTAAATTTACTTATTTACAATATTTCGCGGCCCTTGCAGCATATTAGCAGTAACTGACGGATCACTCCATGTGAGGTCATAGATGACGCCTTTGATCTTCACATCACTCAGTACTAATGGATCCATAGAAAAAGTACATAGATGCAGACAGTCGTACGTCTACACAGTTCAAAATATTTGGATTTCAAAATAAGTTTCTATCTAAGAAACCACAAGGGTTAAAAAAAATCATTCTTGTATCAAAAATAACACATGGTCTACAAATGCGAAAAACTTTTAAATAACTTACAACTGAGTACGTCGTTCTTATGGACTTCAGTCTCCTCATACTCATTGCCTCATACCCAGAATTTTCCTATCACATCACGCTTCCTTGCAACATCTCGTCAAAATTTTTAATTAGAGAAAAAAGTGTTTTTTCCTAACAAGATGCTTTTGTTATATGTATTTGCTAACTTTTAAGCATAGATATAATGAAATAGTTGTAATATATTTCTATTGAGTCGAATAAATGTCCCGTCAGTTGACCTATAACAACGCTGAGAATTATTTCATTTAGATTTTTTATTCAACTTCTTTATTCGGATATCAGCTTAAGACTGAATTCTGGTGTAAACAAGTAAGGTAGCAGCAGTCGAGTTTCCCGATTGCAAAATACCCTGTATCCTTAGACATGCTTACAACTTATTTTTTAGTATCAATAAATAAATTGAACAATATTCTACCATATTAGAAAATAGTACCATAACAATACAAATTTGGTATAATTTTGGTTATGAAAATAAGTTTCGTGTGTCATAAAGCCATACACATTTCGCTGTCAAAGTCGCAGTCGGCGTCGCGCAATGCGTGTTTTGCTGCGCTTCTGCTTCCCTGCTTCGCCGTGTTTCTTATCCGATTTGGTTCAAATTTAAAAATTATATAGCTTTTATAAGCACCAACGCATATGCCGAATTGCATAGCATTAGGTTAATAATTGTGGGCGTGGTAGTTTTTTGCGGTTTGCGGGGAAGCGTGGTCGTGGCAGTTTTTTGCTGTTTGCGGGGGAGTGGGGGGTGATATCAAAATAAAAAAACAAACTTGTACTGCGTATGGTAATTACCTATCCAACGATATATGGCACATGTCTGTAGCTTTGTAGTTTCTGAGATCTAGGCGTTGATACGGACAGACGGACGGACGGACGGACAGACGGACATGGCTATATCGACTCGGCTGTTGATGCTGATCAAGAATATATATACTTTATGGGGTCGGAGATGCTTCCTTCTGCCTGTTACATACATTTGCACCATATTATGACCACCATACCACCATAATACCCAATTTTAATGGGTACAGGGTATAAAAATGTAAATTGAACTTTGTGTTGTTTACATAATTTGGGAGCGGGGTCGCTCGCTTGGGATATTGTTTGTTTACATTATTTGAGGGCGAGATCGCCTTTTCTGAATATGGATTGTTTGGAATTTGATGTGAGCGAGATCACATGCGTAGTTTTTAATACATAGGGGAATTTGTCAAATAAGAAACTTATGTCTAGTACATAAGTGGATATGTCATTATATATATATAAAAATATATATATTAAGTCAAGTGAAAAGTTCGTTCGGTTTTTATCTAAGAGATAGCGTTATTGTCCATAGTACTAGTGTTACGTGTCGCATCATATCACACTATACGGCGCTAAAAATGTGTTTATTTGCGCTATAAGTTTGTCTTTGACAGTTTTTCGATTGATCAAAGATGGCCACCAGCAAAGAGAAAATTCGCTTGCTACATTAAAAGCAGACAAAGCACCTGAAAAAATTAATATAGTTTATGGGGCCGATACTGTAAATGAACGTGTAGCACAAAAGTGGTTTCGTAGGTTCCGTTCCGGAAATTTCGATGTCAAAGATGCACCCGAGTCGGGAGGCCTGTCGTTGAAAATTGCGATAAAATCATGGAAATGGTGGAAACAGACGTAAGCATTTATTTAATTGCTGAGGATAAGGCAGAAACCGTTTGAAACCATTTGCATAATCATGAGTTCAAAAAGTAGCTCGATGTTTGGGTGCTACACGAACTAACGCAAAAAAACATGATGGACCGAATTTCCATCTGCGAATCGCTGCAGAATCGCAACAAAATCGACCCGATTCTGAATCGGATTGGGACTGGCGATAAAAAATGGTTTGGAGAATAGCCCTCTTCTCCAAGACCGGATTGACGGCCAGAAAGGCTTGTTGTGTGTTTGGTGCGATTGGCAAGAAATCATCTACTACAAGCTGCTCCCCTGTTGCCAAACGTTCAATTCGCCCCTCTTCTGCCAACAACTGGACCGCTTGAAGGCAGCACTCATCCAGAACAGGCCATTTTTGACTGACCATTTATGTACTGTATTAGGATTAATAAATTAAAGTCAATTTTATATATAATATATTTGATTTAAAATTTCAACTTTAAGATAAAACAAGTAAGAAAAGTTATCTTCGACTTGCCGAAGATGGTATACCCTTGAAAACAACAAAGTTTTCCATACAAAGACTTGTTTTCATATCGGTCGTTTGTATGGAAGCTATATGATATAGTGATCCGATCTGGTTTAAACTTTTACAAATCATGTATGGCTATGTCAAATGGATACATATTGAATTCGGTTGCAATAGCTTGGAAAACAAAAAAGTTTTCCATACAAAGACTTGTTTTCATATCGGTCGTTTGTATGGCAGCTATATGATATAGTGGTCCGATCCGACCGATTCTTAAACTTGATCTGCGTGCAACAAAAATAATGATCTGGTAAAAATTTCAAAACGCTAGCTTTAAAACTACTGTCTATTTTTTGCATAGAAACAGACGGACAGACGGACATGGCTATATCGACTCGGCTGTTGATGCTGATCAAGAATATATATACTTTGTGGGGTCGGAGATGCTTCCTTTAATGCGTTACACATTTCTGGACAAAATTATAATACCCTTTTTCAAGGGTATAAAAAAACCCATTTTGGGAGCGTAGTGCAGCGCAGTCAAATTATTTAAGGCGTTTATCGTCTTCTAGACTTCTGTCAGCTGACGTTTACCAGATCGAAATCCCCATTAATTTTCCAAGAAACGCACGGTTGCGAGAAAATCTATCTATAGAGACCTATATCTTAAAATCTGCAATGGGTCACTTAAAAAGTGAAGTATGCACAACGATATTTTGAAAATTTTTCAGTGTTCGAGTTTGGTTAGTTCTCAGTCAGGGAGGCGCACCGGCAGAGGAATAACATCCGACGAGTTTTCTTACCTCAATCAGAAAGAATTCAAGAATACCACGCTGTCCAATGACATGTTTTTGGGACCCCATAATTTGTATATTTAATACTTAGCTTACTTATGGTTTCATGTTTAAAAACACGTTTACACAGTTATAGTATAGATAAGATTGTAGAGATAAGAGTAGAGTAGAGATAAGACAAAACTGCGAAGAAGCATTTGATTTTCTCTTTTGTTTATATATTTCTTTTTTTATATAGACAAGGTCTTTCGATTTGATATTGACACGCTGGAATACACTTTTTCTATTTGTGTGTTTGTATACCACTCAATTTAGTTAAGACTGAGTACAAATTCAACAATCTAAACACAGAAAATCACCTGGATCCTAAAAATGATTAACGAGTGCCCTTACTGCGCTGTTGGCCCAATCACCCATCTCTTCAACGACATTAATAGGCCATTTTCTAATGAATCGGAACAAGTCAACCATCATAATGTTACCGAAGCGAGTAAAAGATCACACAGTTCCAAGATCTGAATAATTTTTAATGATCTTTGATACCTTTAACTTTACTATCGTAACTCTTTAAAAAATGCCTGCTGACCCACAGAAATCAATTCGTAATAATCAACAACAACAATGAAGTGTGCAGTCTCGTCACTGCTGAATTTTATTCCGCTTAAGTGTTCCTTTAACTTTGGGAAAAGGTGAAAATCAGAAGCCGCCTAGTCAGATCTTTAGGGTGGGTGAGGAACGACAATCCAGCCGAATATGGTAATGAGATCCTGAGTTTGACGGGAGGTGTGCGTTGTTGTTATGCAATCTCGCCCTAGCGCTCAGCATCCCTCGTCGGCGATTTTGGATCGCCTTCGAATTTTTTTCAAAGTCTCTCCGTACATATCCGAGTATATGGTGGTCTTCAAAGGCATGAAATCTATCAGCAAGATGTCTTTGTTATCAAAGAAAACTGTGGCCATGCCCTTTCCCGCTGATTGAGTCACTTTAAACTTTTCTGGCCCATGAGAACCGCTGTGGGGCCATTGTCGCGACTGTTCTTTGTTTCTGGGGTGAGGTGAAAGCAACCGCGGATCTCTTCTTCATAGTCGTCGCATTCTTAAAGAAATCAGCTGAGATCAGCTGTGAGCATTCTGGGTACCCAGCGTGTTAGACATATTTCGGACACACATCTGGAACACGTAAAGCGATATCCTCGATCTTCGCCGATCTTCCGCCGATCTTCGCGAACAACTTGATCAATTTTTGCAACAATGTCGCCGATCTTCGCGTCATCCGCCGATCTTCGCGAACAACTTGATCAATTTTTGCAACAATGTCGTCCGAGATCGACGGCCGTCCGCTTCGCTCTGCGTCGTGAACGTTTGTTCGGCCTTCGCTAAATTCTCTACACCACAAACGGACTTGTTGAACAGACATGCAGTTTTCTCCTCAACCCTCAATTTGTTGGTAATCTTAAATAAGAATATCAACAAAACTGTTAGGTTTCTATGTGAAGAATATACTTTGATTTAGATAAGTTTTAACCGGCATGAGCTAGAAGGAAACTTGTGAATAAATAACTCAACTCAGCCTTTTATTGTGGCAGCTACGCCACAATAATTAAGAAATATAAAAATTCAGCTTGGTGCTGACTAGCCGGGATTTTTATGTAATTTCTATATATAAGTAGTCGGGAAAAGTTTTGTCGACTAGATGTGGTATATCTCAGAGAGACCGTAAACAGAGACCGTAATTATTTTAAGTTTAATTTTAAATCAGTTTTAAATGATTGATTGAATATTGATTTTCGTTTTTAAACCGATACTTAATAATTTTTGAATACAATTATTTTTAAGTCAACGGTAGTTCACGAAGGTGGTGAACCGCACTAGGAAGGTACTATATATAGCCAAAGAATTAAATTTTCAGTGCTAGTCCGATCGAAAAAAGTGATAGATCAATCGAAAGATATCGCTATTAGACCATTTTCATTCTAACATGCATCGATTGCATCTCAATCGATTCTGCTAGGAAGCTATTATATAGCCGAAAAATTTAAAATTTTCTGTGCTGGTCCGATCGAAATAAGTGGTACATCAGTTAAAAGGTGTTGTTCAAATTAGATAATTTTCATTTCAACATGTTTCAGATGAAGTTTAGTTTGGGAGAAATTAAAGTGGGAAAACCCGATTTACTTAAGTGGGGCTATTGGGGACATTGAAGATATTTGACAAGTTTTTTTTTTGATTTGATCCGCTTCTAACATACACGTCAAGTTGTGCCCCAATCATCTCGATCGGGCAAAAGGTGTTGTTTTCCTTTCCAAAGTTATTTAAAAGAAAGGATTTCCATATTTCCAAAAAAAAAATTTAATCTCGATGCTGACGAAAATTTAGTGATGTTTGCTATTCAAATATTTATAAGCAACTTTTGTTTTAACATTTTTTAAAAATACTGTTCAAGCATGGAAGACGTGTATATATTAAAAAATAAAAAGAATGTAGAAGGGATCGTACCAAAAACCAATATAATAACCAAAGCATTTTTATAATCGATCCCTTTAAAACAAATGCACATGTAAACGCATGCGTAAAGTGACACTGCCATGCAAGTGAGAGGGTGGTTGGGGACATAAATATATAAATAGTTTATGAAAAGTATTGTTTTTAGATAGAAAAATAGTTGTAAGATTTTTGTTTGTTTCTTCAGATGTGAAAGCATATGAATAAAAGAGTTTCTAAACGGAATTCATTGGAGTTAGACCTATTTTATTTGAGTTCCTCTTAACAAATACCAGAGGCTTTAATTTAAAATTAAAAAAAAAACAGTAAATTTAAAAATATATAGCTCCACAACCAAGGAGGCTGTGTAAACATTTTATAGGTCGATGGAAAGTTATTTTTCACATTTTCATTGATTCACTTCACACACCATCCGAGAAATTGCGTCGTTGGAAAGGATTTTTAAATTCATATAGTAAAAACCAGATACATTATTGCTCTTCGGCTTTTATAAAAAAAAACTAAATAAATTACAAATAAAAAATAAATTGGTATTGGGAACAAAATGGAAAAAATTCCTTTTTACCTGATGACAAACTTCTATTAAGTTATACATACAGCAGGCAAAAAAAAGTTTAAGTACACCGTGGTTTTTTAACTAAAACCAATCAAAATACTATTAAACAAAAAGGAAAAATTCAAAATGTTATTCAGTTTTTTATATAATATATATAAGAACTTAAAAATATATCTTTTTACTATTTTAAATGAATTAACGGGTAATAAAAACAATTTCATAAAAATAATCCATAATTTGAGGCCAAAAAAGTTTAAGTACACTTTGGAAAATCATAAATTCTATAGTGTTAATATTTGGTAGGACCTCCTTTTTGCGGCAATAACTGCTTGGAGGCGACGCTGCATAGTGTGCACCAACACATATGTGTCCTTTTCTGATATCTTGTCCCTCTCAGACTGCAACACTGTCATTAGGGACTCCTTTGATGTTATTTTGTGCTTCCTTATCCTTTTGTCCCACAAATTTCAAATGTGCTCAATAGGATTGAAGTCATGAGACTGTGGGGTGTATGCAATTGCTGTATGCAGTTGTAGAGCAGCCACTCCTTGACCAGATATGACGTATGTTTTGGCTCGTTATCGTGCTGAAATAGGAATGTCTTCATTGGAGCTCGGTCGCGCTGTCTTTGAGATTTTCCTTCCAAATTTTTAAATATAAATTCTTGTCTATAGTGCTCTTAATAAAGACATGTTTCTCAACTCCAGCAGTACCAATGCAGCCCCAAACCACTATGTTACGCCGCCGTGCTTCACAGTTGGTGATACATTTTTAAGGTCCTATGCGGTGTTCGGATTTCTCCATACTTTCTGTGAGCCATCAGAACCAAAAATGTTGAACTTGGACTCATCACTCCATGGGACATCCCACAACGATTCCGGTTCATTCAAATATTTTTGTGCGAATTACAGCCTTTCAATGCAGTTCGCCAACGAAATTAACGGCTTTCTGCGAGGTGTTCTTGCGTTGTACCCATCCTTATGGATGACATTTCGCACAGTTTGAGGGTCAACAATTTTGCCTGAGCTCCTAAATACTTTCTCTTGTATTTTCGGAGCGGAAATTTTTGGGTTGGCTTTAATTGAACTAACAAATTGCCGTTCCTCCATGTCAGACCTGACCTGGGCTTAACCTGGAGGTTTCTGGAGTCGCCGTATGATTTTATTATAGTTTGCACACTGGAAGCAGGCTTCGGGATTATTCTGACAATAACCCGAGCACCTTTCCGTTCCATGTACAATTTTAATATTAATTTCCGTGTTTCAGGTGGAATTTGGTTTCCTCGTCCCATTCTAACTCTATAAGTTCACCAAATCAAACAAAAACAAGTGAGAAAAGTTATCTTCGGCTTTCCGAAGATGGTATACCCTTGAAAACAAAAAAATTTTCCATACAAAGACTTGTTTTCATATCGGTCGTTTGTATGGCAGCTATATGATATAGTGGTCCGATCCGGACCAAACTTTCACAAATCGTGTATGGCTATGTCAAATGAAAAAAATATTTAATTCGGTTGCGATAGCTTGGAGAAGAAAAAAGTTTTTCATACAAAGACTTGAAATCTGATTGATCGTTTGTATGGCAGCTATATGATATAGTGGTCCGATCCGACCGATTTTTAAACTTGATCTGCATGCAACAAAAATAATGATGTGGTCAAAAATTTAAAACGCTAGCTTTTAAACTACTGTCTATTTTTTGCATAGAAACAGACGGACGGACGGACATGGCTATATCGACTCGGCTGTTGATGCTGATCAAGAATATATGTATATACTTTGGCGGGTCGGAGATGCTTCTTTTAATGCGTTACACATTTCTGGACAAAATTATAATACCCTTTTCAAGGGTATACAAAATTCCAAAAAACACAATAGGCCAATAACCAACTTTAGCGTTTGTAAAGAATCCACGATTACCGTCAGAATTACGAAGAATTTACCAAAAAAAAAAAAATGGTTCTGACGAACGTACGTAAACTTTTTTGGCGCCGTTTTCAGTCATTTTTTTATATTTCAGCTAGTCAGAAGTGTACGAAAGAAGTAAGTTGTTTGAATTTAATATCATAATCATAATTTAATTTTTAAATATATATGTTGAAAAAATGGATCGATTTCTATCAATTTTATTATATATTTTGATCAATAAACATTGATGTTTATGTGTATTCATACAAAAGCAGCGGACAATTGACAATCCTGAAAAATATAGTAAACAAAACCATAGTTTATTTGATCTTACCAAGAGATGAAAGAGATTGGTGCTCATTATGTTTACCAACCATATTTCCCGTTGAAATAGTTTGCTGTTGCAATTGAGAATGTGGAGAGGGTTGTAATTGAGACTGGCCTTGCCCTTGCGAATGCATCTTTGCTCCGATGCTTGGAGTAAACATACATATGCATGCAATTTGATTATATGAAGTACAAAATCAATATCGACCCAACATGAAGTAAAGGGCCCAGTTCCCTTTTAATATTTTAAAGTAACTGATGTAATTATATACAAATTCTGTTTTAATTGATATCGAAAATCGACGCGTCTACTTCAAATATCATCTAATCAGCCGAGTAATATTATTTATACTGATGATAAGATATAAAAATTCTTTTTTTTCTTATCGATAATTATATTTGCCCACTTCGAAACAGTGGTTAATGGAACTAGATTCTTGATTTATAAACGTAAGAGTATAATAAAAATATCAGTACTTATGTTGTTCATGTCCGTTAAGCTAGCGTCGCCTACTTGGTGTCAATGAGGAACAAAAAAATGGTATGTAGTTCTTCTTACATTATTTTACTTATTAGCAAAAAAATGAAATACAATGGAATTTTTAAGCATTAAATGCTCTCCTATTTTTGCAGCTTTAAGCGAGCTCTACCCGCTTTAAATCCCTTTGAAGCTCAGTTTTATTTTCTTTCCAAACACAATTTTGGTTAATTTCTCAGAGCTCTGATGTGGAGTAATATCTAAATGTTTTATTAAAACGCTTCCTATGTTTTAGAGAAAATCTATTAAAAGTGGGTTCAATCTTCTTAACTGCCTATACAAATGTGAAACAAAAATATATTTTCGTTAATTTAAAGATCAGAGACGTTTCACACGTTGATAGATCAGCTTCCCAAATAAGATTGGAGCAAATATTATACTAATTGTTCATTACGAATTGGAAAAATTGAGTTAACAGTCCGCCTTCGACATCGCTTGATAAGAACGGCTCCAACACTTCAACGGGAACTGAATGTTCGATCTGTTTCTGGATCTGGTTCAAAATTAACAGAGAGCTTTAGCCATAGTTCCTTTCCAGACGTTGAACCATTTTCAACAGTATACTGTATGAAAATAATTTTTTTTGAATCGAAAACATAGAATTTCATTTTATTTGATTCCTTACGATTTCTGCAAAAAAATGTTCAACATGGTTTAACAATTCTAGGCTATTATTAGGTCTTTCTGTCTGGTCATTGCCCAACACAAAAGGACGCTTTTCTCGGAATTTTCAGTAATTTTTCGATACTCAGTGATCTACATTATCAGTATGAGCTTAATAACTTAAAAAAAATGCGATAAGGTTATATTTAAAGCGCATCCTCGACGAAGTCAGACGTGTTTTCATCGAGCTCCGTATAAAACCCCCTGATTTTAGTAAAGCGAATAATTAATAACACAAAATAAATACACAAATCGGAAGCGAAAGAGACGCTATTGGCAATGTTAAATTGCTATCCTACAAAACTTTCTGTGTGTGGAATAATAAAGTAAAAAACAAATAGACAACAAACAAATCAATCGTTCTAAAATGAGCCAACGCGAATTGCGCGCTCAGCGGCAAAAAGAGCAAGACGAGCGACGACTCTCCTTGCAGCGGAACAATGCATACGTCACCGTCGTGTCTAACGCCCGCGAGTGCCAAACCACCCACCCGGTCAATGACCTAGCACCTGCAGAAAGCACACGATCGCGGTCTTGCTCACCAATGCTTCTGACTGCACGAAGTGAACCCAAACGCACTGAGAGCGTCTCTCTCACCCTCTCCCCATCCCAAACGGTGTCAAGTTCTTTAACTACCAGTACATTAATCACGATATCTACTGCAACCGCACCTTTAGCAACAACAACTGCAACAACATCAACAACAACTCTATGCTCAATACCGACAGCGGTGTACAATTCCGCTGAATCAACAACAACGAATGCAAAAGCACTCACACCGACTCTTGAAAGCGAAAGCGGACAAGAACCAAAACAAAACAAAAAACTTTGCCAAACAGGGCTGGATCGCTACATCCAAATAAAGCGAAAGCTAAGCCCGCAACACAAGCAGGCTGGTAATCAGCCAAAAATAAATCGCGCCAACGCGCCAAGTTCAAATAGGTTTGCACTACTGGACGACCGTGAAGAGCAGGAACAGGAGCAGAAGAAGATAAAGCCGCCACCAATATACATACGTGAGAAAACCTCAAATGCGCTGGTTAACAAACTAGTTGCAATTATTGGAGAGAATAAGTTCCATGTTATACCTCTTACTAAGGGCAACATCCAAGAAACGAAAGTGCAGACTCAGGATGAGTCTAGCCACCGGTCAGTGACCAAGTACCTAGACGAAGCTGGGAAGAGTTACTATACCTACCAGCTGAAAAGTGCCAAAGGATTGCAGGTTGTCATCAAAGGAATAGAGTCATCCGTGACCTCATCCGAAATTATCGCGGCACTAAAGGAAAAGAACTTCAACGCCAAAACGGTGATCAACATCCTCAACAGGAACAAAGAGCCGCAGCCAATCTTTAAAGTCGAACTGGAGCCATCGAGTCAAAAAAACAACAAAAATGAAGTTCATCCTATATATAAGCTACAGTATTTACTGCACCGAAGAATAACTGTAGAAGAGCCACACAAGCGCAGGCAACCTGTGCAGTGCACCAACTGCCAAGAATATGGACACACCAAAGCGTACTGCACCCTAAAATCCATCTGCGTCGTTTGCAGCGATGCCCACAGGACTGTAAACTGTCCTAAGAATAAAAACGACAGTTCAATTAAGTTATGCAGCAACTGTGGCGAAAAACACACAGCCAACTGGCGAGGATGCATTGTTTACAAGGAACTCAAGAGTCGCCTAAACAAACGAGTGGATTCAGCTCGTAATCGTATCACACCAACAATTCACAAAGAAATGGAACCGACTACAACTAACATACCTTCGTCTGCCAGCCACCGAACAATACCAAACTCTTCCTTTGCAAGTGTACTAAAATCAGGGATCCAAGTACCAACAGCAGCCACCTCCAGCGTCCAGCATAAAATCAACCAAATAAACACACAGAACATGCAACAGCAGCCAATTGGCCTTGAAGCGCTTATGCATTCGATGCAGCAAAGCATGAACAACTTCATAACCTTCATGCAAGAAACTATGCAACAGATTATGAGGAACCAAAACATCCTTATTGAAATGCTCGTTTCCTCTAAATCAGGATAATGACTCCCCTAACAATCGCTACCTGGAACGCTAATGGCGTTTCGCGGCACAAGCTAGAACTCGCTCAGTTCTTAGCCGACAGAAACATTGACGTCATGCTACTCTCAGAGACTCACCTTACCGAAAAGTACAACTTCCAAATACCAGGATATAAATTTTATTTTACGAATCACCCGGATGGCAAGGCCCATGGAGGCACTGGCATACTAATACGATTGCGATTTAAGCACCACTTTCTTGGTAATTGGCAAGAAGACTGCTTACAATGCACCTCTATAAACCTCCAATGCTACAACGGTGCTCTCACTCTGGCTGCTGTCTATTGCCCACCTCGCTTCACAATCTCCGAAGAAAAGTTCACAACACTTTTTGACTCGTTTGGTGAAAGGTTTGTTGCAGCTGGCGATTGGAATGCCAAGCACATGTACTGGGGATCTCGGATAGCGAACCCTAAAGGAAAACAGCTGTACAACGCAATCATTAATCCGCAACGCAAACTAAACTATGTTTCCCCGGGAGCGCCTACATACTGGCCAGCAGATCCCATGAAGCTTCCAGATTTGATCGACTTTGCCATCACAAAAAGGATACCCCAATCCATGATCACAGCTGAGGCACTTCCAGAACTCTCAACTGATCACTGTCCGGTGCTCTTTCATCTCTTGCACCAGCTACAACACATCGAGCGACCGCATAGGCTCACAAGCAACAGGACCAACTGGGCGAGGTACAAAAAATATGTTTGTTCCCATACCGGCTCTTCTAGCCCCCTGGAAACCGAACAAGACATTGATCAACTTACAGATAACATAGAATCAATACTCGTTGCAGCAGCAAAAGCGTCAACTCCACAAGACAATTATGTATGCAGCACAAAGTTCAACAAGACAAGTAGAGATACTGAACTGCTGGTCTCGCAGTGACACGGACAGAGCAAGAGTCTTCGCTGATCATCTTGAAAAAGTATTTAAACCAAATCCAGCCACTAACTCATTTACCCTCCCGCCTTTAACTGCATCTGACTTAGCACCACAAGATCCTATAGAATTTCGGCCAAGCGAGATAACGCAAGTCATTAAAGAGCAACTTAAGACTGGAAAATCGCCTGGCTACGACTTAATAACACCGAAAATGATCATCGAGCTCCCAAAGTGTGCAGTTCTACGAATCTGCTTGCTCTTCAACGCAATTACTAAAATTGGATACTTCCCTCAAAAGTGGAAGAAATCAGTTATTATTATGATCCCTAAGCCTGGGAAAGACAAAACACAGCCATCATCATACAGGCCAATAAGCCTACTTACTTGTCTATCCAAGCTATTCGAAAAAGTGCTGCTACTACGCATCAGCCCCCACCTCAAAACACACAACACACTCCCATCGCACCAATTTGGTTTTCGGGCAAAACACGGAGCCATCGAACAGGTTAACCGCATCACAAACGAAATTCGCACTGCCTTTGAACATCGTGAATATTGCACAGCTCTATTCTTAGACGTTGCACAAGCATTCGATAGAGTATGGCTGGATGGACTTATGTTTAAAATAATCAAACTGCTGCCACAAAACATACATAAGCTTCTAAAGTCGTATCTATATAAAAGAGTGTTCGCGGTTAGATGCAGTTCAAGCACTTCAAACGATTGCATTATAGAAGCCGGAGTGCCTCAAGGAAGTGTTCTGGGCCCAATTCTATACACCCTATACACGGCGGACATCCCAACAAACGACCAGCTAACTATATCCACATTCGCTGATGACACTGCAATACTAAGTCGATCCAGATGCCCAGTAAAAGCTACGATGCAGCTAGCACGCCATCTAACTTGTGTAGAACATTGGCTTGCAGATTGGCGCATACGAGTAAACGAAGAAAAGTGCAAACAGGTAACATTTACCCTAAACAAACAAAGCTGCCCGCCCTTGGTAATGAACCACACGCGCATCCCACAAGCCGATTACGTTACATACCTAGGCATTCATCTGGACAAGCGGCTCACCTGGCGGAAACACATAGAGGCCAAGACGACGCACCTCAGACTAAAAGCACGGGATCTACACTGGCTTATAAACGTCCGCTCTCCCCTAAGCTTGGAGTACAAAGTCCTCCTTTATAACTCCGTCTTAAAACCCATATGGACCTATGGCTCCGAGCTATGGGGCAACGCATCGAGAAGCAACATCGACATAGTCCAGCGAGCACAGTCTAGGATCCTGAGAATCATTACTGGAGCTCCATGGTATCTTCGGAACGAGAATATACACAGGGACTTACAAATAAAACTTGTCATAGAGACAATAGCTGAGAAAAAAGTTAAATATAATGAAAAACTAGCCTCACATCCAAATCCTCTTGCAAGAAAACTTACTCGAGTATGCAGCCAAAGCCGACTGCACCGGAACGACCAACCAGCCCAGCGTTAAATTTGTTAGGCCACACAGCACGAATCATTTCATAAAATGATATTTAGTTAGCTTAGAATAAGATTTGAAAACTTATTGTTAGACTTTTAAGTAAAAGGGAAGATTCAATAAATAAGGAAAAACATTGGAAAAAAAAAAAAAAAGGTTTCCGAACGCCGATCGAAGCTGTCGTGTTTTATTAATCGCTCCGCCAATAATTCTCTGATTTATTAGCAAAAAGGCAAAAAAAATATGTATTTAGTTAAAAAACGCGTATAGACACTTATAAGACCTTATGCTTAGCTGTGACTAATACACATTAAAATGTCTCCGCCCGCCCCGTCATACTGGACAAAGAGATAAAAAAACGTTCACTAAATTGGGCTCTTAACCGATCGATGAAATGCATATATGTACCTCTTCTTACTCACCCCTATGCCACTCATCTTGCCGAACACCAATTGGAATTCTCAGTCGTCGAATAGTCGGCAAGAAGTTTCCTGCAAGTAAGCATAAAAATGTCGGCTGGGTACAAAAACAAATTTGGCAACAGCGACGTCTTTACACCGTACCTCACCACCGGCTTAAACATATTGGTCCCGTCATTAAAAGCCAAAAATTCACCAAAACGCGCCATGCTACAAACTGGTATGGATAGTTACAGTAAGCAAAAAAAATTTAAGTACACCGTGGTTTTTTAACTAAAACAAAAAGGAAAAATTCAAAATGTTATTCAGTTTTTTAGATAATATATTTAAAAACTTAAAAATATTTCTTTTTACTATTTTAAATGAATTAACGGGTAATAAAAAAAACAATTTCATAAAAATAATCCATAATTTGAGGCCAAAAAAGTTTAAGTACACTTTGGAAAATCATAAATTCTATAGTGTTAATATTTGGTAGGACCTCCTTTTTGCGGCAATAACTGCTTGGAGGCGACGCTGCATAGTGTGCACCAACACATGTGTCCTTTTCTGATATCTTGTCCCTCTCAGACTGCAACACTGTCATTAGGGACTCCTTTGATGTTATTTTGTGCTTCCTTATCCTTTTGTCCCACAAATTTCAAATGTGCTCAATAGGATTGAGGTCATGAGACTGTGGAGGTGTATGCAATTGCTTGCAGTTGTAGAGCAGCCACTCCTTGACCAGATATGACGTATGTTTTGGGTCGTTATCGTGCTGAAATAGAAATGTCTTCATTAGAGCTCGATCTTTGAGATTTTCCTTCCAAATTTTTTAATATAAATTCTTGTCTATAGTGCTCTTAATAAAGACATGTTTCCCAACTCCAGCAGTACCAATGCAGCCCCAAACCACTATGTTACGCCGCCGTGCTTCACAGTTGGTGATACATTTTTAAGGATCTATGCGGTGTTCGGATTTCTCCATACTTTCTGTGAGCCATCAGAACCAAAAATGTTGAACTTGGACTCATCACTCCATGGGACATCCCACAACGATTCCGGTTCATTCAAATATTTTTGTGCGAATTACAGCCTTTCATTGCAGTTCGCCAACGAAATTAACGGCTTTCTGCGAGGTGTTCTTGCGTTGTACCCATCCTTATGGATGACATTTCGCACAGTTTGAGGGTCAACAATTTTGCCTGAGCTCCTAAATACTTTCTCTTGTATTTTCGGAGCTGAAATTTTTGGGTTGGCTTTAATTGAACTAACAAATTGCCGTTCCTCCATGTCAGACCTGACCTGGGCTTAACCTGGAGGTTTCTGGAGTCGCCGTATGATTTCATTATAGTTTTATAGTTTTCACACTGGAAGCATGCTTCTGGATTATTCTGACAATAACCCGAGCATCTTTCCGTTCCATGTACAATTTTAATATTAATTTCCGTGTTTCAGGTGGAATTTGGTTTCCTCGTCGCATGCCGACTCTCTAACTTCACCAAATCAAACGAAAAAAATTCCAAATCACAATAGTGCAAGAACCAACTTCAGCGTTTGTAAAGAATTCACGATTACCGTCGTATATGGTGAAAAAATGGATCGATTTCTATAAATTTTATTATATATTTTGATCAATAAACATTGATGTTTAAAGTGTACTTAAACTTTTTTTGCCCACTGTATGTAAATTTAAGGCGAATGCTTATCCTGCAACAGAAAAAAGGCATTATAAAGAGTGAATTTTCAGCTATTATCTTCTTGGCAAAACTAGTTTAAGCAGTTGACGCACGGTACGTGATTTGTATCAATGAATTAATGTGAAACATCTTCATTTTGGTCGATAATTCAACCAAGAATCGTCTTACAAACGAATAACGCTTGCAAATTATTGAATTTTAATATCAAAATGCCTGCTCTGTTAAGAAAGTTCACGGCGCACTTCTTCCATTTAGCGACGAAGCTCATTTTTGGCTTAATGGGTGAAAATGAGTAGAATTGTCGATTTTGGAGTGAAGATCAGCCAAAAACATTGCAAGAGCTACCAATGCATCCAACAAAAGGCACAGTTTGGTGCGGTCTATGGGCTGGTGGCATCATTGGACCGTACTTCTTCAAAGATGATGCGAATCGTTACATAACTGAAAATGCACGAGCTTGAGTTATGATATGTGGTTCAACAAGACGGTGCCACATGCCACACAGCACGCGTAACAATAGACCTTTTGACAGACCAGTTCGGTGAGCATTTTATTTCACGTTCGGGATCGGTCAATTGGCCGCTTCGATCGTGCGATTTTTTGTGGGGTTATGTTAAATACAATGTCTATATAGTGAAATAGTTCATATATTTTTTATTGAGAGAATAGTTTCACCAAGATTTTTATTTAACTTCTTTATTCGGATATCAGCTTAAGACTGAATTCTTGGTTAAAAAAACTGAATTGAATTGTGTGTTTTTTATATAATTTTGTATCGACGAGTAAAATAATTAAGCAAAATATAAATATTATTACAATTACATAAAGTGTCGTATTATTCTCTAAAATTAACTTTAGAACATCATTATGTATTATCATAAACTTTATCTTTGTTACATTAAATGGTGAATATAGTGGTGTTAGGTCAATTTCTAGACTTAATGAATTTTCGCTTAAAATAAAATATTCAATCTTAACTCCACATTGTTTTATTCTTATAAATTTGTTTCCATTTATTTTTATATCGGTATTTAATTTCATGTAAGTATTACATTTTGTTCGACACATTGATAAAAATAGGATTCTTGGGCTTAATGATATTTTTAATACATGTATTGCTTACTTATTTGTTGTCGTGATTATAAATTTTATTTTTGTTTCCAAAATATAATTGTTTCTCTGAATAGTCCAATTAATATCCATTATGGTCGGGATAGGGAACTATATTAATTGTGTTAACTAGTATATGATTAATAGGAATGTGTGAGACAAGCAATAATTCGTTATTTTTATGATAAATCCAAGCGGATATTTTGATTGCAAGTATATTTTGAAACCGTTTTCTAACTTGTCATAATTTATTAGCTTCGGATAAAACAGTCCAAGTTTCATGTGAAAGTTGCATTTCCATTTCTATGTGTTCTATGTACTCATTAAATTGCATAAGTTCATAAACTATTGTGTCAATACTATTTCGGTTATATTGGTAGTGACAAAATCTCTGCATTCTTTCATTCAATAAATTAATGAAATCATTGAATAAATGGAGTTGAATTGAATTTTCTGCAATTGAATCTAATTGTTTGCTTATTTGTACTCGATTATTTCCATCGAGTGTACCAAAAAGAAATTTAAGGGATGAACCTATTATGTCAAACAATCCTCGCTTCGGCCTTCCATTTAATTCTTTCATCAACTTATACAAATATGAGGGGTTTTATTATAATTCTTTTAATTTTATTAGTATTCAAGAAGAATTATTATAGAACACCGTTGTCTTAATCGTCGTCTCATTGTCGCCCTCGCAGCCACATAGGCAAAACGCACAGCTTCCATCTTCAACAAGCACACAAAAACTCTGATGCCGTCGTGCAGCACGTCGCTCTCGTAGTGTTGCGCTCGTGCTCCACGTTGATCGTTGTCTTTGTGAATTCGCCACCTTCTTCAGTCTTTTCTCCTTGTTCTCATTGTCGTTGGCTAGGGATCAGCTGTTTCATACTAGTGGAATTTGGATAAACAGCCAAAAATCAATCCCACATTTGGCCATTCTAACTAAGCATTCGACCCGAATGCCTTTCGTCATCGCTGTCTTCGTTACCAATCGGCCATGGCTTCATGTATTCCGCGCGCGTTGCTAACTTCTTTGGTCCATCGCTACTTTTTGGAAATCATAGGCGTTGTTGTACTTCACCTTTACAACTTTATAAGGCCTCAAAAACTTAGGTTTCAGCTTTAGATCACTACCAAACTGGGTACGTTTAATAGCTATAAGGTCGCAAACATTATATACCCTTGTTTGCTTGCATTCTGCAGCTTCAGTATCTGAGTCTTCGCCTTCATTCGTAACTCGCTGCGTTCTTCGTTGCTCCGGCCTCTTTATTTATCAAGTCTCGTATCTGAAGATCATCCTTTTTCTTATTTTGACACCAACCAGTAGCTCAAAGTGCATCGTATCAATGATTCTGGTAAATGTTGAGTTAATCGCTTGCTGCATTGTTGACTTTACGATACCATTTCGTGGGGTCATCGACACTTAACATTAAGAGTACTGAAATTATAATAGAATTTAGTCGCTCAATCTGTCCGTTTACCCTTGGCAAGCCAGTAGACGTTTTCACTAGCTTTATTCCCTCGTCGTCGCAATATTTAACAAAGTCTTGCGATGTAAATACCAAGCCTCTAACCGAAATAATGAATGCTAGGTCTGCAAATTTAACACTTTGGTTGCTGAGCTTCACAGTCACCTCGATTGCTGTGGTTGACTTTGTTGGAGAGAGCAAGCAAAATTTCGTAAAGGAATCGATTACACCCAAAATGTGTTTGTAGTCCTTATCCGTTGACTCAAGCGGACCCAAAAAGTCAATATGGTATGTAAACAATGGGACGTCTTTTTTTTGCGATCCGTTAAATGCATGAAATACGGCACTCGATACATTTTTAATGTTGTCTTCAACATGTGGTATAAAAAATTCTCGGCAAATTAACTCCTTTGTCTTCTACCAGCAAAAAGACCCCTGTCATTGGCACTGCTTATGATTCGATTTTGCATTTCCTTTGGCACTACTACTAGCTCATCGTCACCTACTTGTTTGTACAGCATACCTGTTTTTAAAAAATAGTCATCGTATGTCTTATTTTCATCGCTTAAAACTTCTTTGATGGCTCTAATCTTTCGTCGCATGCTTGCCCATCTTTCAAAGCAGTACCTATGTTATCTTCAATTATAAGCATCACTGGATACCGGCTGAGAGCATCGACATGCTTTATTCTCCCGCCATATCGATGTTCAACTGTATAGTCCAGCGAGCCACCCTGGTGCATAAAAAACGTTAAAAACAACACACAAACGACGTCCATTTTCTGCAACTGGTTTGTGTAAAAATCAGTTTTTCAAATCGATTGTACTGCAGAGTTTTGCCTCTTGCAGACGATCTAACTGATCCTCAAAGAGTGGTAATAGGAAATGATCTTTTACAATTACCGTGTTAATTATGCGATAATCTACACAACCTTGCCAAACCGTCGTGCTTTTGTACGATTACTATAGGACTTGTTAACTCGGATGTTGACTCTTCAATTATGTTCATCAAAACTACGCGTTTCCGTAAAAGCTATTCTGCATGAACGTGAAAAAAGGCGATTCTTCATTTAGCACAATTCGCATTTCTACATGGAGTGTTTTTGTTTGACTTGACTGGTTCATAGCTTGAAATTAGCTCACTCACCTTTTGCTTAGCATTTTCGCTCGCAGCCTCGTCAATGTCAAACAACTCTTTGTCTACTTTAACACAAATGTTTAGAATATTTTGTTCGTTGATGATTTCTTTTCGCACTTGTAAGACATTACAATTGAAAACAATCTCTGCGTATAAACATAGGTCTTTTCCGATATTTAATTGCATATCAAGGAATTTGATTGGGACGATATAAAAATCTAATATATAATATAATCCTCTTCATTAATCAAATTGTCCAGTTGGTTTGTGCAATTGGTTTTTTTGAGTCGCGGTCAATACCGAATCCAATTCAAACAATATTGCGGCTTGCTTATTCCACACATGCCCTTTTTTACCACAGTGGTATCATTTCACCTATTTTTCGCGTCTTTGTTTACATTCTGTTTTTTTTCTGCCTTTTCCTGAAAGGCTCTGCTTCTCCTTTGCATTCATTGAGTTAATGAGTTTAAAACAAAATCAACAACATAGCTTCAATGCTTCAAAGTAAAATATATAATACATTTTGATTAATATAGGAACTTCATGTTCGGATTTCATTATCCAGTAATTAAATAATTTTTTTTTTTTTTTTTTTTTGTTATTCAAGTAGACTCAATTTTTGTCTTAGAAGCAGGAATCTGGCCGATGGCAATGGTTTCGTCATTATATCCGCCAGTTGCAAATCTGTGGGAATATAGTTAGTATTATAGTACTAACTAGTACTAGTACTATAGTTGGTATAGTTAGGAGTTAGTTTCTTTTCAATTTGCTCTCTAGTAAAATGGTATTTAATATCAATATGGTTTGTTCGCTTGTGGTAAGTTGAATTATTGGCAATGCTAATACAACCTTGGTTATCTTCTAAAAAGTCTATTGGTTTATTCAAAATGAATAAAATAAATGATTTTAGCCATAATGCTTCACGTATACTTTCAAAGAGTGCCATATATTCTGCTTCTGTTGATGAAGCTGCAACTGATTTCTGTTTCATGGTACTCTAACATATTAAACAGGATTCAAATATTTCAAAAATAAAACCAATTGTACTTCTTCTGTCTACTTCACACCCAGCCCAATCAGAATCTACATATCCAACAATAATATTATCAAAACTATCATTTCTCACAAAAGTCAACTTCAAATCAATAGTACCCTTCAGGTATCTCAAAACCCTCTTAAGGTTTTGCCATAGTTCTTTATTATTACTATTGGTGTACCGACTCAATATGCTTATGGATGTACTCAAATCTGGCCGAGTACATAACATAACATACATCAAACAGCCGATCAAGCTCCGACATGGTGCGTTGCATGTTTCCTCTGATTGCAATGCTGCATAGTCAAGTTTATTTGGCAGAGGCGTACTTACTGGCTTACAATCCTCCATATTAAATTTTCTTAAAATGCTTTGAGTATAAGCTGATGGACTTAAACTTAATATGTTTTCATTTCTTTTTTTGATTTGTCATTGTGTTTATGTTTTTTGTTGCTATGACCACATCGTCTACATATAAAAAAATATGTATATTTTCTGGCATGTCTCCTTTATCTATTAAGTAAATGCAGCGATCTACTCCACTGTTGACAAAGCCAATTTCTTTCAATACACCTTCGAATACTTAAAACCAGCATCTAGCTGCTTGCTTAAGGCAATAAATTGCCTTATTCAATTTACAAACTGTATTCTGCCTATGTATTAAGCCTTCAGGAATTTTCATATATATTTCCTCTTTCAAAACTCCGTTTAAAAACGCTGTCTTTACATCCATTTGATGTATTTCATATTGGTTAGAAAGTGCTAAGATAAATCGGAAACTAGATTTTCGCGCAACTGGTGCAAAGGTTTCGTCATAGTCTGTCAAATATTCTTGAGTAAAGCCATGTGCCACTAACCTAGCCTTATACTTTACCAAATTACCAAACTCATCTTGCTTTACTGTGAACACCCACTTGCAGTCAACAATGTTTTTGTTTATTGGTCTTTTTACTAGGTGTTTACCAAATGTTATTTTCTAAATTAGAATCTAATTCATCACAAACAGCTTTCTCCCAGAAAACTCTGTCATCGCGGTGTTTAATTTCTTCAAATGTACCGGGTATGTCATTGAAACATACGTATGCATTCAATAAATACTTTTCCATCTATAAGATATATAAGATAGTCTATATGTTATATATAATATATATAGATAGATAATAGATATAGATATATAAGATATATATATGTTGGAGCGCTGGTTTTTATATTTTGCAGACTAGTGTAGTTCTAATATTTTGTTGACCAGTGACACCATGGCGGCTTGTGCCTGCGTACGCGCAGCATTTCCATGGAATGGTAAAGGCATGGCAACAGATAGGGATAGACTCTGTTGCTGAGTGAGGTCTGATCGCTGGCCGCGGACTGAGAGAGAGAGAGAGCTTTGAGTGAAAAGAATGAGTGTGAGGTCTGGTCAGGCTCGGAGCTCTCGAAGGAGCTCAGTTCTTATAGCGGCATTGAGACGAGCAGAACTTGCTGTGCCTTTGAAGGAATGGTGCAGGGATGGATGCTACAATTGATGCTTCTCCGACATATATATATAAGATATAAGATAGTCTATAGGATATTTTAGGTCTATCTTTAATCCGTTTTCTTCATTCCCTATACTCGAATTTTGTAATATGTCACCAAAATCATCAACTGGATCGGCATTCTCTGGATTTGTGGAATTTTCACTAGTCTGCTTGTCTGATTCAAGATTATCAGACTTCTCATGTATAGACTCTTCTATACTTTGGTTATCATTTGTATCCAACAAACAAGAGTCTTCAACCTGATCTGTATTTTAAAGTTCAGATAATATGTCTTGCGATTGCTTGACACTATCATCTCCAGATCTAGTATGAAACATATTAGTTTCATCCACCCTAGCTGTCATAAATTTCCTTGATTCTACATTCCACAATTTTAACCCGTTTGGTTCATATCCAACAAGGATACATTTTATTGATTTTTCATCAAATTTTCGCTTTCTTACTTTATTCAGTACATAGGCAGTTGAACAAAATATCGTAAAATATTTCAAAACTGGTTTCTTGTCATGCCATATTTCATAAGGTGTTTTCTTCATATTTTTCCAATGTTTTGCTTATTTATTGAATCTTCCCTTTTACTTAAGAGACTAACAATAAGTTTTCAAATCTTATTCTAAGCTAACTAAATATCATTTTATGAAATGATTCGTGCTGTGTGGCCTAACAAATTTAACGCTGGGCTGGTTGGTCGTTCCGGTGCAGTCGGCTTTGGCTGCATACTCGAATAAGTTTTCTTGCAAGAGGATTTGGATGTGAGGCTAGTTTTTCATTATATTTAACTTTTTTCTCAGCTATTGTCTCAATGACAAGTTTTATTTGTAAGTCCCTGTGTACATATATTCCCGTTCCGAAGATACCATGGAGCTCCAGTAATGATTCTCAGGATCCTAGACTGTGCTCGCTGGAATATGTCGATGTTGCTTCTCGATGCGTTGCCCCATAGCTCGGAGCCATAGGTCCATATGGGTTTTAAGACGGAGTTATATAGGAGGACTCCAAGCTTAGGGGAGAGCGGACGTTTATAAGCCAGTGTAGATCCCGTGCTTTTAGTCTGAGGTGCGTCGTCTTGGCCTCTATGTGTTTCCGCCAGGTGAGCCGCTTGTCCAGATGAATACCTAGGTATGTAACGTAATCGGCTTGTGGGATGCGCGTGTGGTTCATTACCAAGGGCGGGCAGCTTTGTTTGTTTAGGGTAAATGTTACCTGTTTGCACTTTTCTTCGTTTACTCGTATGCGCCAATCTGCAAGCCAATGTTCTACACAAGTTAGATGGCGTGCTAGTTGCATCGTAGCTTTTACTGGGCATCTGGATCGACTTAGTATTGCAGTGTCATCAGCGAATGTGGATATCGTTATCTGGTAGTTTGTTGGGATGTCCGCAGTGTATAGGGTGTATAGAATTGGGCCCAGAACACTTCCTTGAGGCACTCCGGCTTCTATAATACAATCCTTTGAAGTGCTTGAACTGCATCTAACCGCGAACACTCTTTTATATAGATAAGACTTTAGAAGCTTATGTATGTTTTGAGGCACCAGTTTGATTATTTTAAACATAAGTCCATCCAGCCATACTCTATCGAATGCTTGTGCAACGTCTAAGAATAGAGCTGTGCAATATTCACGATGTTCAAAGGCAGTGCGAATTTTTGTTGTGATGCGGTTAACCTGTTCGATGGCTCCGTGTTTTGCCCGAAAACCAAATTGGTGCGATGGGAGTGTGTTGTGTGTTTTGAGGTGGGGGCTGATGCGTAGTAGCAGCACTTTTTCAAATAGCTCGGACAGACAAGTAAGTAAGCTTATTGGCCTGTATGATGATGGCTGTGTTTTGTCTTTCCCAGGCTTAGGGATCATAATAATAACTTATTTCTTCCACTTTTGAGGGAAGTATCCAATTTTAGTAATTGCGTTGAAGAGCAAGCAGATTCGTAGAACTGCACACATTGGGAGCTCGATGATCATTTTCGGTGTTATTAAGTCGTAGCCAGGCGATTTTCCAGTCTTAAGTTGCTCTTTAATGACTTGCGTTATCTCGCTTGGCCGAAATTCTATAGGATCTTGTGGTGCTAAGTCAGAAGCAGTTAAAGGCGGGAGAGTAAATGAGTTAGTGGCTGGATTTGGTTTAAATACTTTTTTAAGATGATCAGCGAAGACTCTTGCTCTGTCCGTGTCACTGCGAGACCAGCTTCCGGTAGAGTTACGGAGGGGTACAACCGTTTCTGTTGGTGCCTGTAGGTTCCTGTGGCTTTTCCACAACGAGTTCTTTGTGCCTGTGGGCGTGAGATTCTCGATGTACCTTAGTTGTGCGTCCGCTTCTTCTTTCTTAAGCGCATTGGTAAGTCTGCGAAAAGCTGCGTTTAGTCTACTCTTTGCGCCAGATGATCTGTAGCATATTGGACTAATCTACCCTAACAATACAATAAATGATTGGGTATAACTTAGCGTCAATACATTGTGACACTTTGTCATAATAAATATAAATATACAAATATACAAAAAGACCACCAAAAAACTACGTAAGCACTCCAGAGCCCCAGTAATACGATCTAACGCTTATACATAAGCCGATCGCGGAGCGTGGGAATGCTGAGCATGCACTTTGCAGCTCAAGTGGTCAATGCCTTCTGCAAACATATGTATATGTATAAATGTAAGTAAGAATACATAGATATAAGCAATGTATGTGCGGGTTAACTGAACCCAACTTCAGCACACTCTGATCATTAAAATAAAGAACCTCGAACAGAGCAGAAGCTCTAGAACATGGCGACCGTGACAGGACAGTAGCTTCCAAAAAATAATTTTTAAAAGAAAAACTGAGAGCACAGCCGGGAAAGTTGAAGCAGCAGCAGTATCAGAAACGTCGTGCATAGCCAGAAATTTTTTACTGTCAATATATTCAGAAACGTTTCACGAAGAATTCTATGCTACAAGAAGTTATTATTATTAACTAAAAACATAATAATTGATGGCGGAAGAGCCACAATTCTCAAACGCACAGCCCACGACACAAAGGGACTTGCCAACGTTGGAAGAAGCTCTGCAGCAAAATCCTGCAGATGGACCACGCCCACTCACAATAGCTGAGTACCGGGCAAGGCAGGAAAGAAAGGAACCGAAGAAGCACAAACGCTCCGGAAAAAGGGTAAAGCTACTTAGGCAACGCCGACTGGTTAAGGAAATGACCCAGTTGGCCAGAGACGAGGCATCCCGACAACGCTACAAAGAGCGTCTTGAGGACATCGAAAGCAGGATTTCGTAAGGTGCGAAACAACGCAAACGGGCTGCATAAATAAATGCCAATGCCCCAATTTGCCTTAATTTTAATTTCTAAACCCAAGCCGATGCGGGAAACCGCTGCTTGAAAAACACGAATATCTGTTAGGCTTTTTACTAACAATGCGGTTGGACAATTTTTTTTTATATTGTAAATAAATATGTGAGCCAACCACATTTATTAACAACTAATATTTCCACATCTCCGCTACTGAGTATATATATTTATTCAGCTGCAAAAAAATTTTTTTTTTAATGACAGAACAATTTTTATCTTCATTAAACGTAAACATTTTTTTATTTTTGATTTTCTAGAAGAATAAATTAATATCATAATAATGAGAAAAAACTCATAAATAGAAAATCTCATTTTTTTTCTTCTCCTTCAAAAAAAAAAACGTTTCATTGAAAATAAACAAAAAAAAAAATGGGATGGTTTAGCGATTCTAGTGAGGCAAAGGACAATACTGCCAACGTAGTTAATAACGTAAAAATTATAGATCACACAGACGATATAAATGCGTTGTGGATCTTATTGCTGATCATTACAATAGTACTACTTCTACAATATCTGCTTACAATTTATGTTAAGCATAACAAGATCATCAAAAGACGTTATATAAATAGGGCAAATCGTTTAGACCAGATTTAAAAAAAAAAAAAATAATATGGATTAGAAGAAAGCTTAATAAAAACTTTTTTTTTACGACAAGAATGGAATGGAGCGAAATAGCGATACGAATAGACGAATTTCGTTTCAGGTTCGATAAGTCTTATAAATGTATCAATAGAGACGCAGTAATAAAATCCGAAACTTTGAAAAATCATATAGAGATATTAGTAGGTGAATATAATAATATAGTTACATTAGTAAATAAATATGCAAATAGGCTCACATCTGAACATAATAACAAATGTTTAAGGGTTATAAAATCCCTAAACACAAGATTAAATAACATCAGAAAAAGAAGGCATATTCTGATAGATGTACCAGAAAGTCTAAGTCAATTGGTTGAATTCAACACAGACCAGTTCAAAGAACTAGACGAATCTGTTCAATCAAGCGGCGCTGAGTCCGATAGTGACATTGAAACGCTAGAAGGAAGCGACCGAATTGAATTTAAATCTGAACCAATAACAATTTCTGAAATGGCACAGACATTGATTAAATTTATCAGGCTAGCCACATCTCTGATACCAGAGTTTGATGGTAAACCAGAAAATCTACAAAGTTTTTTGGATGCTCTAGGTCTACTAGATAGCTTAAAGAGCACACATGAAACGACAGCAATAAGCCTAATAAAAACTAAACTTAAAGGCCATGTAAGAAACCTTATAAGTAATGAGGAGACGATTGCTGCAATCATTACCCAACTGTCAAGTGCAGTAAAAGGAGAATCGGTAGAAGTGATATCTGCCAAGCTTCTGAATCTACAACAGAGAAATAAAACGGCTAACCAATACACCCAAGAGGTGGAGAAACTGACAAAGGCCCTTGAAGGTGCCTATATCAGTGAAGGTCTCAGCCAATCCTTAGCAAATAAATACAGCACTACAACAGCTGTAAAAGCAATGACACATAATTGCTCAATTGATAAGGTAAAACTTATCATGCAAGCAGGCACATTCACAAACATGAATGATGCCATCTCCAAATTTGTAAACAGTTGCACAGAGATAACAGGTCAAGGTAACACTGTACTCTATTATCGACGAGGTGCAAATAATTATAATAGAGGCGCCCGGGGTTATAATCGTGGAAGAAATAACTACCACAACAATTACAACCGAGGCAGCAATAACAACAATAATAATAACTATAATAACCGTGGAGGTAGACGAGGCCAAAACCAAGGGAGAGGCCGCGGAAACTACAACCATGGTAATAATAATAATAGCAGTGTGAGAATCGCGCAAAATACGTCGGAAAACTAACAGAACCCTTTGGGAAACAACCAATAAATGTAAAAGTTCATTCCATCAATTATAGTCTTAATATATTCGTAACCTTCTATAATCATTCAACTGAAAATAAACTAACATTTCTCATAGATACTGGTGCAGATATCTCACTTTTGAAAGTAAATTCTGATAACTTCATAATTCAAAATGAAAAAATAATAAACATCGAAGGCATAGGCCAAGGTGTGATAAAGTCTCAAGGAACAACCTTAATAGAACTCTAATCAACAAAATATATTATTCCACATGAATTTCATTTGGTAAACCCAAATTTTGCAATACCATGTGATGGAATAATAGGCATTGATTTTATAAAGAAATTCAATTGTCAACTAGATTTCAAACCAAGTGAAGACTGGTTTATAATTAGACCCCAAAATTTAAATTATCCAATCTATGTTCCGATAACATATAGCGCTGACAACAATACAGTTCTTCTGCCAGCCAGATCACAAGTTAATCGGAAAATAGACATTAATGTTGTAAATGATTTCATATTTGTTCCTAATCAAGAAATACACAGTGGGATTTATGTTGCAAATACAATAGCAGCAACCAAACATGTATACGTTCGACTTCTAAATACAACTAATTTCGACCAAGTGGTCAAAGTAAATAAAATACAATATGAAAATCTAAAAGATTATGACATTCATAATACCAACACTGGAAATAGAAGCGAACAAATACTTTCAAAACTAAAGAAAAATTTTCCAGACCAATTTAAAAATCAATTAACAGAATTATGCACACAGTATAGTGATGTGTTCGGACTGGAAACCGAACCAATATCAACAAATAATTTTTATAAACAAACATTAAGACTTAAAGATGATGAACCCATTTATATAAAAAACTATAGAAGCCCGCATAGCCATATTGAGGAAATTCAAAAACAAGTAGGGAAATTAATAAGCGACAAAATCGTCGAACCGTCTGTATCTGAATATAACAGCCCACTCTTGCTAGTTCCAAAAAAATCATTACCAAATTTACAAGAGAAAAAATGGCGATTTTGACTATCATCAAATAAACAAAAAACTTCTTTCTGACAAATTTCCAGTCCCTAGAATTGATGACATTTTAAATCAACTAGGTCGAGCTAAATACTTTTCATGCCTTGACTTGATGTCAGGTTTCCACCAAATAGAACTTGAGGAAAACTCTAGGAATATAACATCCTTTTCAACGAGCAATGGCTCATATCGCTTCACGCGATTACCATTTGGTCTTAAAATAGCACCAAATTCATTTCAGAGGATGATGACTATATCATTCTCGGGATTAGAACCCTCTTAGGCATTCCTTTACATGGATGACTTAATGGTGATAGGATGTTCCGAAAAACACATGATTAAAAACTTAACTGACGTTTTTAATGTATGTAGGAAATATAACCTAAAGTTGCATCCAGAAAAATGTTCATTTTTCATGCACGAAGTGACATTCCTAGGTCACAAATGCACAGACAAAGGAGTATTGCCAGATGACAAGAAATATGACGTCATCAAAAATTATCCTGTCCCTCATGATGCGGACAGTGCGAGACGATTTGTAGCATTCTGCAACTATTATCGTCGATTTATAAGGAACTTCGCCGACTATTCACGGCACATAACTAGATTATGTAAAAAGAATGTCCCTTTTGAATGGTCAAGCGAATGCCAGAACGCATTCGAATACCTTAAAGAAAATCTTATGCACCCCACACTATTACAATATCCTGATTTTCGCAAAGAATTTTGCATTCTAACGGATGCTAGTAAACAAGCTTGCGGAGCGGTTCTAACTCAGAACCGTGACGGGATTCAGCTCCCAATAGCTTATGCATCACGTTCATTTACAAAAGGAGAAAGCAATAAGAGTACAACGGAACAAGAACTAGCGGCAATTCATTGGGCAATTACCCATTTTAGACCATACATTTATGGCAAACATTTCACTATTAAAACGGACCACAGACCATTAACGTACCTATTTTCTATGACTAATCCCAGTTCTAAATTAACTCGCATGCGGCTAGAGCTTGAAGAATACGACTTCACAGTAGAATACCTAAGGGGGAAAGATAATTTTGTAGCAGACGCACTCTCACGTATAAATATAAAGGAACTCAAAGACATGCAACATAAAGTCCTGAAAGTCACTACCAGGCAACAAAGTAGACAAGAAAACTGTACAGTAACAAATAAGGAACTATTGCCTAGGCAAAGTATCCAAAATGTATCTAAGCCCAACGTACACGAAGTCATAACAAATGATGAAGTACGAAAAGTAGTGACCTTGCGAATAACTGAATCTATTTGTTTACTAAAACGAGGAAATAAAGTTATTGCAAGAATTGATGTTGACGATTTATATACCAATGGAATTTTTGATTTAGGTCAGTTCTTCCAAAGGCTTGAAATGCAAGCCGGTATACTAAAAATCAGCCAACTCAAATTGGCACCGAGTGAAAAAATCTTTGAAACCATTTCAATAGATAATTTCAAAAATATGGGCAATATAAAATTGAAATTATTAAGAGTAGCGCTACTCCAACCGGTGACCATTATAAAAACTGAAAAATAGATACAATCGATACTGTCTACATATCATGACGATCCAATTCAAGGAGGTCATACAGGCATTACAAGAACGCTAGCGAAAATAAAAAGACACTATTATTGGAAAAATATGACTCGTCATATAAAAGAGTACATACGTAGATGTCATAAATGCCAAATGTCAAAAACAACGACACATACAAAGACCCCAATGACTCACACAGAAACCCCAACAAATGCTTTTGATATAGTGATAGTGGACACAGTTGGTCCACTACCGAAATCAGAATATGGCAACGAATACATCGTCACACTAATATGTGATTTGACGAAGTATCTAGTAACCATACCTGTTGCGAATAAGAGCGCAAATACTGTCGCAAAAGCTATATTCGAAAATGTTATACTAAAGTACGGTCCAATGAAGACGTTCATTTCGGACATGGGTACCGAGTATAAAAACAATGTAATTCAAGATATGTGTAAATATATGAAGATTGAAAATCTTACATCCACTGCATATCACCACCAGACTTTAGGGACAATCGAACGAAGTCATAGAACATTCAATGAATACATTCGTTCATACATCTCTGCAGATAAAACTGATTGGGACGTTTGGATTCAATACTTTACATATTGTTTCAACACAATACCATCAGTCAGGCATAATTATTGTCCATATGAACTAGTCTTTGGAAGATTACCAAGGCAGTTCGCAAATTTTAATAAAACAGATAGAATAGAACCACTATATAATATAGAAGATTACTTAAAGGAAATAAAATTTAGATTAGAAATAGCATATAAAAGAGCTAGACTTATGTTAGAAAAAACTAAGTCTTATAGAAAACAACTTTATGATAAGACAACTTCAGATTTTCAATTAAAAATAGGAGATAAAGTTATACTAAGGAACGAATCGGGTCATAAGTTAGATCCAGTATATCTAGGCCCTTATACTGTTGAAACCATAGAAGACAGAGATAACATAGTAATTAGAGATACAAAACAAAAGAAGCAAAAAGTACATAAGGATAGACTAAAAATATATAATCAATGAAACGTTTCATTTCACTTAAGAAAAGGTCTGATCAACCTCAAAACAAAAAAAAAAAAAAACAAAAAAAAGAACCACAAAAAAAAAAAAAAAATTTTAATTATTTTTCCTTCTAAGAAAGTTAAACATAAATCCAAAAATATCGTAATTCAACATAAATTTTTTGTATTATTCTGTCATTATACAAAAATGCTTTGAGACAAAACATTGCTAATAATAAATAAGAAAAATCAATATCAAAAAAATTTTTCCTTTCTAAACACAATATTAATATTGAGAACTAAATGACTACATATATTACGTCATTTCTTTAAAAATGCAGGTGTAGCATATTGGACTAATCTACCCTAACAATACAATAAATGATTGGGTATAACTTAGCGTCACTACATTGTGACACTTTGTCATAATAAATATAAATATACAAATATACAAAAAGACCACCAAAAAACTACGTAAGCACTCCAGAGCCCCAGTAATACGATCTAACGCTTATACATAAGCCGATCGCGGAGCGTGGGAATGCTGAGCATGCACTTTGCAGCTCAAGTGGTCAATGCCTTCTGCAAACATATGTATATGTATAAATGTAAGTAAGAATACATAGATATAAGCAATGTATGTGCGGGTTAGCTGAACCCAACTTCAGCACACTCTGATCATTAAAATAAAGAACCTCGAACAGAGAAGAAGCTCTAGAACAGATCTGTGCTCCTGCCACTCCCTTCGAAGTCGTCGTTTTTCAAGCACAAGCAGTTCAGTATCTCTACTTGTCTTGTTGAACTTTATGCTGCATACATGATTGTCTTGTGGAGTTGACGCTTTTGCTGCTGCAACGAGTATTGATTCTATATTATCAGTAAGCTGATCAATGTCTTGCTCGGTTTCCAGGGGGCTAGAAAAGCCGGTATGGGAACAAACATATTCTTTGTACCTCGCCCAGTTGGTCCTGTTGCTTGTAAGCCTATGCGGTCGCTCGATGTGTTGTAGCTGGTACAAGAGATGAAAGAGCACCGGACAGTGATCAGTTGAGAGTTCTGGAAGTGCCTCAGCTGTAATCATGGATTGGGGTATCCTTTTTGTGATGGCAAAGTCGATCAAATCTGGAAGCTTCAGAAAGTGGTGCTTAATTCGCAATCGTATTAGTATGCCAGTGCCTCCATGGGCCTTGCCATCCGGGTGATTCGTAAAATAAAATTTATATCCTGGTATTTGGAAGTTTTACTTTTCGGTAAGGTGAGTCTCTGAGAGTAGCATAACGTCAATGTTTCTGTCGGCTAAGAACTGAGCGAGTTCTAGCTTGTGCCGCGAAACGCCATTAGCGTTCCAGGTAGCGATTATTAAGGGAGTCATTATCCTGATTTAGAGGAATTCGCTGCAATTCGTCGACGTGTGAAGTCGTGTTTTTATCGAGCTCCGCACATAATCGGTTGTTTTGAGTGAAGTGAACGACTAATAACAAAAAACTAAAATAAATAAACATAACCCGAAAGCGAAAGAGACGCTCCATGCGATGCAAGATCGCTTAAATATATACAGTGATTATTTATCCTAAATAATAAAAATATGAGTCAAAACGACACTCGCGCTCAGCGTCAGAGTGAGCAAGACGAACGCCGGCTCTCAGTTCAACGCAACAACGCGTACTTTTCATACGTCTCCCCGACAACTCCAAACGCAGACATAGAGCGGTCAACAACCCATAGCCCAAGTAACCTTCTTATACCAACAAACCAAGAAAGGGCGCGCTCTTGCTCTCCCGCCCTTTTAGCTCCAACACAAGCCCCGCTGCCCCCAACAACAACAGCTGGAGCAATACCGAAATCCCGCTCTACCTCCTCGTCGGCTGCACCCGCTCACGCTCTCACTGTGTCAGCGAAAGCTAAACCAAAACAAAACGGAAACATAAACAATCAACCGGCCATACAGACTGGAATGGATCGCTACATCCTAATAAAACGAAAGCTAAGCCCCCAAAAAAATGTAAACAAACCAAAAATCACACGCGCCAACGCCAACACAACAATGCCGAACAATGCCAACAGGTTTGACATTTTGGCAGACACTATTGTAGACCTGCCCGTTGAAGCTGATGGAAGCGACAAAAATAAGCCAAAGCCACCACCAATTTTTGTACGTGAGAAAAGCTCCAGTACATTTGTAAACGATATAATAAAGCTCATAGGTGACGCTAATTTCCACATAATTCCCTTAGTTAGGGGCAACATCCACGAAACTAAAGTTCAAACCAAGTCTGAACAACACTTTAGAGCCTTAACCAAGTACTTAGACGAAGGGGGAAAAAGCTACTACACATACCAGCTAAAAAGCAGCAAGGGTCTGCAAGTCGTATTAAAGGGCATAGAACCTGATGTAACACCAGACGAAATAAAGCTGGCGCTAAAGGATAAAGGATTTACCGCTAAATCAGTCTTCAACATCTTAAACAAAAATAGACAGCCGCAACCACTCTTCAAGGTGGAACTTACACCAGAAGCAAAGATGCCGAAAAGAAACGATGTGCATCCAATACACAAACTCCAATTTTTACTACACCGCAGAATCACCGTGGAAGAACCTCACAAACGTAACAATCTGGTACAATGTATGAACTGCCAAGAATTCGGCCACACAAAGTCTTACTGTAAGCTGCGCCCAGTGTGCGTAGTCTGTGGCGAGCTCCACGACAAAGCCAGCTGCAGTGCACCCAAAGAAGACTCAAACGGAAAAAGGTGTGCCAACTGTGGAGGCAATCACACAGCCAACTACAGAGGCTGCCCAGTATACAAAGATCTCAAAAGCCGCATTAACCAGCGCGTAGCCACTGTACGCTCACAAAACGCACCGATCACAAAAATACCCCCCAAACACAACCCAGAAGTTTTCTTCTCTACCGCAGCCAGATCCTCACTTGGTACAGGATTCGCAACCAAAAACGCGTCATATGCAAGCGCTCTAAGATCAGGTCTAGAGCCCCCAGCCTCCAATGCGCCATGTTCACAAGCCAAATATGTGGACTTCAATTCGGTACAAGACAAAAAGCTAATGGAACAACAACAAAACAATTTCGAAGCAATGATACATACCTTGCAGCAGAGCATGGAGGAGTTTATGGCGTTTATGCGGACAACCATGCAAGAGCAAATGCGTAATCAAAACACGTTGATACAATTGCTTGTATCACAACTATCAAAATAATCATCTCCATGGCCTCGCTAAGAATCTCTACGTGGAACGCCAACGGCGTTTCACAGCACAAACTTGAGCTAGCTCAATTCCTCCTCGAAAAGCACATCGACGTAATGCTACTTTCGGAAACACACCTCACAAACAAATATAACTTCAACATAAGAGGATATATTTTCTACGGAACCAATCACCCTGATGGTAAGGCCCACGGCGGGACCGGGATTTTGATAAGAAGCCGTCTCAAGCACCACTGTCATCTTGAGACTGCCAAAAACTATCTACAAGCAACATCATTAAAAATTCATTTGGATAATGGTAACCAGCTTACCTTAGCCGCTGTTTACTGCCCACCTCGTTTCACTTTATCTGAAGACCAATTTATGGATTTCTTCAACTCACTTGGAGCACATTTTATAGCAGCCGGGGATTATAATGCCAAGCACACACACTGGGGGTCTCGACTCGTGAATCCAAAAGGAAAACAGCTCTACAACGCCATTTAAAAGCAAACAACAAGCTCGACCACGTTTCTCCTGGCACACCTACATACTGGCCAACTGACCCCAAAAAACTACCTGATCACCAAAAACATTCCCCGTAATCTGATAAGCGCCGAGTGCCTCTCAGACTTATCATCTGACCACTCGCCCCTCCTAATAAATCTGCTCCGACACCCAGAACCAGCAAACCACTCCTACAAGTTGACTTCAGAAAAAACCAACTGGCTCATCTACAAAAAATACATAAGCTCACACATTGAGCTTAACCCATCACTCGAAGCTGAAGCTGACATTGATAGTTTTGTTAACTCACTGGAGTCAATCATCGTTGCTGCAGCTCGCTGCTCAACGCCGCAAACTGTAAGTAAAATCTCAAATCACAAAAAAACCAACCTGCAAATCGAACAACTCGTTCTTGAAAAACGGCGCCTCCGGCGAGAATGGCAGTCCTCCAGATCACCGTCGGCAAAACAAAAGTTAAAAGACGCCACACGCAAACTTACAAAAGCTTTAAAGCAAGAAGAAGAGCTTGCCCAACGTACTTATATTGAAAAATTATCAACATCCAGTACAAAAAACTCACTGTGGAAAGCTCATCCAATTCTTGGCTCACCTACAGTACCAGTGGTCCCTATTAGAAACCACACAGGTGGCTGGGCCCGTAGCGACAAAAATAGAGCCAGCACATTTGCCACTCATCTACATAAAGTCTTCCAACCGAATTCTGCAACAAACACGTTCGAAATTCCGCCGGTAACAGACGACTCCCAGCTTCACCACGCTCCAATTGTGTTTCACTCAAACGACATCTCAAAAATCATCAAAGAACATCTGAACCCAAAAAAATCTGCAGGGTGCGACCTAATTACCCCTAAGATGATTATTGAGCTGCCTTACTGTGCCGTATGCAGCATCACCCAGCTCTTCAATGCCATCAACAAACTTGGCTACTTTCCAGGAAGATGGAAAAAGTCAATAATAATAATGATACCAAAGCCGGGAAAAGATCACACTGTTCCATCGTCGTACAGACCCATAAGCCTTCTATCCTGCCTATCTAAACTTTTCGAAAAATGCCTACTGTCTCTGACTATTACTCCATTCCTGAACACGCACAACACAATACCAGCACACCAATTTGGCTTTCGTGAAAAACACGGAACTATTGAGCAAGTTAACCGTATAACATCCGAAATACGAAACGCATTTGAAAAACGGGAATACTGCTCTGCGATATTTCTTGACGTATCGCAGGCATTCGACAGAGTTTGGCTGGACGGTCTGATGTACAAAATCAAAACAACACTTCCAAAGAACACTCACAAACTGCTAGAGTCGTACCTCTACAACAGGAAGTTTGTAGTGAGGTGCAACACTGCAATATCCGACGAACACAGTATTGAAGCCGGTGTCCCACAAGGCAGCGTACTAGGCCCAACACTATACGTCCTATTCACAGCAGACATCCCTACAAGCAGCAACCTGACAGTTTCAACATTTGCGGATGACACAGCTATTCTCAGCCGCTCCAGTGGTTATCCGACTGGCGTATAAAGGTAAACGAACAAAAATGCAAGCAAGTAACTTTCACCCTTAACAGGCAAGATTGTCCACCGCTCACGCTGAACAACGTCGCACTTCCAACAGCAAACGAAGTGACGTATCTGGGAGTACACCTCGATAGAAGACTAACATGGCGCCGACACATCGAAGCCAAGAGAACTCACCTAAAACTGAAGGCCACCAGCCTTCATTGGCTTATCAACTCCCGCTCACCACTCAGTTTGGACTTCAAGGTGCTGCTCTACAACTCAGCGCTAAAACCAATCTGGACTTACGTCTGCCAGCTATGGGGAAATGCCAGCAACAGCAACATCGATATCGTTCAGAGAGCCCAGACGAAGATATTGAGAACTATCACCGGGGCACCGTGGTATGTTCGAAACGCCAACATTCACAAACATCTAAACGTACCACCCGTAAAAGACGAAATTGCGGAAAAAAAGGAAAATTACCTTAACAAGCTATCATGGCATCCTAACCAGCTCGCGAGGAGTCTAACAAGGTTAAGCAGCCGATCACGCCTACGCCGAAACGACTTGCCAACCCAGCAGTAATCTTTTTATTATTATTATTATTATTATTATTATTATTATTATTATTATTATCTTTTTAAGGGCCGCTTTTATAATACAGTGCAAGTAATGTACTGGTAATTAGTATTTACACGTAAGATTTGTTAACTTGTTGTTAGTTTTCGGTACCGAAATGATCCAACAAATAAAAGCTATTTAAAAAAAAAAAAAAAAAAAAAAATTTTATGCTGGACGCTGGAGGTGACTGCTGTTGGTACTTGGATCCCTGATTTTAGTACACTTGCAAAGGAAGAGTTTGGTATTGTTCGGTGGCTGGCAGACGAAGGTATGTTAGTTGTAGTCGGTTCCATTTCTTTGTGAATTGTTGGTGTGATACGATCACGAGCTGAATCCACTCGTTTGTTTAGGCGACTCTTGAGTTGCTTGTAAACAATGCATCCTCGCCAGTTGGCTGTGTGTTTTTCGTCACAGTTGCTGCATAACTTAATTGAACTGTCGTTTTTATTCTTAGGACAGTTTACAGTACTGTGGGTATCGCTGCAAACGACGCAGATGGATTTTAGGGTGCAGTACGCTTTGGTGTGTCCATATTCTTGGCAGTTGGTGCACTGCACAGGTTGCCTGCGCTTGTGTGGCTCTTCTACGGTTATTCTTCGGTGCAGTAAATACTGTAGCTTATATATAGGATGTACTTCATTTTTGTTGTTTTTCTGACTCGATGGCTCCAGTTCGACTTTAAAGAGTGGCTGCGGCTCTTTGTTCCTGTTGAGGATGTTGATCACCCTTTTGGCGTTGAAGTTCTTCTTCTTTAGTGCCGCGATAATTTCGGATGAGGTCACGGATGACTCTATTCCTTTGATGACAACCTGCAATCCTTTGGCACTTTTCATCTGATAGGTATAGTAACTCTTCCCAGCTTCGTCTAGGTACTTGGTCACTGATCGGTGGTTAGACTCATCCTGAGTCTGCACTTTCGTTTCTTGTATGTTGCCCTTAGTAAGAGGTATAACATGGAACTTGTTCTCTCCGATAATTGCAACTAGTTTGTTAACCAGCGCATTTGAGGTTTTCTCACGTATATATATTGGTGGCGGCTTTATCTTCTTCTGCTCCTGTTCCTGCACTTCACAGGCATCCAGTAGTGCAAACCTATTTGAACTTGAGTCATTGGCAGCGTTGGCGGCTGATTACCAGCCTGCTTGTGTTGTGGGCTTAGCTTTCGCTCTATTTGGATGTAGCGATCCAGCCCTGTTTGACAAAGTTTTTTGTTTTGTTTTGGTTCTTGTCCGCTTTCGCTTTCAAGAGTCGGTGTGAGTACTTTTGCATTCGTTGTTGTCGGTATTGAGCATAGAGTTGATGTTGATGTTGTTGCAGTTGTTGTTGCTAAAGGTGCAGTTGCAGTAGATATCGTGATTAGTGTACTGGTAGTTAAAGAACTTGGCACCGTTTGGAATGGGGAGAGCGTGAGAGAGACGCTCTCACTTCTTGCAGTCAGAAGCATTCGTGAGCAAGACCGCGATCGTGTGCGTTCTGCAGGTGCTAGGTCATTGACCGGGTGGATAGTTTGGCACTCGCGGGCGTCAGACACGACGGTGAAGTATGCATTGTTCCGCTGCAAAGAGAGTCGGCGCTCGTCTTGCTCTTTTTGCCGCTGAGCGCGCAATTCGCGTTGGCTCATTTTAGAACGATTGATTTGTTTGTTGTCTATTTGTTTTTTACTTTATTATTCCGCACACAGAAAGTTTTGTAAGATAGCAATTTAACATTGCGAATAGCGTCTCTTTCGCTTTCGATGTATGTATTTATTTTATGTTATTAACTATTCGTTTCAATAAAATTAGGTGGTTTTATACGGAGCTCGATGAAAACACGTCTGACTTCGTTGAAGACCTCCTTCGATGCTCTACTTGGGCATCTATTTATTAGATATGCTGTTAAAACAGCTTCACCCCAAAAACTTTTATTCAATTTTGCTCTTGTTATCATTTCACGAACTTTTCCAGTTATTGTTCTGATCATGCGCTCAGAAACACCATTCAATTGTGGAGTGTGAGGAACCGTTAAATGATAGCTGATGCTTTTTCTACACAAAATTGTCTCATCTCGTTTGACAAGTATTCTCTACCATTATCTATATAGAGATTTACTACTTTTGAATTAAAGTGAGCTTCGCCTTTGGCAATAAAATCTTTTAAAAATGAAAACACATCTGACTTATAAAATATTAAATAGGTTACACAGTAATGTGTATATTGGTCAATGAATACAACATAGTAATTTTTATTGTCAATTGTTGACGGTACAATTGGTCCGCAAACATCCGAATGTACTACGAATAATGGTCTTTTTACATGCTCGTTAATTTTTAGTTTTTTAAATTTAAGTATTGATTGCTTGCCATTTACACAAGCTCCACAAAATTCGTCGTTCTGATTTATATTATTTAGTAGACTAATATCATCAAACATTTGGTTACGCTTTACGCTTTCTACGCTTTCTACGCTTTCTAGAAATTTGCCAATACTTATATGCCCCAACCTTTCATGCCACAAACGATACTCTGCATTATTAGATATTTTAGACATATATGCTTTGTGATTTAATTGCAATTTAATAATTGGAACATTATACTCACAGTTACCGCCAAATACCAAACAGCCATTCTTTGTGACTTTCACACCTCCTGAACTAAATGCAATAGTGATGCCTGCATCTTGCATGTTTCTTACCGACAACGGGTTGTGAGGAATTTCCTTGCTGTACAACACATCCTCAAGTGTAATTGCTGCTGAGTTGCACAATGCCTTTGGCAGTTGCGTAAATGCATTCATTACGCTTAGCAACCGAAATTTCGACGGGTGTGTTCAGGTTCGTGTATTCATCAAATAGTTCGACATCTTTTATAATGTGATCAGAAGCGCCAGAGTCTAGAATAAACACAACATCGCCTTCTTTTTCCATATTAATCTTTTGCCATATCATAAATGCAAACCCACGTTCTGACTGAGCTGTTGGTACCTGTGCCTGTTTGTTTTGACTTTCTTTGTTTTGATATTCTTGACTTCTTTTGAAAACAAAACAGTCTTTCTTCAAATGTTCTGGCTTGCCACAATGATAGCATTTGGCTTTTGACTTAAGCTTATTTTTAAAAGACATTTTAGTGTTTTTAAAGTTTACTATAGTTTTGTTTATCTTTTTATCTTGAAACGAAACAGCCTATAATACCTTAACACTAATATCTTTACTAATATTATTTAACTTAACTTCATGGTCTAGTAAACAAGTTTTCACAAACGCCAATGTCAACTTACTTTCCGACAATGTTTCTATTGCAGTTATGACTCTATCATAACTTGGAGGAAGTGTCAAAAGTAAGTGAGCTACTTTGTTCATCTCATCTATATTAGCTCCAGCTGCAATACGTTCTGATATCAACTCGTCAAACGTATGAAAATGATTAACGAGACCAGTGTCTCCTCTTAACTTCAATGACAGCAACTGTTTTAGTACAGAAAGTTGTGACGCCCAGCTCTTACGCTCATAAACTGCATTTAAGTTCTCAAAAATCTGCTTTGCACTATCCTCAGAATTCACGAAATTTAGAAACGAATCATTTAAGTATTCAATTATTATCCCTTTTGCACTGCTATCTTTCTTTTCCCACTGATCTGTTTGCTCTTTTTCTTTATCAATAACATCTAACAAACCATTCTCTTTTAGCATATCCAGAAAGAATACTTATCCCCGTTAAAAGTCAATAAGTTACGCTTTGTATTTTCCATATTTCACTTATACAGATTTAAGTTATTCGTTTTGTCAATTATATTTATTTGTGTAAGTATAAATCATAGAATAATTGCGCTCTGCATTTGTAAGGCGAATTTGTATGTTTGTGCGTGGCGATGACCGACGCTTCTGGTCTCCAAATCTCGACTGCTTATTACTAATTAGATCTCTTAAGATTACCCTAAGTTCTTAAGCCAAGCTTAGATCTTGACTCGAAAGCTCTGATACTGTTACGGTAAAGCGGGAATACGCAAGTATGTAACTCCAGTTAACTCCTCCCTTACTAAGATGAAGGCTGTCCTCAGTCCTTTCAAATTATACGGTTGATATGGGAATCCTGGTGATCCGTGCCTCGTTGACGTTGGCCTTGGTGGTCCTGTAGTTTCATCACAATGGGCACGTTGGATAGAGTAGTTGGTGGCCGAGAGCTCAATGTAAGATCTAAAAGCTTTCTTTAACGCTTTGCTTAAATTATTATAGACTACAAAAAATATAAACTGCAAATACATTGTTAGTTAATAATAGTGATAATATATAATAAGGTACAGCTCTCGTTGATTAAATTTGTGTTTTTTTTTATTATGATATAAAAATAGGATGAAGAAAGCCATTAATAACACTAATTGGTTTTTGTTTTTTATTCTAAGTTATTGTTCTGTAGGCTGTGCTTTATAATTGTAATGTCTATTTCTGTTTTGCTGCTTAATTTTTAGGTCGAAAGGTTCCTGTTGCGTGAATTTAAAGTTTTTGAAATCAAGACGGTCGTTCAAGATTTACTTTTAGGCTGTACCTAAGGAGTTGACGATTCTTTATATTGTGCCGAAAGTTAGGAGTAGTTGTCTAAATGTAATAAATGTTTAGGTAAATAAACTTTTGGCAAGTTGACACTACTGAAATATAATTGGCGGACTTAAACAAAGAAAATAATAATCCTAGCGTAAATTATCTTTATGTACTACCCTCCCCTTTATTAAGACACTTGTCCCAATGTCTGCTTTAATTTTTTTCTTCTTGTACCGTGGGGTAAGTTTATTTTTGAGTCGTTTGTTTTGCTTTACAAAAAAAATGTCCCCGACCTGGAAGGTTCTGTCACATCTTGATTGATTTATTCTTCTTAATTGGGCTAAATAGTTCACTCTTTGATGTTTCGGTCCTGTAAACCTGGCAGTACCACTATTTGGTCTTTTTGTTATATGTTCAAAGCCAATTTGTGCCTGAACAGGCCTTGGGTTATGTTGTTGTTCCTGTTGGGTTGGCCAAACATTTTGATGTTGGGGTAAGTTAGCTTGGTTCAAAATTGGTGCTTGTCTAAATTGGTTGGATCGAATGGTTCGCATAGATACGTCAGTACCAAACAGCTGAGTCGGTGCCTGGACTGGTATTTGAGCTGCTTGCCTGTCAAAACTGGGCACAAACTGACGCTTACTAAAATATGGGTTTTTGTTTTGCATATTAGTGCTTCTATCCCTATTAGTATTTTTTCCAGTTTCGGAACTTTGTCCCGACAGTTTCTTGAGTAGTTCAGAGCGAATTGATAACGCTCGTGATTTGACTCAACCTCCTGTGCTAGAACAAGGGCTGTCCTTTGGCAAACAGGATATCACTCAATGACTTCTTTGTGCCTGTTATAAATACACGTAATGCGTCAGCCCTATACATTTCATTGAGTGACATCGCCAAGGGTTTATCGCATGTCATTATAGTTTTATTGGTAAGCAGAGTCAATTTTTTCTCAACTTCATCATAAAATTCGGTAAGCGTCATATCACCCTGTCTCAACGTCGACAACTCTTGCTCAATTAGGTAGATAGGCCTACTGAAATATCGCATCTGAAATATCGGTTTATCGCATGTCATTATAGTTTTATTGGTAAGCAGAGTCAATTTTTTCTCAACTTCATCATAAAATTCGGTAAGCGTCATATCACCCTGTCTCAACGTCGACAACTCTTGCTCAATTAGGTAGATAGGCCTTTTGTCAGCGTATGTAAAGTCAAGGCGATTAATTATTGCCTTAAAATTTAACGGTATGCTGAACGAAGCTAGCACGTTTTTAATTTTATTTCGGATAATACCAAGGGCTTGATAATATTTTGAACTCCCCTCGTATGATTCATAAACTTTAAAAGCGACATGAGCCGCTTTTCTCCATGAAACATAGGTTTCGCTTTCGCCCTCGAAGTCTGGCAGCGACTTTACTATGTCTAGAGATTCCATACACTCTACACCTGGTATAATTTCAGCATCTGTGTAAGTTTCAACTTCTGGGGTGTTCATTGTACATTTTTCTATGCGCTCGTTAATCGCTTCTAATTGTTTGTCAAATAATTCTTTTTGACTTGCAAGCGCCCCTGCAACGGCACTTTCTATTATAGCTTTCAGTTGGATTGCTGATAACTCCATTTTACTTTTTTTTTTTTTTTTTTTTTTTTTATATAAAAATTGTATATATTTACAGAGCAGTCCACTGTTACTGTTTGTAGTAACTTATACTGCAGAGTATCATAATTTCTATGGAGTATTTACATATTTACATACTTAAACCTAATTAGGGAGCCTAGAGGCATGAATTAATTTAATCAATTAACTTATATATCTTCTCGGCAGATCTGTTGGGTGAATGCGCAGGAGCCTCCTTCTCGCCCTCAGTCCCAATACACGTCTCCTCATCAAGAGTTTTCGAGCCAACTGGTTTGGGTGGATTCCCAATTTGTTAACGTACGCGGTTGCATGTTTGTTTATGACATCGCCAATCCTTGGTACCTTCAGCTCTTTTTCAATGTCTTTGTTGCGGATGTACCAAGCCGCTCCAGATAGTTTACGCAAGATTTGCGACTGAGCCACACGAATTTTGTAGAGGTGCGACTTTGCGGCGATGCCATACACTTGGATTCCATATTTCCAAATAGGAGCCAAGACAACCTTATAAATTTTGGACTTGTTGGAAACTGAAAGTTTGTTTCCAGGCCTAAGGAGCCAAGCCATGCTGTTCGCCTTTGTTTTGAGCCGCCGAGTTACATCCGTTACATGGCGTTGAAATGCAAGTCGCTTATCCAGAGTGACACCGAGATATTTGTGGGCGTTCGATTGTGTGAGGAGCTCTCCATGAAGAAATATACCAGGTGATGTGTCTTTTCTCAGGATGTACGTCACGGATCACACTTTTCCGGATTGCAATGTTCCAGCGTAGGGCCCAGTTCTCAAATTTTTTTAGATTAAGCTGAAGCGTATCAGTGGCTGTATAGACGCAAGTATCTCTCGCCAGGACTGCAGTGTCATCAGCAAAAGTGGCAACCAGCAGGTCATTGGGATCTGTAAGCGACATGTTGTCAGCTGAGGGCATGTCGTGCGTATACAGGCTATATAGTGTTGGACCTAACACACTTCCCTGGGGTACACCTGCTTTGACTCTTTTTGTTTGGGAGGACAGTCCGTTCTATATTACTTTAAAGGATCGCTCGAGGAAAAAAGCTTTTTATTATCAAAAAGAGCTGAGGATTTAGTAGCCTTTTAAGCTTGTGCAGAAGTCCTTCATGCCACACTCTGTCGAAAGCCTGCTGGATGTCCAGAAAAGCTCCAACGACGTACTCCTTTCCATGGAAACCTTCCAGTACAAAGTTCACTACGCGGTGTAGCTGTTCAGGTGTGCCATGCCTGAGTCTAAAACCAAACTGAAACTTCGGAATAGCTTTCTGGACCTTTCGGAACTTGAGCAATCTTCTCAGGATGCACCTCTCAAGTAATTTGCCAAATGCTGGAAGCAGGCTTATTGGGCGATAGGAGTCTAATTCCTCTGCTGGCTTCCCACTTGTATGGAGCATAATGATATTCGCCTTCTTCCAGGCGCTTGGGAAGTGTCCCAGTCGAAGAGCAGAGTTGAAAATTAGTACAAGGAATAACAAAGCTCTGTGGGGCATCAGCTTAATGAAGCAGTTGTCGATGTGATCCGCACCAGGAGCCTTGTTTTTGCGAAGGGATTTTATGTCATCTTCCAATTCCGTGAGTTTTATAGGCTTTACTGGAAGAGCCATCTGTAATGCTTCTAGGGCTTCTAGGGATTCAGCAACCAGTTGTACTCGTCTTGGCGATGCTGTCTCGAACGGCTGGAATCTTTCCTCCAGGTTTCTGGCAAACGCTTCAGCTCTGTCCTGAGGTGATTTTGCCCAAGTGCCATCTGGGTTACGAACTGGAAACTTTGGAGCAACTTGTCTCTTGAATCTCTTCGTAAGCTTCCAGAGCGCGAATTTTGAGTTTTCATCGGCAGTAACTTTCCCCAGGAACGCGTCAGTTGCTTCTCTTTTCAGTATGGCTAGTACTTTTCTCACCCGATTTGATATCCTTCGGTACAGTCTGTCAATTATTGGATCATTGGTCCTGATGAACTCACGCCGCAGACGTTTCTTGAGAGTTAGGAGTCCTACTGCTTCCGGAGAGAGAGCGATGTTGCTACGCACGTTGTGTAGGTGAACTGCGCCGCCAGGAGCTGCAATTTGAGCTGCATCTTTGATCTTCTTCATAAAAGTTTCAACCGCTTTCTCAATATCGTCTGCTGTATTTATCTCTGTATTGAGGTTAAAAGCATTGTTAAGTTCGTACTGAAACAGCCTTATATTCGCACCAGGTGGAACGAGCATCCTAATAGGGGCGGTACTATGAGGTGACGTTGTTAGTGAAGCGATCAGCGGCAAGTGATCAGAAGATAAGTCATACTCTTCGCGTACTGATAGTGGACTGTTAGCTATACCTTTGTACAAGAAGAAGTCGATAAATATTTTTTTTTTTTTTTTTTTCCCTATATCTTCTTATTTATTGAATCTTCTCTTTTACTTAAGAGTCTAACAATAAGTTTTCAAATCTTATTCTAAGCTAACTAAATATCATTTTATGAAATGATTCGTGCTGTGTGGCCTAACAAATTTAACGCTGGGCTGGTTGGTCGTTCCGGTGCAGTCGGCTTTGGCTGCATACTCGAGTAAGTTTTGTTACAAGAGGATTTGGATGTGAGGCTAGTTTTTCATTATATTTAACTTTTTTCTCAGCTATTGTCTCAATGACAAGTTTTATTTGTAAGTCCCTGTGTATATTCTCGTTCCGGAGATACCATGGAGCTCCAGTAATGATTCTCAGGATCCTAGACTGTGCACGCTGGACTATGTCGATGTTGCTTCTCGATGCGTTGCCCCATAGCTCGGAGCCATAGGTCCATATGGGTTTTAAGACGGAGTTATAAAGGAGGACTTTGTACTCCAAGCTTAGGGGAGAGCGGACGTTTATAAGCCAGTGTAGATCCCGTGCTTTTAGTCTGAGGTGCGTCGTCTTGGCCTCTATGTGTTTCCGCCAGGTGAGCCGCTTGTCCAGATGAATGCCTAGGTATGTAACGTTATCGGCTTGTGGGATGCGCGTGTGGTTCATTACCAAGGGCGGGCAGCTTTGTTTGTTTAGGGTAAATGTTACCTGTTTGCACTTTTCTTCATTTACTCGTATGCGCCAGTCTGCAAGCCAATGTTCTACACAAGTTAGATGGCGTGCTAGCTGCATCGTAGCTTTTACTGGGCATCTGGATCGACTTAGAATTGCAGTGTCATCAGCGAATGTGGATATCGTTAGCTGGTCGTTTGTTGGGATGTCCGCCGTGTATAGGGTGTATAGAATTGGGCCCAGAACACTTCCTTGAGGCACTCCGGCTTCTATAATACAATCGTTTGAAGTGCTTGAACTGCATCTAACCGCGAACACTCTTTTATATAGATATGACTTTAGAAGCTTATGTATGTTTTGAGGCAGCAGTTTGATTATTTTAAACATAAGTCCATCCAGCCATACTCTATCGAATGCTTGTGCAACGTCTAAGAATAGAGCTGTGCAATATTCTCGATGTTCAAAGGCAGTGCGAATTTCGGTTGTGATGCGGTTAACCTGTTCGATGGCTCCGTGTTTTGCCCGAAAACCAAATTGGTGCGATGGGAGTGTGTTGTGTGTTTTGAGGTGGGGGCTGATGCGTAGTAGCAGCACTTTTTCAAATAGCTCGGACAGACAAGTAAGTAAGCTTATTGGCCTGTATGATGATGGCTGTGTTTTGTCTTTCCCAGGCTTAGGGATCATAAAAATAACTTATTTCTTCCACTTTTGAGGGAAGTATCCAATTTTAGTAATTGCGTTGAAGAGCAAGCAGATTCGTAGAACTGCACACATTGGGAGCTCGATGATCATTTTCGGGGCTATTAAGTCGTAGCCAGGCGATTTTCCAGTCTTAAGTTGCTCTTTAATGACTTGCGTTATCTCGCTTGGCCGAAATTCTATAGGATCTTGTGGTGCTAAGTCAGAAGCAGTTAAAGGCGGGAGAGTAAATGAGTTAGTGGCTGGATTTGGTTTAAATACTTTTTTAAGATGATCAGCGAAGACTCTTGCTCTGTCCGTGTCACTGCGAGACCAGCTTCCGGTAGAGTTACGGAGGGGTACAACCGTTTCTGTTGGTGCCTGTAGGTTCCTGTGGCTTTTCCACAACGAGTTCTTTGTGCCTGTGGGCGTGAGATTCTCGATGTACCTTAGTTGTGCGTCCGCTTCTTCTTTCTTAAGCGCATTGGTAAGTCTGCGAGAAGCTGCTTTTAGTCTACTCTTTGCGCCAGGTCATCTGTGCTCCTGCCACTCTCTTCGAAGTCGTCGTTTTTAAAGGACAAGCAGTTCAGTATCTCTACTTGTCTTGTTGAACTTTGTGCTGCGTACATAATTGTCTTGTGGAGTTGACGCTTTTGCTGCTGCAACGAGTATTGATTCTATGTTATCAGTAAGCTGATCAATGTCTTGCTCGGTTTCCAGGGGGCTAGAAAAGCCGGTATGGCAACAAACATATTTTTTGTACCTCGCCCAGTTGGTCCTGTTGCTTGTGAGCCTATGCGGTCGCTCGATGTGTTGTAGCTGGTACAAGAGATGAAAGAGCACCGGACAGTGATCAGTTGAGAGTTCTGGAAGTGCCTCAGCTGTGATCATGGATTGGGGTATCCTTTTTGTGATGGCAAAGTCGATCAAATCTGGAAGCTTCATGGGATCTGCTGGCCAGTATGTAGGCGCTCCCGGGGAAACATAGTTTAGTTTGCGTTGCGGATTAATGATTGCGTTGTACAGCTGTTTTCCTTTAGGGTTCGCTATCCGAGATCCCCAGTACATGTGCTTGGCATTCCAATCGCCAGCTGCAACAAACCTTTCGCCAAACGAGTCAAAAAGTGTTGTGAATTTTTCTTCGGAGATTGTGAAGCGAGGTGGGCAATAGACAGCAGCCAGAGTGAGAGCACCGTTGTGGCATTGGAGGTTTATAGAGGTGCATTGTAAGCAGTCTTCTTGCCAATTACCAAGAAAGTGGTGCTTAATTCGCAATCGTATTAGTATGCCAGTGCCTCCATGAGCCTTGCCATCCGGGTGATTCGTAAAATAAAATTTATATCCTGGTATTTGGTAGTTGTACTTTTCGGTAAGGTGAGTCTCTGAGAGTAGCATAACGTCAATGTTTCTGTCGGCTAAGAACTGAGCGAGTTCTAGCTTGTGCCGCGAAACGCCATTAGCGTTCCAGGTAACGATTATTAAGGGAGTCATTATCCTGATTTAGAGGAAACGAGCATTTCAATAAGGATGTTTTGGTTCCTCATAATCTTTTGCATAGTTTCTTGCATGAAGGTCATGAAGTTGTTCATGCTTTGCTGCATCGAAACCATAAGCGCTTCAAGGTCAATTGGCTGCTGTTGCATGTTCTGTGTGTTTATTTGGTTGATTTTATGCTGGACGCTGGGGGTGACTGCTGTTGGTACTTGGATCCCTGATTTTAGTACACTTGCAAAGGAAGAGTTTGGTATTGTTCGGTGGCTGGCAGACGAAGGTATGTTAGTTGTAGTCGGTTCCATTTCTTTGTGAATTGTTGGTGTGATACGATCACGAGCTGAATCCACTCGTTTGTTTAGGCGACTCTTGAGTTCCTTGTAAACAATGCATCCTCGCCAGTTGGCTGTGTGTTTTTCGCCACAGTTGCTGCATAACTTAATTGAACTGCCGTTTTTATTCTTAGGACAGTTTACAGTCCTGTGGGCATCGCTGCAAACGACGCAGATGGATTTTAGGGTGCAGTACGCTTTGGTGTGTCCATATTCTTGGCAGTTGGTGCACTGCACAGGTTGCCTGCGCTTGTGTGGCTCTTCTACGGTTATTCTTCGGTGCAGTAAATACTGTAGCTTATATATAGGATGTACTTCATTTTTGTTGTTTTTTTGACTCGATGGCTCCAGTTCGACTTTAAAGAGTGGCTGCGGCTCTTTGTTCCTGTTGAGGCTGTTGATCACCGTTTTGGCGTTGAAGTTCTTTTCCTTTAGTGCCGCGATAATTTCGGATGAGGTCACGGATGACTCTATTCCTTTGATGACAACCTGCAATCCTTTGGCACTTTTCAGCTGGTAGGTATAGTAACTCTTCCCAGCTTCGTCTAGGTACTTGGTCACTGACCGGTGGCTAGACTCATCCTGAGTCTGCACTTTCGTTTCTTGGATGTTGCCCTTAGTAAGAGGTATAACATGGAACTTGTTCTCTCCAATAATTGCAACTAGTTTGTTAACCAGCGCATTTGAGGTTTTCTCACGTATATATATTGGTGGCGGCTTTATCTTCTTCTGCTCCTGTTCCTGCTCTTCACAGTCATCCAGTAGTGCAAACCTATTTGAACTTGGCGCGTTGGCGCGATTTATTTTTGGCTGATTACCAGCCTGCTTGTGTTGCGGGCTTAGCTTTCGCTTTATTTGGATGTAGCGATCCAGCCCTGTTTGGCAAAGTTTTTTGTTTTGTTTTGGTTCTTGTCCGCTTTCGCTTTCAAGAGTCGGTGTGAGTGCTTTTGCATTCGTTGTTGTTGATTCAGCGGAATTGTTCACCGCTGTCGGTATTGAGCATAGAGTTGTTGTTGATGTTGTTGCAGTTGTTGTTGCTAAAGGTGCGGTTGCAGTAGATATCGTGATTAATGTACTGGTAGTTAAAGAACTTGACACCGTTTGGGATGGGGAGAGGGTGAGAGAGACGCTCTCAGTGCGTTTGGGTTCACTTCGTGCAGTCAGAAGCATTGGTGAGCAAAACCGCGATCGTGTGCTTTCTGCAGGTGCTAGGTCATTGACCGGGTGGGTGGTTTGGCACTCGCGGGCGTTAGACACGACGGTGAAGTATGCATTGTTCCGCTGCAAGGAGAGTCGTCGCTCGTCTTGCTCTTTTTGCCGCTGAGCGCGCAATTCGCGTTGGCTCATTTTAGAACGATTGATTTGTTTGTTGTCTATTTGTTTTTTACTTTATTATTCCACACACAGAAAGTTTTGTAAGATAGTAATTTAACATTGCCAATAGCGTCTCTTTCGCTTCCGATTTGTGTATTTATTTTGTGTTATTAATTATTCGCTTTACTAAAATCAGGGGGTTTTATACGGAGCTCGATGAAAACACGTCTGACTTCGTTGACGTCAATTTCTACTTCCTTGACTTCGACCTGCATGCGCTCAGCGGTCTTTCTGCTGCTCAACAGGACTACTTCGGTCTTATGCGCAGCAATTCCTAGGCCGACTTTTTCGGGCCATTTGATGATCGCCCTGATCGCCACATTGCTGTTTTCCTGTAGTTCCGGTATAGTCCTGACAACAGCTGTTAACGCAACGTCGTCGGCGAAGCAATGCAGCTCCATGCCTCTGGCCTTGCTGATGTTCAATATCCCATCGTACATAATGTTCCATAGGATCGGTCCAAGTACCGACCCTTGAGGAACACCTGCGGAGACTTGGTGACTTCTTGGACCAGCTTCTGTTACATACCATAACACGCGGTCCCTGAAGTAGTTGCTAACTACACTCTGTATGTATCCGGGTATACCCAAGTTCCGCATTGCGCCGAGGATGTTGGGCCATCTCGCTGAGTTGAATGCGTTCTTGATGTCAAGCTTGATAATGGAACAGTACTCCTTACTGCCGCCTAACCATCGTTCACCACAAGTGAGTTCTTGGCTACGTCTGTTACGGCTGTGAGAGCGTCAAGCTTACTTTTCCCCTTTCGGAAGCCATACTGTTTGCTTTGAAGGCCTGTAGGACTCTCTGTGATTACCTCTAAGCGCGCATACAGTATGCGCTCAAAGAGTTTGCCCACAATGTCCAGCATACATAAGGCGCAATATCTGCCATCTACACTTGCAGGCCCCTTGCCTTTCGGCAAAAGGACTAGCTTCATCGTTTTCCAACGCTTGGGTAAGACTCCGTCCGGAAGACACTGTTGGAATGCGTCCTTGAAGACCTCAGGTCTTGCGGTTGAGGCTGGGCGTGGTGCGATTGCCCTCTGGATCGTTGCGCCTGAGGCATTCCGCCCGAAACTGGGGTAGAGAGACACTCCACCAGTAGATCGGGGGTTTGCGTTTCGCATTCGTGTTATTCGGCATCACTGCATCGCACGTTGCTTTCAGCTTATCCATGAGCGCTGCAACCTTGGTCTCCGCCTGTCCATTTGTGGTCTCCATGAGCTCGATCTGGTGTGCCAACATATCTTAATCCAGTTTCCTGATGTCCCAAACTGGCTCTAGTGCACTTCTCCGCTGACTGGGCATCGGCATCATCGTTCGGACACTGAACGAGATCAGGTTATGATCGCTCAGCGTTATGTCCTCTTGCACCATAAAGTTTGCGTTAGTCACTAGGACTCTGCTAACAAAGGTGACATCGATGAAAGACGTACCTCTGTCGTTATTAAATGTCGGTTTGAGACCGTCGTTTAGCAGTACGAGGTCTAGCAAGTTCATGGCATCAGTCACTGCTCGGCCTCTTGGGTTAGAAGTCCGACTGCCCCATTCTGTAGCCCAGGCATTGAAGTCACCTCCTATGACTTCTGGTCTGCTCCCACTAGCATATTCAACAAGCTTTCCAAGCATGTCCTCAAATTGCTCCGGACTGTCGCTAGATGGAGCATAGCAGCTGTAGAAGTGTACTCCTTTTATTTTCGCGTATGCGATGCCGCGCATTGGTACGGTTTCCCACTCTTCCATAGATAGGCTAGTGTGACATTTAATAGCCGCCTTGCCTAATTCATCAAGTAGCACCCCTGAGTTTCCCACACCAGGAAGGTATGGTTCACTTAAAAGCACTACGTCCGCCTTGCGCTTTGAGCATCGCGTCGCGTTTGCAATAACCTCCTGCAATTCTTTAGCTCTGTTGTTGAGAGCCGATAGTTCTTTAATCACTACATTAGTCTCTCTGATGACGTGGCGCTGGGTCTCAAAAGCTGCAAGCAGTGTGTTGATCTTGCCATTCATCCTGGCAAGAATACTTCGCAGGTCTTCATTCTAATACGCCGCGATCAAGTCCGTAGCCCGTTGTGGCGATACAGTTGGGGATTTCGCTCTGGTATTTGCAACGGCACGCTGATGAGGTCCATAATCCTCTTCTGGCTAGTAGTGGGAGCCAGGTTCTCCACCTCTGCAGCACTGCATTCGCCGGATGTCGCAGCCGTCGGTACTCGGATTCCCAATCCCTGCACAGTAGTTCCGTCTGCTCTTATGGGGGACCTCGACAGTCTGGAGCTTCTTCTGAATGGGTCGCCGCCGATAGGGACAGTGCCCCCCGCTAGACTATCCATTTAGTATCCCACGACAGCGGTTAGGCCTTTACAGATTATGAGCACCAAGGATTAGAGGGGGTCCCACATAGGCCACGGATTTCTCCTAGGCGTTGACTGGCGGATGTTATTCTGCCTCTTCTCAGACACCAGAGCCTCTACTTAGGCACCGCTAGAGGATAATTATCGGTCTGTCCGCGACCTTTGTGCCTTTCCCCTTTTAACAATTGGTTCACTCCAAAAATTTAAATTCAAAATCCAATTCAAATTTAAACTTTTATGGATTCGCGCCCTAGCAGATCTGGCAGCGTTGTTGATCTGACCTGATCGTCCTTTGCAGTAAGTTGGCTGCACTAACAGCTGTTTACACAGCTGTGCCGCCCACAACCAAATAATTGCCAATTTAGACAATTTGCAAATTCTTGGAATTCGCGCTTGCGCAACACCAGTATGTGGTAATACGAGGATTTTCACGCAGCGTAACTAAAACGCGTCCGTATCAGAGAACTTTCTCTGTGTTAGTCATTAGCTGACATCTGTCGAGTGCCAAGTGTTCAGTTTGGTTTGGCAATTCATGATGAATACCTTAACAGCTGAGGAGCGATACCAAATCGTTGAATTTCATTTTAAGCTTTGTCATTTAAAAGGAAGTAGTTTAATATCTTGCACAATGACGATAATATACTTTTCAAAACTAAATTATAGTATCATTTTGTTATACTAATAGCAAAAATTTATTTTAAGGTTTCATATGCTGTACCTGAGTAATGTCTAATTAAATATAACATTCCAGTAAGTTTATTATTTTTATTTGTTTATAGAATATTTAATTAATATTTGATTATTTAAGAAATGTGCGATTTAAGGCGTTCATACTCTTTATCCCACGAGGATGTTAATATCAGAGTGTTGCGATGTTGGCAAATATATGGTAAGTAATAAACAAAAGGTTCTCAAAGCTCTAAAAATATCGCACGGCAACGAAATTCTGCAAAGAGCGTGCAGAAGTTGGATCAAAAGAGATAAGGTGCACTCGTACATTTTGTTTTTTGAATTTTCATTACAAATATATCAAAGAGTAAAATATTTATCAAGAATATTAAAATATTTAACTAAATATTTAAGTATGATACACAAAGTAAAACCTAAACGTGGTTAATATACGAATTTATATAAATATATTATCGATATTTAGCTTAGTTTGCATTGAAAATTGTAATGTTAATCTCTTGAGACCATAAACTTAACAAAAAGATGTGTAAGAAGGTGATTTGCATATGACGCATATGATAAGAGCTGCCCTCTTATAAAATCTTTTCACAGTTGTAAAATAAACATAAACGGAGGCGCTGTAGGATTTCATATATGTAAGATTGATTATTATATTAATGTTTATTTATATTAAATGTAGGTTCTATGGTTAATGATATGATGTGGAAATACTACTACAATACAGCTACTTTAATTACCGCGACTGGACTGCTCTCGACTGCTGACTACTGACGACTGCTCAACGACGACTGCCGATCGACGACTCCCCCTGCGTGTTAAAAAGGGTAGGTGGCAGCACTCTTGTGTGGGTTAGAAAAGGCATGTATTTAAATCGGTGACATCGGCTCGGTATATACAAATCTTGATATAGAAATATGCGCGCTGTCCACAAATGCACCTGAATCGACCTGCTTTACATTAATTCAGCACGAAAAAATTAGCCTTTTAGTGTTCCGTGTTCTGACTACAACGGCCTATATTCTATTACTTCACTTTGCACTTCCTCTTCTATTAAATTCTCAATTCTCGCCTACCTTTATTTGGCATTATTTTTATACCCTGTACCCATTAAAAATGGGTGAAAAGGTTATCATAATATGGTGCAAATGTATGTAACAGGGAGAAGGAAGCATCTCCGACCCCATAAAGTATATATATTCTTGATCAGCATCAACAGCCGAGTCGATATAGCCATGTCCGTCTGTCCGTCCGTCTGTCCGTCTGTCTGGCCGTATCAACGCCTAGATCTCCGCTTCACTAACAACGTCACCTCATAGTACCGCCCCTATTAGGATGCTTGTTCCACCTCGTGCGAATATAAGGCTGTTTCAGTACGAACTTAACAATGCCTTTAACCTCAATACAGAGATAAATACAGCAGACGATATCGAGAAAGCGGTTGAAACTTTAATGAAGAAGATCAAAGATGCAGCTCAAATTGCAGCTCCTGGCGGCGCAGTTCACCCACGCAACGTGCGTAGCAACATCGCTCTCTTTCCGGAAGCAGTAGGACTCTTAACTCTCAAGAAACGTCTCCGGCGGGAGTTCATCAGGACCAATGATCCAATAATTGACAGACTGTACCGAAGGATATCAAATCGGGTGAAAAAAGTACTGGCCAAACTGAAAAGAGAAGCAACTGACGCGTTCTTCGGGAAAGCCAATGCCGATGAAAACTCAAAATTCGCGCTCTGGAAGCTCACGAAGAGATTCAAGAGACAAGTTGCTCCAAAGTTTCTAGTTCGTAACCCAGATGGCACTTGGGCAAAATCACCTCAGGACAAAGCTGAAGCGTTTGCCAGAAACCTGGAGGAAAGATTCTAGCCGTTCGAGACAGCATCGCCAAGACGAGTACAACTGGTTGCTGAATCCCTAGAAGCTCCATTGCAGATGGCTCTTCCTGTAAAGCCTATTAAACTCACGGAATTGGAAGATGATATAAAATCCCTTCGCAAAAACAAGGCTCCTGGTGCGGATCACATCGACAACCGCTCCATTAAGCTGATGCCCCACAGAGCTTTGTTATTCTTTGTACTAATTTTCAACTCTGCTCTTCGACTGGGACACTTTCCAAGCGCCTGGAAGAAGGCGAATATCATTATGCTCCATAAAAGTGGGAAGCCAGCAGAAGAATTAGACTCCTATCGCCCAATAAGCCTGCTTCCAGCATTTGGCAAATTACTTGAGAGGTGCATCCTGAGAAGATTGCTCAAGTTCCGAAAGGTCCAGAAAGCTATTCCGAAGTTTCAGTTTGGTTTTAGACTCAGGCATGGCACACCTGAACAGCTACACCGCGTAGTGAACTTTGTACTGGAAGGTTTCCATGGAAAGGAGTACGTCGTTGGAGCTTTTCTGGACATCCAGCAGGCTTTCGACAGAGTGTGGCATGAAGGACTTCTGCACAAGCTTAAAAGGCTACTAAATCCTCAGCTCTTTTTAATAGTAAAAAGCTTCCTCCACGAGCGATCCTTTAAAGTAGTACAGGACGGACTGTCCTTCCAAACAAAAAGAGTCAGGTGTAGCCCAGGGAAGTGTGTTAGGTCCAACACTATATAGCCTGTACACGCACGACATGCCCTCAGCTGACAACATGTCGCTTACAGATCCCAATGACCTGCTAGTTGCCACTTTTGCTGATGACACTGCAGTCCTGGCCAGACATACTTGCGTCTATACAGCCACTGATACGCTTCAGCTTTATCTAAAAAAATTTGAGAACTGGGCCCTACGCTGGAACATTGCAGTCAATCCGGAAAAGTGTGTTTCCGTGGCGTACACCCTGAGAAAAGACACATCACCTGGTGTGTTTCTGCATGGAGAGCTCCTCACACAATCGAACGCCCACAAATATCTCGGTGTCACTCTGGATAAGCGACTTGCATTTCAACACCATGTAACGAATGTAACTCGGCGGCTCAAAACAAAAGCGAACAGCATGGTTTGGCTCCTTAGGCCTGGAAACAAACTTTCAGTTTCCAACAAGGCCAAAATTTATAAGGCTGTCTTGGCTTCTATTTGGAAATATGGCATCCAAGTGTATGGCATCGCCGCAAAGCCGCACCTCAACAAAATTCGTGTGGTTCAGTCGCAAATCTTGCGTAAGCTATCTGGAGCGGCTTGGTACATCCGCAACAAAGACATTGAAAAAGAGCTGAAGGTACCAAGGATTGGCGATGTCATAAACAAACATGCAACCGCGTACGTTAACAAATTGGGAATCCACCCAAACCAGTTGGCTCGAAAACTCTTGATGAGGAGACGTGTATTGGGACTGAGGGCGAGAAGGAGGCTCCTGCGCATTCACCCAACAGATCTGCCGAGAAGATATATAAGTTAATTGATAAAATTAATTCATGCCTATAGACTCCCTAATTAAGTAGGTTTTAGTATATAAATATGTAAATACTCCATAGAAATTATAAAACTCTGCACTATAAGTTACTACAAAAAGTAACAGTGGACTGCACTGTAAATAAATACAATTTTTATAAAAAAAAAAAAAAAAAAAAAAAACGCCTAGATCTCAGAAACTACAGGAGCTACAGACATGTGCCATATATCGTTGGATAGGTAATTACCATATGCCGTACAAGTTTGTTGTTTTTTATTTTGATATCACCCCCCGCTTCCCCCGCAAACCGCAAAAAACTGCCACGACCACGCTCCCCCGCAAACCGCAATTATGCAATTCGGCATATGCGTTGGTGCTTATAAAAGCTATCTAATTTTTAAATTGAACCAAATCGGATAAGAAACACGGAAGTTATGCCACATGCAAAATCTATGGCAAGGGAAGCAGAAGCGCTGCAAAACACACATTGCGCGACGCCGACTGCGCCGTTGACAGCGAAATGTGTATGGCTTTATGACTCACGAAACTTATTTTCATAACCAAAATCATACCAAATTTATATTGTTATGGTACTCTTTTCTAATATGGTAGAATATTGTTTCATTTATTTATTGATATTAAATAAATAAATTGTAAACATGTCTAAGGGTACAGGGTATTTTGCAATCGGGAAACTCGACTGCTGCTACCTGTTTTTTTATAATTAGTGTCGTCGCTGTATTGGAGTTGCCTTCAACGGCAGGTACTCCATGACTCCATGGGCAGCTCCGCATCCAATCCAGGCAGATTGGCTATTCCCTTGAGTAAATCATTTGGCGTCAACGGCGCCTCCTGGTCCGCATCCACGGGCACATGGGTAAGCGGACGCGAATTCACAATATTCTCCGCCTCAATTAGGAGACTCTCCAATACATGGTCCTTCGGCGCAAGTTCCTTCAGGGTATGACGCAGTACTCTCTTGACGTACTGCACCATGCGCTCCCATACTCCGCCCTCAGACGGGTTCACTAGGAAATTTAAAACCCATTCTATGCTTCTGCTTGACAACTCACTCTGAATCTTCTCCATCTCGAACACGTCACCAAAGCGTCTGGCTTACCTGTCAGCTCCCACGAAGTTCTTGCCGTTGTCGCTGCGCAGTCTATGTACTGGCCTTCTATGGCAGACGAAGTTCCTGAACGCAATTATGCAGGAATAAGTCGGCAGGTCCTGCGCCAGCTCTAGATGAATCGCCCTTGTCGTCAAGCACGTGAACAAGGCGACCCAACGCTTCTCCTTGTGACGGGAAACCGTCACCAACAGTGGCCCAAAATAGTCCAATCCAGTTTACTTGAATGGCCATCCACCCGCATCCAATCTGTCCTCTGGATGAGGTCCCATTATCGGCGGCATCGGCCGCACTCGCTGCAACTTGCACTCGTTGCACGATGAGATCATTTTCCGCATCACTCGCCTCATCTTCGTGACCCCGAATCTCGTCCGGATCTCAGCGATCGTAGCATGCACATTTTGATGCTTCATCCTGGCATGAAAATGTCGCACAATCAGCTCTGTCAGACTGTGCCTGTGTGCCAGTATTACGGGCCTCCTCGCACTGTACGGTATGCACAGTGCGGCATCAATTCTGCCGTAAGCTCACAGAATCCCGTTCTTGTCCAGGTAGGGTACCAACCCTCGAATGTCGCTCGAGCTAGCGACGTCTTGTCCAGTTTCCACCGGCCTCATCTCGTCGGGAAACGACTCCAACTCTGCCTGTCTGACCAACAGGTTCTCCGCGTGCTTACATTCTGCTGCAGTAAGGCCATACTTCTCGAGATCGCTTCTCTGTTTGCGGTATACGCGCGCAAACCGTAGGACCCAGGCCATGATCCTCACCAGGCGATTGAAGCTAGAGAATCTCTGAAACTGAATAACAAAATCGTTTGCCACGACTAATGCAAACTCACTGGGCATCTCTTCTTTATCAGGGGCATCTGAAACACGCTCAGTTCTCTCCTCAGGCCCCGGCCAGCTGGCTGCCTCTAAAATGCAGGTCCTCTTAGCCACCTTGAATCCTGGCTAAGGTGGACTCCCCTCAGTGACTGCGTCGCATCGTCCGCCGCATTGTCGGCCGTAGGCACCCATCTCCATTGAGAAACCTTTGACGACTCCAGAATCTCCGCCAGTCGGTTGCCAACAAACTGCTTATACCGGCGGTGGGTGCTGCCCTTCCATCTTAGCACCGTCTTTGAGTCCGTCCATAACACCAGGTCCGTGATGGACACACTGTGCTCCTCCTTGACAGTGTTCATCATCCTGGTTTCGTGAACTGATGCCTGCAGCTCCAGCCGTGGGATCATCATTGTTATCATCGGGGCGCACTTCGTCATTGCACATACGAAGCTCACCAGCACGTTGTCGTCTTCATATGTGACCATCCAATAGGCCACCGCCACGAATGCTGCCTGACTAGCATCCACGAAGACGTGCAATCCTATGGCCCGGACTGCTCCACGCCCAAAATAATGGCGAGGACATCGGAACTGTGCCACGGCGTCCAATTCTTTGCGCCAAGTCGCAAATGCTTTGCTTAACTCCTCCAGTAGTGGTTCGTCCCAATGGATCTTCTGCCTACAAATCTATCGCAGCAGCAGCTTCGCGGTAATCATGAGGAAGCACGGGAATCCCAGGGGATCAAACGTCGACATCACCAGGATCAAATATTCCCTCTTCGTAGGGACTCGATCTCCACTCAGAACGCTGCTTGGCACTCGATGATACTCCACGTTGAATCTGAAGTCATCCGTTGCTACCTGCCAACGCATTCCAAGGATCTTTTGCTCTGCCTCACCCCACCCGACCCTCTTGACGCGTCCAGGTCTAAAGCCGTCTCCACGGTGGGCGAGCTGGATGAAAACTGGCATAACTCGAATCCAACATCCACATGTATCTCCTTCACTCGGGTAGATACGCTGATAGCAGCGCTCTCTGTAGCGAAACTGTCCACATAGTCATCGAAATAATGATAGACGGTGATAGCCTTGACTGCTCTCGGATCCAAATCCCGAAACTCCAGGGCATTCATGGTCTTCACGTAATGTGCAGCACTCGGCGAGCATGCTGCTCCAAATGTCATTACGTTCATCTTATTGATATCCGGTATCTCTTTCGTCGTCGCCATCTCTCCAGAGGAATCGTTGGGAACATCTGTCCTCGGGTCCGATCAGCACTTGGTAGAACATCTCCTGGATGTCACCCCACTGCTCCGACTGCTCCCTCTCTGATATGAAAGAGCACAGCTGGTAAAGGCTTAAAGTGCTGAGGCCCTATTGTCCAGCTCCGAATTTAGCGAGGTTCCTCCAACTTTGGCTGCAGCATCAAACACAAGCCGTACCTTGCCGGACTTGTTGGGGTTTTCGACACCAAAATGGGGCAAATACTATAACCGGTCCCTCCTCACCGCGACCTCATCCGGCTGCAGTCTCCTGGCGTATCCTTTAGACACGTAATCCTTTATAATCCGATCATATTCCTGCGCCAACGGCTCATTGCGCTTCAATTTCTTCTCTACGTTTACCAGCCTCTTGTACGCCATCTTGTAGCTCTGTGGCAGCACAACGTGGTCGTCCTTCCATAGTAATTCCGTCTAGTAGCGACGCCCCACTCTCACCGTGGTGGTTCTCCATGTCAAAGTAGTCCACCACCATATGTTCCATCGCGTCATCCACTAACACGGCAAGTAGGCAGGCGATCGGTGATGGCGTAGTCGATTGCCCACTTACACGGACAAACACAACCCAGCCCAGCCGACCTCCTCGTTCTAAGTGGCAATACGAGATGTTCGTGATCCAGGCCGATAAGCAGCTTCGGAACCACGTTGCTGTAGGGCTTCATCGGCAGACGCGCATCCCTATGCACGCCCTGGAAATCCTGTCAACTCAATGCCTGCATCAGCAGACTCAGGCTCGAAACGGCATACACGTTTCTCAATACGTGGCGAGTGGGCTTTCCAACTCCGCTTATTTTCAAACTCACCACGTTGGTAGGCTCTCTGGTTGCCCTACCTCCAAACCATTGAATATTTAGCTGACGCCGCTCTCCTTACACTCCCAGATCCCTTCGCAGCTCGTCTTCGATCATCGTGACGGAGGATCCGTCATCAAGAAGCGCATCCGTATCCACTTTCCGCCCAGCTCCGTACAGCGTAACTGGCAGTATACGGAACAGTAGGCGGGCTCCTTTGGCGTCGACGCAGCTCAAATTCGTCTGCATGGGCTTCACGCGGAGCTCCTCTCTCTAGGCTGTTTCTGGGAACGGCTGGCTGCTGGTTCACCTCTTGATCCCAGTGACCATCTCGTAGCAAAGGCATCCTGGCCGGGCTGCGTCTGGAAACTGCTGCCTGCTGGTTCCCTCCGTGGCGTCTGAAACTACCTCGTTGCTGCGGCCTTCGCTCCTCGTCCGCGCCATGTAGCAGACGGGGATGCATCTTTCGGCAACCATTAATCTGGCACTCACCTTGCTTATAGCAGGATCTAGCCATGTGCCCGCTTCGTAGGCATGTGAAGCAGAGTCGGTGGCTCTTCACAATCCTACACCTTCCCGGCGGCGAAGCTCTAACGAATTCTCTGCAACTCGTGATTCCATGTTGTCCTCCACAGATGGGACAACCTCCATGCCGATATCCTGTTGATCGCATTCTTTATGGTCGATGCTCGCATGCAAAGCTCGACGCCTCGGCTCCTTTCCCTCGACATCCAAAACCGTGCACACCACGTTTGTGTACTCCTGTAGCCACGCGCCGATGTGGACTACAGGGGGAAAGGGCACAATCGTTGCAGCATGCCTCGCCCAGTCCACTCGCTAACTCGGAGGAAGCTTGGCCACAAGCTCCTCCATGAGGGATGGGTTCCCCAGGTGCTGCTCCGCCTTCGCTGACTGCAAGAAGGCCGCGAGGTTACTCACTTGGGTAGCGAAAGGAATGATCTTTACCAAATTGTGTTCCGAAATTGGCTGCAGCTCTCGCACGCTGTTCAGCTGGCTGCGTATAAGCTGCTCCGGTCGGCCGAACCTAAGGCGCTAACATTCCCTGGATAAATTAGTAGCGCCTTCACTATCTCACGGGCTTCATCCTTCAGCGCCTTCAGTAATCTCTGGTTGTTCTCCAGATCTGTGCAAATGTACGTTTGGGTTGTCTCCACGAACGCACAGCTGAAGATCGGCCACTGCTCGGCGTGCCCTCCAAATACAGGCAAGTCCGAAAGCTTCCTTGGCCCATATGCTCGCTGGGTTCCATTCGGCGCCTTAACGGCGTAGGATCCAACAAGTGGCGATGCTGTTCCCACATTGTGGACGCTCACGCCCGGTAGCACGAATCCATGCGCTGGCTGCGCAGTGCTTGTTGCATACAGTGGCTCCACAAATTGGTTGCTAGTTGTTAGCAATGGCGGTCCACTCCAAGATGGCGGCAGCGTGCAGGCCGCACCGCTCGCTCCGTCACAATTTTAGGGCACCGACCCGACCCTGTTATGTAAGGCCTCTCCGTTAGATGTGGGTAATGGCGGGCCGCTCTAAGATGGCGGCGGACCCGACGCTCCACTGTTGGCGCCAACTGTGCTTCTCCAACGCTGCGATTCTCTACATAAGATCCAACGTAAGAAGCTGATTGATCTCCGGCGCTGAGCTCGCTGCTGTGACGGCAGTACTTCTAGGTTGGGAAGCTACGGTAGTCACCGTAGTGGCTGGGCAAGAAATCGTCGCCGCCGTGATATTCACCCACGGCCGGGTTCCTGCTCCACTACTCACTGGCTGCTGATCCGCTCTCGTTGCACTCTTCCTGGGGGAATGCTGCATCTTCCCCAGCTTCAAAATGGCGGCGCCTGTGCGCGCTCCAAAATGGCGTCTCCGACACCATGTGGCCGCTGGCTGCGGCCGTCGATGTTTGGCGCTCCTTGCGCCTCGTTACCGCTGGCTGCGATCTCCGCAAATGACGCTGCACTGCGTTTTCTCGTTAGCGACCCGGTCGTACCGACGCTCTGCGCGACTCCTCTGCCAGTACGTAGCGCTGGCTGCGTTCACAAATCCTCCTCGCTGGCCGTCTAAATCGTCACTCCAGCTCCTAGCAACTCTTTAAGTGGCCGTCTAAGCCGTCATTCCAGCGAAAGTTGCCCTTGCAGTCTCCCTCGTACTGCGAATAAAAGATGTCGTCGCTCAATTGGAGTTGCCTTCAACGGCTGACGGCTTCAACGGTTGATTTAGGTAGCTGATGGTTTTGATATGCTAGTTTTTGGGTGGGGTGGCATATAGGTAGGTTGTTGATAAGGTTCGTAGATTGTTTCGTATAGTGGTTCGAAAGGTATCATCTTTTTTTGGAGTATTTATTTGCACATTATGTAGATTATTTTACACCTTATTTGGATTTGGGGTTCATCATAAATTATGTTTATTTAAGGTTGGTACCTCGTAAAGACCTTGCTCTTGCAATATGTTTCATATTAATAAATTAGAATTATTAATTTTGAGATTAAAGTGATGTAGCAATTTTTAAATTAAAAATATATTTTTTTTTTTTATTTTTATATTAACTCTGCTTTTATTTATTGAATCCTTTTAAATAAGAACTAACAATAAGTTTAAAAATCTTAACTAATACAAATTTTTTCTAAACAGTTGTTTTATTTTTCCAACAACCGAGATTAAGCGTCCCTAAAATTTTTTTCGCTGGGTTGGTAGGTCCCTTCGTCGGAGACGGGAACGACTGCTGAGCTGGGTTAGATTTCTCGCTAGGTGTACATCTCGCTGTATGATGTCAATATTGCTGTTGCTGGCGTTGCCCCATAGCTGTGCGCCATTTGTCCAGATGGGTTTCAGTACTGCATTGTAGAGTAAGACCTTGTGGTCCAAGCTTAGCGGAGAGCCAGCGTTGATGAGCCAGTGTAAGTTGTTCGCTTTGAGCTTAAGATGAATTTTTTTTCGCTTCAATGTGCCTGCGCCATGTAAGTCTTCTATCGAGGTGTACTCCTAGGTACGTTACCTCATCTGCTTTCGGGAGTGGGATGTTGTTCATCAAAAGTGGTGGGCAATCTTGTCTGTTTACCGTGAATGTCACGTGCTTGCATTTTTCCTCGTTGACTTTTATTCGCCAGTCAGAGAGCCACTTCTCAGTGGCTATGAGGTGCAATGCCAGCTGTGCTGTAGCTTGGATTGGGGACCTTGAACGGCTAAGGATAGCTGTATCGTCGGCAAACGTCGACACTGTTAGCCGACTATTTGTAGGAATGTCAGCGGTATAGATGAGGTATAAAGTTGGCCCAAGAACGCTGCCTTGGGGGACTCCGGCCTTAATTTCGTGGTCAGTGGAAGTAGCAGTGTTGCACCGCACTGCAAACTTTCTGTCATATAGGTATGATTTTAGAAGTTTTTGTGTGCTTTCGGGTAGAGATGTTTTAACTTTAAACATTAGGCCGTCTAGCCAAACTCTGTCGAATTCTTGGGATACGTCTAGTACAGTATTCTCGATTTTAAAATGCAGTTCTTATCTCCGCTGTTATCCGATTCACCTGTTCAATGGTTCCGTGGCTTTCACGAAAGCCAAATTGATGGGCTGGGATTATATTGTGGGCTCTCAGGTGTGGATTGAGTCGGATTAGCACGCATTTTTCGAATAGTTTCGATATACATGAGAGTAGACTTATTGGTCTGTAGGATGAGGGAACTGTGTGGTCCTTACCAGGCTTCGGAATCATTATAATAATCGGTCTCTTCCATCGTTGTGGAAAGTAGCCAAGTTTTGTGATGGCATTAAAGAGCTGCGTTAGGTAGCGAACTGCAGAATGTGGCAGCTTGATTATCATTTCCGGGTAATAAGGTCGTAGCCGGGGGATTTTTTCGGGCTGAGATTTTCTTTAATTATATTAGATATTTCTTTTGGACGAAACACAATTGGGGTGTGTTGCTGGTTGGAGTTTGCATTTGAAGTCGGTATCGCAAATGTGCTAGTAGCCTCGTTTGGCGTAAATACATTTTGTAGGTGAGCGGCAAATGTGGTGGCTCTGTCTGCATCACTGCGTGCCCAGCCGCCTGAAGAATTCCTAATGGGCAAAACGGTTTCAGTCGGTGGGTGAAGGGTTGGGTGGGCTCTCCACAGTGACTTATGTTTAATTCCTGTTGGTGAAAGTTGCTCTATATATCGGCTCTAAGCGTATTCTTCCTCTTGTTTCAGAGCGTTGGTCAGCTTCCGTGTGGCTATTTTTAGCTTTTGTTTTGCAGATGGTGATCTGGAAGATTGCCATTCTCTACGTAAGCGTCGTTTTGCGTGGACGAGTTGCTCGATTTGTGCGTTAGTCTTATTCGGATTAATTGTAACGTTTGTGGTTTTAGGTTTTGCATTTCAGGCTGCTTCCGTAAGAATGGATTCCAGTGTTTCTGTGCAGCTCTCTATATCAGGTTCAGTATTGAGTTTTGGGTTTAGCTCAATGTGTGAACTTATATATTTTTTGTACCTTAGCCAGTTCGTTTTGTGCGAAGTCAGTCTGTAGGGTGGTTTTACGTTTTCTGCATACCGGCTGAGATGAATTAGCACAGGCGTGTGATCAGATGACAGATCTGGTAGACATTCAGCTCTAACGAAACTGCGAGGAATATTTTTCGTAACTGCGAAGTCAATCAAGTCAGGCAGCTTATTGAGGTCTGATGACCAGTATGTTGGACTCCTAGGGGAAACATGATCAGTTTATTAGTGGCTTTAATTAAAGCCTTGTAAAGCTGTTTTCCTTTTGGATTCACAAGGCGCGATCCCCAGTGAGTATGTTTAGCATTGTAGTCGCCTGCTGCAATGAAGTGTGGTCCTAGTGCATGGAAGAAATCCAATTTCTGGTTTTCCAATATTGTGAAACGGGCAGTATACGCCGCTAGTGTGAGGTGAATGTTGTCCTCCAGTTGTATATTGATAGATGTGGCCTGAAGATGAATTTCAGCAAACTCTTTGTAAAAGTGGTGCTTCATACGGTTCCTAATTAGAATGCCGGTCCCACCGTGTGCTCTACCATCGGGGTGATTTGTACCATAGAAGTGTTAATCTCTTATTTGAAAGTTGTATTTGCTTGTAAGATGAGTCTCCGAAAGAAGCATTACGTCGATATGCTTCTCGTGTAGGAATTGAGCTAGTTCAAGTTTACGCTGTGAAACGACATTGGCGTTCCACGTAGCTATGCGTAAGGTAGCCATTATTTATTTTGATTGTTGGAAGACAAGCATTTGTATCAATAGGTTTTGATTACGCATCGGTTCTTGTCATGTCTTGAATGGTGGTTCGCATAAATGTCATGAATATCATCATGCTCTGTTGAAAGGCTTGCATCATAGCTTCAGTTTTCGTTTTTTGCTGCTCAGACGGCCTATAGTTTTGTTGTGTGTCCAATTTTGTGTGTTCTTCATGTGAGGTTTGGGAGTTTTGGGTTGGAGGCGTCATATCTGATTTTAAAACGTTTGCAAAACTTATCTTGTTAGTGCTTGGTATGGTCCAGGGAGCAATACTTGTTGGTTTCAAAAAAAGTACTTCTGGATTTGTTTCCGATGGTGTCAGCGTAGCTGTTCTTTGGTGTACCCGTGCCGTGTTCATTATTTTGTGGAGACGGATTTCCGCTCTGTGTAAATTACCGCACTTTTTCGCGCTTGCATTTTCGTTATTAGCTTGGCAGTGTGTGGAGACGTGGGGATCTCCACAGACTACACACACTGGGCGAACTGTGCAATACGATCTCGTATGGCCGTATTCTTGGCAGTTCATACATTGTACAGGAGCGTTACGTTTATGCGGCTCTTCTACTGTAATCCGTTATAAATTGGTTATAAAATGGATGAACCTCGTTTTTTTTAGATGCTTGTTTTCTGGTTCAAGCTCAATCTTAAAGAGTGCTTGCGGCTGCCTGTTTCTGTTTTTGATATTGTGTACGCTTTTGACGCAAAATCCCTTATCCTTTAGCGCCTCAGCTATCTCTTTGGGCTTTACATCAGGCTCAATGCCCTTCAGTACTGCTTGTAAGCCCTTGCTACTTTTAAGCTGGTAGGTGTAAATCATGTTTTGTTTGCAGTATGAGGTTTGTGACTTTTCTGTAGTTTTCCTCCGTTTTCGTTTGAAGTTTGATTTCATTTATCGTACCTCTTATTAGGGGTATTATATAAAAGCTTTCTTTTCCAATAAGGCCAATTAAAGAATTTACCAAACCGTTTGTGCTCTTCTCGCGGATGTAAAGGAAGGATTTCAGTGCCAGTATCTGCCAGCAAAGCGAATGTGTTGTTATTTGCGGGCGCTTCATTGTTGATCAATGTAGTATTGTCGCGTATATATTTCGACTTGTGTTTTGTATCGGAATTTATAGGGCTAGGCTTCCACTTTATTGTAATGTAGCAGTCCATTACAGTGTGCGAGGCCGACCCAACTTTTATGTTTGCGTTTTTTTTTGCTAGTTGTGCAGCAGGGCCGTTTGGCTCTTGCGCTTTTGTTTTTGCTTTCGCTGACTCAGTAGGAGCGTGAGCGCGTGCAGCCAATGGCGAAGTAGAGCGGGATGTCGATATTGCTCCAGTTGTTGTTGTTGCAGATAGCGGAGCTTGTGTCGGAGCTAAAAGTGCGGGAGAGCAAGAGCGCCCTTTTCTTGATTTGTTGGTACAAGAAGGTTCGTTGGGTTATGGGTTATTGGCCGCTCGTTGTCTTCGTTTGCAGGTGTCGCAGAGACATAAGAAAAGTACGCGTTGTTTCGTTGTAATGAGAGCCGGCGATCGTCTTGCTCTCGTTGTCGCTGAGCGCGAGTGTCGTTCTGGCTCATAGTGCTTTTTTTTTATTTATTTGTTTGAAACTATTTTTTATACTATTTCAATCACAGAATATATATTCGAGCGATGGTGCATTGCCCGGAGCATCTATTTCGCTTTCGATATATTTATTTGTTTTTTATTAATAACCATTCACTTTACTAAAATCACTTCATTTTATAGGAGCTCGATGAAAACACGTCTTCACGCGTCAGCATACGAACAATTAACAAATATTGCGAAAGGTATCGTGTTCAGCGTAGTTGGATCTGCAAATAGATATTCATAGGAAAGTCGAAAGGACTTAGTTTTCCAATTAGGGATGCAAAAATATAGTCGGTTTAGAAGGTGTTTAGAATCAACCATGCCATGGAAAAGCATATGTAGAAACATGACCCCACCACAGGTTCGGCGCTCTTTCAGAGGAGGTAACTTCAACAATTTAAGTCTGTCAACGGTACGGCGGAAGACGATTGTCAGGCTCCCAGTTTAAGTTTTTTAGTGCAAATATTATTTTAAGCAGTTTACAAATAGAAGATTGCTTGAGTATAGTTTATCTAGGTCTAGTTTCAGATGCCTGTGCAGGAAATGTTCGGAGAAGGAATAGAATAACTTGACATCATCAATATACATAAACGTAGAGGCATAATTAATAACATTGGGAAGATTGTTTACAAAGAGTATAAACAACAGTAGTCCTAGATGACTATCCTGCGGGACACCCGATTAGACATGAATGACCTTCGAATTGGTAGTTTTAAAAAGAACACGCTGAATTTGATCTGAATGATAGAAAGCAATGCACATAAAGCTATTTGGTCGGAAACCAATAAGCAGTAGCAAGAGCTGATAATTAACTGAATCAAATGCCTTGCTAAAGTCAATATAAATTACATCAGTTTGCAAGCGATACTGAAAACCTCGGTGAATGATTGACGAAAATTCGAGTAGATTAGTTGTTGTCGAGCGAAGATTAACAAAACCATGCTGTTCTGATGAGATTATGCTTTGCAAGCATGTTGCAGCTGCGATATAATGAGTTTGTCAAGAAACTTGGAAAGCCTTAGAGCCTTTTTAATGAATTGGTATAATGTATGATTTATTCCATAATTTAGGTAGGGATGTTTGCTCCAAGGATAGGTAAAATAGTATAGTGAGAGGTAAGGTAAGATTAATTTATTCATGTACTTTTCTTTTTGATGGGTATTTTATCTTTGACGGATCTGATATTAAGATCTCTTTGTATATTTTCGTTTCGGATATGCCAGGATACTCCAGTGATTGTGCTCAGTATCTTTGATTGGGCCCTTTGCATGATCTCAATGTTACTACTGTTGGCCCTTTCCCAAAATTGGGAGCCGTACGTCCAAACTAGTTTTAGTACGGCGCTGTAGAGTAGGACCCTGTAGTCCAGACAGAGGGGTGACCGAGAGTTGATAAGCCAGTGGAGACTATTAGCCTTAGGCTTAAGATGTGTTCTTTTGGCTTCGATGTGCCTGTGCCAGGTGAGACGTCGGTCGAGGTGCACTCCGAGATACGTCACTTCATTTTCTTTCGGTATTACGTTGTTGTTTTTTTTTTTTTTATTATGCCTTACGGTAAGAAAATTAAAATCTTCCAAAGGTGGCATGCACGATTCATAACCCCCTAGTAGAGTTATGCCTACGTACTAATAACAAAACCCTACGTATGCTCAAATTCGCTGCAATTCGTCGACGTGTGAAGACGTGTTTTTATCGAGCTCCGCACATAATCGGTTGTTTTGAGTGAAGTGAACGACTAATAATAAAAACTAAAATAAATAAACATAACCCGAAAGCGAAAGAGACGCTCCATGCGATGCAAGATCGCTTAAATATATACAGTGATTATTTATCCTAAATAATAAAAATATGAGTCAAAACGACACTCGCGCTCAGCATCAGAGTGAGCAAGACGAACGCCGGCTCTCAGTTCAACGCAACAACGCGTACTTTTCATACGTCTCCCCGACAACTCCAAACGCAGACATAGAGCGGTCAACAACCCATAGCCCAAGTAACCTTCTTATACCAACAAACCAAGAAAGGGCGCGCTCTTGCTCTCCCGCCCTTTTAGCTCCGACACAAGCCCCGCTACCCCCAACAACAACAGCTGGAGCAATACCGAAATCCCGCTCTATCTCCTCGTCGGCTGCACCCGCTCACGCTCTCACTGTGTCAGCGAAAGCTAAACCAAAACCAAACGGAAACATAAACAAACAACCGGCCATACAGACTGGACTAATAAAACGAAAGCTAAGCCCCCAAAAAAATGTAAACAAACCAAAAATCACACGCGCCAACGCCAACACAACAATGCCGAACAATGCCAACAGGTTTGACATTTTGGCAGACACTATTGTAGACCTGCCCGTTGAAGCTGATGGAAGCGACAAAAATAAGCCAAAGCCACCACCAATTTTTGTACGTGAGAAAAGCTCCAGTACATTTGTAAACAATATAATAAAGCTCATAGGTGACGCTAATTTCCACATAATTCCCTTAGTTAGGGGCAACATCCACGAAACCAAAGTTCAAACCAAGTCTGAACAACACTTTAGAGCCCTAACCAAGTACTTAGACGAAGGGGAAAAAAGCGATTACACATACCAGCTAAAAAGCAGCAAGGGTCTGCAAGTCGTATTAAAGGGCATAGAACCTGATGTAACACCAGACGAAATAAAGCTGGCGCTACAGGATAAAGGATTTACCGCTAAATCAGTCTTCAACATCTTAAACAAAAATAGACAGCCGCAACCACTCTTCAAGGTGGAACTTACACCAGAAGCAAAGATGCCGAAAAGAAACGATGTGCATCCAATATACAAACTCCAATTTTTACTACATCGTAGAATCACCGTGGAAGAACCTCACAAACGTAACAATCTGGTACAATGTATGAACTGCCAAGAATTCGGCCACACAAAGTCTTACTGTAAGCTGCGCCCAGTGTGCGTAGTCTGTGGCGAGCTCCATGACAAAGCCAGCTGCAGTGCACCCAAAGAAGACTCAAGCGGAAAAAGGTGTGCCAACTGTGGAGGCAATCACACAGCCAACTACAGAGGCTGCCCAGTATACAAAGATCTCAAAAGCCGCATTAACCAGCGCGTAGCCACTGTACGCTCACAAAACGCACCGATCACAAAAATACCCCCCAAACACAACCCAGAAGTTTTCTTCTCTACCGCAGCCAGATCCTCACTTGGTACAGGATTCGTAACCAAAAACGCGTCATATGCAAGCGCTCTAAGATCAGGTCTAGAGCCCCCAGCCTCCAATGCGCCATGTTCACAAGCCAAATATGTGGACCTCAATTCGGTACAAGACAAAAAGCTAATGGAACAACAACAAAACAATTTCGAAGCAAAGATACTTTCCTTGCAGCAGAGCATGGCGGAGTTTATGGCGTTTATGCGGACAATCATGCAAGATCAAATGCGTAATCAAAACACGTTGATACAATTGCTTGTATCACAACTATCAAAATAATCATCTCCATGGCCTCGCTAAGAATCTCTACGTGGAACGCCAACGGCGTTTCACAGCACAAACTTGAGCTAGCTCAATTCCTTCTCGAAAAGCACATCGACGTAATGCTACTTTCGAAAACACACCTCACAAACAAAAATAACTTCAACATAAGAGGATACATTTTCTACGGAACCAATCACCCTGATGGTAAGGCCCACGGCGGGACCGGGATTTTGATAAGAAGCCGCCTCATGCACCACTGTCATCTTGAGACTGCCAAAAACTATCTACAAGCAACATCATTAAAAATTCATTTGGATAATGGTAACCAGCTTACCTTAGCCGCTGTTTACTGCCCACCTCGTTTCACTTTATCTGAAGACCAATTTATGGAATTCTTCAACTCACTTGGAGCACATTTTATAGCAGCCGGGGATTATAATGCCAAGCACACACACTGGGGGTCTCGACTCGTGAATCCAAAAGGAAAACAGCTCTACAACGCCATTTAAAAGCAAACAACAAGCTCGACCACGTTTCTCCTGGCACACCTACATACTGGCCAACTGACCCCAAAAAACTACCTGATCTAATTGATTTCGCAGTCACCAAAAACATTCCCCGTAATCTGATAAGCGCCGAGTGCCTCTCAGACTTATCATCTGACCACTCGCCCCTCCTAATAAATCTGCTCCGACACCCAGAACCAGCAAACCACTCCTACAAGTTGACTTCAGAAAAAACCAACTGGCTCATCTACAAAAAATACATAAGCTCACACATTGAGCTTAACCCATCACTCGAAGCTGAAGCTGACATTGATAGTTTTGTTAACTCACTGGAGTCAATCATCGTTGCTGCAGCTCGCTGCTCAACGCCGCAAACTGTAAGCAAAATCTCAAATCACAAAAAAACCAAACTGCAAATCGAACAACTTGTTCTCGAAAAACGGCGCCTCCGGCGAGAATGGCAGTCCTCCAGATCACCGTCGGCAAAACAAAAGTTAAAAGACGACACACGCAAACTTACAAAAGCTTTAAAGCAAGAAGAAGAGCTTGCCCAACGTACTTATATTGAAAAATTATCAACATCCAGTACAAAAAACTCACTGTGGAAAGCTCACCCAATTCTTGGCTCACCTACAGTACCAGTGGTCCCTATTAGAAACCACACAGGTGGCTGGGCCCGTAGCGACAAAAATAGAGCCAGCACATTTGCCACTCATCTACATAAAGTCTTCCAACCGAATTCTGCAACAAACACGTTCGAAATTCCGCCGGCAACACACGACTCCCAGCTTCACCACGCTCCAATTGTGTTTCACTCAAACGACATCCCAAAAAAATCTGCAGGGTGCGACCTAATTACCCCTAAGATGATTATTGAGCTGCCTTACTGTGCCGTATGCAGCATTACCCAGCTCTTCAATGCCATCAACAAACTTGGCTACTTTCCAGGAAGATGGAAAAAGTCAATAATAATAATGATACCAAAGCCGGAAAAAGATCACACTGTTCCATCGTCGTACAGACCCATAAGCCTTCTATCCTGCCTATCTAAACTTTTCGAAAAATGCCTACTGTCTTTGACTATTACTCCATTCCTGAACACGCACAACACAATACCAGCACACCAATTTGGCTTTCGTGAAAAACACGGAACTATTGAGCAAGTTAACCGCATAACATCAGAAATACGAAACGCATTTGAAAAACGGGAATACTGCTCTGCGATATTTCTTGACGTTTCGCAGGCATTCGACAGAGTTTGGCTGGACGGTCTGATGTACAAAATCAAAACAACACTTCCAAAGAACACTCACAAACTGCTAGAGTCGTACCTCTACAACAGGAAGTTTGTAGTGAGGTGCAACACTGCGATATCCGACGAACACAGTATTGAAGCCGGTGTCCCACAAGGCAGCGTACTAGGCCCAACACTATACGTCCTATTCACAGCAGACATCCCTACAAGCAGCAACCTGACAGTTTCAACATTTGCGGATGACACAGCTATTCTCAGCCGCTCCAGATGCCCAATCAAAGCATCATCCCAGCTAGCTATCTACCTGGTCGACGTGGAAAAGTGGTTATCCGACTGGCGTATAAAGGTAAACGAACAAAAATGCAAGCAAGTAACTTTCACCCTTAACAGGCAAGATTGTCCACCGCTCACGCTGAACAACGTCGCACTTCCAACAGCAAACGAAGTGACGTATCTGGGAGTACACCTCGATAGAAGACTAACATGGCGCCGACACATCGAAGCCAAGAGAACTCACCTAAAACTGAAGGCCACCAGCCTTCATTGGCTTATCAACTCCCGCTCACCACTCAGTTTGGACTTCAAGGTGCTGCTCTACAACTCAGCGCTAAAACCAATCTGGACTTACGTCTGCCAGCTATGGGGAAATGCCAGCAACAGCAACATCGATATCGTTCAGAGAGCCCAGACGAAGATATTGAGAACTATCACCGGGGCACCGTGGTATGTTCGAAACGCCAACATTCACAAAGATCTAAACGTGCCACCCGTAAAAGACGAAATTGCGGAAAAAAAGGAAAATTACCTTAACAAGCTATCATGGCATCCTAACCAGCTCGCGAGGAGTCTAACAAGGCTAAGCAGCCGATCACGCCTACGCCGAAACGACTTGCCAACCCAGCAGTAATCTTTTTTTATTATTATTATTATTATTTTTATTATTTTTTAAGGGCCGCTTTTATAATACAGTGCAAGTAATGTACTGGTAATTAGTATTTACACGTAAGATTTGTTAACTTGTTGTTAGTTTTCGGTACCGAAATGATCCAACAAATAAAAGCTATAAACTAAAAAAAAAAAAAAACGTATGCTCTTCCGTTCTTTACAAGCTCACCGGGACTGCCAGTCAAGTTATTTCGTCGGTGAGCAGGATGTGGAGCCTGGTTGTACTCCCTTCCTTGTTAATTGGCCTAGAGGCTCACGTCCTTCATCCCAGGTTTCGCTGGGTATTTAGCCTCCTGCCACCGTATAGGTGTACGTCGCCTGTATTAGCCTTCAGCTCTGTTGGCCATCTCGTCGGCTCGGACCCGCTTCATCATATCTCTGATGATGTTATTTCCTCGCTCCCAAGAGTCGCTGTTCTCCATCATGGCCACGATCAAGCCGCCAGGGCTGAGCGGGGCACCGATTGGCCCACGCCGTTAAATCGGGGATGAGTTGGTTGCGATGTTATCTATCTGCTCTGCCACTCTCCCATCAGTCGCTCGTGAGCCTCCAGCCGGGTAGCACCTTCACGGACCTGACAAATAGCCTTTATCTCAAGGTCGATTTGCGGCAAGCCTGCCAGTGCTAGTGCTGCGTGTCCGGATATGGTCCTGAAGCCTCTAATGAGCCTAAGGGCCATAGACCGTACCACCGCGCGTGCTTCTTTCATGTAAGAGCCTTTCTTGGTGGCTATGCTCCATATTGGTGCAGCATAGAGCAGCGTTACCCTGGCTTCCGCCAGCGGTAGTTTTCTTTGCCGGGTAATTTGGACCTCCTACATTGGGCATGAGCCTGGACAGGGATGCAGTCGTTATTGCTGCTTTCCTGCTTGCGTAGCTAGCATTATTCTTAAAAGCTATCCTGTGGTCTATCATTACTCCCAGGTATTTTAAGGAATCTTATGATGCCACCTGTGTCCCGTTGACCGTGATCAGCATTCTTTCCACCTTCTTCCTGCTGCTTAATAGGACAGCCTCGGTCTTGTGTGCCGCAATTGTTAAGCCGGCTTTCTTTATCCAGTCGGTGGCCACTGTAATTGTCGCGTTGCACTTCTCTTCGAGGACTGCTATTGTTTTGGCCACTGCAGTTATTGCCCAATCGTCCGCAAAGCAATGTAGCTCAGTTCCTAAGGGCCTGTTGATGCCCAGGATTCCATCATACATAATGTTCCACAGGATCGGTCCAAGCACAGAAACACTGTAGCATCTCGGGCTAGCGTCCCTGTCGAACCAGAGGACACGACCCGTGAAGTAGTTTCCATCGACGATCCTGAGATACTCCGGGATACCCATCTTATGCATGGCGCTGAGGATTACTGGCCATCTGGTGTTGAAGGCGTTCTTTACGTCCAACGTGACGATTGCGCAGTACTCCTTCCTTCCACCCAGCCATCTATCGCCATCGAGAGCGTTCTCGGCGATGTTTCTCACCGCTATAAGTGCATCCAGAGTGCTCCTGCCCTTCCGGAATCCGTGCTGCTGCGTACCTAGGCCGTTGCTGCTCTCTGTGATTGCCTCTATTCGAGCATACAGGATGCGCTCGAATAGTTTGCCAACCATGTCCAGTAGGCACAGCGGGCGGTAGCTGGTTGCGGCGTGTGCTGATTCCTTGCCTTTCGGCAGCAGAACTAGTTTCTGACTTTTCCACCTCGTCGGAACCTGCTGCTACTGCTGTTGGCCGCCATAGAGTGGTTTGCCTTGGGAATAGTTGTGTTACTATGCTAGCCAGAACATCCGGGTAAGTTGGAGTTGCCTCTCTCTTCCTTAGCTTGTTAGCTACGAGTTTGTAGGCAAGTCCCCAGGGCTCTCTATCTACGGTATCTAACAGTTCCTTTTAGGCCCGCGCTTTGGCTGCCAATATGCCGTGCTTAAACTCAGAGCGTTTGCTTCTAAAAGCCTCCATGAGTTCTGCGTGCTGGGTGCTGCCTCTGGCTTGTTGCGCCCTTCTCCTTGCCCTTAGGCATTCCGAGCGTAGCTTGCTTAAGTTGGCGCTCCACCAGTACACTGCGCGCTTGCGGTGCTCTTTTTTCCTTCTTGACATGGTTGCGTCACACGTTGCCTCAAGCATCTTCATGAGGTCGGCCGCCATTGAATCTGCGTGTCCATTTGAGATTCGAAACGAGTCGATTTGGTATGCCAGCATATCTTCGTCGTTCTTCCTCGAGTCCCAGCCTTGCCCGACTGATCTTCTCTGCCGCCTCCAAGTCGTGCCTTTAGGTAGGATGCAGAAGGAAATCAGTGCGTGGTCACTCAGCGTTACAACGTCGTGGACCGTCCAGCTCGCGTTAGCCACTAACCCTGTGCTGATGTAGGTGATGTCGATATAGGACGAGCCCCTATCGTTGTTGAACGTTGGTTTGAAGCCGTCCTTCAGCTGTACCAGGTCCAACATAAGCATTGTGTTTATTACTGCTCGGCCTCTGGGATTCGATATCCTGCTGCCCCATTCTACTGCCGATGCATTGAAGTCGCCCGCGATTATCTTCGGGCCGCGCCCTCTCGTATGGCTGCCCAGCACCTCCAGAATCTCCTCGAACTGGTCTGGGGTGTCGCTAGGGGGGGCGTAGCAGCTGTAAAAATGCACTCCTTTTATTCTTGCATATGCATCGGCGAGGCCGCCAATTCCTGTATGTGTAGGTTACTGCAACACTTAATGGCTGCTTTACCGGTCTCGTCCAATATTATTATGGGGTTGCCACGGACAGGATAATAGAGTTCGCTCAAAAGCATGATGTCTACCTTGCGCTCCGCCGTAGTTTGAGCCAGGAGGCTCTGAGCAGCCGCGCAATGGTTAACATTGAGCTGAACAATCTAAATTTGCTCCTGCATTATGCTTCTTTAAGGCTGGCTCTATATGTCGGGCACGCAAAACAGCCCGTCGGGTGGTTTTTATCCACTTCGTCGCTGCATATTAGGCACTTTGGTGGTGCAACACATCCCCTTGCCTTGTGTCCTCGTTCGCCGCATCACAGGCAGCAGTCTGACCGATCGATCGCCTTGCATGTCGTTGCTCGATGACCGTAGCCCAGGCACTTGTAACATCTCGTGGGCCGGACGTCCTGGATGATGCGGCACCTTGACCACCCCACGGTTACCGTGCACTTCTCTAAGACCGCAATCGCATCATTCGCGTTAATCAGGACAGGGACTATCTGAGTCCCATCACGCATCCTACGTAGTCCTTTGGTGTCCTCTGGGTTCAGCAGAATGCCTTGAAATTGGGAGACCAGGCAGCTGTGGAGATCATCTGCTGTCGCGGCCTCGTCCAATTCACTGCAGGATAGTGCTATTCTTTGTGTACCCGTCCGTACCGAAGCCATGTCTTTTAGAGTTGCTTCCAGCTCGGTCTTCAATGTGTGGAGTCTTAAATTCGATCTCGGTATTACGGTGTTGTTTAAAGTGATTGAAGGACAGTCTTGACAATTGAGTGTAAATGATACATGCTTACAATTTTTTTCGTTTATTTTGATTCGCCAGTCAAATAGCCACTTCTCGACGGCCACTATGTGAGAAGAGAGTTGATTTGTGGCTTGTACCGAGCATTTGGATCATCTTAAAATCGCTGTGTCATCGGCAAACGTAGAAGTTGTTAGTTATCTGCTTGTGGGTATGTCTGCTGTATAAAAAGGACCTAAAAGACGTACAGCGTTGGTCCAAGTACGCTACCTTGGGGAACTCCAGCGTTTATAGCGTGGTCGTCGGACATGTCAGAATTGTATCTTACAGCAATGGTTCTGTTGTAGAGATACGACTTTAGAAGTTTTTGGGTGTTTTGGGGAAACATTGTTTTAATTTTGAACATTAATCCATCTAACCAAACCTTGTCAAAAGCCTGAGAAATAGCCTCCAGAAATATTTCAGTGCAATATTCCCGTTTTTCAAAACCAGATCGTATTTCTGATGTTATTCGATTGACTTGTTCAATGGTTCCGTGTTTCTCTCGAAAACCGAACTAATGCGCTGGAATAAGATCGCGTGCCCTCAAGTAGAGCGTTATTCGGGTCATCAGACATTTTTCAATTCGTTTTGAGAGACAAGACATCAGGCTTATGTACCTGTACGATGAGGCAACTGAGTGGTCCTTGCCTGCCCTGGGTATCATTACTATGACCGATTTTTGTTCATCTCTCTAGATAGTACCCGAGTTTTGGGATAGCGTTGAAAAGCAAGGAAATAGAGCAAACAGCACAGTATAGAAGCTGCAAATCATCTTTGGAGTTATTAGATCACATCCTGGGGACTTTTTTGGATTTAGTTTATCCTTGATGATTTTAGATATTTCATTCGCTTGAAATTCGCTTGGATCATGTGGTGCTTGGTCGTCGTTTGTTACCGTGGGTAATACAAACGAGCTTGTAGCAGGGTTCGGGTGAAAAACACTTTGAAGATGCGTTAAAAATGTAGTAGGTCTATCTTTACCGCTGCGGGTCCAACCACCAGTGATATTCCTTAATGGTGATATCGTTTCTGCCGGTGTGGTTAAACTGGGATGGGCTTTCCATAGTGAATTTTTGGTCCTTGAAATTAAACTTTGCTCTATATAAGAAAGTTGGGCGTTTTTAGCTTCTTCCTTCAGCGCATTGGAGAAATTTCGTGAGGCATTTTTGAATCTTTGCTATGCGATTGGCGATCTATTAGCTTGCCACTCCCGTCGCATACGTCGTTTTTCAAGAACGAGCCGCGAGATGTCTGCGTTTGCGTATCCTGGGTCTGCTAGGTGCGCTCTCTATTTGAGGTGTTGAGATTCTGGCGCCTGTTACTAAGACACAACTGTTTCCCTTTAGGGGTGACGAGGCGTGATCCCTAGTGGGTGTGTTTGGCGTTGTAGTCACCTGCAGCAATGAAGTGGTCCCCTAAAGTGTTGATGAAGTCCAGAAATTGTTGTTCGCCGTTGGCGTTCCACAATGATATTCGTAGAGCAGCCATTGATTATTTGGATTTATGGGATACAAGCATCTCCATGAGGATATTTTGGTTCTGCATAAGGTCTTGCATGGTAGCCGTCATGAAGGACATGAGTTTGATCATTTGCTGCTGCAGAGTATGCATCATAGCATGGAGACCCTTACTACTTTTAAGTTGGTACTTATAGTAGTTTTTGTTATTTTTGCTTATCTAGTCTGTAAGTGTCCAAAAGATCTCTTCGGACCTTGACCTTGGTTTCGTGGATGCTGCCCTTTTTTTTGGGGTATTATGTGGAAATTTTCTTTTCCAACAATTTCAATTATATTGTTAACTAGATTGTTCGAGCTTTTCTCTCGGATGTATATAGGTGGGGGCTTGCTGACTTAGAGTGTGCCAATTAATTTATATTTTATATCCTGCCGCAAAATTTTTCTGTAACGATCCAACCCAGTTTGCATTGTTTTTGGCATTATTGCTGATTCAGCAAAAACAAGAGTTGCAGTAGTCACCGTGCTTGCGGTTGATACCGTCGCAGTATTTGTTGTTGTTGCGAGTGCAGTGGTTAATGTGGTCAAAGTTTCGGTTGCCGTGGGAGAGATCAGTTCTTTTTGGCAGATCGTTGGGATTGCCGGTGAGCAAGATCGAGCTCTCTCGTTCGTTTTTGGCATAAGTTCATGTGTCGGATTAGGGGTGATTGACGTAGCCAATCGACGTTTGCAATTATTTCGTGCACTTCCGCGGGTTGCGAAGACACATATGAGAAATATGCGTTGTTTCGTATCGATAAGAGACGACGTTTGTCTTGCTCTTATTAAAGTTGAGCACGAATGTCATTTTGACTCAATGTGAGAGTTCGTGTCTTGGTTTTTGTTTGTTAATATTCTTTTAAGTTCAAGAGTCGAATGTTTTCACAACTATTCTAATAAGCGATTATACATCGCATTCAGGCTTCTGATAAAAGGTTCTGATAAAGAAGTTTCGTTATATTGAACTTTCGCTTTGAAATAAAGGTGGCTTCTAAACCGTAATCGATCAAAGCACGCGACTTATAGCATGCTCCATAGTGACAGAATGATAAATGCGATTCCTAAGAGAACACTATGAGTGCTTAATGAAAAGTAGTTTTGCAGATTTAGAGAAGAAGTGGACTCTACTCCATTAAATTGATTGAAGTGGTGGAAACCGTAGGAGCGTCTGGAGTGTAACTACAGTGAAGAAGTGTATTGCAACGTCCTTTACACATGAAACAATTATGGATACAAGTACCACTCGAGACTTGATATTGTCTTACGAAACCATTTAAATACATTTTTGTATTTTGTTTGAAGTACAGCGATCTTGAACGGACATTTTCAAGAATTTCACACACATCCATAGGTTTATAGTTCTGGAGTTCTGGAGTCAAGTCTTTTTATACCCTGTACCCATTTAAAATGGGTGAAAAGGGTATCATAATATGGTGCAAATGTATGTAACAGGGAGAAGGAAGCATCTCCGACCCCATAAAGTATATATATTCTTGATCAGCATCAACAGCCGAGTCGATATAGCCATGTCCGTCTGTCCGTCCGTCTGTCCGTCTGTTTGTCAGTATCAACGCCTAGATCTCAGAAACTACAAGAGGATAGGTAATTACCATACGCAGTACAAGTTTGTTTTTTTATTTTGATATCATCCGCCGCTCCCCCGCAAACCGCAAAAAACCGCCACGCCCACAATTATAAACCTAATGCTATGCAATTCGGCATATGCGTTGGTGCTTATAAAAGCTATCTAATTTCTGAACCAAATCGGATAAGAAACACGGATGTTATGCCACATGCAAAATCTATGGCAAGGAAAGCAGAAGCGCAGAAAAACACGCATTGCGCGACGCCGACTGCGACGTTGACAGCGAAATGTGTATGCCTTTATGACACACAAAACTTATTTCCATAACCAAAATCATGCCAAATTTATATTGTTATGGTACTCTTTTCTAATAGAATATTGTTTCATTTATTTATTGATATTAAATAAATAAATTGTAAGCATGTCTAAGGGTACAGGGTATTTTGCAATCGAGAAACTCGACTGCTGCTACCTTACTTGTTTTGGTTTAGAAGCTTGACTTTGTGCTGGACGAGGTTTAATGTCTTCAATGGTTTCGAGAGTCTGATATCTCTCTTGGAGGATGAAATTCAGACCTTCCCCAGAAGCAGTATTAGTTTTACTGTGACTGTTTCCTAACAGATAGGGTAAGTTTTGTTAATTGGAAAGAGCATAGAAAAATTAGATGTCAATCCCAATTGTCAGTTTTTACCTTTGAAACTTCGAGCGCAGTCAAGCAATTTTGGACTGTGCTCTAACTATTAACCAACAGGCGTCTGTTTTCGAAGCGCTGTGTCAAATTAGACCACGCAGATTCGAAGCCATTTTTAACGATTTAGGAGGTAGGACTGACTTTCTTGCATTCTTCTTTATATTTAAATGGATGTTTTGTGAGAAATATACATATTTCTAATTGGCAACGCACTTTTATACGCACTCTTCATTGTTTCTAAACATTTATATAAGTATAAGTCACACTTATATAAATATTTGTAAGCGGCTTGCATGACGCAACATTGTCTTAGTCTTAGTTGAACCTTCATCACAGGAAGAACTATATATATTAAATTCATCAGGTTATGGGCCCAGGGAGCTCAATAAATACAATTGTGCGCGAAATTATTATATCGAATTAGTAAAGAAAGTGAATAGCAAATATTCTTGACTTTCTTGTTTGTGACAATGAATTCAATAATGAACTAGAGAAATTTGACGACAATAATTAGGTGCGTGGGTCGTGCAAATGAAAAGCGTGCTCATACATTCCGAGTTGTGGGGCTACGTGTGTGGACTAAAAGTAAAACTTGAAAGTGATAATCCCGAGAAAAAATTGGATTTTGATGCCAAAGATGAGAAGGCTCTCGCGAGCATAATCCTCTGCATTAAGACATCACAAATAAACAATGTCAAGAATTGCGTAACTTCTGCAAGTGCTTGGAAAAAACTAAAAGAAATCCATATGCCCGCAGGTTTCGCGCGTCGTGTTCACTTGCTGAGACAACGGTTATATTCATATAAAGTTGACAGACTCAGAAAATATGGCATCGCACATACGAGGGCGGGTCAATAAGTCCGTGACTATTTGAATGAAACACAGGTTTTTAGATAAAAAGTTATTTTATTTTTCAACGTAGTCTCCTTTGAGCTCTATACACTTAGCCCAACGTTTCTCCAATTTTTTTATCCCTTCCAAAAAATATGATATGTCGAGGTCTTCAAAATAGGCATTTGTTTGTGAGATGACTTCGTCATTGGAGGCAAATCTCTTTCCGCCGAGCCATTTCTTCAAGTTGGGGAACAAGAAATAGTCACACGGGGCTAGATCGGGTGAATAGGCCGGATGAGGGAGCAATTCGTAGCCCATTGCATGGAATTTTGCCATGGAAACTGCACATGTGTGCACCCGTGCATTGTCCTGGTGGAAAAGAACTTTTTCTTGGCCAAGTGCGGTCGCTTTTTTTCAATGCCTCATCGAATTGACCCAATAAGCTGCTGTAATATTCACCATTGATTGTTTTTCCTTTTTGAAGGTAGTCAATGTGGATAATACCGCGTGAATCCCAAAAAACAGTCGCCTTGACTTTATTGGCTGACAAACCCACCTTTGCCTTCTTTGGCGCCGATTCACCCCGAGAAACCCACTGTTTTGACTGCTGTTTGGTCTCCGGTGTGTTGTGGTGGATCCACGATTCGTCCACGGTTACGAAACGGCGCAAAAACTCGTTCGTATTGCAATTGAACAACGCTAAACATTCCTGCGAAATTGTCACACGGTTGCATTTGTGGTCGATTGTGAGCAAACGCGGCACCCATCTTGCGGAAAGCTTTCTCATACACAAATGATCATTCAAAATTGAAACCACTGAGCCATGTGAAATGGCTACGGCTTCCACAATCTCTCTCACTTTTAATCGCCGATCGGCTAAAACCATATCGTGGATTTTTTCAATTGTTTCGGATGTGGAAACCTCAACTGGGCGTCCAGAACGTTCGGCATCTTCCGTGCTTTTACGACCACATCGGAATTCAGTAAACCACTTTTTTACCATGGAAATGGATGATGCAGAGTCTCCATAATATTTATCAAGCTTGGCCTTGGTTTGCGTAATGGATTTTTTCCTCAAAAAATAATGCTTAATGAGCACACGAAATTCACTTTTTTCCATTTTCTTCTCAGTCAACGCGGTAGTCTGATATTAACGGCTGTCAAAAACAAACTAAATGTCGCAGCTTGTTCAATTTTTGACAAGAGTCAACTGACAGATGACTGTTGACGGGAGCAGTGTTACCATTTCAATTAGGAGGCGGGAAATTCAAAAAGTCACGGACTTATTGACCCGCCCTCGTAGCTAAATTTTCAGACTTAATTAAAAAACTGTCTGAAATTGATTTTACATTGGCCGATGAGTGTCTGTGCATATTGCTATTATCTAGTTTGCCGGAATCTTTTGACAATTTTGTAGTTGCCATTGAATCCCGTGATTCGTTACCTACGTTGGCTACGTTAAAAATCAAATTACTCGAAGAGAGTGAGCGCCGAAATATAGATACAGAACAAAGCGGAGCGCAGAAAATGTTCTCGTCGCGACGTAAGAAAAGTAAAAATAAAAAAAATAAAAAAAATAAAAAAAATAAAAAAAATAAAAAAACTAAAAAAAACAAAATAAAAACTTTAAGCAGCGAGTGTGCTGGTGTTGTGGTCGTCAAGGGCACATCCCGGCTAACTGTAAAAGTTCAAAGAAAACAAACGAAAAGAGAAACAATGAAGAGAGTGATAATAAGAAGTCATATTCTGTGTTTGCTGCTGCGAACCACAACTACAGTTTTTCAAAGAATATTTGGTGCTTGGACAGTGGTGCGACTGGACATTTGTGTAACGATAAATCGCTTTTTATACACATCAAAGAGTACACAGAAAGAATTGTGTTGGCCGGAAAAAATTATATTGAAGCGATCGGTATCGGAGCAGGGCATTTACAGTGGAAATATAGTACAATTGATTTGACCGATGTACTTCTGGTTGAAAACATTCAATGTAATTTTATTTTCAAGGCGAAAGTGGTGAACAAGGGATTTTTTTTTTCGCGCGGCTCCCACTGCATAACGAACAGCAAACCTCCCGCCCAACCGACCGAGGGGCACTGCCGTTTATCGTACGGCTCGGATCGCGGGGATAGACCCGAGAGAATAAAGTTTAGAAAAGATTACGAGGAAAAAGTGGAGTGCGTTTGTGGCTCTGAAAGGTAGGTGAGAATTGAGGATTTGATAGAAGTGGACGTGCATAGTGAAGTAATAGAGTATAAGTCATTGTAGTCAGAACATAAAACCCTGTAACTCCAGAATTGGACGTACTAAAGATACGTATAAAGTCTTAGTAATATAAGGGTTATTGAATTCCTTGGACCATCTTTTAATGAAGCCAAGCACGCCCATGGCTTTATTAACCATCGTAGAAATATGGTCGGAAAATTTAAATGTAGTATCTAATAGGACACCAAGATCGTTAACCTGGGTTAATCTATCTAAGGGGATCCCATAGAGAAAGTATGTCGCCTGGTTAGGGCACGAGCGATAGAAAGACATAAGTTTACATTTTGACCCATTAAGTTTTAAGAGATTGGTGGAACACCACTTTTGAAAATTGTCAAAATCTGACTGAAGTTTATATTGGGCATAAGGGGATTTGTATTGAAGACAAAGCTTAACGTCGTCTGCATACATAAGAACCAGAGAGTTCGTTATGGCAGGGGGTAGGTCGTTAATAAAGATAGTGAAAAGTAGTGGCCCAAGATGTCCCAAAATGCTTCACTAAAGTCAGTGTAGATAACTTCTGTTTGAAGGCTTTTACAGAAGCCATCTATAATAAAGGAGGTCAGCTCCAAGAGGTTTGTGGCGGTGGAGCGACGCTTTATAAAACCATGCTGACATGGAGAAATAATTGAACTGCAGAGATGTTGAAGATGTGGTGTTACGAATTTTTCAAAAAGCTTTGGAATTGCCGACAATTTAGAGATTCCTCTATAGTTTGCAGCATCCGATTTTTTCCCTTTTTTGTGTAGCGGAATTATATTGGATTCCTTCCACAATTGGGGAAAAATCGAAGTTTCCAGAGACAAAGAGAAAATTTTAAGAAGGGGTCGCACAATGGCTTAGCGCAGTTTCTCAGTACACAGCCAGGAACACCATCAAGACCTGGCGAATAGACTGGTTTCACCCTCATAAGATCCGATAACACAGTGCTTTGGGAGAAAGTTGGTCTGAAAATAAGATTAGCTGATTGAATGTTATATGAATAAGGCTGATCCATAATTGTAGGAAATGAGTACGTTGTTTGAAAGAAAGTTGCGAATAGATCGGCAATACCCTGATCAGTAGTCGCAGATACATTTTCAAACGAAATTAGGGGGGAGAAGATACCTGCTTACGCTTAGTGTTAACAAAATTATAAAACTGCTTCGGATCCTGAGTGAACTGGATCCGACAGCGGTATATATAATTCTTATAACACTCAGCGTTATGCACGGAGAAATTTTAGCGAGCTACTAAGTATCTTGAGAAAGTTACATTACAGCCAGTTTTCTTATGTCTCTTAAGGAGTCTATTTTTAATGTATTTTAAGTTTTTAAGGCTCCTTGTAAACCAAGGAGGGTCGGTCGAGGTGGATGGATACTTCCATGGCACGCGAGAGTCGAAGAAAGCGTTAAGCGTTTTGTAGAATGTTTCTAAAGCGATATTAATATCGGTGCATTCCCAGAGATCGGATCCCGGAAATAAAGAAATTAAATTGCTTAGTCTCTGAAAATCAGCCTTACGAAAGCAGCGAGTTTTATGAACTCCATGGCGAGACTGAAGGTTGCTAGCAGTAAGGGTTTCAATCGAAACGTCAAGCGTTGGGTGGCAAGGATCTTCTGGGAGCGAAAGTGGCATGTCTCTGGAAACGGTTATTCCATCTGGGTCAGAAACGAAACATAGATCTAGAAGCCGACCTAAAGAATTCCTTACCAAGGGATATGTCGAACATACCCTCAGTAAAATCGTGATGTGTTGAGAGTGTTAAAGATGGTGAATTCTCGATGTTTGTCCAGATAAGTTCAGGTAAATTTAAATCTCCTAGAGTCACTAAAAGGTCACTGTCAGACATGCGGTTAAAAACCAGCTGAATGGCAGATAAGTGGTGCCAGTATGTAGGTGGTTCAGAAGAAGGTGATAAATATGAGCATGTTATGAATATTGATTGAAGCGACATAGTGATTTTGACACATAGGAATTCAATATCACCAAGATTCGGTAACCTAACCTCTTCAGAAGCGAAGTCGAACTCAACAGAGATTAGGACTCTTCCTCCTCTTCGTAGTGGTCGGTCCCGTCTGTAGGTGGTGTACCTGTCTGGGAAAATTTCCGAACTGAAAATCTCCGGCTTTAACCAGGTCTCTGTGAAAACTAAAATCTGGGATGCAAAAGATAAACTATTAGAATACAGTTTAGGGAGCTTACCCCGAAGCCCCTTAGTATTTTGATAGGTAAGGGATAGGTAAGATGTTATTAGTTTTTTGAGGATGAAGGTTTAGGTACGGGAGACGAAGATGGTACAGGGTTTTTAGGCTTTGGGAGTTTAACTCCCACAGGCTTATTAACTTTTTTTTTTACTTTACTCGGCTGATATTCTTGTACGAATATGTTCTCCGGCCAAAAGCTGGGCGAACAGATCGTATCGAACATTGGCAAAGGTATACGTATCTTAAAAGATGACCTAAGCCTCGAGTAAGTATATTTAAACTTCCTAATGTCCTCCACTCTAACAACGGCCTTGGATTTGGCTTGGATATAAGGCGAGATATCAATCTCTGAGGTGTCAGGGGCCAGCCGCGAAATAAATATATGTTTAGAGGGGAGAATCACCTGTAAGGGCTTTGGTGTTACGGTTGGTAAGACCATGACATCAGTCCGTACCGGGGGTCCGGACGGTGGTTTACCCTTAGCAGTGGATTTTAAGGGGGTCAACTCTACTCGTGCCGGAGGAATCACTTGGAGTAATACCCTGGGTGGTATTTCAGACGAGTTATGCTCAACTATGGAGTCAAATTCCGAAACCACGTTTGTGTTTCGAACTCCAGCTCTTGGGGTAGTAAGAGTTATGAGCGGCTGCATGGTAGTCGGCTGATCGGGCTGAATAGCGATATCAGTGCATACGGAGTCCCTAATAGCGGTTTTTTTGCGCTTTGGGTATTCATTTAGTAGCTGTAGGCTGCTAAATTGAGAATCCAGCGCAGAGAGTTGGTCGTTAATTTTACGGAAACCACCGATCAACTCTTTAAAACCGTTTTTAGTTTGCCGCATGAACGTTCACATTTCTTTTTGAGCCGCGCGACATCCACTGCAGCAAAAGTGGAAACCAGCGTTTCTGGAGATTGCATCCGAAACTGAGGCGGTGAAACCGGCACATTTCGTATGTACTACATTTTCACACAGCCAACAGGGGATGCTAGGCTGGGACGCGGAAATCGGCTTATTGCACGATTTTATAGCGCAGATGCGGAGATGGATTCACAGTAAATATTTCGAATAGCTGTGCACGCATAGAAAATCGCACGGGCGATGTTTTTTGTGTTGCCAAGAAGCAAAACGATTTGTTTTTGTTTGAAACGAGCGAACAAAAATGTTTTAGCGCACAAACTGATAAAAACGGACTTATTAAACATACTATCGCTTTGGCCATTTAAATTTTGCCCGTATAAATAAAATGATGAAAAATCATATGGTTCATGGCTTAACATCCGAACAATGTATAAATATGCAAATTAATAATAGTTCAGGTGCTGCAGGGGGGGATCCCTCGCCGCAGTCACTGGTATATTGCCGGTTGGCCGATGATCTCCAGGCGTCCCTCGTACGGAAGCGGGGGGTTGTGAATTCACTTGAAGATTTATGATGATTATGTTGGGAAGATGACTGTCTTCCTATTGGCTTCTGGCCTAGAGACTCAGATAGCGTGGTATTAAAAAGATGTGACGGCGGATCGCCGGAGTTTCGGTATAGGAGCTAGTGCTCTTTATTGAATCAGTATTCAAGACGAACTGCTTAAAAGCTAACAAAGGAAAAGCTTCATAGCGGCCCCTGCCAAAGTGCAGAGCTTTGCCGGCTATGTATGAGCTTCCGGTCAAATGCTTGGTCAGCAATTTGACCGGTGCCTTTGAACGGACGATCGGTCCGGTTAATTTAGTTAACTTGCAAAAATATGTGTGTGGGACTTGCGCAAAGTGCAAAATAAGTGAAAAGCAACATTTAAGCAGTCTTATAATCGGGCAATGGACGTATTAGATCTCATCCATACAGACATTTGTGAACCAGTTCGGTTGGCGGTGCTCGTTACTTTGCAACTCTCATTGACGATAAATCGCGTTACGATTACGTCAGTTTTTTGAAGACGCGAAGTGAAATTTTTTATTAGTTCAAAGAATTTAAAGCAATTGCGGAAACATCAACTGGTAAGAAAATAAAGTATCTGAGAAGTGACAACGGGCGCAGGTATTTGAGTAGCGCATTTCAACAATTTCTAAACAGCAATGGTATAGGGAGGCAGCTTACTGTGCCTCATACACCGCAGTAAAATGGTGTGGCAGAACGAGCGAACCGTACGTTGGTGGAGATGGCACGCAGCATGCTGATTCATGCTGATCTCGATGAGAGTTTTTGGGCAGAGGCCATAAATACAGCTGCATATCTGCGCAACCGCTCTGAGACTTCGACGTTGACCGATATGACACCTTACGAGTCATGGAATGGCAAGAAACCAGGCGTAAGTCATCTACGATTATTTGGTAGTAGAGCTATCGTACTTAACAAGACGCACAGCAAGAAGGTTCAACCTAAAGGTGAGGAGCGAGTGTTGATTGGCTATTCTGCAACAGCAAATGCATATCGTATGTTTGACCCAAAAGCAAGGAAGGTAACAGAGACACAAGATGTTATATTGAAGAATGCCTTACAGACGACAGTGTGAGAGATCAGGGATCAACAAACAGTGCTGAGGTCACGTTGGTGATGGACGAGTCTGCATGTAACATAGATGTCAATGTTGAAAATTAGTCACTGGACGGTATGAATCATCATGAACAGCAACAAGAAGCAGGTAATACTGGAGATGGAGATTCGGAAGTCAACAAAGCTGATGATTACGGGAAGAGAGGACCTGGACGACCAAAGCTTATCTACACTGGGCAACCCGGACGCCCTCGCAAGCAGTATAACATACTCAATGTTTTGACAACTGATGATATATCAGTGCCTGAAACTGTGGATGCAGCTTTGAAATCTCATGATGCCAAATTTTTGGCAGGCATCGATGCGTAAGGAGATGGCAAGTCCACAAGCCAACAAAACGTGGACGTTAGCTGACCTACCAAAAGGAGAGAAGGCCATTGGTAGCAGATGGGTGTTCGCCGTCAAGCGTGACAAAAATGGCGAGGTGGATAAATTCAAGTCCCGTCTAGTGGCTGAAGGCTGTGCGCAGCGCTTTGGCATAAACTACAGTGAAACTTTCTCACCAGTGGCGAGGTATTCTACGATCAGGCTGGTGCTCTGGCAGTTGAGCATGGTATGTATGTTCATCAAATGGATGTTTCTTCTGCTTATCTCAACAGTGAACGAGATTTGGTGTATATGAGCCAACCAGAGGAATTTGTTAACCAGAAATTCCCTGAGCGTGTGTTAAAGCTGAACAAATATTTGTACGGCTTACAGCAGAGTGGGCGTGAGTGGAATGAGAAGCTAAATTCTGTTTTGGTGAAGTTAGACTTCAACCCCTGCTCCAGCGAGCCATGTCTATACAAACGGCGAAGAGGTCACAAATTGGGCATCATAGTGGTGTATGTAGATGACATGATTGTGGCCAGCAAAGATTTTTTTTTTTTTTTTTTAACATTCTTATTTTGTATATAAAATCTGTCCGAGTGGACAATCATTAAATGGTTTGGGGGAGACCTTAACTTAAGGGAGGTACATGGAATGTATATCTAATGAGGTTGACTTAGGTGTCTATTGGTTGGGGAGGTCAAGCGGGTGTTTCCTTTTCAGGCGTCTTAGGGATTGACTATTATCAAGGAGGATAATGGGTGGTTGGCCAGGTGGTTGGGGTGGTTGTCCAGTCTTTTTATGTATCTTTCGCTGAGACGGGTGATCTCCTCAGCTACCCATATAATTCCAAGCTCTTTATGGATTATTGAGTTTTCGTGGTACGGATGGGCGTTTGAAACTGTTCTCAGGCATTTATTCTGAAACCGCTGGATTCTGATACGGTTAGAACAGCTTGCCGTGCCCCACAACTGTATCCCATATGTCCAGATTGGCTTCAGCACTACTTTGTAAATAAGCAGTTTGAATTTTTCTTTGAGCTTGGACCTTCTCCCCAGGGCCCAATGCAATTTCTTAAGTCGTAGGTTGGCCTGGTTGCGCTTGTTGATTAGGTGTGGACGCTATGTGAGCCTGCGGTCCAGGGTCAGCCCTAGATATTTGGGAGTGTTATTCGTTGGGATAGTTTCCCCGTTGAGTGTGACGGGGGGCATTCTCCCCTGCGTAGTGCGAAGGTTGTATGTGAGGATTTCTCCGCGTTGACCACGATGTTCCATCGTTTCAGCCATGGATCGAGGGCATCCAGTTGCCTCTGGATGATGGCTGATGCCTCCTGTGGCGAAGGCTAGGAAGGCGGTGTCATCGGCATATGTGGCTACTGTGAGGTTCCGGGAGGGGGTGATTGGGAGGTCCGCTGTGTAGAGTGTGTATAAGATAGGTCCAAGAACACTGCCTTGTGGTACTCCTGCTCTTATAGGCCTAGGCGTGCTGATATATGATCCGCATCTCACTCAGAATTCTTTTCCCTCTGTGTACGACTTGAGAAAGGCGAAGTGGGAACTTGGAAGGTGGGATTTAATTTTGAAAAGGAGTCCAGGGTGCCAGACTCTTTCAAACGCCTGTTTGACATCCAGAATAACGGCGCAGCAGTACTTCTTCTTTTCGAAGACCTCATGTATGGTCTCAACAATCCGGTGGCATAGCTCAGGTGTTCCATGTAGGCGTCTGAAGCCAAACTGGTGATCAGGGATCAGTCCGGCCTCGTCCAGTAGTGGCAGTACTTTGCGCAAAAATACTTTTTAAAGTATTTTAGATAGGATTGCCAGCAAACTAATCGGACGATACGATGCTAGATTGGCTTCAGGTTTCCCAGGTTTGAGGAGGACAATTACTTCCGCTCGCTTCCACTCTTTAGGGAAGGTCCCTAGATGGAGGCAGCTGTTGAATATGTTGGCCAGCCTTTGGGAACAGATTAGGGGCAAAATTTTCAGTTCTGTTGCATCAATACGGTCAGGACCCGGTGACTTGCCATTTTTTAGGGAGGCGATCTCCTGCGCAATCTTCTCTGGTACGACGGGCTGTATTGGCGGGCCACGAGCACTTGAGCTGTCCACGAACCTTATGGTGGCAGTAAGCTCTTCACAGCTGGACCACTTTACTACTTTAAGCTTTCTTAGCGCACACTCAAGTGACACATCAGCGACTGTGTCCACTAGGCATTCAATTTTGCTCCCATTTATTGTTATTGTTTTCCTACGACTTTACTCGGCAATAATTTTCACATCCCAAACTGTTTGTGGGCAGTCGACTTAAATGTTACCATTTGGGTAACATCTGTACTTGTACTGTACTGAAAAATTTTGTTTCATCTGTACTTTCAATTAATCAACGAGTTCATTGAAAAATCATTCGTCAAAAAGGAACTTTTTTTTCGGTTTTAAATTGAATTATTTTTCGGAATTTTGTGTTTTGTTATTCCCGCACTTGGGACTTGGTGGATTGCGCATTTTACGGGCCGGGTCGGGCTGCCAAAAGCGGAGTCCCACTGTGTCCGTTGCCCCTACGCTGCCGCTGCTGCTGCTGCTGTGACTAATTATTTGCATAAACGTTATTTGAACACCAACCCAAAGTATGGACTGACAGGGCGCGCCGCGTGCCATCAAGCTCGGCAAAACAATGCCCTGCAAAAAGGCCCTCAAAGCAAGGAAGTGCAGCTCGAGCAGAGACTGCTGCTGGAGCACCAGCGCAGCAAGCTGGCAAACAACGCATTTGCCCTCCTCTCAAGCAGAGAAGACGACGACGAACATGACGAACCCGAAACTGCCTCAGTGGCATCTAAAACAGCTGGGAAACCGAACTCGATCCCGAAGACCCTCACGCCTCCCCCGGTCTACATCCCAGACGTGACTGACATTACCGCGGTTGTCAAGTAATAACGACTCTAGTTGAAACCAAAATGGATTTTTCGTATAAAACGGAGAGAAATAACAACGTACGCGTAATGATGCCAGACAAGGAACCCTACACAACCCTACGCCAGCACCTCGTGGCAAATAACAAAAGACATCGCACCTTCCAACCAAAGGACGAGAGAGCGTACAGGGCTGTTATCAAGGGACTTCACCACTCAACGGACCAGACCGAAATTAAAGAAAAACTCCACAACTACGGCCATACTGTGAGGGATCTGCACAATCCAAACAGGAAATCCAAACAACCACTGGGGATCTTTTTTGTTAATCTAGAACCAGCGAGCAACAACACAGAGGTTTTCAATATAAAGAGATCAGTCGTCACCGTAGAGCCCCCACTGAAGTTCAACGATGTTCCAAAATGTTTCAGATGACAAGGGTTCGGACACACCCAGCACTACAGCTTCCTGGAACATCGCTGCGTGAAATGTGGTGATTCTCAGGACTCTAGGTCATGCACCAAAAAAGAAGACGAGAAAGCGTTCTGATTACATTGCCAAGCTGATCACCCTGCGTCGTTCAGAGGATGCCCTGCCTACAAAAAGGCAGAGGCTCAGCAATCTCCCAAAGCCAGACCCGTTGAGAGTAGCAACAAGCCACCTCTCATCCAGATACCAACTATCATTAATGGTACGAGTTACAGGGACGTACTTCTAGGAAACCAAGTGACACAGCCAACGAATCCCCAACAAACGCCTCATACCACTCCCGAAGCCCCACAACCCAACCAGCTCGAAACGATGCTTGCTCGCATGGAAGGATCGATTGAGAGGATGATGGAAAAGTTGATCTCGCAGATGTTATCGCATATGTTATCGCAGATGATGCAGCTTATAGCTCCCATCCTCAACAGAAAGTAATGAAAATAAGTCTTAATATAGTTTTTTGGAATGCAAACGGCCTGCAGAGGGGCAAAGCCGAAGTAGAGCATCATCAAAACAGACAATATCGATGTTCTTCTAGTTTCGGAATCCCACTTTTGTCCCAGATCCTACTTTAAAATTAGCGGGTACGAACTGTTACATGCCAACCATCCATCTGGCAGAGCACGCGGAAGAGCAGCTATGCTCATCAGGAGTGGCATTCAGTACACGGAACTTTCCGCGTTTCAAGAGGAATGGGCTCAGTGCGCCGTGACCAGGATTTCTTTATCCCTGTCCTCAGAAAAACCCCGCCTGGAAGACTCACCGGAAAACACACAAATGCCCCCAAGTATACGTTTGGATGCTTTCCTCCCTGTACCCAGATCCCGCTCTTTCCACGCTAAGCAACATAGATGCGGCTATAAAAAAATTAACCAAAAAGATGCACAATGCTGCTGAGTTTGCGAATCCACCTACTTTGACTACACCGAGAATACCTAAAAGAGACCTGCACTTGTGGTCTCCGGAAATCGCAGCCCTCGTGGCCGAAAAAAGGCGCCTCAGGAGAGTCTGGTTTTCCTCGCGCAACCCCAGGGACAAGACAGCACTTAATCGTGCCACCAAGGATTTGAAGGACAAGCTATCCATCCTACGGCAGGACTCGTTTCGTTAAGGAGCTGGAACCTGGAGACCCGCATCACAACCTATGATATGTCACGAGGCACATAAAAAGACCTGCGAAGAAGATATCACCCATGCGCAAAGTGGACGGTTCCTGGTATCGGACTGAGGTCGAAAGAGCATAGTACATTCTCACCGTTCGACAGATGCACTGGCGAAGAGAGAGCTGAAACCATAGGGTTCGTAGTCAGCCCAAATGCTCCTGGCCCGCCAATACAGCCCCTTCAACCAGAGGAGATTGCGCAGGAGATCGCCTCCCTAAAAAATGGCAAGTCACCGGGTCCTGACCGTATCGATGCAACAGCACTGAAAATGTTGCCCCTAATCTGTTCCCAAAGGCTGGCCAACATATTCAACAGCTGCCTCCATCTAGGGTACTTCCCTCAAACCTGGGAAACCTGAAGCAAATCTAGCATCGTATCGTCCGATTAGTTTGCTGGCAATCCTATCTAAAATACTTGAAGGAGTATTTTTGCGCAAAGTACTGCCACTACTGGACGAGGCCGGACTGATCCCTGATCACCAGTTTGGCTTCAGACGCTTACATGGAACACCTGAGCAATGTCACCGGATTTTTGAGACCATACATGAGGCCTTCGAAAAGAACAATTACTGCTGTGCCGTTATGCTTGATGTCAAACAGGCGTTTGACAGAGTCTGGCACCCTGGACTACTTTTCAAAATTAAATCACACCTCCCAAGTTCCCACATAGCCTTCCTCAAGTCATACACAGAGGGAAGAGAATTCCGAGTGAGATGCGGATCATCAATCAGCACGCCTAGGCCCATAAGAGCAGGAGTACCACAAGGCAGTGTTCTTGGACCTATCTTATACACACTCTACACAGCGAACCTCCCCATCAGCCCCTCCCGGAACCTCACAGTAGCCACATATGCCGATGACACCGCCTTCCTAGCCTCCGCCACTGATCCTCAGGAGGCATCAGCCATCATCCAGAGGCAACTGGATGCCCTCGATCCATGGCTGAAACGATGGAACATCGTGGTCAACGCGGAGAAATCCTCACATACAACCTTCGCACTACGCAGGGGAGAATGCCCCCCGTCACACTCAACGGGGAAACTATCCCAACGAATAACACTCCCAAATATCTAGGGCTGACCCTGGACCGCAGGCTCACATAGCGTCCACACCTAATCAACAAGCGCAACCAGGCCAACCTACGACTTAAGAAATTGCATTGGGCCCTGGGGAGAAGGTCCAAGCTCAAAGAAAAATTCAAACTGCTTATTTACAAAGTAGTGCTGAAGCCAATCTGGACATATGGGATACAGTTGTGGGGCACGGCAAGCTGTTCTAACCGTATCAGAATCCAGAGGTTTCAGCGGCCCATCCGTACCACGAAAACTCAATAATCCATAAAGAGCTTGGAATTATATGGGTAGCTGAGGAGATCACCCGTCTCAGCGAAAGATACATAAAAAGACTGGACAACCACCCCAACCACCTGGCCAACCCATCAACCTTCTTGCTAATAGTCAATCCCTAAGACGCCTGAAAAGGAAACACCCGCTTGACCTCCCCAACCAATAGACACCTAAGTCAACCTCATTAGATATACATTCCATGTACCTCCCTTAAGTTAAGGTCTCCCCCAAACCATTTAATGATTGTCCACTGGGATAGATTTTAAATACAAAAGAAGAATGTTAAAAAAAAAAAAAAAAAAATCTGTACTTTATTTTCTTTTATGTTCCGCCAACCCGCAGTTAAAACACTACTCTTGCTTTTTTTCGATCAACTTTCTGTGCGTTCGTTTTTATACAGATTTTTTCTTTTTAATGCCACTTTGCCTATAGCGATTCTTTCTCCGCTCTTGTACGAGGTCATATAAATGATACTCCGCGATTAACTGATTTTGTATCTCTAACCGATATACTACATAGCTCAAAACCAATCTGTACTTTATTTTCTTTTATGTTCCGCCAACCCGCAGTTAAAACACTACTCTTGCTTTTTTTCGATCAACTTTCTGTGCGTTCGTTTTTATACAGATTTTTTCTTTTTAATGCCACTTTGCCTATAGCGATTCTTTCTCCGCTCTTGTACGAGGTCATATAAATGATACTCCGCGATTAACTGATTTTGTATCTCTAACCGATATACTACATAGCTCAAAACCACTGGCTCTTACATGTTACCGACAGTTGCAAATTTCTTTATATTTAGAAAATGTTAATGTACAACAATATTGGAACAGCGACAAATGGACCTATATAATTTTATGGTATTTTTTTCGATGTTTTCTTGTATTTTTTCCACTCCGCCCTAGCGTCGGATGATTTGGCAATATAAAAATTATCATCTTACTGAGAAGATTTTGGAGCGTTTTCTTCCTTTCACAGAACAACATAACTCACCTTATCTCTCTGGGAACAGTCACTCCACGGCAACACAGATATTGTTTCCTGGGCTAAAGCAAATTCCTTCCTTCAAGAGAGATATCGCACTTTCGAAGACATTGAAGACATTAAACATCTTTTGGCACAAGCTCAACTTTTAAGCCAAAAAGAGACACGCCTCGTTATCGCATTTATTCCTTTGAAATATAACAACATAAATTGTGTTTGAATTGTTTCGCACGACAAAACCAAGTCTCGAATTGTACAAATGATCACAATTGATTCACATGCAAAGGAAGTCAAAACACGCTGGTGACTCTCCTCACGTTCCTGCAGTTCCCCCCACTTCAAACGTTTCCGATAAAACTTTACACTACTCCTTCAAATTTGCAGAACTATTTTGCACCCAGCACTCAGTAGCAAACGCACTGATTAACCTCTGCTATCGTGGCGCAAACTATAAGGTGCGTCCTCCGTATCAAAAGTACAAGCTCAAGTCGCTGCAATACTTAAAAACTTATGTTACTTTGATATTGGCTCTTTTTCCAAACCGCGCATCAAGATTGAAGCCTCAGGGTCAGTCTTGCCTCAACTTGCTGGAAACTTGCCTTTTGTTTCCGATTTATTCAATTTTCCCTTTTTGGCCATCCGAGTCCTCAAACGGCCTTCTTTAGCAATACCCATTAGCTAGTCGAATCGTGAAGGACCACATGTATGTTGATGACGTTCTGGCTGGCACGCATACTGTGGGAAAGGCCAATCTGGCAATTAGGGAGTGGTACCAGGGTTTCCCGTTGGAAAAGTGGACGTCCAACCACAAGGAGATTTTAACCGACGTTCCAAAAGGGGTAGAGAAAACTAGCGTCCCTAAAATACTGGGTGTCCGGTCCAAAGAGATGCACAATGCTGCTGAGTTTGCGAATCCACCTACTTTGACTACACCGAGAATACCTAAAAGAGACCTGCACTTGTGGTCTCCGGAAATCGCAGCCCTCGTGGCCGAAAAAAAGGCGCCTCAGGAGAGTCTGGTTTTCCTCGCGCAACCCCAGGGACAAGACAGCACTTAATCGTGCCACCAAGGATTTGAAGGACAAGCTATCCATCCTACGGCAGGACTCGTTTCGTTAAGGAGCTGGAACCTGGAGACCCGCATCACAACCTATGATATGTCACGAGGCACATAAAAAGACCTGCGAAGAAGATATCACCCATGCGCAAAGTGGACGGTTCCTGGTATCGGACTGAGGTCGAAAGAGCATAGTACATTCTCACCATTCGACAGATGCACTGGCGAAGAGAGAGCTGAAACCATAGGGTTCGTAGTCAGCCCAAATGCTCCTGGCCCGCCAATACAGCCCCTTCAACCAGAGGAGATTGCGCAGGAGATCGCCTCCCTAAAAAATGGCAAGTCACCGGGTCCTGACCGTATCGATGCAACAGCACTGAAAATGTTGCCCCTAATCTGTTCCCAAAGGCTGGCCAACATATTCAACAGCTGCCTCCATCTAGGGTACTTCCCTCAAACCTGGGAAACCTGAAGCAAATCTAGCATCGTATCGTCCGATTAGTTTGCTGGCAATCCTATCTAAAATACTTGAAGGAGTATTTTTGCGCAAAGTACTGCCACTACTGGACGAGGCCGGACTGATCCCTGATCACCAGTTTGGCTTCAGACGCTTACATGGAACACCTGAGCAATGTCACCGGATTTTTGAGACCATACATGAGGCCTTCGAAAAGAACAATTACTGCTGTGCCGTTATGCTTGATGTCAAACAGGCGTTTGACAGAGTCTGGCACCCTGGACTACTTTTCAAAATTAAATCACACCTCCCAAGTTCCCACATAGCCTTCCTCAAGTCATACACAGAGGGAAGAGAATTCCGAGTGAGATGCGGATCATCAATCAGCACGCCTAGGCCCATAAGAGCAGGAGTACCACAAGGCAGTGTTCTTGGACCTATCTTATACACACTCTACACAGCGAACCTCCCCATCAGCCCCTCCCGGAACCTCACAGTAGCCACATATGCCGATGACACCGCCTTCCTAGCCTCCGCCACTGATCCTCAGGAGGCATCAGCCATCATCCAGAGGCAACTGGATGCCCTCGATCCATGGCTGAAACGATGGAACATCGTGGTCAACGCGGAGAAATCCTCACATACAACCTTCGCACTACGCAGGGGAGAATGCCCCCCGTCACACTCAACGGGGAAACTATCCCAACGAATAACACTCCCAAATATCTAGGGCTGACCCTGGACCGCAGGCTCACATAGCGTCCACACCTAATCAACAAGCGCAACCAGGCCAACCTACGACTTAAGAAATTGCATTGGGCCCTGGGGAGAAGGTCCAAGCTCAAAGAAAAATTCAAACTGCTTATTTACAAAGTAGTGCTGAAGCCAATCTGGACATATGGGATACAGTTGTGGGGCACGGCAAGCTGTTCTAACCGTATCAGAATCCAGAGGTTTCAGCGGCCCATCCGTACCACGAAAACTCAATAATCCATAAAGAGCTTGGAATTATATGGGTAGCTGAGGAGATCACCCGTCTCAGCGAAAGATACATAAAAAGACTGGACAACCACCCCAACCACCTGGCCAACCCATCAACCTTCTTGCTAATAGTCAATCCCTAAGACGCCTGAAAAGGAAACACCCGCTTGACCTCCCCAACCAATAGACACCTAAGTCAACCTCATTAGATATACATTCCATGTACCTCCCTTAAGTTAAGGTCTCCCCCAAACCATTTAATGATTGTCCACTGGGATAGATTTTAAATACAAAAGAAGAATGTTAAAAAAAAAAAAAAAAATCTGTACTTTATTTTCTTTTATGTTCCGCCAACCCGCAGTTAAAACACTACTCTTGCTTTTTTTCGATCAACTTTCTGTGCGTTCGTTTTTATACAGATTTTTTCTTTTTAATGCCACTTTGCCTATAGCGATTCTTTCTCCGCTCTTGTACGAGGTCATATAAATGATACTCCGCGATTAACTGATTTTGTATCTCTAACCGATATACTACATAGCTCAAAACCAATCTGTACTTTATTTTCTTTTATGTTCCGCCAACCCGCAGTTAAAACACTACTCTTGCTTTTTTTCGATCAACTTTCTGTGCGTTCGTTTTTATACAGATTTTTTCTTTTTAATGCCACTTTGCCTATAGCGATTCTTTCTCCGCTCTTGTACGAGGTCATATAAATGATACTCCGCGATTAACTGATTTTGTATCTCTAACCGATATACTACATAGCTCAAAACCACTGGCTCTTACATGTTACCGACAGTTGCAAATTTCTTTATATTTAGAAAATGTTAATGTACAACAATATTGGAACAGCGACAAATGGACCTATATAATTTTATGGTATTTTTTTCGATGTTTTCTTGTATTTTTTCCACTCCGCCCTAGCGTCGGATGATTTGGCAATATAAAAATTATCATCTTACTGAGAAGATTTTGGAGCGTTTTCTTCCTTTCACAGAACAACATAACTCACCTTATCTCTCTGGGAACAGTCACTCCACGGCAACACAGATATTGTTTCCTGGGCTAAAGCAAATTCCTTCCTTCAAGAGAGATATCGCACTTTCGAAGACATTGAAGACATTAAACATCTTTTGGCACAAGCTCAACTTTTAAGCCAAAAAGAGACGTGCCTCGTTATCGCATTTATTCCTTTGAAATATAACAACATAAATTGTGTTTGAATTGTTTCGCACGACAAAACCAAGTCTCGAATTGTACAAATGATCACAATTGATTCACATGCAAAGGAAGTCAAAACACGCTGGTGACTCTCCTCACGTTCCTGCAGTTCCCCCCACTTCAAACGTTTCCGATAAAACTTTACACTACTCCTTCAAATTTGCAGAACTATTTTGCACCCAGCACTCAGTAGCAAACGCACTGATTAACCTCTGCTATCGTGGCGCAAACTATAAGGTGCGTCCTCCGTATCAAAAGTACAAGCTCAAGTCGCTGCAATACTTAAAAACTTATGTTACTTTGATATTGGCTCTTTTTCCAAACCGCGCATCAAGATTGAAGCCTCAGGGTCAGTCTTGCCTCAACTTGCTAGAAACTTGCCTTTTGTTTCCGATTTATTCAATTTTCCCTTTTTGGCCATCCGAGTCCTCAAACGGCCTTCTTTAGCAATACCCATTAGCTAGTCGAATCGTGAAGGACCACATGTACGTTGATGACGTTCTGGCTGGCACGCATACTGTGGGAAAGGCCAATCTGGCAATTAGGGAGTGGTACCAGGGTTTCCCGTTGGAAAAGTGGACGTCCAACCACAAGGAGATTTTAACCGACGTTCCAAAAGGGGTAGAGAAAACTAGCGTCCCTAAAATACTGGGTGTCCGGTGGCGAGCATACACCGATGAGTTCATACCATACAAGATAGGCTCAAAACCTTCCAACTCCAAAGCTACAAGCGCTATCGCAAATCGCGAAACTATTACATCCAAAAGAATGTCCACGGAAATATTTTCATGTAAGAACCGACGATTTTTTTGCCATGGATTAAAGAACCTCCATGCTCTTGGACGACATTCGTAGCTAATAGAGTTCCCAAGATCTCCCAATGCCCAGTTAAAGGGATTTGACAGCATGTCATTACTGATTTAATCCTGGCACCTTGCTAACTGTGGAGTGTCAGCAAATGACCTGCGGGATAGCAAGCTGTGATGGCATACAACTCATCTGACATGGTCGCAAGTGATTTGGTGCAGCAGCCAGCCAAGCAATGTCTCCTAGTTGTCTCCACTCAAGCAGACTTCCTCCCTCGCTTTTCCAGCGTCTTCCATACGGTACCAACTTTAAACGCCCCTTGCTCATTTAGTCATGAAATCGCGTTAAAGTGAATCAACTTACGATGACCGAAGATAACTTAGTTAATGTGGTCAAACTTCTCACAAGCAGAGGCACAATTAGGATACCAGCGGCCAAACTGATACTCCATCCTCTTCAATCCTAACCCTGGTCCAAATCGTCCGCCTACGTGTGCCTCATGTCCTGTGAAGACCCAAGCCCAGCTCCAAGTCCGCACTCCATTCAGGAATCTCTCTGAGACCCTCAAGGAAGAATTTCCCAGCGTGACACTGGCGAATGAGTCCTTCTTCGAGCCGAATACCGTGACCCTGATACTCAGTGCCTACCTCTACGGGAAAATCCTCTTGCCCTGTATAATTCATGGCAACCAGGAACCTTCCTTGGCCCAGAACACCATATTCGGATGTTCTCTCCGATTCCTGTAGCTGCTAATTTCCAGATGCCCCCTTCCAAAGTGGTCAACATTGCAAGGGGGCGGAATGTTCAGGTAGAACAATATTGGAACAGCGGATATTGGACCAATATAGTTTTATGGATTTTTATCGATTTTTTTTTGTATTTTATCGATTCCGCCCCTGGCGGCGAATGATTTGTCAATATAAAAATTATCATCTTACTGAGAAGATTTTGGCGCGCTTTCTTCTTTTCTGACTTCGGCCTATAATTAAATCAAATCGACCTCAATATCAACATCGTCTCTTGGAAGAGATCTCCCCCAACAGAAAATATTCATGAACTACATATATTGCTTGTCCAACAACAATGCATCAGAATTCGTTACTAAAATTTTAAATTATTTTTTACAGGAATTAAAGAAATACCTCATCAAAGTCACTTATAATTTCCTCGAAACCTTCTACGGATATTTTCGCTTGATTTTCTTTCCATTCACCTACTTCGACTATTACCGCTGACTACTTCAACAGCTGATCAACTTTTATATTCACTTTTGCAAAATTTTCTTCTGCAATAACTCCATTCAGTTTGTTCCGCACCTTTAACTGATATTTTCTCTTTCTTGCCTTTTCCTGCGCATGCATATACACAGCTGCCGATTCTACCGAATTTTAACCAACTGACGGCGAACAACATTTATGGGGTTTACTCCACTTTTGTGCCTTTTTGCTACTTTTTACACGATGTTTACATCTTAAATTTTTGGCACGAATATGTAATTTTGCAACTGTTCCATTGCACGACTTCTTGATTTGGAATTACATTAGCTACACGGACTTCAATTTCTCTACCAATGGAATGTTTTCAGGGGAATGCTTGCATGGTTCCTAACTACTTCGAATTTATGACCCTCGATAAACATTAGGTATTTGTCTATGGCTAGGCATTCGAGCAACGTCAACGTTTAATTGTATTGTGCCTTGTTCAGTGTTTAACAGATTTACGCTATTGGACGTTCCGCATCCCGAGTCATTCTTTTGGGCTAGAACAACCCCCATCCATATAAGAATACATCACATTGAACTAAGAATGATAAATCATTATCTAGATGACTAAGAAATGAAACATAGCATAGTTGCTTTTTGATTTCCTCGAAAGCTATTTGAGCCTTGGTGTTCCACTTCAGTAATTTACCATTTAGAAGTTCGGTCAAGGAATATTGATGATGGAACAGTTGGAATTAAAGCTTTGGTACCAACCCTTCAATCCAAGAAATCATCGTAATTGAAATTGGAAGAAATTGTCATTGGTTCTAAGGATCCGCAAATTCTTTCACTTACACTAGATGCAAGCTAATTGCGGACGTCCCCCTAAAAATCGAGCTAATTCCTCGCAATTTCATCATTTTACTTAATCTGGCGATAAAATGTTCATATTCTATTTCTACGTGCCTACGTGTCTATGTGCAGAAGTTCCGGTTTTAAATTTGATTTATGGTTACTCCTTACTTCAATAGCGATGTCACTATCTGACATTGGGGTACGTAATGAATCAGATTAACATAGAATTGATTCAAGGAACTGTCCTCTACGAATCCTATCCTGAGCGATTTGGTGTCTTTATTTCAAACTGTTTTTTCTCGCTCGCTGATAACAGGCATTGGCATTGCAATATCTCCAATTAGTTGCGCTAACTTGAGGTGGGTTACGTATGAATAAAACTCGGCATTCTACGATAGTAAGAAGTACATTATATTTATAAGCAAAGCTCTAGTAAGCTTTGCCTACAATTTTTTATTTTTTTTTTTATTTTTTAACTCTGCATTTATTTATTGGATCCTCTTAAATAAGAGCTAGCAATAAGTTTAAAAATCTTAACTAATACAATTTTTCCCTAAACAGTCGTTTTAATTAATCCAACTGTTCCGTGATTAAGCGTCCCTAATGATTTCTTCGCTGGGTTGGTAGGTCCTTTCGTCGGAGACGGGAGCGACTGCTGAGCTGGGTTAGATTTCTCGCTAGGTGGTTGGGGTGCGAGGAAAGCTTGCCATGATATTTTTTCGTAAGCTCTTTGATTTCATTGGTGACTGTTGGAATATTTAGATCACGATGGATGTTTTCGTTTCGAACATACCACGGTGCCCCAGTGATAGTTCTCAGGATCTTTGTCTGTGCTCTCTGTATGATGTCGATATTGCTGTTGCTGGCGTTGCCCCATAGCTGTGCACCATAGGTCCAAATTGGTTTCAGAACTGCATTGTAGAGTAAGACCTTGTGGTCCAAGCTTAGCGGAAAAATGTTAATGTACAACAATATTGGAACAGCGACAAATGGACCTATATAATTTTATGGTATTTTTTTCGATGTTTTCTTGTATTTTTTCCACTCCGCCCTAGCGTCGGATGATTTGGCAATATAAAAATTATCATCTTACTGAGAAGATTTTGGAGCGTTTTCTTCCTTTCACAGAACAACATAACTCACCTTATCTCTCTGGGAACAGTCACTCCACGGCAACACAGATATTGTTTCCTGGGCTAAAGCAAATTCCTTCCTTCAAGAGAGATATCGCACTTTCGAAGACATTGAAGACATTAAACATCTTTTGGCACAAGCTCAACTTTTAAGCCAAAAAGAGACGTGCCTCGTTATCGCATTTATTCCTTTGAAATATAACAACATAAATTGTGTTTGAATTGTTTCGCACGACAAAACCAAGTCTCGAATTGTACAAATGATCACAATTGATTCACATGCAAAGGAAGTCAAAACACGCTGGTGACTCTCCTCACGTTCCTGCAGTTCCCCCCACTTCAAACGTTTCCGATAAAACTTTACACTACTCCTTCAAATTTGCAGAACTATTTTGCACCCAGCACTCAGTAGCAAACGCACTGATTAACCTCTGCTATCGTGGCGCAAACTATAAGGTGCGTCCTCCGTATCAAAAGTACAAGCTCAAGTCGCTGCAATACTTAAAAACTTATGTTACTTTTTCGATTTCACTTCACCTTCATAGCGAACGGACGTGTTTTTTTTTGGCGAGCATTCGATTTTATTATTTTCTTATAAAGACAAACCGGCGTTTGTCGAGAAATTAATTATTTAAATCTTACTTTAAATCTCACTTTAAACGTTTCCATTCGCACTCGCGTCTGCGCGGTACCGTATTTGGTGTGTTTTAAGTTATTTTATTATCTACCCAAGTAAGGTACTGTGCCCTATTTATTTCTATTCCCTTTTCTTACGTTTACTGCAATTTCTACTTTTGCAATAACTCTCTCTCCTAGTTTGTGCTCTTATTTTCCCATTACCTCTTTATAACAAGTTGCTCTTATTAACAAGTACAGTGGTTCAAGGCTACTAGTTTGTCTATTATTATTAATTATTTGCTGTTTATTTATTTCTTATATTCTTAAATTGCTAATTCTTACCTTAAAATTTCATAATGGAATTTTATAGCATCTGCGCTATAAAATCGTGCAATAAGCCGATTTCCGCGTCCCAGCCTAGCATCCCCTGTTGGCTGTGTGAAAATGTTGTGCATGCGAAATGTGCAGGTTTCACCGCCTCAGTTTCGGATGCAATTTCTAGAAACGCTGGTTTCCACTTTTGCTGCAGTGGATGTCGCGCGGTTCAGAAAGAAATGCGAACGTTCATGCGGCAAACTAAAAACGGTTTTAAAGAGTTGATCGGTGGTTTCCGGAAAATCAACGACCAACTCTCTGCGCTGGATTCCCAATTTAGCAGCCTACAGCTACTAAATGAATCCCCAAAGCGCAAAAAAACCGCTCTTAGGGACTCCGTAGGCACTGATATCGCTATTCAGCCCGATCAGCCGACGACCATGCAGCCGCTCATAACTCTTACTACCCCAAGAGCAGGAGTTCGAAACACAAACGTGGTTTCGGAATTTGACTCCATTGTTGAGCATAACTCGTCCGAAATACCACCCAGGGTATCACTCCAAGTGATTCCTCCGGCACGAGTAGAGTCGACCCCTTTAAAATCCACTGATAAGGGTAAACCACCGTCCGGACCCCCGGTACGGACTGATGTCGCGGTCTTACCAACCGCAACACCAAAGCCCTTACAGGTGATCCTCCCCTCTAAAAATATATTTATTTCACGGCTGGCCCCTGACACCTCAGAGATTGATATCTCGGCTTATATCCAAGCTAAATCCAAGGCCGTTGTTAGAGTGGAGGACATTCGGAAATTTAAATATTCTTACTCAAGGCTTACGTCATCTTTTAAAATACGTGTACCTTTGCCGATGTTCGATACGATCTGTTCGCCCAGCTTTTGGCCGGAGAACATATTCGTACAAGAACATCAGCCGAGTACAGTAAAGAAAAAGGTTAGTAAGCCTGTGGGAGTTAAACTCCCAAAGCCTAAAAACCCTGTACCATCTTCATCTCCCTTACCTAAACCTTCATCCTCAAAAAACTAACAACATCTTACATATCCCTTACCTATCAAAATACTAGGGGGCTTCGGAGTAAGCTCCCTAAACTGTATTCTGATAGTCTATCTTTTGCATCCCAGATTTTAGTCTTCACAGAGACCTGGTTAAAGCCGGAGATTTTCAGCTCGGAAATTTTCCCAGACAGGTACACCACTTACAGACGGGACCGACCACTACGAAGGGGAGGAGGAGTCCTTATCTCTGTGGACTCCGACTTTGCTTCTGAAGAGGTTAGGTTACCGAATCTGGGTGATATTGAATTCCTATGTATCAAAATCACTATGTCGCTTCAATCAATATTCATAACATGCTCATATTTACCACCTTCTTCGGAACCACCTACATACTGGCACCACTTATCTGCCATTCAGCTGGTTTCGAACCGCATGTCTGACAGCGACCTTTTAGTGACTCTAGGAGATTTCAATTTACCGGAACTTATCTGGTCAAACATCGAGAATTCACCATCTTTAACACTCTCAACACATCACGATTTTACTGAGGGTATGTTTGACATATCCCTTGGTCAAATTAACCACGTAAGGAACTCTTTAGGTCGGCTTCTAGACTTATGTTTTGTTTCTGACCCAGATGGAATAACCGTTTCCAGAGCCATGCCACTTTCGCTCCCAGAAGATCCTTACCACCCAACGCTTGAGGTTTCGATTGAAACCCTTACTGCTAGCAACCTTCAGTCTCGCCATGGAGTTCATAAAACTCGCTGCTTTCGTAAGGCTGATTTTCAGAGACTAAGCAATTTAATTTCTTTATTTGATTGGTCCGATCTCTGGGAATGCACCGATATTAATATCGCTTTAGAAACATTCTACAAAACGCTTAACGCTTTCTTCGACTCTTGCGTGCCATGGAAGTATCCATCCGCCTCGACCGACCCTCCTTGGTTCACAAGGAGCCTTAAAAACTTAAAATACATTAAAAATAGACTCCTTAAGAGACATAAGAAAACTGGCTGTAACGTAACTTTCTCAAGATACTTAGTAGCTCGGTCAAATTTCACCGTGCATAACGCTGAGTGTTATAAGAATTATATAGACCGCTGTCGGATTCAGTTCACTCAGGATCCGAAGCAGTTTTATAATTTTGTTAACACTAAGCGTAAGCAGGTATCTTCTCCCCCCCTAATTTCGTTTGAAAATGTATCTGCGACTACTGATCAGGGTATTGCCGATCTATTCGCAACTTTCTTTCAAACAACGTACTCATTTCCTACAAGTATGGATCAGCCTTATTCATATAACATTCAATCAGCTAATCTTATTTTCAGACCAACTTTCTCCGAAAGCATTGTGTTATCGGATCTTCTGAGGGTGAAACCAGTCTATTCGCCAGGTCCTGATGGTGTTCCTGGCTGTGTACTGAGAAACTGCGCTAAGCCATTGTGCAGACCCCTTCTTAAACTTTTCTCTTTGTCTCTGGAAACGTCGATTTTTCCCCAATTGTGGAAGGAATCCTATATAATTCCCTTACACAAAAAAGGGAAAAAATCGGATGCCGCAAACTATAGAGGAATCTCTAAATTGTCGGCAATTCCAAAGCTTTTTGAAAAATTGGTAACACCACATCTTCAACATCTCTGCAGCTCAATTATTTCTCCATGTCAGCATGGTTTTATAAAGCGTCGCTCCACCACCACAAACCTCTTGGAGCTGACCTCCTTTATTATAGATGGCTTCCGTAAAGGCCTTCAAACAGATGTCATCTACACTGACTTTAGTAAAGCATTTGACTCTGTCAACCACTCACTCCTCTTGAGTAAACTTAGTATCCTAGGATTTCCCTCAGACCTTCTCACGTGGATTTCTAGCTACTTAACTGGGAGAACCCAACGTGTTCTTTTTAAGGATGTACACTCTCGTCTTGTTAGTGCTACATCGGGAGTCCCCCAAGAAAGCCATCTTGGGCCACTACTTTTCACTATCTTTATTAACGACCTACCCCCTGCCATAACGAACTCTCTGGTTCTTATGTATGCAGACGACGTTACGCTCTGTCTTCATTACAAATCCCCTTCTGCCCAATATAAACTTCAGTCAGACTTGGACAATTTTCAAAAGTGGTGTTCCACCAATCTCTTAAAACTTAATGGGTCAAAATGTAAACTTATGTCTTTCTATCGCTCATGCCCTAACCAGGCGACATACTTTCTCTATGGGATCTCCTTAGATAGATTAACCCAGGTTAACGATCTTGGTGTCCTATTAGATACTAAACTTAAATTTTCCGACCACATTTCTACGATGGTTAATAAAGCCAAGGGCGTGCTTGGCTTCATTAAAAGATGGTCTAAGGAATTCAATGACCCTTATATTACTAAAACTTTATACGTATCTTTAGTACGTCCAATTCTGGAGTACGGGTCATGCGTCTGGAGCCCTCAGTATGGGGTTCATCAAGATCGCATTGAATCCGTTCAAAAGAATTTCTTGATGTTTGCACTTAGGGGACTCAACTGGGATGCAAATCTTCAACTCCCATCTTACTCTAACAGACTCCTTCTAATTAATTTACCTTCCCTAACCAATCGTAGAAAAATGCTGGGGGTCGTTTTCCTTTATAACCTTATTAATGGTAATGTAGACAGCCAGCATCTACTAACACGACTAACATTTAACATTCCAAATAGACGTACTAGAAATTTTAGTCCCCTATTCCTAAGTTGTTGTAGATCTACGTATGCCCAGCATGAGCCTTTCAGGGTTTTATGTTCTGACTACAATGACTTATACTCCATTACTTCACTCTGCACGTCCACCTCTATCAAATCCTCAATTCTCACCTACCTTTCAGAGCAACAAACGAACTCTACTTTTTCCTCGTAATCTTTCTAAACTTTATTCTCTCGGGTCTATCCCCGCGATCCGAGCCGTACGATAAACGGCAGCGCCCCTCGGTCGGTTGGGCGGGAGGTGGGCTGTACGTTATGCAGTGGGAGCCGCGCGAAAAAAAAAAATATTGGCTCTTTTTCAAACCGCGCATCAAGATTGAAGCCTCAGGGTCAGTCTTGCCTCAACTTGCTGGAAACTTGCCTTTTGTTTCCGATTTATTCAATTTTCCCTTTTTGGCCATCCGAGTCCTCAAACGGCCTTCTTTAGCAATACCCATTAGCTAGTCGAATCGTGAAGAACCACATGTACGTTGATGACGTTCTGGCTGGCACGCATACTGTGGGAAAGGCCAATCTGGCAATTAGGGAGTGGTACCAGGGTTTCCCGTTGGAAAAGTGGACGTCCAACCACAAGGAGATTTTAACCGACGTTCCAAAAGGGGTAGAGAAAACTAGCGTCCCTAAAATACTGGGTGTCCGGTGGCGAGCATACACCGATGAGTTCATACCATACAAGATAGGCTCAAAACCTTCCAACTCCAAAGCTACAAGCGCTATCGCAAATCGCGAAACTATTACATCCAAAAGAATGTCCACGGAAATATTTTCATGTAAGAACCGACGATTTTTTTGCCATGGATTAAAGAACCTCCATGCTCTTGGACGACATTCGTAGCTAATAGAGTTCCCAAGATCTCCCAATGCCCAGTTAAAGGGATTTGACAGCATGTCATTACTGATTTAATCCTGGCACCTTGCTAACTGTGGAGTGTCAGCAAATGACCTGCGGGATAGCAAGCTGTGATGGCATACAACTCATCTGACATGGTCGCAAGTGATTTGGTGCAGCAGCCAGCCAAGCAATGTCTCCTAGTTGTCTCCACTCAAGCAGACTTCCTCCCTCGCTTTTCCAGCGTCTTCCATACGGTACCAACTTTAAACGCCCCTTGCTCATTTAGTCATGAAATCGCGTTAAAGTGAATCAACTTACGATGACCGAAGATAACTTAGTTAATGTGGTCAAACTTCTCACAAGCAGAGGCACAATTAGGATACCAGCGGCCAAACTGATACTCCATCCTCTTCAATCCTAACCCTGGTCCAAATCGTCCGCCTACGTGTGCCTCATGTCCTGTGAAGACCCAAGCCCAGCTCCAAGTCCGCATTCCATTCAGGAATCTCTCTGAGACCCTCAAGGAAGAATTTCCCAGCGTGACACTGGCGAATGAGTCCTTCTTCGAGCCGAATACCGTGACCCTGATACTCAGTGCCTACCTCTACGGGAAAATCCTCTTGCCCTGTATAATTCATGGCAACCAGGAACCTTCCTTGGCCCAGAACACCATATTCGGATGTTCTCTCCGATTCCTGTAGCTGCTAATTTCCAGATGCCCCCTTCCAAAGTGGTCAACATTGCAAGGGGGCGGAATGTTCAGGTAGAACAATATTGGAACAGCGGATATTGGACCAATATAGTTTTATGGATTTTTATCGATTTTTTTTTGTATTTTATCGATTCCGCCCCTGGCGGCGAATGATTTGTCAATATAAAAATTATCATCTTACTGAGAAGATTTTGGCGCGCTTTTTTCTTTTCTGACTTCGGCCTATAATTAAATCAAATCGACCTCAATATCAACATCGTCTCTTGGAAGAGATCTCCCCCAACAGAAAATATTCATGAACTACATATATTGCTTGTCCAACAACAATGCATCAGAATTCGTTACTAAAATTTTAAATTATTTTTTACAGGAATTAAAGAAATACCTCATCAAAGTCACTTATAATTTCCTCGAAACCGTCTACGGATATTTTCGCTTGATTTTCTTTCCATTCACCTACTTCGACTATTAACGCTGACTACTTCAACAGCTGATCAACTTTTATATTTACTTTTGCAAAATTTTCTTCTGCAATAACTCCATTCAGTTTGTTCCGCACCTTTAACTGATATTTTCTCTTTCTTGCCTTTTCCTGCGCATGCATATACACAGCTGCCGATTCTACCGAATTTTAACCAACTGACGGCGAACAACATTTATGGGGTTTACTCCACTTTTGTGCCTTTTTGCTACTTTTTACACGATGTTTACATCTTAAATTTTTGGCACGAATATGTTATTTTGCAACTGTTCCATTGCACGACTTCTTGATTTGGAATTACATTAGCTACACGGACTTCAATTTCTCTACCAATGGAATGTTTTCAGGGGAATGCTTGCATGGTTCCTAACTACTTCGAATTTATGACCCTCGATAAACATTAGGTATTTGTCTATGGCTAGGCATTCGAGCAACGTCAACGTTTAATTGTATTGTGCCTTGTTCAGTGTTTAACAGATTTACGCTATTGAACGTTCGCATCCCGAGTCATTTTTTTGGGCTAGAACAACCCCCATCCATATAAGAATACATCACATTGAACTAAGAATGATAAATCATTATCTAGATGACTAAGAAATGAAACATAGCATAGTTGCTTTTTGATTTCCTCGAAAGCTATTTGAGCCTTGGTGTTCCACTTCAGTAATTTACCATTTAGAAGTTCGGTCAAGGAATATTGATGATGGAACAGTTGGAATTAAAGCTTTGGTACCAACCCTTCATTCCAAGAAATCATCGTAATTGAAATTGGAAGAAATTGTCATTGGTTCTGAGGATCCGCAAATTCTTTCACTTACACTAGATGCAAGCTAATTGCGGACGTCCCCCTAAAAATCGAGCTAATTCCTCGCAATTTCATCATTTTACTTAATCTGGCGATAAAATGTTCATATTCTATTTCTACGTGCCTACGTGTCTATGTGCAGAAGTTCCGGTTTTAAATTTGATTTATGGTTACTCCTTACTTCAATAGCGATGTCACTATCTGACATTGGGGTACGTAATGAATCAGATTAACATAGAATTGATTCAAGGAACTGTCCTCTACGAATCCTATCCTGAGCGATTTGGTGTCTTTATTTCAAACTGTTTTTTCTCGCTCGCTGATAACAGGCATTGGCATTGCAATATCTCCAATTAGTTGCGCTAACTTGAGGTGGGTTACGTATGAATAAAACTCGGCATTCTACGATAGTAAGAAGTACATTATATTTATAAGCAAAGCTCTAGTAAGCTTTGCCTACAATTTTTTATTTTTTTTTTTTATTTTTTAACTCTGCATTTATTTATTGGATCCTCTTAAATAAGAGCTAGCAATAAGTTTAAAAATCTTAACTAATACAATTTTTCCCTAAACAGTCGTTTTAATTAATCCAACTGTTCCGTGATTAAGCGTCCCTAATGATTTCTTCGCTGGGTTGGTAGGTCCTTTCGTCGGAGACGGGAGCGACTGCTGAGCTGGGTTAGATTTCTCGCTAGGTGGTTGGGGTGCGAGGAAAGCTTGCCATGATATTTTTTCGTAAGCTCTTTGATTTCATTGGTGACTGTTGGAATATTTAGATCACGATGGATGTTTTCGTTTCGAACATACCACGGTGCCCCAGTGATAGTTCTCAGGATCTTTGTCTGTGCTCTCTGTATGATGTCAATATTGCTGTTGCTGGCGTTGCCCTATAGCTGGGCACAGTAAGACCTTGTGGTCCAAGCTTAGCGGAGAGCCAGCGTTGATGAGCCAGTGTAAGTTGTTTGCTTTGAGCTTAAGGTGAATCTTTTTCGCTTCGATGTGCCTGCGCCATGTAAGTCTTCTATCGAGGTGTACTCCTAGGTACGTTACCTCATCTGCTTTCGGGAGTGGGATGTTGTTCATCAAAAGTGGTGGGCAATCTTGTCTGTTTACCGTGAATGTCACGTGCTTGCATCTTTCCTCGTTGACTTTTATTCGCCAGTCAGAGAGCCACTTCTCAGTGGCTATGAGGTGCAATGCCAGATGTGCTGTAGCTTGGATTGGGGACCTTGAACGGCTAACGATACCTGTATCGTCGGCAAACGTGGACACTGTTAGCCGACTATTTGTAGGAATGTCAGCGGTATAGATGAGGTATAAAGTTGGCCCAAGAACGCTGCCTTGGGGGACTCCGGCCTAAATTTCGTGGTCAGTGGAAGTAGCAGTGTTGCACCGCACTGCAAACTTTCTGTCATATAGGTATGATTTTAGAAGTTTGTGTGTGCTTTCGGTTAGAGATGTTTTAACTTTAAACATTAGGCCGTCTAGCCAGACTCTGTCGAATGCTTGGGATACGTCTAGAAATACGGCTGTACAGTATTCTCGGTTTTCAAATGCAGTTCTTATCTCCGCCGTTATTTGATTCACCTGTTCGATGGTTCCGTGACTTTCGCGAAAGCCAAATTGATGGGCTGGGATTATATTGTGGGCTCTCAGGTGTGGATTCAGTCGGCTTAGCAGGCATTTTTCGAATAGTTTCGATATACATGCGAGTAAACTTATTGGTCTGTAAGATGAGGGAACTGTGTGGTCCTTACCAGGCTTCGGAATCATTATGATAATCGATCTCTTCCATCGTTGTGGAAAGTAGCCAAGTTTTGTGATTGCATTAAAGAGCTGCGTTATGTACCGAACTGCAGAATTTGGCAGCTCGATGATCATTTCCGGGTAATAAGGTCGTAGCCGGGGGATTTTTTCGGGCTGAGATTTTCTTTAATTATTTTAGATATTTCTTTTGGACGAAACACAATTGGGGTGTGTTGCTGGATGCCGTTTTTGTTTGAAGTCGATAGCGCAAATGTGCTAGTAACCTCGTTTGGCGTAAATACATGTTGTAGGTGAGCGGCAAATGTGGTGGCTCTGTCTGAATCACTACGTGCCCAGCCGCCTGAGGAATTCCTTATGGGCAGAACGGTTTCAGTCGGTGGGCGAAGGGTTGGGTGGGCTCTCCACAGTGACTTTTGTTTGATACCTGTTGGTGAAAATTGCTCTATATATCGGCTCTGGGCGTATTCTTCCTCTTTTTTCAGAGCGTTGGTCAGCTTCCGTGTGGCTATTTTTAGCTTTTGTTTTGCTGATGGTGATCTGGAGGATTGCCATTCTCTACGTAAGCGTCGTTTTGCGTGGACGAGTTGCTCGATTTGTGCGTTAGTCCTATTTGGATTCATTGTAACGTTTGTGTTTTTAGGTGTTGCATTTCGAGCTGCTTCCGTAAGAATGGATTCCAGTGTTTCTGTGCAGCTCTCTATATCAGGTTCAGTATTGAGTTTTGGGTTTAGCTCAATGTGTGAACTTATATATTTTTTGTACCTTAGCCAGTTCGTTTTGTGCGAAGTCAGTCTGTAGGGTGGTTTTACGTTTTCTGCATACCGGCTGAGATGAATTAGCACAGGCGTGTGATCAGATGACAGATCTGGTAGACATTCAGCTCTAACGAAACTGCGAGGAATATTTTTCGTAACTGCGAAGTCAATCAAGTCAGGCAGCTTATTGAGGTCTGATGGCCAGTATGTTGGACTCCTAGGGGAAACATGATCAAGTTTATTAGTGGCTTTAATTAAAGCCTTGTAAAGCTGTTTTCCTTTTGGATTCACAAGGCGCGATCCCCAGTGAGTATGTTTAGCATTGTAGTCGCCTGCTGCAATGAAGTGTGGTCCTAGTGCATGGAAGAAATCCAGGAATTGGTCTTCCAATATTGTGAAACGAGGGAGGCAGTATACGGCCGCTACTGTGAGGTGAGTGTTGTCCTCCAGCTGTATATTGATAGATGTGGCCTGTAGATGAATTTCAGCAAACTCTTTGTAAAAGTGGTGCTTCATACGGTTCCTAATTGGAATGCCGGTCCCACCGTGTGCTCTACCATCGCGGTGATTTGTTTCATAGAAGTTGTAATCTCTTATTTGAAAGTTGTATTTGCTTGTAAGATGAGTCTCGGAGAGAAGCATTACGTCGATATGCTTCTCATGTAGGAATTGAGCTAGTTCAAGTTTGCGCTGTGAGACGCCATTGGCGTTCCACGTAGCTATGCGTAAGGTAGCCATTATTTATTTTGATTGTTGGGAGACAAGCATTTGTATCAATAGGTTTTGATTACGCATCATGTCTTGAATGGTGGTTCGCATAAACGTCATGAATTCCATCATGCTCTGTTGTAAGGCTTGGATCATAGCTTCAGTTTTCGTTTCTTGCTGCTCAGATGGCCTGTAGTTTTGTTGCCTGTCCACTTTTGTGTGTTCTTCGTGTGAGGTTTGGGAGTTTTGGGTTGGAGGTGTCATACCTGATTTTAAAACGTTTGGAAAACTTATCTTGTTAGTGCTTGGTATAGTCCAGGGAGCAATACTTGTTGGTTTCGAAAAAAGTACTTCTGGATTTGTTTCCGATGGTATCAGCGTAGCTGTTCCTTGGTGTACCCGTGCCGTGTTCATTCTTTGGTGGAGACGGGTTTTCAGCTCTTTGTAGATTGGACAGCCTCTGTAGTTTGCTGTGTGATTACCCCCACAGTTACCGCACTTTTTCGCGCTTGCATTTTCTTTATTAGCTTGGCAGTGAGTGGAGACGTGGAGATCTCCACAGACTACACACACTGGGCGAAGTGTGCAATACGATCTCGTGTGGCCGTATTCTTGGCAGTTCATACATTGAATAGGAGCGTTACGTTTATGCGGCTCTTCTACTGTAATCCTACGGTGCAGAAGGAGCTGGAGTTTATAAATTGGATGAACCTCGTTTTTTTTTAGGTGCTTGTTTTCTGGTTCCAGCTCAATCTCAATCAATTTTGATATTGTGTACGCTTTTGACGCAAAATCCCTTATCCTTTAGCGCCTCAGTTATCTCTTCGGGCTTTACGTCAGGCTCAATGCCCTTCAGTACTGCTTGTGAGCCCTTGCTACTTTTAAGCTGGTAATGTAAAAGCATGTTTTGTTTGCAGTAAGATGGTTTGTGACTTTTCTGTAGTTTTCCTCCGTTTTCGTTTGAAGTTTGATTTCATTTATCGTACCTCTTATTAGGGGTATTATATAAAAGCTATCTTTTCCAATAAGGCCAATTAAAGAATTTACCAAACCGTTTGTGCTCTTCTCGCGGATGTAAATTGGGGGGGCTTTATTTTCTTTGGTTCCTTATCGGTGGATTTCAGTGGCACGTCCTCGTTGGTGTCTGCCAGCAAAGCGAATCTTTTGCTATTTGCGGGCGCTTCATTGTTGATCGAGGTAGAATTGTCGCGTATATTTTTCGGCTTGTTCTCAGTATCAGAAGTTTTATGGCTAAGCTTCCGTTTTATTGTTATATAGCGGTCCAGTCCAGTCTGTGAGGCCGACCCAACTTTTTTGTTTGCATTTTGTTTTGCTAGTTGTGCAGCAGTGCCGTTTGGCTCTTGGGCTTTTGTTTTTGCATTCGCTGCCTCAGTAAAAGCGTGAGCGGGTGCAGCCAATGGCGAAGTAAAGCGGGCTGTCGATATTGCTCCAGTTGTTGTTGTTGCAGATAGCGGAGCTTGTGTCGGAGCTAGAAATGCGGGAGAGCAAGAGCGCGCTCTTTCTTGATTTGTTGGTACAAGAAGGTTCGTTGGGTTCTGGGTTATTGGCCGCTCGTTGCCTTCGTTTGCAGGTGTCGCGGAGACATAAGAAAAGTACGCGTTGTTTCGCTGTAATGAGAGCCGACGATCGTCTTGCTCTCGTTGCCGCTGAGCGCGAGTTTCGTTCTAGCTCATAGTGCCTTTTTTTTTAAATTAATTTGTTTGAAACAATTATTTAACTATTTCAAACGCAGAATATGTATTTGAGCGATGGTGCATCGCCCGGAGCGTCTTTTTTTCTTTCAATATATTTATTTGTTTTTTATTAATAATCATTCACTTCACTGGAATAAATTAATTTTATCGGAGCTCGATGAAAACACGTCTTCACGCATCAGCATACGAATTACGCCTACAATTTGAAAAGGTTTCGTTTGCTTTAAGCTATTCTAGCAGGCAGCTTTATGAAAATTTTGCGTCCGCGCAGTTTTCAAAATGCTATTAAGACTTTTATCCGTGCCTATGGTTTGTCCCTGACTTTCCAACGCTTTTGCTGATATATTCTCGGTACTCTATCTAATGACATTACAAAACAGATAATAATAATACTAGTGTATACGATAAGAATCAACACTTCACATTCATTGCGAAAGTTCGTGTTTTTTTCTTGCGCTCATCGATTTATTTATTATTGCCTTGTGAAAACCAAACCGGCGTTTGTTAATATAATAATTGTTCAATCAAATACTTATCACGATTCCCTTCGCACTCGCGTCTGCGCGGTACCGTATTTGGTGAGAGTAAAATATTATATTATTTATCCAAGTAAGGTACTGTGCCCTTCTTACATTTTCTGCAATTTCTATTATTGCAAAATCTAAAAATCTCCTAGTTTCCGCTCTTTTTTTCCATTGTATCCCGCTCTTACTAGTAAGTAAAGTGGTTTAAGGTAGTTTTTGTGAAAATAAATTTGTTGTGTCAATATATTTTTATATATTTAAAATTTTTTGTTTTTAATCAAAAATCTCTTAAAATGGAATTTTATAGCATCTGCGCTATCTAGCATAGCATCCCCTGTTGGCTGTGTGAAAACGTAGTACATACGAAATGTGCCGGTTTCACCGCCTCAGTTTTGGATGCCATCTCTAGAAACGCTGGTTTCCACTTTTGCTGCAGTGGATGTCGCGCGGTTCAAAAAGAAATGCGAACGTTCATGCGGCAAACTAAAAACGGTTTCAAAGAGTTGATCGGTGGTTTCCGTAAAATCAACGACCAACTCTCTGCGCTGGATTCCCAATTTAGCATCCTACAGCTACTAAATGAATACCCAAAGCGTAAAAAAACTGCCGTATGCACTGGTATCGCTATTCAGCCCGATCAGCCGACGACCATGCAGCCGCTCATAACTCTTACTACCCCAAGAGCAGGAGTTCGAAACACAAACGTGGTTTCGGAATTTGACTCCATAGTCGAGCATAACTCGTCTGAAATACCACCCTGGGTATCACTCGAAGTGATTCCTCCGGCACGAGTAGAGTCGACCCCCTTAAAATTTACTGCTAAAGGTAAACCACCGTCCGGACCCCCGGTACGGACTGATGTCGCGGTCTTACCAACCGTAACACCAAAGCCCTTACAGGAGATTCTCCCCTCTAAACACATATTTTTTTTACGGCTGGCCCCTGACACCTTAGAAATTGATATCTCGGCGTATATCCAAGCCAAATCTAAAGCCGTTGTTAGAGCGGAGGACATTAGGAAGTTTAAATATACTTACTCGAGGCTTAGGTCATCTTTTAAGATACGTATACCTTTGCCAATGTTCGATACGATTTGTTCGCCCAGCATTTGGCCGGAGAATATATTCTTACAAGAACATCAGACGAGTACAGTTAAAAAAAAAAGTTAATAAGCTTGTGGGAGTTAAACTCCCAAAGCCTAAAAATCCTGATCCTTAAAAAATCATCCTAAAAAAACTAACAACATCTATCACCCTTACCTATCAAAATACTAGGGGGCTTCGGAGTAAGCTCCCTAAACTGTATTCTGATAGTTCCTCATTTGCATCCCAGATAATAGTCTTCACAGAAACCTGGCTAAAGCCTGAGATTTTTAGCTCCGAAATTTTTCAAAACACGTACACCAATTACAGACGAGACCGACCACTACGAAGCGGAGGAGGAGTCCCAAACTCTGTGGACTCCGACTTCGCTTTTGAAGAGGTTAAAATACCGAATCTTGGTGATCTATAATTCCTATGTGTGAAAATCACTATGTCGCTTCAATCACTGTTAATCACATGCTCATACTTACCACCTTCTTCAAAACAGCGTACACCACTGGCACAATCTGCCATTCAGCTGGTTTCTAATCGCATGTCCGACATTGACCTGTTAGTGACTCTAGGAGACTTTAATTTACCTGAACTTATCTGCTCAAACATCAAGAATTCACCATCTTTAACACTCTCAACACATCATGATTTTACTGAGGGTATGTTCGACATATCCATTGGTCAAATAAACCACGTAAGGAATTCTTTAGGTCGGCTTCTAGATCTATGTTTCGTTTTTGACCCAGATGGAATAACCGTTTCCAGAGCCATGCCATTTTCGCTCCCAGAAGATCCTTACTACCCAACGCTTGAGGTGTCGATTGAAAGCCTTACTGCTAGCAACCTTCAGTCTCGCCATGGAGTTCATAAAACTCGCTGCTTTCGCAAGGCTGATTTTCAGTAACTAAGGAATTTAATTTCTACATTTGATTGGTCCGATCTCTGGGAATGCACCGATATTAATATCGCTTTCGAAACATTCTACAAAACGCTTAACGCTTTCTTCGACTCTCGCGTGCCATGGAAGTATCCATCCGCCTCGACCGACCCTCCTTGGTTTACAAGGAACCTTAAAAACTTAAAATACATTAAAAATAGACTCCTTAAGAGACATAAGAAAACTGGCTGTAATGTAACTTTCTCAAGATACTTAGTAGCTCGGTCAAATTTCACCGTGCATAACGCTGAGTGTTATAAGAATTATATATACCGCTGTCGGATCCAGTTTACTCAGGATCCGAAGCAGTTTTATAATTTTGTTAACACTAAGCGTAAGCAGGTATCTTCTCCCCCCCTAATTTCGTTTAAAAATGTATCTGCGACTACTGATCAGGGTATTGCCGATCTATTCGCAACTTTCTTTCAAACAACGTACTCATTTCCTACAATTATGGATCAGCCTTATTCACACAACATTCAATCAGCCAATCTTATTTTAAGACCAACTTTCTACGAAAGCACTGTGTTATCGGATCTTCTGAGGGTGAAACCAATCTATTCGCCAGTTCCTGATGGTGTTCCTGGCTGCGTACTGGAAAACTGCGCTAAGCCATTGTGCAGACTAAAAACTTTCTCTGCTCTTCTAAAACTTTTCTCTTTGTCTCTGGAAACTTTGATTTTACTCCACATGTGGAAAGAATCCTTCATAATTTCATTGCACAAAGAGGACAAAAATCGGATGCTACAAACTATAAAGGAGTCTCTAAATTTTCAGCAATTCCAAAGCTTTTCAAAAAATTGGTAGCACCACATCTTCAACCTCTGCAGTTCAATTATTTCTTTATTATTATTATTTCAATTGCCAACATGGTTTCATAAAGCGTCGCTCCACCACCACAAACCTCTTGGGGCTGACTTCCCTTATTATAGATGGCTTCCGTAAAGGCCTTCAAACAGATGTCATCTATACTGACTTTAGTAAAGCATTTGACTCTGTCAACCACTCACTCCTTTTGAGTAAACTTAGTATCCTAGGATTTCCCTGACCTTCTCACGTGGATTTCTAGCTACTTAGCTGGGAGAACCCAACGTGTTCTTTTTAAGGATGTACACTCTCGCCTTGTTAGTGCTACATCGGGAGACCCCCAAGAAAGCCATCTTGGGCCACTACTTTTCATTATCTTTATTAACGACCTACCCCCTGCTTTAACGAACTCTCTGGTTTTTATGTATGCAGACGATGTTAAAATTTGTCTTCAATACAAAATCCCCTTCTGCCCAATATAAACTTCAGTCGGATTTGGAGAATTTTCAAAAATAGTGTTCTACCAATCTCTTAAAACTTGGGTCAAAATGTAAACTTATGTCTTTTTATCGTTCGTACCCTAACCAGGCCACATACTTTCTCTATGGGATTTCCTAAGAAAGATTAACCCAGGTTAACGATCTTGGTGTCCCATTTGACGTTAAACTTAAATTTTCCGACCATATTTCTACGATGGTTAACAAAGCCAAGGGCGTGCTTGGCTTCATTATAAGATGGTCTAAGGAATTCAATGACCCTTATATTACCAAAACATTATACGTATCTTTAGTACTTCCAATTCTGGAGTACGGGTCATGCGTCTGGAGCCCTCAGTATGGGGTTCATCAAGATCGCATTGAATCCGTTTAAAAGAATTTCTTGATGTTTGCACTTAGGGGACTCAACTGGGATGCAAATCTTCACCTCCCATCTTATTCTAACAGACTCCTTCTAATCAATTTACCTTCCCTAACCAATCGTAGAAAGATGCGTTTTCGTTTTGCTTCATAAGTTTATTAATGGTAATGTAGACAGCCAGCATCTACAAATACTACTCACATTTAACATTCCAAGTAGACGTACTAGAAATTTTAGTGCCCTGTTCCTAAATTGTTGTAGATCTACATATGCCAAGCATGAGCCTTTTAGGGTTTTACGTTCTGACTACAATGACTTATACTCTATTACTTCACTCTGCACGTCCACTTCTATCAAATCCTCAATTCTCACCTACCTTTCAGAGCAACAAACGCACTCCACTTTTTCCTCGTAATCTTTTCTATACTTTATTCTCTCGGGTATATCCCAGCGATCCGAGCCGTATGATAAACGGCAGCGCCCCTCGGTCGGATGGGTGGGAGGTGGGCTGTACGTTATGCAGTGGGAGCCGCGCGAAAAAAAAAAATAATCTCAAATTTTATTTCGTTAATAATATAACAGAAATTTTAGAGACTTACTCTCGGATCTACTCATAGCATTGATTAATCAATTTTAGGGCAATAGAGTTTTCATTTTTCAGCGGAATAAAATGAATAGAATAAAGATAAAATTGATACTAAGACGAAATAAACCATGCCTTTATGTCGTGATGCTTTGATAATACAGGTGTTCAATACAATTTAGTCCGACAATCCCAAACCTGCAAGCTCTGCGCAAACGCAAAAGCGTATCTATACTCCACTAATATGTGCGGTTGCTGCGAAACTAATTAAAACTTCGACCAACTCATCTCCCTAAAGTTTTATTTTTACTTAACGTTAACGTTACTTAACTTTACTTAATGTTCCGTCATGCGATCCCTAAAAGTTGCGAAACGCTGCAATGTCGTACAGGACAATGTCATCAGTCCCCGCTTTTTATGTTCAAGGCTCACCCTTGGAATTGTCACAAGAGGACCACAAATTCTCTCTAATCCGTGAGTCAATGGATGCAGGGCCGCGCCGACCCCCGGCGGACCCTGTGTGCCGAACGTATGAAGCGCCTCTTTTTTGTGACAAATTTACTGCGAAAAACAAACTCGAACAAAATTTTAACATACTTTATTAATATGAAGAATTTTATACTTAAATATTAATAATAAAGAAGCTGATTTTTTCTAGGAATAATAACACTAATATGACTACTATATTACGTACCTATGGTATGATAAAATAAAATTTTTTACAATTTTCGTCTGTCTTTTTCTTTCGTCTATCTCTAAAGCGGCCCGAAAAATTTTATATTCAAAATTGAAAAAAAAAAACTTTTTTTGTTTAATACCCCAAACAGAAGTTATATTTATTTGTATAGAAAATGTAATAATGAGTAAAGCTTGAAGCGTTTTTTTGAATGAGATTTAATAACATTTGATAACAACAATAACTGGTTTCTGTCTCTAATGATTCTGTCGAAGTGGACTCTTAAGCTGTAAAATATTTACTTATTTTAATTTCATTTTTTACGTTCTTCTTCTTATCATGATTATTATCACTCATCGTAAAAACACTTTAAAATATCAGTAACATACAAACTATTTATTATAAAAATTCAATGCGCACCTTTCACACACTTTCAACGAAATAATTGTTTAATTGTTTTGTTTTGCCCAGGCTATCTCGTTCGTAAAAATCGGGGAATCCCCGTTATCCCACCCCGCTTGCGTCAGACGCTTTGCATCGGGTTGTGTTCACGAACTCACTCATACCCATAAGTAAGTAATGTAAACTAAAACCATAAGCGTAAAATGAAACCATAAACGTGAACAATAAACATTTAATATTGAGAGTGCTGTACAATAGGCGTAAAAGATGTTTGGTTGTTTACAAGGGCTATGTTACGCCTATTGTACCTATTTACTTATCGACACTCCACTACAAAAAACGCAATCATTTAGGTAACAAAAATAATTTGGGTGGCAGTGGCGGCGCGGCTTTTCTACCTAACGAAGGAATCTCATGATTTTGCTAAATACTCTTATTGGTGCGTGCCGTTTTTGCTCAAGCTTTAACGGTAAGGGTGTACTTCTATTCTCATCTAACCTTGCGAATAAAGTCGCGGAATGAATAATTTTATGCCTTTTCTACTTTTTTTTACCCTTTTTTTGTGATCGTGCACACTACAATAGTAAAATAAAATGCTTAATTTATTCATTCATTCATTGATTTTTCACTCAAATCGTTCGCAAATTTTCGGGTTTTGTCTGTGTAAAAACTCAAAATATCTTCGGACCCCGGAGACCCATGGCTGGCCATTTCTGATATGGCCACTTGGCGACTAATACATCTATCAAACATTGCTTCACCATTTAAAAAGATGTTAAAATTTTTCTCCCACAGTTACTTATTTTCAGGTAATGGAGTATTCTCCTAGCCCATGAACTTTAAAATAATAAAAAAAATAATAACTTTATAATAAATAAATAATTTATTGCGTTGCAGGAAGCTGAAAGCATCTTTGTTAATTTCCTTGTAGTCAAACATAGCTGATTCACTTTAAGACTATTATTCGATGATCCTAAGAAATTTTGGTTGCAATTTCTTTTTAATCTTATTAGAATAGCCTAATAGCCTCTTCCCACTTATGTCCATCCACATTCCAAAACAAATCGTCCTCAAGGTATTGCCGTTCCAAAGAATTCTTAGGTTATCCAGCATCTAAATTGGACATTGTACTTTGAAATGTGGTACAATGTTAGGGTTTTCTATAGTGCAACAGACAAAAAAATTTGGTAAATTGTTTATTTGAGTTTTGCAGATTCGACTTTAACCAGCGTTTTTTTTTTTTTATTTTTAGTGCATAAAAGCAAGTTAGATCTATTGTTGGTACTCAGCAAGAATCGATTTTAATCTAAATATTATAATAAACGGATTATAAATTATAGTCTTGTTACTAAAATAATTTTTTTTTTAATTTTACTCATACAGCGTGCTGCGAAACCCGTCAATTTAAAATGATATATACCAAAACACAATGTTTTTTATACATACAACTTTGAATACTTAAATTTTTATTTCAATGATATACATCAAGCCGCATTGCAGTGGGACAAGTTGAAAGTCAGAATATAAATTATACTTATAAAGGAATTCGATTAATGTCACTTTTCCATTATTTACTATTAAAAAATAGGCGAACGTGACGCAATAGTGGTATTTAACTCCCAAGTTGCATTACGAATGCTCTTATTTAGCATTACATTTTAATGGGTCCCTTATTTTTTTTGGTATTCTAGGTATCTTTTCTAAATGGTAGTGCAATGAATCGCGGCACTATCGCAAAACAGAAGCTGTTAATTTCTACATTTATGTGCAAATATTTATAAATGTATATATAAATTTTAATTATATATACATGTGTAAATATATATGTATATCTTTCATACAGAATCTGTATGTATGCATAAATATTTATGTCATAGGTTTACAATGCGTCATGTATTTCAAATTTAGAATATGACGGCAATTGAATATATTTTATAATATACATATGTAAAAAATATGTAATTAAAATTTCAAATTCTAAGCGTAAATATGTAAACATTCATTAATGTATACGTGTATTGTATAGTACGTACATTAAATATTAATGCATACATATGTATATATTTATATGGTGCAAACCGCGTTGCATTGGAAAAATAAAATAAAACTAATATAAAGCTTTAAAGTTCTCTATTCTAACAATTTTTTTATCATCGGCGCTTTTCTGCTTTCAAACTTTTTAAAAATATTTTGATATATATATATGTATATGACAAGAAAGGTAAGCTAACGTTAGTCAGAATGGAAAGTGTTTATCTATTGATTCAAACTATTTGCAGTTCCTAGAATGACTAATAGATACTATATTTTAAACGTAATACTCGGATGTACATACATATGTACATTTATACATAGACAAATTTGCACATTCCTAAAACTTCTATTTGTATTCCTATTTTCTTCAACGGCGTAACAAATGATAAAAAGTAAATTAATCCAAATAATTTGATCCATGTATACTCGTTAATGGTGAAAATAAATGAAATGAAATACATACATATTCCAAGGAATTGAAAATATTGTCAAAATATTAGTATCAGTTTAGTTTCGTTTCAAACATTAGAATATTAGTACACTTGTATATTATAATAATTTAATGAATTTAGGTACATACATATGTACATACATATTTATCATGTATTACCTTTTTGGAAGTTTGGGCACGTTGACAAAATTTATTTAGTTTTCTGGCTTTGTTTGCTTTGGGCGCCGAAAGAGCCAGTATGTCCCTGGGCTTTATGATTACTTTTTGTAGGAACAATTAATATTTTATGAACAAAAGAGAATAACTATTTAAATTGAATCCAGAGCTCGTAAAAATGTGCCCCATTTTTGCTCATTGTCATAAAAAAGCACTCGCCAGACGGGCTATGCGAAACTACAATCTCGAACAAAATTGGCAACCACGGCTCCCTTTTGCTTTGTTTTCTTCTAATGCTTATAAATATATGTCAAAGGTTCAGTTTCGTCTTTGTCCGACATAATGTTAGCGCAGTGAGTTTCGATCGCACTGAAGTTCTACGCACAACTGACTTGTGTCGCACTCAACTTCTACGTTCTTACCATCGAACCACACTCGGCGTCAGCGACAACACGCTGGTGCCGCGCTATAACGGTTTTTCCCAAAGCTACCAAGTACAGACGACCAAATAACTGCGCAATTAAAGGCTGATGCAATATTTCCATTCTGATGAAATTACTACTTCTGATGAAATACACTAAAAGCATACCCATACACTAACACATACAAAATTATGCTCCAACACGGCCATCCTGACTATTACACGACCTCGTGAAATATTACCAACAATGCTTTGTTCTTTATAACTTTAATGCAACAAAACCATTTTCAAATCACACTTACATTAACAAATTAAATTTCACATTTCAATATCATTCTTAGAGTAATACAAACTTTTTAACCTAATTCAATCATTACATTACAACATCTAATGCGCCACACGCCATGATCAAAACAATTGTTTTGCCCTTGTGCTTACATTATTATTATAAATTCCATTATAAGCCCTTCAGGCCTCTGTAGTGTCACTTGCTACAGCTTATATTTTAATCATTTCATTACTGTCTCTTTCAACAGCTTCATTTTCCATTTCCATATCACTGTCTCTTTCAACAGCTTCATTTTCCATTTCCATATCACTGTCTCTTTCAACAGTTTCATTTTCCATCTCTTCATTACTGTCTCTTTCAACAGTTTCCATTTCATTTAAATTCTTTTTACATTTTTCTAATTCTTCTTGTACTTGCCAATCTGGCATTTTTCTTATGTCATCGTGAGCATATTTATATTTTCTATTGTTCGTCAACGACCTGAGCATATATAGTATCTATCCCCATCCAACAATTCAGTTATTTCAAAAGGCCCTCTAAACTTCGGACTTAACTTTGTTTGATGCCTTCATTTTTTAACAACACGAAATCTCCAACTTGAGATCCAACAACTTTGGCTTTTCCTTTATCAAATTGAGCCCTGTTATATGCTGCTGCAGCTGAAATATTGCGAACTGCTTGTGATCTTACTTCTGCCAAATCAATCTCATTTACCGTATCGCAAGGTGGAAGCAACCCCAACGGGCGAGCGACTTTGCCAATAAACAGTTCTAAGGGACTTGCGTTGGTTACTTTACTAACCGTACAATTTAACGCTAATTGAACCTCTCCCAATGCATCTTGCCAAGAGCAGCTGCTAGTCTCAACTGCAGTCAATAAGTTTTTTAAGGTGCTCATAATGCGTTCGACTTGCCCATTAGCTCTACTTGCACCAGTCGCAATCAAATGCAAATTTATTTTCTGTTGATCACAAAACTCACTAAATCTACTGCTGGCAAAACACCTACCGTGGTCTGCTATAATGCGATTTGGCACTCCAAACAAAGATATAGCCGACGACACAGCCTTTATGCAATTCTCAGCGTCAATCCTAATAGTGTGGGTTAGATAAACGAATTTAGTAAAAGCATCTACTTGGACGATAATATACTCTTTCTGATCAGACTTGCCACTCAACTTTCCAGTAATATCAATATGAACGGTGTGCCAAGGTATATTTACTTTTGGTATTGGATAAAGGCTAGCTTGAATTTTGCCGGAAGAAGTCTTTGACATTTTACAAGTAATGCAGTTTTCAACGAACTTTCGAATATATTTAGACATGTTCTCAAACCAGTAAAAGTCATACGCCTTATCTAATGTCTTCTCCCAACCCAGGTGCATAATTGCCTCATGAATTTTGTTTATAACAGACCATCTAAATGATCTTGGAACAATAGATAAGGAACGAGTTCTACCGTTTCGCTGAATTTTCCGATATAATATTCCTCCTCTCAATTCATAAGTTTTTGCAACATCCGTAGGAAGAGAATAATCTTTCAATTTATTTACGATATCAACTATTTCGGAATCCCGACGCTGTTCAGCCAAAAGCCAATTACTGGATATTTCTGCTAGATTAACTCTTTTTTCAGGAAAATTGCACTTTGTAGCAATTACATTAGCTGTAGTCAAAAGATATAGCGGCTTTATAAAGCATGAAAATCCCTGCATAAATTGTCTAAAATAAGACGCTAATCCTATAAATTGTCGTAAAGCAGAGACCGACTGTGGGGGTGATAAAGCAGTTAACGCTGCAATTTTTAATGAATTTGGACGAATTTCACCTGCACTCACTTCGTATCCCAAATATTGAACTGTTGACTTAAGAAAAGAACATTTTTTTAAATTAAATGCAAATCCAGCCTTGGTGAGACAATTAAGAGTAATTTGTAACCTTTCTAAGGCCTCACTTTTTGTTGAAGCAGCCACCATTACGTCATCCATATATACGACAAGAAATGTATTCGCAAGATCTCCAAGTGCTTGCATCACTGTATGCTGAAAAACTGAAGGAGCATTTTTGAGCCCAAACGGCATTGCCAAAAATTCATATTGCCCATCTGGGGTGACAAAAGCTGTACACTCCACCGAATCTGCATGCAAGGGAATTTGGTAATATCCACTTGCCATGTCTAAGCATGTAAAATATTTCGCTCCATGAAGTCTAGCTATCTGATCTGATATAAGAGGCAAAGGATATCTATCTGAGACCGTATTTGAATTTAATTCTCGGTAATCAACGCACAAACGATGAGAACCGTCCTTTTTGTTAACTAACATTATGGGACTTGCATAGGGTGAGCAGCTCGGTTTTATGATCTTACACTCCAATAGCTCCTTAATTTTTTCACGCACTAATTATCTTTCATTTGAACTAAGCCTATATGGTCTTCTTTGAACAATTCTGTTTGGGTCTACCAATTTAATTTTCATTTCTCCTGAGCTATCTCTAGACAAAGGAATTCCGTTAATAAAAGATTTTGAGTACTTTTCCATTAGACTTTTTAATTTGGCTAAATCTTCATCAACAAGATCAGTATTTAACTCACAGAGTTGTTCATCATTTGAACAATAATTTACGGTTTTTGATCTTACAATTTCAAATTGGCCAGGTGATACTACTACATTAAATCCTGAGGACAACACTTCTCGACCAATAATGATATCATTTCTTAAATGCACATCGTCCAAAACATGAAACAGTATCTCAACACAATAGTTGTTAATTTTTACGTTGCTAAGTATTTGCAATGTGCTACAAATACTACCATTGCCAATACCTTTCAACAACACTACATTGTTAATTCTTTTACCAACTAACTTATCACTTAGCTTTTGTTTAATTAACGAACATTCCGCTCCAGTGTCAAAAGTTATTGGGAATGTCTCGCACTGATGAACCATCTCGCCCTTGGGTTCAACAACTTCACAAAGCTCTAGCCTTTTCACCTGATGCGTGCCTTTTTCTTTCTTTGGTTTACTGCAATATGTTGAAATATGGCCACGTTCACCACAGTTAAAACAGGTTACATCCGATTTTTGATGGTGACCAACTGCGCTCGTGTTATCGTGTTAGTTATTCCAGGATAGCATATTTGAGCAAGCCACTGCGAAGCACTACCTTCCATCGCTGCATTCAAAGCCATCACCAACGCGCTGCCTTTTATGGTGTTTTCTACTAAAATTATGTCAACTGTAGAGCACCACGCCGTTGCATCGGCGCCAACAACGTCTGCGTTGAATTTGGGTAGCACTACCGAATTTTTATTTGTTGTTGCGGATGCCGTTGTTTGCAGTGTTTTAACAAGCTCGATAAAATTTTTAGTTTGCATTTCCATTAGTATCCGCCACGGCTCACTAGACATATCAGGTAGCGAGCCCGATCCCACTTCTGATGTCAAAGGTTCAGTTTCGTCTTTGTCCGACATAATGTTAGCGCAGTGAGTTTCGATCGCACTGAAGTTCTTCGCACAACTGACTTGTGTCGCACTCAACTTCTACGTGCTTACCATCGAACCACACTCGGCGGCAGCGACAACACGCTGGCGCCGCGCTATAACGGTTTTTCCCAAAGCTACCAAGTACAGACGACCAAATAACTGCGCAATTAAAGGCTGATGCAATATTTCCATTCTGATGAAATTACTACTTCTGATGAAATACACTAAAAGCATACCCATACACTAACACATACAAAATTATGCTCCGACATATATGTATGTCATGCATACGAACACTAATGTACCCAAAAAAGAATCGCCAAACACGAACTTCTTTTCTTAAGACAGTTTTGTCTTAAAAGATATAGAAAACGTTCTTGTGAACATGGATGTGTGTTGTAACCTGTGTGACAGACATAGAAAAGTACGCCGTCATCGATTAAAAGTTATTTTAAAATGAGTCATGTTTACATTGTTTTAGTGTCTAATAGGCAATCTAACTCAAGGTAATATAAAAATATATAAGTTATGTAATCCCCAATCCAACGGCTCCCTGGTGATCCTCCTCTAGGGTTGGATTAGGTACTCTTCAATCCAATGATGACCAGGGTGTGGGGTTTGCCTTCTCCCACTTTAATCACTGACTTGTGGCTTAGCGATGCGATGCAAGTGACTCAACATTTTACAGAGCGAAGCGCGTGAGCATTGTTTATGCAATGCTACTTATTTGCTAGGCAATACCGTATTTTTAATCTAACTTACTTGTTAACTTGTACAATACAATACATCTGGACACTTTTAATTTGTTTTATACGTGTTCCATATTTTTGCGTATACACAGATGGGGCATCTCATACAAATAAAACCATAGGGAGCGACGACGATGTGAGGTGAGAATTCTCCGCTGGTGAGCGAAAAAATTCGTATGCGTGCAGTTTCTACGGCTGACTAACGGATCAATTTCAAAGTGAAAGCTGGAGAGAAAGCTTCGTTGAAAAAATAGTAAAAAATAGCGAACAATTTATCATCTCTCTTTGCCCCTAGCGTTTTATGCTTAGACAGATGTCCGAGTGAATGCTAGCTTTGCGACAAATGTAAAAGGGTAAAGATAGTAAAATTTTACTGTCGCTATGTTTACTCATAGTACATACAGTTGCGTTCAAAATAATAGGAGTGCATATCAACTTCTGTTTATAGCAAAGTTATTTGTCTATTTTTTTTGTTCTATTTTTTTCATGGTATATACAACTCTATACTCTAAGAAATACCACTAATTTTATATAAATCTTTCCTTGATTTTTTAGAATTTGCAAAATTACAAAGCATGTCGCATTTTTAGTTGTTTAAAATAATAGGAGTGGTCAACTTTAACTTAAAACTTTAAAAATCAAAGAAATGGGCCGTAGTAGGTCTTGTACACCTGACTGGCGTGAATTGATCGAATCCTTGATTTCGAGTGGTAAAACATATAAGAAAGTTCAAAGTATTATCGGGTGCGGGGCTTTGATCCGAAATGCACTTTATTATTCATTTAAGACTGGAACACGCGACCGACCAGGTACTCGAGGAAGCATCCCTTTGCAAGCTGTAAAAATTAAAGGATGAACTAAACTTAAACGCAAGTTTACCTACAATAAGTATTCGATTGAAAGACCTTGAGCTCCACATCCCGAGGAAAATTCCATTTCACACCAAGAACCACATAGCCGCTTGAATTGAATTCGCAAAACCCCATGTAAACTGCACAGGTGAAAAATGTCGCAATATCCTATGATCGGATGAATCCAAAATAGTTCTGTATGGTGACAAAGGTGCTGGACAGAATGCCAGACCACCCAAATTGGATTCAAAATACTGTATAAAAACGATCTAACACGGTGGGGCGAGCATAATAATTTTGGATAATGGATGGGATCTGGGTCCTTCAGCAAGACAATTACCCGAAGCACACGAGTAAAGTGGCTAAGAGGTGGTTTTCGGAATACACAGTCTCCCGACCTGAATCCTAAAGAGAGTCCACCAGATTCTGCCATCTTTCCGGGGAGGTAGAGCTCCAAGAAACTCCCACCAATGTTTCCCAATTATGGGAAACTGTAAAAGCTTCTTGGAGCTCTAATTTCCCGGAAAGATGGCAGAATCTGGTGGACTCCATGCCAAGGTGATGTGTGGATGTCTTAGACAACAACAAAAAATTTGTAGAAGTCCGTATATTTATCATAAATTAGAGACAAAACGGTAAAGCTTATGGTAAAAGAAAAAAGATCATAAAACGATATTGCAATCCATTATACCGACGAAGCTGTAATTGTCAGAAGTTTAAATTTAAAAGGAAACTCATTTATACGACTTACACTTGTGGCGAAAGGGAAACACACATACATTATAAATACGGTTTTTAAGCACACTAATAATTCTATAAAATTCCATAAAATAAAAATAAATGATTGTGTGTTTCCGCTCTACTAAGAATTTCACAGAAAAAATGTGTCTGTTTTTAGCTCTTATGTCACATCGTCGTATTGCATAATCTTCGGTTTTAATTAAAGTCATATGACATATTTTATTTGAAACAAGTAAGAAAAGTTATCTTCGGCTTGCCGAAGGTGGTATACCCTTGAAAACAACAAAGTTTTCCGTACAAAGACTTGTTTCATATCGGTCGTTTGTATGGCAGTTATATGATATGGTGATCCGATCCGGATCAAACTTTCACAAACTATGTATAGCTATGTTATTGGAATAAATGTTGAATTCGGTTGCAATAGGTTGGAAAACAAAAAAGTTTTCCATACAAAGACTTGTTTTCATATCGGTCGTTTGTATGGCAGCTATATGATATAGTAGTCCGATCCGGACCAAACTTTCACAAATCGTGTATAGCTATGTTAAATGAATAAATGTTAAATTCGGTTGCAATAGCTTGGAAAACAAAAAAGTTTCCCATACAAAGACTTGTTTTCATATCGGTCGTTTGTATGGCAGTCTGTCCGTCTGTTTCTATCCAAAAAATAGACAGTAGTTTTAAAGCTAGCGTTTTGAAATTTTTACCAGATCATTATTTTTGTTGCACGCAGATCAAGTTTAAGAATCGGAGGATCGGACCACTATATCATATAGCTTCCCTACAAACGACCGATATCAAAACAAGTCTTTGTATGGGAAACTTTTTGTTTTCCAAGCTATTGCAACTGAATTCAACATTTATTTATTTGACATAGCCATATATAGACCTCTATATCATACATCTGCCATACAAACGACCGATATGAAAACAAGTCTTTGTATGGAAAACTTTTTTGTTTTCAAGGGTATATCATCTTCGGCAAGCCGAAGATAACTTTTCTCACTTGTTAGTTCTGTTTTTTGGTTCAATGGTAAACATTTCTGAATACAAAACTGAAGGCGAACAATATCGAATCCCACAGTGACACATTTTATTGTTTTTTTATGTAAGTGCAACACACATACAGGGTGCGTTATGAAAGTAATGCGCAATTTCTAAGAAAAATATATTTGTTGATCCAATCAGTACAAATTTTTAAAATTCTTCAAAATAGTCCCCTCCTGCGTCAATACACTTGCGGAGACGTGTATGCCACGCCTGGAAAGCACCCTGAAACTTCTCGACAGAAATGCCTTTCAGGAACCTTGTTACGCGAGCTTGGATGTTCTCCACCGACTCCCAGTGTTTTCCCTTTAGCTCTCTCTTCAGTAGGGGGAACAAAAGAAAGTCGCACGGAGCTAAGTCAGGGCTGTAAGGAGGCTGGGGCACAACTGAGATCTTCTTCTGGGTCAAGAAGTTGGGGACGACGAAGGCCGTGTGGCTGGGGGCGTTATCGTGGTGGAGCATGAAAACGTCTTTGATGTCTGGCCTGACGCGTACGACTCGGCGTTTCAGTCTCTTGAGTACCTCTTGGTAAAAGGCTCCGTTGACAGTTTGTCCTTGCGGTACAAACTCAAAATGGACGATTCCTCGGACGTCAAAGAAGACAATCAGCATTGTTTTGATACGAGATTTGCTCATGCGCGCCTTCTTGGGTCTGGGAGAAAATTGTGTGTGCCACTCGGAGCTCTGTCGTTTGGATTCTGGATCGTACTCGAACATCCAGGATTCATCCCCAGTTACAGTAAAATTTAAAAAACCTGGATCATTTCTAATCGATTCCAACAATTCTTCACAGCGCAAAACTCGAACGTTTTTCTGCTCCTCCGTCAACACCTTCGGCACAAGCTTCGCACAGACCTTTCGCATTTGCAAATCCTCCGTCACTATTCCATGTACCGCAAAGGTTGACAAGTTTAGGATGTCAGCGATTGCCCGGATACATTTTTGCCAAGTCGCACACAAAACTTTATGGCGTACCGCTGTTCCAGCGAACGCTCCATCGCACCGTGACACAACAGAAAAAATGACTTCGCTCTACGACACGTCCTACCACTTCTATTGCTCAGAGCGAACTGAGACCGAGCGCGTTGGAAAGGAGAGACTCCGCCCCAAATTTTCTGACAGGTCCGTGCTACGTGCGTGCTACGACAGGTAGTTACGTGACAATGAAACCATGCGCATTACTTTCATAACGCACCCTGTATATCAAATGATTGCTATTTCTCCCTGACCAACAAACTCAATTTAAAACAAGTGAGAAAAGTTATCTTCGGCTTGTCGAAGATGGTATACCCTTGCAGATCTTTACAATGGCAGCTATTAATATAGTGGTCCGATCCGAACCAAACTTTCACAAATGTATGTAAGAAGGCTAACGGCGGTATGGTTGGCAGAGGCGCACACGTCAGCAGTACAGCAGTATATACACTAATATAAAAGTCGAGGATCGGGAGTAACAAGAAGTCGGAAAGAGAGAGTCAACAAGTCGTTGAGCAGTCGTCGTACAGGACAGTCGTTGAACAGTCGTCGGGGAGTGAAGTCGAAACAAAGTCGTAAAGCAGAAGCAGTGTCGCAGCAACTCGTCGATCGTCTCAGTTGTATTAAACTTACATTACATATACCATAACCTTTTGTTTGTAATCTATTCTTGGCGAACCTATAATAAACATAATAACTAATATAATTCTACATTTGGGGGCTCAACCGTAGCTAAGAAGCAAATAAAAGTGTTAGTGTCGTAATATTCAAAGCAGCAATTGTATTGTGATTAAAACTGTTAGTGCCGTGGTGTTCTTGAGCAGTAATAAAAATACGAGTTCAATAAACAGTAATGTAAAAAAAAAGAAACAGTTGAAAAATAAAATTCGAAGGTCAAGTGAAAAGGCTGAAATCATTTGGCGCAGTTAGAGAAAAATAACTGTTAATTTTATGAGTGGAGACAAGAATAGAAGAAACAGTCGGCAACGTCGCAATTGAGAGTGAGACAGCCATATGCTCTGCGATCGTCGCTAAAAGTTGGAAGGACCGAGAACGAAAAGCATACGCAGCTTACGCTACCGAAAGCAGCAGCGCAAAACCAAGAGGACAACCGAGAAAATAGAATCAACAAATTAGAGATGGAAGCCGAGGAAAGTTGCATAGCAGACACCAATAGAACGCTACAAAAACTTGTGCAATTGCTCACGCTGAAAATGCAAATTGATGAAAAAAGCAAAAATGATTGTACAATTGTCGCAGAGAGCTTTACAAAAATTATACCAGAGTTTAACGGGCAAAGCATACCGGTTAAACAATGGTTCCAAAACTTCGAGTTGAATGCGGAGGCGTATGGGCTCACCGATAAGCAGAAGTATGTGCAGGCACGCGCAAAAATAACCCATACGGCTAAGTTGTTTTTAGATTCAACAGAAGTTTGGAGGATGAGTTTGATCGCGACTATAAATGTAGCGCCGATGTACATGCCGAGTTGCGTGAACGCCGTAAACACAAACAAGAGTCGTTTCACTAGTATGTGCTCCATATGAGAAAGATTGCGTCGCTAGGAGTTATTAAAACACTGTCAATAATACGCTACGTTGTGGATGGGTTACAGCTGCAGAGCGATTTTAAGTACACCCTTCATAATTGCAAATCTTTTCGTGAGCTGCAGGACCAGTACGGAGTTTATGAACAGGTAGCTAAAAATCCAAAGTGGAAAAGAAGTCGTTCCAGCCGAACCGGAAATCCCCACCCGACAGTACACAAAGTAAGAACCACTGCTTCAACTGCGGTTCTGTTGACCATCTAAGGAAGGATTGCCAAGCAGCCACAAAATGTTTCCGTTGCAGCTAAAGCGGTCACATATCGAAAAACTGTCCAACAGCAGCTACAGAAGGTATAAATGTTGCACAAAATGAAAAGCGATTCAAAACAGTAAGAGTGAACAACGTAGAGGTGAATTGTCTGGTGGACACAGGAGCAGATGTGACACTTCTCAAGAAAAGTGTTTACGACAAAATTCATAATGTGCAGCTGCAGAGTTACATGTTCAATTTACGTGTTCTAGGCAACAACATCACTCGTCCAGTTGGTTGCTTTGTAGCAGAGGTTGCTGTCGATGAAGAAAAAATATCCCACAAACTTGTCGTGGTTGCGGATAAAAATCTCCAATATGATGCACTGCTGGGGTATGACTTTATCAGCCAATTTAATTTCACGTTGTCCGGAGCTGGATACAAGTTTTCTTCCCTGCTGTGGGAGAAAACTTGTGGAAACCTGAATCAGATAAGCATTTATAATGTTGCAAATACAAATTCTGATATAGATGTGCCGTTACAGTTCGAGAACGCGGTGCGTGCGATGATCAACGACTACAAACCAAACCAGTCAGTTTAAGAGGTTCCAGTGTTGCTGCACATTGTTCCCGATGGAGAAATTGCACCGTTTAACCAGTCGCCCAGTCGCCTTTCCATTGTTGAAGCCGAAACAGTCAAGAAACAGATCGACGAATGGCTTGACACAGGCATTATTCGGCAGTCGACTTCGAATTTTGCTAGCCGTATTGTTTTGGTAAAGTAAAAAGATGGCTCACACCGTATGTGCGTCGATTTCCGAAAGCTGAATTCGATGGTGTTAAAGGATTGCTTCTCCGTGCCGATAATCGATGACGTACTCGAAAAGCTGCAGAAGGCCAATTTCTACACTGTTATGGATTTGGAAAATGGGGTTTTCCATGTGCCAATCGCCGAAAGCAGCAAGAAATATACAGCTTTTATAACGAAGAATGGGCTATACGAGTTTAACCGTGCTCCTTTTGGTTTTTGCAACTCGCCAGCTGCATTTATGCGATATGTAAATTTCGTATTTCGAAACCTGCTAAATCAAGATGTGCTAGAGCTTTATATGGATGACATTATAATCTATGGAGCAACCGTCGACGAATGTTTGTCAAAAATGAAGATGGTCTTTTCAACAGCTGCAACATACGGTCTTAAAATAAAGTGGCAAAAATGTCATTTTCTGAAAACTTCGGTGAATTTCCTTGGACATTTCGTTAAAGACGGATACGTGTGGCCAGGAGAAGAGAAGACGAATGCTGTTAGTAAATTTACTGTGCCGAAGAATATAAGAAAAGCCGTACAGTCATTTTTAGGACTTACTGGATTTTTTCGCAAATTTATAAAAAGCTATTCAGTAGTTGCCAGGCCGTTGACTAATCTGTTGCGTAAAGATATAGCTTTTCAAATGAAAGCTGAAGAACTTCAGGCTTTTCAAAATTTGCTCTTATTCAAGAACCTGTGTTGAAGCTGTACGACCGCAATGCCAGAACAGAAGTTCACACTGATGCATCAAAGGAGGGATTTGGTGCTGTTCTCATGCAGTGGCTCGGGGATAAGCTATTCCCAGTATACTGGAGTAAAAAGACAACAGAGGCAGCAGCAGCTCGGCATAGCTATATTTTGGAAGCAAAGGCTATTTATCTCACACTCACGAAATTTCGCTATTATTTGTTGGGCATAAAATTCAAGCTGATAACTGATTGCGCTGCGTTCAAACAGACGCTAAATAAGAAAGATGTCACACGCGATGTCGTACAGTGGGTAATTTACCTTCAGTTTGGAGCGGTTAAAGCATGTGGACTGTTTAAGTCGTTATCCGCAGCGGGTTATGGTCGTGTCATTGGAAATAACTGCGAGAATGAAGAGAGCCCAAGCAAATGATACAATGATAAAAACTGTTGCAGAAATTCTCAAAAGTCGGCCGTATGAAGGTTTTAAGGAAAAAGCTGGTCTGATTTATAAGGCTGTGTCTGGAAACGATTTGATAGTTGTCCCCAAGGTAATGCAGCGTGAAGTGATTGTCGACGCTCACAATGTCGGCCATTTTGGGGTACAAAAAACAATGCACGCTGTCCAACAAAGCTATTGGATACCACACTTGGAGAAAAAAGTAAATGAAGTTGTTACCAATTGCATAAAGTGTATCATTTACAACAAAAAGCTTGGCAAGAAGGAGGGATTTCTGAGTTGCATTGAAAAAGGAGATAAACCGCTTCAAACTCTTCACGCAGATCACTTGGGTCCTATGGACGCTATTTGTAAGCAGTACAAATATATTTTTGCTATTTTTGATGCATTCTCCAAGTTTGTATGCCTTTTTCCCACAAAGCCAACCAGCTGCGAAGAGACTATGAAAAAATTCGAAATTTGGTGCAACACGTTTGGAAATCCAGCCCGAATCATAACATCGAACATGTTTGAGCAGTACGTCAAAGAGAATATCATTATTATCATTATATATCATTATATATGGAGTACAACAGGAGTTCCCAGGGGAAACGGTCAAATTGAACGAGTTAATCGTGCAGTACTTTCCATTGTTGCAAAATTGTCGTCCGAAGAGCCAGCTAAGTGGTATAAGTTTGTACCAACCGTGCAGAAAGCTATAAACTCCAATGTGGATGCGTCGACAAAGAGGACTCCATTTGAACTGATGTTTGGGGTAAAGATGAACAATATTCAAAGCCAGTATATATCGGATTTACTTCAGAAAGAAATGTACGATGCTTTTGATGAAGAGCGGCAGCAAATGAGGCACAACGCTAAATTGGAAATACAGCGGGCACAGGATTCGTATATAAAGCATTACGACACAAAAATAAAAGGCGAGCATGGATCCAATGGACCAAATCGGAGATCTTGTCGCAATACGTCGCACCCAATTTGTGGTAGGCAAGAAGTTGGCTAGCGAGTATTTGGGGCCGTACGAGGTAACAAAAATAAAGAGAAACGGCCGATATGATGTTCGAAAGTCAGCAGGTGTTGAAGGCCCTAACCACACATTCACAAGTTGCGATCATATGAAGCTATGAAGGTTTGTGGTGGACAACGAATACGAGTGGTCATCAGGGATGAATAATCAGAATGGCCGAATGTAAGAAGGCTAACGGCGGTATGGTTGGCAGAGGCGCACACGTCAGCAGTACAGCAGTATATACACTAATATAAAAGTCGAGGATCGGGAGTAACAAGAAGTCGGAAAGAGAGAGTCAACAAGTCGTTGAGCAGTCGTCGTACAGGACAGTCGTTGAACAGTCATCGGGGAGTGAAGTCGAAACAAAGTCGTAAAGCAGAAGCAGTGTCGCAGCAACTCGTCGATCGTCTCAGTTGTATTAAACTTACATTACATATACCATAACCTTTTGTTTGTAATCTATTCTTACCGAACCTATAATAAACATAATAACTAATATAATTCTACATGTGTACATGGCTAAGTCAAATGAATAAATGTTTAATTCGGTTGCGATAGCGTGGAGAACAAAAAATGTTTCCATACAAAGACTTGAAATCTGTTTGATCGTTTGTATGGCAGCTATTAATATAGTGGTCCGATCCGAACCAAACTTTCACAAATGTATGGCTATGTCAAATGAATAAATGTTGAATTCGGTTGCAATAGCTTGAAAAACAAAAAAATTTTCCATGCAAAGACTTCTTTTCATATCGGTCGTTTGTATGTCAAGTATGTGATATAGACCAAACTTTTAGAAATCATGTATGGCTATGTCAAATGAATAAATAATTAATTCGGTTGCGATAGCTTGGAGAACAAAAAAGTTTTCCATACAAAGTCTTGAAGTCTGTTTGATCGTTTGTATGGTAGCTATATGATATAGTGGTCCGATCCGACCGATTTTTTTAAACTTGATCTGCGTGCAACAAAAATAATTATCTGGTAAAAATTTTAAAACGCTAGCTTTAAAACTACTGTCTATTTTTTGTGCATAGAAGCAGACGGACATGACTATATCGACTCGGCTGTTGATGCTGATCAAGAATATGTATACCTTGTGGGGTCGGAGATGCTTCCTTTTATGCGTTACACATTTCTGGACAAAATTATAATACCCTTTGCAAGGGTATAAATATGTAGGGTTTTGGACAAAATGTCACACCTATTTATTGTGAATTCTTTGCATATTCTTCACTTTAGTTTAGGAAAATGTATTTCTTTCTATGTTCCTATCCTTTTTCTTTTAATCGCTTTCCTAAGCACTGCTGTCAGAAATTGAATTGACGCGTTTTAAAAAATATAATAGCTAAGTATCTATTAGAATGAGAGTTTATTTGTGACTAACTAATACATAAAATGATGCGTTACTCGTGACGCGCTTAAGAGAATAAACAAAAGAGAAAGATCAATTAGAGTTACATTTAGTATAAGACATTCGCTTTGCACTCTTAATTCAGGTTTCAACACTCCTTCTCAAAGAGACATGCCTTTACAAGTTAACTTAAATATACATTTTTCTTCTAAACATAATTTTCAATTCAATTTAAACCTAACTGTTTAACAAAACCTTAAATATACATTTTTCTTCTAAACATAATATTCAATTCAATTTGAACCTAACTGTTTAACAAAACCTGTATGCTTGATCTTATTTAAGTTTTTTGTTAAAATATCAGAAATCATATTTTCTGTTGAAACATACTTAATATCAATAATATTTTCCTTATATAATTGTCTTACAAAATGGTACTTAATATCAATATGTTTGCTTCGTGCATGAAACTTGGAGTCTTTTGCCAGACATTGTGCGCTTTGATTATCGCTGTAGATAACCATCTTTGGAACCAATCCTATTCCTATCTCCTCCACCAGCTTTTTAATGTAAACTGCCTCTTTTGCTGCTGTTGAAAGCTCCACATACTCAGCTTCAGTGGAACTAAGTGCCACAATGGTCTGCTTTTTTGGACTCCCATGAAATCGCCGCACCAGCCATGATGAATGCCCAACCTGTAACGGATTTGCGATCTGTGCTATCGCCAGCCCAGTCTGCATCGACGAAACAATGGACATGTACACCTGTACGTTTGTAACATAGCTTCATGTCAGCTGTGCCCTTAAGGTACCTTAAGACACGTTTTGCAGCCACTTCGTGCTCCTTGTGAGGATCAGCATTTCTTTGTGCCAATTTAGCCACACTGTGCATGATATCTGGTCTTGTCGTCATAGCCAAATAGATCAAAGAACCAATGAGAGATTGGTACTTCTTCTGATCCACTTTTGTGCAGCTTTCATCCTCGCATTTAACTTGAAAGCCCGCCTCCAGAGGAATCGCGTTGGGTTTGCAGTCTTCCATACCATAGTCTTCTAGTAGACCAGCAATAAATTGTTTATGGCCTATAGTGACACTGCCAGTTTCGCCACTCCTCTCTATCTCCATGCCTAGGAGGTCATCTTTTCTGGAACAAGCAATAATTAGATCATCAACATATACAACAATAATGTTTAGGTTTTCCCCAATTTTCTTCGTGTATATGCAAGGCTCGCTGGGACAGGAAATGAATTTTGTTGAGAACCTCATCCAGCCTCCAGTTCCACTCGCGTCTACTCTGCTTTAGACCGTATAAGGACCTATGCAATCGCAGGACTCGATCTGGGTGTTTTGCGTCTACAAAACCTTCAGGTTGTCTCATGTAGACCTCATCCTTCAGTTCACTGTTTAGGTACGCTGCTGACACGTCCATTTGGTGCATAATCATGCCATGCTCGACAGCCAATGCAATCACTAACCTTATTGACGAGTAACGTGCCACCGGGGAAAATGTTTCCAGGTAATTCACCCCATACTGCTGTCCGCAACCTTTGGCTACTAACCTCGATTTGAGTCGATCAACTTTACCATTTTTGTCGCGTTTAATGGTAAACACCCACTTGCACCCAATTGCTTTCTGCTCTTCAGGAAGGTCAACCAAGCTCCAAGTGTTTGTAGCTCGCAAATGATCAAACTCCTTCTGCATCGAGATTCTCCATTCATCAGAATGTTCTCCAGTCAATGCTTCACGCACGTTTGTTGGTACCACCATATTATTTCCGGCTGTAACATTTAGTATATTGTACTCTTTTCGTGGACGGCCCACTGATCCTGTTCGGACTATCTTGGGGCGACCTGGGCCCCTCTTCTGCGATGTTTTTTGTTCTGTCCCAGACTCTTCGTCGTCATCCCTGCCTTGAACATCCAACGACTGTTCATTGTTGTCAATATGATCTTCTCGGTGTCCAGCAGACCCATCCAATTCAATGATTACTTCTCCTGGAACTGATGCTCTATCATCCTCTATAAACACAACATCTCGGGCTATCACAATGCTTTGTTTTTCCGGGTTGTATAAACGATAAGCCTTAGAAGTTTGAGAATAGCCTACTAATATGTGCTCTTCTCCCATTGGACGAAACTTCTTGCTATGTGTTTTGTTCAATACGATCGCTTTGCAACCAAACACACGTAGATGAGATACACTTGGCTTCTTTCCAAACCAGGCTTCAAATGGTTTTATATTAGCTAGTGTCGACGTCTCTGCTCTGTTCCGCAAGTATGCCGCTGTCATTATAGCCTCTCCCCAAAAACTCTCACCCACTCCAGCATGAGTTAACATACTGCGAGCCATTTCCAGGAGGGTTCTGTTAGCACGTTCTGCAACTCCGTTTTGTTGAGGAGTATAGGGGACTGTTAGCTGTCTTTGTATGCCTTGACTCACCAGGTATTCTTCAAACCTTCGGGAAACATATTCTCGACCGTTGTCACTACGGATCCTTTTTATCTTCTTTCCTGTTTGCTTCTCGACCAACGATTGGAACTCTTTAAATTTTTCAAAAACCGCATCTTTAGTGTTTAACATGTAGACCGACATGTACCGTGTTTTGTCATCGATGAAAGTTGCAAAGAACCGTGCACCACCGTTTGATTTTGTGTTTATTGGACCACATATGTCCGTGTGTATAAGTCCTAACAATTCACTCTCGCGGCTTTCCGACGCGTTTGGAAACTGTTTTACACAAATTTTGCATTTGGCACACGTTTCGCATACGAAACCGTTCAAATCACACGAATTTATTTTCAAACCGTACACCATGTCTTTGTTAATCATTTTCTGCATACTATTAGGGTTCAAATGTCCAAACCGATTATGCCACTTAATCATTTCATACTTTTCTCCATTAATTGCAAACACTTTTTCTGATTTATTTTCAAATAAGAACAATTCATTTTTGCGTTTAGCAACCAGTAAAGTGTCTCCGTCAGTGTCTATTACTTTCGCTTCGTTCTTATTAAAAATCACCTTCAATCCTTTTGAAGTGGCCTTTTGCACCGAAATAAAGTTACATTGCAAATTTTTTACGTACAATACATCAAGCAGTTTGATCGTATTCTCTCCATAGCACAAATTCACTGTACCGCGCCCTTCGGCTTCTACGTAATTATCGCCTGCTAACATTATTTTTTCCTTGTGTTCACGCATTGATACAAACATTGTTTTTTCCGCACACAAATGAGTTGTTGCTCCACTGTCTAGACACCATGTACTTTTACTGTCTATTTCGTTTTTAACTGCACCGAAAACCGAAAACGCTTTTGGTTTATTCTCGTTTGAATTTCCTTCTTTTGCTTTGTTACGTTTTGCCAATTTTTCTTTCGATCTACACTTTGCAGCAATATGCCCGCGCTTTCCACATGACCAACATTCGACACCTTTTTCGATATTCCTTTTTGAGTATTGTTTTTCCGTACCCGACGCGAACATTTTCTGTTCCTTTCCGATCACCGTTTCGTTTGTCTTGCGCCTCTCTCCCTCTTCTAGAAGTTTAACCTTGACAGCGGTCAGTCCCGGCAATGTGTCGCGCGTCTCTATGGCAACAACAAAATTTTCAAACGAGTCACACAAGCTCGAAAGCAAAATTATGACGAGCATTTCTTCTGGCACACTTTGTTCAATTTCTTGCAGCTTTTCTACCAATGCACTGAATTTATTTAAATGTTCCTCCACACTTTCCGTCTCACTCATTTTCATGTACAACAACTGCTTAAACAAATGTATGCGTCTCGCTGAACCGGATGGCATATGAATTTCACCAAGTTTTTTCCAAGCCTCCTTAGCAGTTACACAATGTCTCACATGATTAATTTGCGTCGGCTTTATGCATAGCATTATACTTGCAAGTGCCTTTTCGTCTTTAGCATCGAAAGAGGCTTTTTGTTCTGCAGTGTCATTTTCATTTTTTATCAAACGGCCACTGACCACTGACCATAATTCGGCGTGTATCAGCACACTTTTCATTTGAATAGACCACACACTATAGTTTTCATTGTCCAGTTTCTCAATTGAGTATTGGGAACTCATTTTATATCCAGTCAATTTAATTTTTTTTTTTCACAATATTAACCACGAGTCACACAAGTCTTTTCGACTATTATCGACAACTTTTCGCTGTTAAACTTTCCAAAAAATAATAGCGCACAGGAGCTCTGCCTGGGCCCATAACCTATTAGAATGAGAGTTTATTTGTGACTAACTAATACATAAAATGATGCGTTACTCGTGACGCGCTTAAGAGAATAAACAAAAGAGAAAGATCAATTAGAGTTACATTTAGTATAAGACATTCGCTTTGCACTCTTAATTCAGATTTCAACAGTATCCTTTCACCTCAAGTGACTGCCCAAATTAAGATATTGTTATATTTATTTTATATTTATTTATAAGAAACTGGTTTCATTTTGTCGTTATTATAAGGATCGGCCAACCATAATTGAAAATATCTCACTAATTGAAACCATGTAAATACAAGGGTAATACATTTTAGTTCGTCCCGAATTTACTTTCCTTTCTTTCTATTATTTTTTAAAAATATGAAGTTTATTTCTAAAATACAATTATAAGGATCAAAGGAAATTTTATAAATCCTACATCCTGGTTTCCCGCGTTATTGCTGCGATACTTTGCTTCTTAGGGATAGAATCTGCGTGCCTTACGCTGATCTATTTATTTAGCTTTGGTGGTTGCCCTACTCGGTTGCTCCTTTTAAATGAGTGTACCGCCCTGACCATGCTTTGGGACGTGGTAAGTTTCGTTAACTTGTACACCTCTCCCACTAAAAGATGCCTTCCCAAGACGTTCGGCTTATAACGCGCTTATTTTTGGAGACTTTGTGAGGGCCGTTCTTAATCGTGCATGGTCTATAAGTTGGCTGAGTCATCCTTTCTCATTAGGGATACCAGTGTTTCCGATATGGTAATTTTACCATTTTACCAATAAAAATATTCTAGAAGTTTTTGTCGCCAATGAATTTATTGGCCTTACTTATTACAGTAAAACTGTTTTTAGGATTTCATTTCCAGGCGAAAACCTGAATTTAATATTATATAATAAAACATAATAAATTCAGTTACAAGATCTTAACGTAATAAATATAGTCAAATTGGCTGGTCAAAAACAGCGCCCGGCTCTGATGCATTTGGATTGGTGTGCCATACACTGCGACAATATCAGTATGAGTTCGTGTGTTCATTTTTTGGAAATTTTCCAAACGAAAAATTTTGAAAATTCATGAGCGACTAACTCTCATTACTCTTTCACTTCAGTCATTCGCCAATGTTCGTGTACTTTCTATGTAAAAATCCGAAATATCTTTGGGCCCGTGGAACATGTCAGTCATGTTCGATCGGCTTTAATTTGTAAAATAATCATTTTATTTCCGTGCTTTATATACATTAATTTACCACCAGCTTCAGACAAACGTTTTGTTAACTCATTTCTTCAACGTTGAATTTTTTCGAGTGAAAGTAGCAGTATCAACCTAGTATTTTTTAGTAACTCCAACGCGATCCTGCAAGACCATTAAATAAATCGACAAAAAGTTTCGAAAAACCGTTAAACCGGTTAATCCGTAAATATTTTGTCACTAATACCATTTGATTATTCTCTTCCTTTTGTTTTTTTCGATTTAAAGAATCCGGTGTTTGTAAACATACACTCATATATTTTCACTTAATTGTATCATATCCGTATCGCTTGGCGTTGTGCGTGCATTTAGTGACAAACTTATTTTATTTACATTAATTTGCATATCCAAGAATAAAATTCGGTTCTCTTTTCTTTGGTTCGTGTTTCAGTAACTTTTCTTTTGTTCTACCTTATCTGTTTTTAGTTTGTGCTCTGGCATCTTTCTAACTCTCCGTTTTGGTACAGCGGTTCAAGGTGCTGATATTTTGTGTAATATTTTTAATTTGAACTACAAGAGAGTATTGTAATTTCTGCCCTGTAAAATCGTGCAACAAGCCGATTTCCGCGTCCCACTCTAGTATGCCTGTGTCACAATATTGTATATGCTGAATATGTAATTTTTACCCCCTCAGTCTCAGACGAAATTTCCCCTAGATGTGTGTTTCGTAATGAGATGTGATCTTTCAAGCGACAGTTTAAAAATGACTTTAAAGATGTGTCATTGATTTACAATTCAATATCTTTCAGCTGCTGAATGAGTCTCCCAAGCGAAAGGGATCCGCTGTTGGGGATGCCGTAAATGCAGAAATCACTCGTCAGCTTGATAGCTGCGTTCCCAAGAGCTAGAAAAATTGGAAGTAAAAATTCGGGTTTTAAATTTAACACAACAAATAAACAAAATGTATCCTCCAAGGAATTACATTAAGTTATGCCTCGGCCTCTGAATATGATATTTCGGTCTATTAAATATTTTAAGCCAAATCACAGGCCGTAATAAAAGTGGATGATATTAGGAAGTTTAAATATTTAGACTCTAGGCTCACGTCGTTCTTTAAGATTCGTGTGCCTTTGCCTATGTTTGACGATGCTTCTGCACGGAGAACATATTCATTTATAACGAATGTTCTAGCCGAGTGAGGAAAAAATTTGGCAAGCCCGTGATAGTTTAACTCGCACAAGCTACAACCACTGACCTCTCATCTTCTTCAGAAAATGAAAAACATATTATTCTTATCTATCAGTATATTAGAGGGCTACGTAGTAAGCTCCCTAAACATTATTCTGATAGTTCGGCATATTTTAAGCCACAGTCATTAGTTATACATGGTCTGTTCAATAAGTATCGGGACTGGTGTCGTAAATCAAAATTTATTGTAGGTATCTTTACAGTTATTTAATATTCTTTAAAACACTTCCCTTCTGCATTGATACACTTAATTTGGCGCGTCTGCCACTCGTCAAAAGCTCCCTGGAAATCGTTTTCCGGAATGCTTATAAGACCCTGTGTCACAGTCGCTTGAACTGCCTTTATGGATGCAAATCGATGTCCTTTGAGCTCTCTTTTCATTCGCGGAAATAGGAAAAATTCAGGTGGAGCCAGGTCTGGTCTGTAGGGGGGGTGAGGCAACGTTGCCAGGGCCGTATTTCGCCAGCAGATGCCGCACGGAAATCGCATTGTGGCATGTCGCGTTGTTATGGTGAAGTTTCCAGTTCTTTGCAATGACTGGTCGCACCTGGTCTACGCGTTTTCGGAGGCGTGTTAGTACTTGCACGTAACGATTTACGGTCGTTCCACGAACTCCTTGTGAAAAATGCCACGTCGGTCAAAAAAAGCAATCAGCATGGATTTGACTTTGGATTTTGACATCCGAGCTTTCTTCGGACGCGGGGACGCCTGCGTGTGCCATTCTGAACTTTGACGTTTTGTTTCTGGATCGTACTGGAACACCCATGTTTTGTCACCGGTAATAACGTCGAAAAAATTTTCATTTGCTTTTAACGCAATCTAAAATTTCTTTCGAAATTTCTACTCGCGTCAGTTTTTGTTCTTCGGTCAAGATTTTTGGGCCCAGCTTCGCGCACACTTTTCTCATCGCAAGATCCTTAATTACAATACTGTAAACAGTTCCGACTGAAATGCCGGTCTTCTCACTGATAAGGGCAATGGTTAAACGCCTGTCAGAGTTTAAAACTCTTCTCACTTTGGCCACCTTAAAATTTGTTCGAGCTGTCGTTGGGCGCCCGACGCGGTGCTCGTCTTCAACGAGCTCCCGGCCTTTATTGAACATTTTGTGCCACCCGAAAACTCTTTCCCCATAAGCCTGTTTAATAAGTTCAAGGCTCGCTGATTTTTCGAGCTTAAAGCCAAACTTCACATCGTAAAGTTATTCAATGGTACGGTCCATTTTAGCTCTCAGAACGCCGCCAAAAATCTCGCGCCACAAAAATTTAGCTCCTGTCTTAACGAATGTAGGTAGTCGACTAAAAAAAGGCGCGCTTTGTTGGCGGCAGATCCTTCTACCCAGCCGACCAGTCGGAACGCCCACCCTCCGCTTCGTTAAAGCTACAGCGAAGCAGTCCCGTTACTTATTGAATAGACCATGTATTATAGGTTAAAGCCGGAGACATTTAGCTCTGAAGTATTTTCAGAGAGGTACACCACTTTTAGGCGGGGCCGACCCCTGTGACGAGCAGAAGTCATAATATCTCTCAATTCTGATTTCGAATCTGAGGAGGTCAATTTAGCAAATTGTGGTGATTTTCAATTTCTCTGTATTAAAATCACTTTGTCTTGATCGTTTTCACGATCCATGACACACATTTACATGACACACAAAATGTCTGCTGTGCAGCGATTGCCGTGAACCGCTTTTTTAAAAAGGTCCTTCCACGGCGAGCAGTAGAACTGAAAAAGTTTACATCCGATTGACGTGAAATTTTAAATGTAGCTTCTTCATTAGATTGTCTAGTGAATATATAGTGTAATATTTATTGTTTTTTAAAATTCCTGTAATGATATGAATTCAAATATGAATTGTAGAATGCACAATTGCGGGGTTAGCTTTCATCTAACGGTATATAAAATAAATAAATATAAATTAAATTAAAAAAAAATAAAAAATATTAATAATACAATGCTGACACACAATATTATATTATTGATCGGGAGAGGGCATCTTCGGCTGTTTAAAAACAAATAAGTGTAATAAGTAATAGAACAGATACAGCGTTTCAAAAACGATTTACATTGGGGTATGGAGTTAATCAAAATGGCTTCTGAAATAAATTACTTATTATATAATTGCCAAAAAAAATTTTGTTTTAACGGTGCTAATCTTCATTATTCGGGAAAGTTATTATAAATATAAAAAGTTATGACTATACCAAAGCCTTTGACACTTAAATTTAAAATTTTTCAAAAAGTGGATTTATTCGAAGTGTGCACTGAGCGGCTATGGATCAGTCATATACATGTAATATTCAGTTATCCAATTTTATTTTTAAACCATATTTTTATACAAAGGCGAAATGTTATTCCTATAAGGATTATGTAAGCAAAAGCAAAAAGTACATTAACCATTTGGCAGGTTATACGAATTATTTGAGCCATGGCTACATATACCGATTGCTGGAATTTGGAAAATTGTGGAAATGTAGAATTAAATGAAATGATGCATTAAACCTAAGACAATTAAGTTTTCGGAAAATGTCCCTTGAAACTGACAGAGCTGTCTGCCAACCAGTTTGTTTGCGGCAGCCGTTAAAATCTTGCGACCTCAGTAGTGTACTGCGATTTTTACAATGAAAAAAAATATTGAACAAAAAATTTTCATCACATTTTGTGTTTCGAACCAAATTTCGTATGCGAAGTCGTTGCGAGTGTTGGAAAAGGCTTTTGGTGAATATATTCTATGGAAAACACAAGTCTACAACTGGTACAAAGCTTTAAAGGATAGTCGAGAAACTGTTGAAGATATGCCTCGTTCCGGTCGTCCTTCGACGTCTAACACTGACGATAACATCAAAAAAGTGAATGAAACCGTGATCGAAAATCGTCATGCGAGTGTTAAAGAGCTAAACATCAGTCGTGAAACAGCTCATTTGATTTTGACGTAAAATGTAGGCATGAGACGCGTCAATGATCGGCTTGTTCCAATAGAGCTGACGCGCCATCGCACCGAGCTGTACTTGTGAACTATTTTAAGACCAAAAACTCGTTCAATACCATCGATTAACCACCGTATTCACCGGATTTGGCCCCTTGTGACCTTTTTTTTCCAAAACTCAAGTTACCACTCCGTGGGACTCGTTTCGACTCGATAGAGGTCGTAAAAGAAAATTCGCAGAGGGAACCTCTTCGCCAATGTGTATAAACTCAAATGTCTTACTCGGGGATCCGCTTCTTACTTTATTTCGCCGACATCATCATCAGCAATCCATTTCCATTGTCAATGATTCAAAGGCAATTTAATTCAAAAGGCCTTAAATAAATCTGTCCCTGAAATATTGACTTAATCAACGTCAAACCCCATATGGCTTAATAAGCAACTCTTCTTAAAAATATAAAATCTAGAGCTTACAAAAAGTCTCTAAGGTCTCGAACCTTGTTACATCTTTCAAACTACCTTCATCCGCAACTAGTTTGTTGACCTTAACAATCAACTATATAAAAATTATATTCCAAAACGCAAACTATATTTTCGAAAAGATCCAAGCTCTTTTTATTTTTTTGTAAACTCTAAACGTAAATCGAATCTTCACATCTCGGTATTGCTAATATTTTTGCCCCATTTTTTCAATCAACCTACTCATCTGATTCATTTGATCCCTGCTCTAATAATCCATATCGCCTACCCTACATAAATAACATATATATTTCTAAATTTCACTGTCACGATGTGTTTACTGCTCTTTCATCAATCAAAATCTCATTTTTATCTTGCCCAGACAATTTACTTAGTTGCATTATCAAAAGGTGCTCCGATCTTCTTACCTTACATCTCACTGTACCCTTTAACCTATGCTTGGAGCTAACATCCCTACCTATTCATAAAAAGGCTCCAAGGCTTCCATTGAGAACTACCGCGGCATTGCTAAGCTATCTGCGATTCCCAAGCTTCTTGAGAAATTAATTATATCGCAGCTGCAACATGCGTGCAGAAGCATAATCTCACCATCACAACATGGTTTTGTCACGCCTCGCTCGACAACAACTAATGTACTAGAATTTTCTTCAATTATCTACTGAGGTTTTCAGTATCACTTGCAAACTGATTTAATTTATTCTGACTTTAGCAACGAATTTGATTCAGTTAATCATCCGCTCCTGCTACGGAATATCTCGCCTATTGGTTTTCCACCAAATACGATTATGTGGATTGCTTCCTACGCTTCAGATCGAACTCAGCGTGTTCTATTTAAAACTACCAAGTCGAAAATCATTCATGTCTCATCGGATGACCCGCAGGGTAGTAATCTAGGACCACTGTTGTTTATATTCTTTGTAAACGATCTTCCTTTTTTTTTATATTAACTTTGCTTTTATTTATTGAATCATCTTGAAAAAGAAGTAACAATAAGTTTAAAAATCTTAACTATTACAAATTTTTTCTAAACAGTTGTTTTATTTTTCCAACTGTTCTGAGATTAAACGTCCCTAAAAATTTCTTCGCTGGGTTGGTAGGGGCCTTCGTCGGAGACGGGAACACTGAGAAGTGGGTTGGTTCTTCGCTGGGTTGGTAGGGGCCTTCGTCGGAGACGGGAACGACTGCTGAGCTGGGTTAGATTTCTCGCTAGGTGGTTGGGGTACGAGGAAAGTTTGCTATGATATTTTTTCATAAGTTCTGTGATTGCATTGATGACTGGTGAAATATTTAAGTCTTTTTAGATGTTTTCGTTCCGAACATACCACGGTGCCCCAGTGATAGTTCTCAGGATCTTTGTCTGTGCTCGCTGTATGATGTCAATATTGCTGTTGCTGGCGTTGCCCTATAGCTGTACGCCATAGGTCCAGATTGGTTTTAGTACTGCATTGTAGAGTAAGACCTTGTGGTCCAGGCTGAGCGGAGAGCCAGCGTTGATGAGCCAGTGTAAGTTGTTCGCTTTGAACTTAAAATGGGTTTTTTCCGCTTCAATGTGCCTGCGCCATGTGAGTCTTCTGTCAAGGTGTACTCCTAGGTACGTTACCTCATTTGCTTTCGGGAGTGGTATGTTGTTCATCAAAAGTGGTGGGCAATCTTGTCTGTTTACCGTGAATGTCACGTGCTTGCATTTTTCCTCGTTTACTTTTATTCGCCAGTCAGAGAGCCACTTCTCCGTGTCTATGAGGTGCAATGCCAGCTGTGCTGTAGCTTGGATTGGGGACCTTGAATGGCTGAGGATAGCTGTATCGTCGGCAAACGTGGACACTGTTAGGCGACCATTTGTAGGAATGTCAGCAGTATAGATGAGGTATAAATTAGGCCCAAGAACGCTGCCTTGGGGGACTCCAGCCTTAATTTCGTCAGTGGAAGTGGCAGTGTTGCACCGCACTGCAAACTTTCTGTCATATAGGTATAACTTTAGAAGTTTGTGTGTGCTTTCGGGTAAAGCTGTTTTAACTTTAAACATTAGGCCGTCTAGCCAGACTCTGTCGAATGCTTGGGATACATCTAGAAATACGGCTGTACAGTATTCTCGATTTTAAAATGCAGTTCTTATCTCCGCTGTTATCCGATTCACCTGTTCAATGGTTCCGTGGCTTTCACGAAAGCCAAATTGATGGGCTGGGATTATATTGTGGGCTCTCAGGTGTGGATTGAGTCGGATTAGCACGCATTTTTCGAATAGTTTCGATATACATGAGAGTAGACTTATTGGTCTGTAGGATGAGGGAACTGTGTGGTCCTTACCAGGCTTCGGAATCATTATAATAATCGGTCTCTTCCATCGTTGTGGAAAGTAGCCAAGTTTTGTGATGGCATTAAAGAGCTGCGTTAGGTAGCGAACTGCAGAATGTGGCAGCTTGATTATCATTTCCGGGTAATAAGGTCGTAGCCGGGGGATTTTTTCGGGCTGAGATTTTCTTTAATTATATTAGATATTTCTTTTGGACGAAACACAATTGGGGTGTGTTGCTGGTTGGAGTTTGCATTTGAAGTCGGTATCGCAAATGTGCTAGTAGCCTCGTTTGGCGTAAATACATTTTGTAGGTGAGCGGCAAATGTGGTGGCTCTGTCTGAATCACTACGTGCCCAGCCGCCTGAAGAATTCCTTATGGGCAAAACGGTTTCAGTCGGTGGGTGAAGGGTTGGGTGGGCTCTCCACAGTGACTTATGTTGAATACCTGTTGGTGAAAATTGCTCTATATATCGGCTCTAAGCGTATTCTTCCTCTTTTTTCAGAGCGTTGGTCAGCTTCCGTGTGGCTATTTTTAGCTTTTGTTTTGCAGATGGTGATCTGGAAGATTGCCATTCTCTACGTAAGCGTCGTTTTGCGTTGACGAGTTGCTCGATTTGTGCGTTAGTCTTATTCGGATTAATTGTAACGTTTGTGGTTTTAGGTGTTGCATTTCAGGCTGTTTCCGTAAGAATGGATTCCAGTGTTTCGGTGCAGCTCTCTATATCAGGTTCAGTATTGAGTTTTGGGTTTAGCTCAATGTGTGAACTTATATATTTTTTGTACCTTAGCCAGTTCGTTTTGTGCGAAGTCAGTTTGTAAGGTGGTTTTACGTTTTCTGCGTATCGGCTGAGATGAATTAGTACAGGCGAGTGATCAGATGACAGATCTGGTAGACATTCAGCTCTAACCAAACTGCGAGATATATTTTTCGTGACTGCGAAGTCAATCAAGTCAGGCAGCTTATTGAGGTCTGATGGCCAGTATGTTGGACTCCTAGGGGAAACATGATCAAGTTTATTAGTGGCTTTAATTAAAGCCTTGTAAAGCTGTTTTCCTTTTGGATTCACAAGGCGCGATCCCCAGTGAGTATGTTTAGCATTGTAGTCGCCTGCTGCAATGAAGTGTGGTCCTAGTGCATGGAAGAAATCCAATTTCTGGTTTTCCAATATTGTGAAACGGGCAGTATACGCCGCTAGTGTGAGGTGAATGTTGTCCTCCAGTTGTATATTGATAGATGTGGCCTGAAGATGAATTTCAGCAAACTCTTTGTAAAAGTGGTGCTTCATACGGTTCCTAATTAGAATGCCGGTCCCACCGTGTGCTCTACCATCGGGGTGATTTGTACCATAGAAGGTGTAATCTCTTATTCGAAAATTGTATTTGTTGTAAGATGAGTCTCCGAAAGAAGCATTATGTCGATATGCTTCTCGTGTAGGAATTGAGCTAGTTCAAGTTTACGCTGGTAAACGCCATTGGCGTTCCACGTAGCTATGCGTAAGGTAGCCATTATTTATTTTGATTGTTGGGAGACAAGCATTTGTATCAATAGGTTTTGATTACGCATCATGTCTTGAATGGTGGTTCGCATAAACGTCATGAATTCCATCATGCTCTGTTGTAAGGCTTGGATCATAGCTTCAGTTTTCGTTTCTTGCTGCTCAGATGGCCTATAGTTTTGTTGTGTGTCCAATTTTGTGTGTTCCTCATGTGAGGTTTGGGAGTTTTGGGTTGGAGGCGTCATATCTGATTTTAAAACGTTTGCAAAACTTATCTTGTTAGTGCTTGGTATAGTCCAGGGAGCAATACTTGTTGGTTTCGAAAAAAAGTACTTCTGGATTTGTTTCCGATGGTATCAGCGTAGCTGTTCCTTGGTGTACCCATGCCTTGTTCATTCTTTTGTGGAGACGGGTTTTCAGCTCTTTGTAGATTGGACAGCCTCTGTAGTTTGCTGTGTGATTACCCCCACAATTACCGCACTTTTTCGCGCTTGCATTTTCTTTATTAGCTTGGCAGTGCGTGGAGACGTGGAGATCTCCACAGACTACACACACTGGGCGAAGTGTGCAATACGATCTTGTATGGCCGTATTCTTGGCAGTTCATACATTGAACAGGAGCGTTACGTTTATGCGGATCTTCTACTGTAATCCTACGTTGCAGAAGGAGCTGGAGTTTATAAATTGGATTTAGATGCATGTTTTCTGGTTCAAGCTCAATCTTAAAGAGTGGTAGCGGCTGCCTGTTTCCGTGTTTGATATTGTGTACGCTTTAAGCTGTTAGGTGTAAAACATGCTTTGTTTGCAGTAAGATGGTTTGTGACTTTTCTGTAGTTTTCCTCCGTTTTCGTTTGAAGTTTGATTTCATTAATAGTACCTCTTATGAGGGGTATTATATAAAAGCTATCTTTTCCAATAAGGCCATTCAAAGAATTTACCAAACCGTTTGTGCTCTTCTCGCGGATGTAAATTTGGGGTGGCTTTATTTTCTTTGGTTTGTTATCTCGTTGGTATCTGCCAGCAAAGCGAATCTGTTGTTATTTGCGGGCGCTTCATTGTTGATCGAGGTCGCGTATATTTTTCGGCTTGTTTTCTGTATCGGAATTTTTAGGGCTAAGCTTCCACTTTATTGTAATGTAGCGGTCCATTCCAGTCTGCGAGGCCGACCCAACCTTTTTTGTTTTGCGTTTTGTTTTGCTAGTTGTGGAGCAGTGCCGTTTGGCTCTTGGGCTTTTGTTTTTATATTCGCTGACTCAGTAAGAGCGTGAGCGAGTGCAGCCAATGGCGAAGTAGAGCGGGATGTCGATGTTGCTCCAGTTGTTGTTGTTGTAGATAGCGAAGCTTGTGTCGGAGCTAGAAGTGCGGGAGAGCAAGAGCGCGCACTTTCTTGATTTGTTGGTACAAGAAGGTTCGTTGGGTTATGAGTTATTGACCGCTCATTGTCTTCGTTTGCAGGTGTCGTGGAGACCATTCACTTCACTAAAATCAATTGATTATATAGGAGCTCGATGAAAACACGTCTTCACGCGTCAGCATACGATTGGCGAAAATCTAATGCGATCTTCCTAATGTGATTAGTTATGGCTCTATGCTTATGTATGCTGATGATCAAGGTTTTGCTATTCCTTCTCGGAACATTTTCTGCACAGGCATATGCAACTAGACCTAGATGAGCTTTATACGTGGTGCTCAGGCAATCTTCTATTCCTAAACTGCTCAAAATGCAAACTTACGACATTTCATCGCAGTGTACCGCTTATTGTCTCTTACTCTCTCGGAAATCACGTCCTTGATCGTGTTTCCACAATCAATGATCTTGGAGTTCTTTTTGATCATAAACTTAAGTTTAATGATCACATTTCTGTGACAGTGAATAAAGCCAGAGGAATGTTAGCCTTTATTAAGCGATGGTCTAAAGAATTTAACGATAACAAATTTTTAATACTTTTGTGACCTGTGTGTGAGTAGGCATGTCCCAAGCAAAAACTAAGTATAGGGGCCAAAAACGCTTCCTTGAGGAACTGCTGAAACTGTCTTAATTGACGATATGTACCCATCTGCAGAGACATTGAATGTGCGTTCTTTCAGGATACTTTAAACAACCAAGTATAGCTGCGGCGGGAACAGCCGCTTCGCTTTGTACAGGAGCCCAGGGTGCCCCTTGCTAGAATCTGATAAATTCCTGTTGAGTATCAAGTAAGGCACCTAGTGCTATTCCTTTTCCATAGCTTCTAAAAAAAAGCATCTACTTTATGTAGTTGCTTAAGGGTACCGTGCTGTAACCGGAAACCAAACTAAAATTTTGAAATAGCTTTGGTAACATCCTTGCAATTGAGCAGCCTGTTTCGGATCAGCCTCTGCATAATTGTACCCAGAGATGGGTGTAAACTGATCGGCCTGTATGAGTCAACGTTTGTAGGTGTTTTTCCAGATTTAAAAATCATAATTATGCTCGCCAACTTTCAAGCTTTCGCAAAGCAGTCAACATCAAGAACGCTGTTAAATATTAAAGCAAGAAATTGCAATGCTTGATCTGGTTGAACTTGAATGGTTCTATTATGAAGATGTTCTCCTGGAGCTTTCATAAGTGGCAGCTTGGCTATTAGGTTCTTCAGGATCATTTGAAACGGCTATTCCAAATATCCTTAAACCTAACGACAAAGACTTTCCGGTACATAGTTATAGGGTGTAAAACGTTGCTTACGGTTTTTAGCGAACACTTCAGTTTTTTCAAAGCTAGTTCGACACCAGCCACATGATTTTTATACCCTTGCAGAGGGTATTATAATTTTGTCCAGAAATGTGTAATGCATTAAAGGAAGCATCTCCGACCCCACAAAGTATATATATTCTTGATCAGCATCAAAGGCCGAGTCGATATAGCCATGTTCGTCTGTCTGAGCATTGAACCGTTTCGTTACGCCACTGTGGAAAATTTATTTGGATTTATTTGGGCCAGCTTTATTTGAGCAAGGCCTTATGCAGGCAGTTGGCCAGTCTTTAGCGACGTAGCGTGTAATACAGCCAGAATAGATAGATCCGACGAAAGTTTCTGGAGATTTGGCAGGTGCACACTCGCTATCTGCCTGTCCTTAGTAGAGGTAGGTGGCAGAGTACTGTAGTGGTGGGAATGATACATAAGATATCCTGGGAGGTAGATGCGCTGACCAACTAGCATATGTGTTTCCGTGGCAGGCATTACGTCCATATCGTGATCACTGAGCAATATCCGAAACTCCTCAGAGCCCATTGTTAATCCGCAAGCGTTCCACAATGCGATTTTTAAGGTTGGTTGGGATATTTCGGAATACGTGTAATCAGAACCTGAACTAGTTCTCTAAAAACTTTATTAGCCTTTACAGTTTTTTGTGTAAGCTTAAATAGTTAGTCCAGTCTCATATTGATGGCCCGAATGGAGTTGTCTATCGCACTGAGTTTATCTTTAAGGCTATTGTCAGTACCACAGTACCACGAGCCGTAGATTCTCTAATGTTGGGTCGAGCAATATCACCATAGAAGATGTTTATTCCTTATGCCCCAGCTGGTATGTAACCGCTTGAAGAACGTTGAGGAGGTTTGTGTGTGGCAGGATTATTAGTCCTTGGTCCTTTAGCTTCTTAGCTTTGTTTGCTCTGAGACAAGGTCACACAGACAGACGTCACTTATGCACAACCGGATGCACAACCGGATGCGGATCCGGTCAAATGGGGACCACTACAAATAGGGTTCTATGCGCAATAGTTCTTAGAGTGTCAAAAAATTCGGCAATTTGTCATTGTCGCAGTTCTTTTTTACGTGTAGCGCGCACTACAGTGACTCTGCATCTGCCAAGTTGAGTTATCTTAAGAGACATTTTAACATTCGGGCCTTGTTATACCCTGTACCCATTAAAAATGGGTGAAAAGGGAATCATAATATGGTGCAAATGTATGTAACAGGCAGAAGGAAGCATCTCCGACCCCATAAAGTATATATATTCTTGATCAGCATCAACAGCCGAGTCGATATAGCCATGTCCGTCCGTCCGTCTGTCCGTCCGTATCAACGCCTAGATCTCAAAAACTACAAAAGCTACAGACACGTGCCATATATCGGTATATATATATAGGTAATTACCATACGCAGTACAAGTTTGTTGTTTTATTTTGATATCACCCCCCCCCCCCCTCCCCCACAAACCGCAAAAAACTGCCACGCCCGCAATTATTAACCTAATGCTATCCAATTCGGCATATGCGGCAGGTGCCTATAAAAGCTATCTAATTTTTACCAAATTTGAACCAAATCGGATAAGAAACGAAAGTTATGCCACATGCAAAATCTATGGCAAGGGAAGCAGAAGCGCAGCAAAACACGCATTGCGCGACGCCGACTGCGACGTTGAAGCGAAATGTGTATGGCTTTATGACACACGAAACTTATTTTCATAATTTTAAATTAAGTAAAATAATTTTATTTGTTTTTAACAAATAATACAAAAATTTTAATTGTTGTGCTACTCTTTTATAATAGAATATTGTTTCATTTATTTATTGATACTAAATAAATAAATTGTAAGCATGTCTAAGGGTACAGTGTATTTTGCAGTCGGGAAACTCGACTGCTGCTTCCTTACTTGTTTTATATTAATCTAATAAACATTTTTTTGAAGTTTTCTCGAAGTCATGCTCGTTTACTTGAATGTTCTTCAAGTCAGAATTTTTATCGCATTAGATATTAAGAACCTTATAGCCGTGATCCAAAATGCTTGTTCTATCTGCGAACCAGACACATTAGCATGGATTCCTTTAAGCACTACTCTGTAGTGTTTTTATACTCTTGAAACGGGTATTATAATTTTGTCCAGAAATGTGTAACGCATTAAAGGAAGCATCTCCGACCCCACATATTCTTGATCATCATCAACAGCCGAGTCGATATAGCCATGTCCGTCTGTCCCTCTGTCCGTCTGTCTGTCTGTTTCTATGCAACAAATAGACAGTAGTTTTAAAGCTATAGTTTTTTAGCAGATCATTATTTTTGTTGCACGCAGATCAAGTTTAAAAATCGGTCGGATCGGTCCACTATATCATATAGCTGCCATACAAACGATTAATCAGATTTCAAGTCTTTGTATGGAAAAGTTCTCCAACCTATCGCAACCGAATTAAACATTTATTTATGTGACTTAGCCATACATGATTTGTGAAAGTTTGGTTCGGATCATACCACTATATCACATAGCTGCCATACAAACGACCGAAAGGAAAACAAGTCTTTGTATGGAAAACTTTTTTGTTTTCCAAGCTATTGCAACCGAATTCAACATTTATTTATTTGACTTAGCCAAACACAATTTATGAAAGCTTGGTCCGGATCGGACCACTATATCATATAGCTGTCATACAAACGACCGATATAAAAATAATTCTTTGTATGGAAAACTTTTTTGTTTTCAAGGGTATACCATCTTAGGCAAGCCGAAGATAACTTTTATCACTTGTTATTCTTTAATTTGCTGTTGCCAGAATTGACAATTTAACTTATATAGTTATTATATTATTATATAGTTATTTTACAGCTTTACAAAAAGCATATGTGTTTGCGGTATAGATGCTGGATACACCAAACCTAAATGTGCAAATGTGGTAGTTTAAGAAACCAACACTCAGATTAAGGTGACCGGATCGCCAACACTTGGTACACGTATGGCTGGGGGCTTGCTGTATTTAGCGGATTGTTCACCACCATCCGAGATGTTGTTAATACGATCATGAAAAATCATGGATTTTTTTGACTTTTGATTTGACTTTGATTTATGTGGCTTATTAATGTCAGTGATGTCAGTGTTGTCAGCGGTTATGGGGCGAAGTTGGCAAATGGTCACGGTTGTGCAGTCGGTGTATTATGGAGTACAGATCCAGCTGGCCTGTACATTTAAAATAGTGCAGGTAACACTGGTATTAATGTTGCTGCTGATTGTCACCATTGAGCAGAAGACCGTAGATTGATTTGGGATACCTTCCAGAGTAGCGGACAAATCTGCACGGCTGGCGCGGTGTTGGGAGACTATTTCTCCGGCGGGTCTATACGTGCTACTTATCTCGTTTCCTAAAATTTATCGCACCCAATGCTAGGTCGCGATTGGCAAATGAATGCTACATTATATAAATTATCTTTATATTTATGCCGTATAATGAAATTGATACTTAACACGATAAGATTTACTGGTTAACCTATAAAGTAAATTATAAAAACCTGCCGCTTGCACAGTGCGCAGCTTAAAACTTGCTTATTGCTGATAAGTTTCGCAGACCAAAGCCGAGGACACCGTTAAGAAGTCTCAAAAAACCGATTTAATATGTTATAAACTGTCAATTAAAAAAATAACGTTGCCTTTGTAACCGCCACAAGCAGTATCCTAGCCGGCAATATGGGTTCTCCCGCACTGGGCACGATTCTTGCCAGGGCTGCAGCTGTCATTGCTTGGTCCTTGAAAGAGAGCCCACGGTCTATGAGGACTTCCAGGTACTGCATTTCTGTTGAGACGATTTCTACTTCCTTGACTTCGACCTGCATGCGCTCAGCGGTCTTTCTGCTGCTCAACAGGACTACTTCGGTCTTATGCGCAGCAATTCCAAGGCCGATTTTCTCGAGCCATTTGATGATCGCCACATTGCTGTTTTCCTGTAATTCCGGTATAGTCTTGGCAACAGCTGTTACCGCAACGTCGTCGGCGAAGCAGTGCAGCTCCACGCCTCTGGGCTTGCTGACGTTCAATATCCCATCGTACATAATGTTCCATAGGATCGGTCCAAGTACCGACCCTTGAGGAACACCTGCGGAGACTTGGTGACTTCTTGGACCAGCTTCTGTTACATACCATAACACGCGGTCCCTGAAGTAGTTGCTAACTACACTCTGTATGTATCCGGGTATACCCAAGTTCCGCATTTCGCCGAGGATGTTGGGCCATCTCGCTGAATTGAATGCGTTCTTGATGTCAAGCGTGATAATGGCACAGTACTCCTTACTGCCGCCTTACCATCTTTCACCGTCGAGTGAGTTCTTGGCTACGTCTGTTACGGCTGTGAAAGCGTCAAGCTTACTTTTCCCCTTTCGGAAGCCATACTGTTGGCTTTAAAGGCCTGTGGGACTCGCAGTTCCCTTGCCTTTCGGCAAAAGGACTAGCTTCATCGTTTTCCAACGCTTGGGTAAGACTCCGTCCAGAAGACACTGTTGAAATGCGTCCCTGAAGACTTTAGGTCTTGCGGTTGCAGCTGGGCGTGGTGCGATTGCCCTCTGGATCGTTGCGCTTGGCTCCTTGACCTGAGGCATTCCGCCCGAAGCTGGGGTAGAGAGACACTCCACCAGTAGATCATGGGCTTGCGTTTCGCATTCGTTTTTCTCGGCAACACTGCATCGCACGTTGCTTTCAGCATATCCATGAGCGCTGCAACCTTGGTCTCCGCCTGTCCATTTGTGGTCTCCATGAGCTCGATCTGGTATGCCAACATATCTTAATCCAGTTTCCTGATGTCCCAAACTGGCTCTAGTGCACTTCTCCGCTGACTGGGCATCGGCATCATCGTTCGGACACTGAACGAGATCAGGTTATGATCGCTCAGCGTTATGTCCTCTTGCACCATCCAGTTTGCGTTAGTCACTAGGACTCTGCTAACTAAGGTGACATCTATGAAAGACGTACCTCTGTCGTTATTAAACGTCGTCTTAAGACCGTAGTTAAGCAGTACGAGGTCTAGCAAGTTTATGGCATCGATCACTGCTCGGCCTCGTATGTCCTCAAGTTGCTCCGGACTGTCGCAAGGTGGACCATAGCAGCTGTAGAAGTGTACTCCTTTTATTTTCGCGTATGCGATGCCGCGCATTAGTATGGTTTCCCACTCTTCAATAGATAGGCTAGTATGACATTTAATAGCCACCTTGCCTAATTCATCAAGTAGCACCCCGGACTTCTTTACGATACCCTCCTGCAGTTCTATATCTCTGTTGATGAGAGCCGATAGTTCTTTAATCACTCCCTTAGTCTTCCTGGTGACGTGGCGCTGGGTCTCAAAAGTTGCAAGCAGTGTGTTGATCCTGCCATTCACCCTGGCAAGAATACTTCGCAGGTCTTCATTCTAATACGCCGCGATCAAGTCCGTAGCCCGTTGTGGCGATACAGTTGGGGATTTCGCTCTGGTATTTGCAACGGCACGCTGATGAGGTCCATAATCCTCTTCTGGCTAGTAGTGGGAGCCAGGTTCTCCACCTCTGCAGCACTGCATTCGCCGGATGTCGCAGCCGTCGGTACTCGGATTCCCAATCCCTGCACAGTAGTTCCGTCTGCTCTTATGGGGGACCTCGACAGTCTGGAGCTTCTTCTGAATGGGTCGCCGCCGATAGGGACAGTGCCCCCCGCTAGACTATCCATTTAGTATCCCACGACAGCGGTTAGGCCTTTACAGATTATGAGCACCAAGGATAAGAGGGGGTCCCACATAGGCCACGGATTTCTCCTAGGCGTTGACTGGCGGATGTTATTCTGCCTCTTCTCAGACACCAGAGTCTCTACTTAGGCACCGCAAGAGGATAATTATCAGTCTGTCCGCGACCTTTGTGCCTTTCCCCTTTTAACAATTGGTTCACTCCAAAAATTTAAATTCAAAATACAATTCAAATTTAAACTTTTATGGATTCGCGCCCTAGCAGATCTGGCAGCGTTGTTGATCTAACCTGATCCTCCTTTGCAGTAAGTTAGCTGCACTAACAGCTGTTTACACAGCTGTGCCGCCCACAACCAAATAATTGCCAATTTAGACAATTTGCAAATTCTTGGAATTCGCGCTTGCGCAACACCAGTATGTGGTAATACGAGGATTTTCACGCAGCGTAACTAAAACGCGTCCGTATCAGAGAACTTTCTCTGTGTTAGTCATTAGCTGACATCTGTCGAGTGCCAAGTGTACAGTTTGGTTTGGCAATTCATGATGAATACCTTAACAGCTGAGGAGCGATACCAAATCGTTGAATTTCATTTTAAGCTTTGTCATTTAAAAGGAAGTAGTTTAATATCTTGCACAATGACGATAATATACTTTTTAAAACTAAATTATAGTATCATTTTGTTATACTAATAGCAAAAATTTATTTTAAGGTTTCATATGCTGTACCTGAGTAATGTCTAATTAAATATAACATTCCAGTAAGTTTATTATTTTATTTGTTTATAGAATATTTAATTAATATTTGATTATTTAAGAAATGTGCGATTTAAGGCGTTCATACTCTTTATCCCACGAGGATGTTAATATCAGAGTGTTGCGATGTTGGCAAATATATGGTAAGTAATAAACAAAAGGTTCTCAAAGCTCTAAAAATATCGCACGGCAACGAAATTCTGCAAAGAGCGTGCAGAAGTTGGATCAAAAGAGATAAGGTGCACTCGTACATTTTGTTTTTTGAATTTTCATTACAAATATATCAAAGAGTAAAATATTTATCAAGAATATTAAAATATTTAACTAAATATTTAAGTATGATACACAAAGTGAAACCTAAACGTGGTTAATATACGAATTTATATAAATGTATTATCGATATTTAGCTTAGTTTGCATTGAAAATTGTAATGTTAATCTCTTGAGACCATAAACTTAATAAAAAGATGTGTAAGAAGGTGATTTGCATATGACGCATATGATAAGAGCTGCCTTCTTATAAAATCTTTTCACAGTTGTAAAATAAACATAAACGGAGGCGCTGTAGGATTTCATATATGTAAGATTGATTATTATATTAATGTTTATTTATATTAAATGTAGGTTCTATGGTACTATGGTTCTATACAATACAGCTACTTTAATGACCGCGACTGGACTGCTCTCGACTGCTGACTACTGACGACTGCTCAACGACGATTGCCGATCGACGACTCCCAACTGCGTGTTAAAAAGGGTAGGTGGCAGCACTCTTGTGTGTTGCCACCTTACATATATGGGTTAGAAAAGGCATGTATTTAAATCGGTGACATCGGCTCGGTATATACAAATCTTGATATATAAATATTCCTAATTTAAGACGGGGCCGTTTTTAGCCTGTTGCGCGCTGTCCACAAATGCACCTGAATCGACCTACTTTACATTAATTCAGCAAAAGAATCTTTCTTTGGTTACCAAAAGAATGTTCTGCTTAGTTGCCCTTTGCCGATGGCTGAAAGATCAATTCTCTTAAGGAAGCCCAGCGATTCCATACTCACCTTCTTAAAGTGTTATTGGCTTAAACGTGCTCTCGGATACATAAAGTCGAGTGGTGTAATCCCACGACCCCCATATGCGAATCTGTTCAATCATGGCTTCTTCCTCGGTTAAGGACCAACCCTTACCCAAAACCTATTCCGATCTTTGGGATCAAGGCTCCCGGTTAATATGCAACTCCACGTTTAACTATTGCTTTTCCTTTTGGTTCTACCCGCATTTAAATGGAAAAAATTAACCTTTTAGTGATCTGTGTTCTGACGAAAACGGCCTATATTTTATTACTTCCCTTTGCACTTCCTCTCTATTAAATACTCAATTTCTCACCTACCTTTCAGAGAAGCAAACGCATTCTTCTTCCTCGTATTTTGTCTATATTTATTCTGTCGGATTTATCCCAATAATCCGAGCCGTACGATAAACAGCAGGGCCCCTCGGTCGGTTGGGCGGTAGGTGGGCTGAAAGTTATGCAGCAAGAGCCGCTGGAAAAAAAAAAACTATCCGATTAACAACTCGTTAGTATATGCGTCTTTAGAAACATGTAGAATAGAACATGAATCATTCAACCTTTAGTGTTTTCAGTGTTTTAGTGTTATTTTTATACCCTTGCAGAGGGTATAATAATTTTTCCCAGAAACGCATTAAAGGAAGCATCTCCGACCCATCAAAGTATATATATTTTTGATCAGCATTAACGGCCGAGTCGATATAGTCATGTCCGTCTGTTTCTATGGAAAAAATAGATAGTAGTTTTAAAGCTTGCGTTTTTAAATTTTTATCAGATCATTATTTTTGTTGCACGCATATCAAGTTTAAAAATCGGTCGGATCGGCCCACTATATCATATAGCTGCCATACAAACGATCAATCAGATTTCAAGTCTTTGTATGGAAAACTTTTTTATTTTCCAAGCTATTGCAACTGAATTCAACATTTATTCATTTGACATAGCCATACCAATAATTTTGAAAAGACTTCTGATTTTTACATGAGTACGTATTGCAATGTAAAGATCTGCAAGGGTATACCATCTTCGGGAAGCCGAAGATAAATTTTCTCACTTGTTTAGATATAATATTCGTCCTTGCATCAGGTTCAATGAAAGATGCGTTATGAGTCGTTATGCTTCTCTGCGACTTATATTTTTTAAGGAAAATTTTCCCAATCTTGGCGCAAAGCACATATGATTGCTGTTTAAATCGCAGGAAAACTTGCTTCTTCAACATTTTGCTGTAAATAATTCAACTTAGACAATTTTTGATATATTTTGGTACCTTCCCTCCAAGGTGTGGAATGTTAAACTGCTGCTGGATGTTGTGTACTGTTTTGCGAATTGCAGAATGACCAAACTCGTGTGCATTTTTGATAACCTCTTTTTCCGTAAGCTTCGTCACAACTAGCAACTCATTCCCATTGACTTCTTTGTATAGTAAGATATTGACTACTGCTCGTAATTGTTCATCGTTCTGCTGCTCCGAATCCCTCTTTGGACGCGTCTGTATGTAACTCTGTGGGTGCTTCTCTGCTAAAGATGTGGAGCACCGACTCACTTGTCAACAACTGCTTTAACTTTGACAACGACTGTAGCTCTTCATGACCAAGTTTGAATTCAACTTCTTTCTTCAGCAGATTTGAAATGGAACGTGAAACTTGGGCATAACCAAGTATAAATTTCCGGAAAAATACAATGAGACCAAGAAATGATTGAACAGCTTTCACATTTTTTGGTGTCGGGAAACGGCTGACAGCTGCGACTTTATCAGGACCAGGACAAATTTTTCCATTCTGTACGTTGTGGCCAAGGAAAAATATATGCTGATATAGGAATTTGCATTTCGTCAACTTTATTTGCAACCCATATGCAGCGCCAGCTTGCAACACCTTTTTCGTCTTCTGCATGCATTTATCGGCTGTAACGACATATACAATAATATCGTCCATGTACAGCTGCATGCATGCATCATGCGCATGATGTCTTCGTTTATTAGCTTCTGAACTTCGGAACCCGAACGGCGCTTTATTGAACTCAAAAAGTCCCTCTCTTGTTATAAATGCCGTGTAGAGTCTATTTTTTTCTTCGACTGGCTTGTGGAAAAATCTGTTTTCTAAGGCTATTATTGTGAAATATGTGGCAGTTTGTAGTTTCTCCAGGACATCTTCGATAAAAGGCACAGGAAAGCAGTGCTGCAATACCATATCATTCAGCTTGCGGTAGTCTATGCAGACTCTGAACGTTTCATCGTTCTTCTTAACAACAACGACTCTGCTTGCTACGTGGGATGACGACTTTCTCACGATGCCTTTCTGCAATCAATCCTCAACTTGGGCTTTGACAGCTTCAGATTCTGTCAAAGTCGGACAACCGACTCGGTGATTGGCAGAATGGTTTCAGCACTCCATCTGGATGGATATGCAGCTGAATTGGACACTGTGTAAGGCCAGCAGGCGCCTGATAGCTGTTCTTAATCAACTGCTCGACTTGATTTTGATACTTCGGCGGCGCTGAGGTGATATTTTTTTTTTTTGTTTTTTGTGTAACCTTCATTTTTTTTAATTTAAAATTTGTCCGAGTGGACATAAGGGAGGAATATGGAATGTATTTTGAATGAGGTTGACTAGGTGTCTTGATGGGGGAGGTCAAGCGGGTGTTTCCTCTTCAGTCATCTTTGGGATAGGCTATTGTCTAGGAGGTTGATGGCCAGGTGGTTGGGGTGGTTGTCCAGTCTTTTTGTGTATCTTTCGCTGAGACGGGTGATATCCTCTGCTACCCATGGAATTCCAAGCTCTTTATGAATGATAAAGTTTTCGTGGTACGGATGGGCGTTAGAAACTGTTCTCAGACATTTATTTTGAATCTGCAGGCCATTTGCGTTCAAAAAAAATTTATATAGAGACTTATTTGCATTATTTCCTGTTTAGGATGGGACCTATAAACTGCATCATCTGCGAGAACATCTGCGATAACATCTGCGAGATCAACTTTTTCATCATCCTCTCAATCGTTCCTTCCAAGCGGGCAAGCACCGTTTCAAACTGGTAGGGTTGTGGGGCTTCGGGAGTTTTTTTGTTTTTTTTTTATTATGCCTTACGGTAGGAAAATTAAAATCTTCAAAAGACACCACCTACCGTCCAAAGGTGGCATGCACGATTCATAACTCACCACGTTCTAAAAACAAAAACCTCGGCATGCTCTTCCGTCCTTTACGAGCTCACCGGGACTGCCAGTCAAGTTATTTCGTCGGTGAGCAGGATGTGGAGCCTGATCGTACTCCCTTCCTTGTTAATTGGCCAAGAGGCGCACGTCCTTCAACCCCGTAGTAGCCTTTTGCAAAAAAGCCGGTTTCGCTGGGTATTTTTTCTCCTGCCACCATATAGGAATACGTCGCCTGTATTAGCTCGGACCCGCTTCATCATATCTCTGATGATGTTATGTCCCCGCTCCCAAGAGTCGCTGTTCTCCATCATGGCCGCGATCAAGCCGCCAGGGCTGAGCGGGGCACCGATCAGCGCCCTTAGCTGCATCCTCTCCTCCGTGAACCTGGAGCAGTGCATGAGTACATGCTCTGCTGTTCGGGGCAGTGAGCTGACTCTACGTGGTGGAACCGGAGTAGGTGGCCCGAAAGCAACCATGATCCGTGAGGAACTGGGTAAGGTGGTAGTCCAGTTTTTTGTGGCGGTAATCGGCCCACGCGTTAAATCGGGGATGAGTTGGTAGGACCACCTCCCCCGTTGCGATGTTATCCATCTGCTTTGCCACTCTCCCATCAGTCGCTCGTGAGCCTCCAGCCGGGTAGCACCTTCTCGGACCTGACAAATAGCCATAGACCGTACCACCGCGCGTGCTCCTTTCATGTAAGTGCCTTTCTTGGTGGCGTTGCTCCATATTGGTGCAGCATAGAGCAGCGTTGCCTTGGCTACCGCCACCAGTAGTTTCCTTGCCGGGTAATTTGGACCTCCTATGTTGGGCATGAGCCTGGATAAGAACGCAGTTGTTATTGCTGCTTTCTTGCTATTGGACTGCTATTGTTTTGGCCACTGCAGGGCCTGTTGATGCCCAGGATTTCATCATATATAATGTTCTACAGGATCGGTCCAAGCACAGATCCTTGTGGAACCCCTGCAGAAACACGGTAGCATCTCGGGCCAGCATCCGTATCGAACCAGAGGACACGATCCGTGAAGTAGCCTCCAACGACGATCCTGAGATACTCCGGGATACCCATCCTATGCATGGCAATGAGGATTACTGGCCATGTAGCGGTCTTGAAGGCGTTCTTCACATCCAAAGCGCAGTAGTTGGAGGTGTAGCTACTGCTGTTGGCCGCCATAGAGTGGTCTGCCTTGGGAATAGCTCTGCTACAATGCTGGCCAGGACCTCAGGGTCAGTTGGAGTTGCCTCTCTCTTCCTTAGCTTGTTAGCTGCGAGTTTGTAGGCAAGTCCCCAGGGATCTCTATCCACGGTATCTAGTAGTTCCTTATAGGCTCGCGCTTTGGCAGCTAATATGCCGTACTTAAACTCAGGGCGTTTGCATCTAAAAGCCTCCATGAGTTCTGCGTGCCGGGAGCTGCCTCTGGCTCGTTGCGCCCTTATCCTTGCCCTTAGGCATTCCGAGCGTAGCTTGTTTAAGTTGGCGCTCCACCAGTACACTGGGAGCTTGCGGTGCTGTTTTTTCCCCCTTGGCATGGTTGCATCACACGTTGCCTCTGCAAGGCCTCTGGGATTCGATACCCTGCTGTCCCATTCTACTGCCCATGCATTAAAGTCGCCCGCAATGATCTTCCGGCCGCGCCCTCTCGCATGGCTGCCCAGCATCTCCTTGAACTGGTCTGTGGTGTCGCTAGGGGGGCGTAGCAGCTTTACATATGTACTCCTTTTATTCTCGCATATGCAATTTCGCGCATCGGCGAGGCCCTTAATTCCTGTATGTGCAGGTTGCTGCAACACTTGATAGCTGCTTTACCGGTGTCGTCTAGTATCATTGTGGAGTTGCCACGGACAGGGGAATAGGGTTCGCTTAAAAGCATGATGTCTACCTTGCGCTCCGCCGCAGTTTAAGCCAGGAGGCAGCTGCGCAATGGTTAACATTGAGCTGAATAATCTTAATTTGCTCCTGCATTATGCTGGGACTTAGCTTCTTTAAGGCTGGCTCTGTATATCGGGCACGCAAAGCAGCGCGTCGGGTGGTTTTTATCCACTTCGTCGCTGCATAATAGGCACTTTGGTGGTGCAACACATCCCCTTGCCTTGTGCCCTCGTTCGCCGCATCGCAGGCAGCAGTCTGACCGATCGATCGCCTTGCAGGTCATTGCTCGATGACCGTAGCCCAGGCACTTGTGACATCCCGTGGGCCGGACGTCCTGGATGATGTGGCACCTTGACCACCCCACGGTTACCGTGCCCTTTCTTTAAGACCGCAATCGCATCATTCGCGTTAATCAGGACAGAGACTATCTGAGTCCCATCACGCATCCTACGTAGTCCTTTGGTGTCCTCTGGGTTCAGCAGAATGCCTTGAAATTGGGAGACCAGGCAGCTGTGGAGATCATCTGCTACCGTGGCCTCGTCCAATTCACTGCAGGATAGTGCTATTCTTTGTGTAACCGTCCGTACCGAAGCCATGTCTTTTAGCGTTGCTTCCACCTCGGTCTTAAATTTGGGGACGCTGTCGGAGACTTTCCCCCCTACTTCCCGCAGTAGTTCCCCTTGTTGAGTTCTGCGGACTTTACGAACATGTTTGCCCAGTTCGCTGAGGTTCGGGTCCGCTTTCAGTTTTCGGAGCATTTCCGCATACGAGGCCTCTCCCGTCTTCTTCAGTATAAGTGCCTCTGGCTTCTTCCTCAGGCGTTTAGGCTTAACTTTGTCCCACTCGCCTCCAGTGCTAGCATCCTTGGCGACGGATGCATAGCTGCGCGGCTTGGACGTATTTTCATTGGGTTTATGTATACCTTCTATGCTAACCGCGGAGTAGTTGCCGCGCTTGGATGCCTGTGCTTAAGGCTCCTGAACTTTGGGCATCTGTCCCTTTGGCAATTCCTTTGTTGGTGTAGCCTTTTTTCTGTGCTTTTTGGGCTCGGTTTGGGTAGAAGCGGTCGTAGAACGATTCTCTTTAGCGACGACTTCATGAAGCTCGATCATCCTGTTGTTGAGAGCCGAGTTTTCAAGTAGAACGCTCTTGTCATCTATGACGACATGGCGCCGAATTTCGAACGCGGTTAGTATCGCGTTAATTTTATTTCACAACCTGGCGAGGATGTTCCGTAGGTCTTCATTTTGGAATGCCACGGCCAAGTCTAAGGGCGTTAGAGGCGATCCCGTTGGTGATTTCCTTCCTTTCCTGTGCGACGGCACGCTGATAACGTCCATTGCCTTCGGGTTGCTCGTGTTGCTAGCGCTGCTGGCTACAGGGTCCGAGTTGTCCAGCGCTGCAGCACTGCGGCGGCTAGTCGGTACATCCTCCAACACAACCGCCGGCGCAGGGGTTCCGGCATCCTGCACCGCAATTCCTCCTCCTTTTGTTGGGGACCTCAACATTCTGGAGCTCCTCCTGAATGGGTCATCGTCGGTGGGGGCGAGGCCCCCCGCTGCTCTGTCCATTTAGTTCCCGATTTCCAGATCTGGCAGCACTGTTGGTCTGCGATGAGTTGTCAGCTCCACCGGCTGATTTAACAGCCGGGCCTCCCACCGCAAATAGTGCAATCGAGAAAGAACAAAATGAGAAATTATATTTGGACCTTATTTACACACTTGCTTGGTTTGGTTCGCTCAGCCGAACAATTACACGATCCCACGATGTGGCTCTGTGCGATATAAACTTGTTCTAGCTGGGCTGTCTCTGTCTTTATGAGATTTCGCACAGCGTATGTGAAAACACGTCCGTATCGTTCAAAATCCAAGAGAGGTCTCTCGGGGGCTTCGGGAGTGGTTTGATGGGTTTTTTGGGGATTCGTTGGCTGTGTCGCTTAGTTTTCTAGAAGTACGTCCCTGAAACTCGTATCATTGATGATAGATGGTATCTCGATGGGACGTGATTTGTTGCTACTCACAAAGGGTCTGGCTTTAAGAGATTGCTGTGCCTTTGCCTTTTTATAGGCAGGGCATCCTTTAAACGACCCAGGGTGATCAGCTTGGCAATGTGACATTGCAATGGCATGCTGTGTTCCAGGAACCAGTAGCGCTGGGCGTGTCCGAACCCTTTTCATCTGAAACATTGTGGAACGTCGTTGAACTGCAGTGGGGGACTTCGGTGACAACTGACCTGCAAATTCTCTTTATTTTGTAAACCTCGGTGTTGTGGCTCGCTGGTTCGAGATTAACAAAAAAGGTCCCCGGTGGTTGTTTGGATATTCTGCCAATGGGATTGTGCAGATCCCTCACAGTATGGCCGTATTTGTGTAGTTCTTCTTTAATTTCAGTCTGGTCCGTTGAGTGGTGAAGTCCCTTGATGACCGCCCTGTACGCTCTCTCCTCCTTTGGTTGGAAGGTGCGGTGCCTATTGTTATGTGCCACGAGGTCCTGGCGTAGGGCTGTGTAGGACTTCATGTCTGGCATCATTACGCGTACGTTATTATTTCTCTCCGTTTTTTACGAGAAATCCTTTTTGGTACCAACGAGAGTCGTTATCATCTTGACAACCGCGGTAATGTCGGTCACGTCTGTAGATCCGCAGGTACGTCTGCACTCTTTGAGTGTTAGATCGCGTGTGAGATGATATTTGACTCTTCAAATAGGCTGTATACATTAAAAGGATACTCATCTTTTGCAGTCTGTTTTGTTTCTAGCTTATAAAACAAAAACCCATTACCATCGGAAGCCAAACAGAACTTTTTAATAAAGTCATACCCCCACAGCGCTTCATGGTTTATGTTGCAGCTTGATACAACGAGGAATTTATGTTCAGTCTGCACTTGATCTACTTCAAATTTTGTGTTAAAACATCCGATTGATTTGGTACAGTTATTCCCCAAACCGCGCAACGTAGACTCGCATTGGTCATTTCAACATTGTTCAATTTTTTTAGCACATGCTCGTTTACAATTGTTACATCAGAGCCTGTGTCGACCAGGCTTTCAACACTTACAATATTTATAGCAATTGTTTTGACGCGGCTACGACAATCACGTGCAGTATGACCGTTCTCGTTGCAACTGAAGCATTTAGTTTCAGCGACGCAATGTTTTCTCTTATGCTCCGATGAGCCACAGTTAAAAAAGAATTCATTCTTTTTCTCTTTGTTTGCTATTTTGTTTACAGCTGTCCCCAAAACTTTTTTCTGAGTATTATTTTCCTGCTCGCGAAGTAGTTCATAATTGCGTATTCCTCTTTGAGCGCTTTATACGACTTACAACGATACATAGCACATTAAATTCGCTTTTTATATTAATACCGTTTACAATATAACGCAACACGGCAACATCTTTGACATTTCCGATACTCGCTAGTTTTTTCATGCTCAGCATATAATCATAAAAAGACTCTGAGCTTTTCTTTTTCCGTTCGCGCAACAACTTTTGTATATCGGCACTGTTCCAACTGCACTCAAATTCTTCTACGTGTTTCTCTTTGAGCTCTTCAAAATCGCTCACGCACTCTGACTCTAAAAACAACTAGGCAGCACTAGTCATTTTTCCCCTCGCTTGTACATACTTTTGTTTTTCGGACAGATCGTAGGCATCAGCATTACGTTCAAATATTTCGAACCACTTTGCGACAGACACTAATTAGCCACTCAAATCACTCACGATCTTCTCAAAATTGTCAACTGATATTTTCGTTTGGGTATCTCTTCGTTCGTCAACTTCGACCTTTAGTGCCAACAACTGTATAAGTTATTGCATTTGAACTGTAACGTCATTGCTGCTTTCTAGAGCAGCCGCAACTGTCCATTCATCCCGTGACATTATCGGTCCTTCTTTTCCACACTCTGATTTTTCTAAAACTGCGTCAACGCTCTCGTTACTTGTTACTTGTGCTCTTCTAGGCGGGGTTCTACTTGTTTTCGACGTGCTCAACTTTGTACACACTCGGTTTTTTGTCACTTTTGCGCTCTTTCTTGTTTTCCCTTTTCAACTTTGTTATACAGAACTGCAAACTCAACAACGAAATAGAAACAACAATGAAATAGAAATTTCGAGAAGTGAAACTTGACCTTGAACACAACTTTTCGACTGTTTTTTTGGCAAGAAGTTATCTGTTGTAACTGCGACTTTACTGCTGCCCAACTTTACAAGTGTTGGACTTTACACAATCTACAACACATAACTTTTTGCGCAAACAATTTATTGACGACTTTTCTACTCTTTCACTGTTCACACCACGTGCACTGCAACTGATACAACTGGGACTGTCTTTTACTAACACATATTGGACCGGACGAGCACCCAAATGTAAGACTGATTATTATATTGAGGTTTATTTATATTAAATGTAGGTTCTATGGTTAATGTATGATGTGGAAATATTAAGACAATACAGCTACTTTAATGACCGCGACTGGACTGCTCTCGACTGCTGACTACTGACGACTGCTCAACGACGATTGCCGATCGACGACTCCCAACTGCGTGTTAAAAAGGGTAGGTGGCAGCACTCTTGTGTGTTGCCACCTTACATATATGGGTTAGAAAAGGCATGTATTTAAATCGGTGACATCGGCTCGGTATATACAAATCTTGATATATAAATATTCCTAATTTAAGACGGGGCCGTTTTTAGCCTGTTGCGCGCTGTCCACAAATGCACCTGAATCGACCTACTTTACATTAATTCAGCAAAAGAATCTTTCTTTGGTTACCAAAAGAATGTTCTGCTTAGTTGCCCTTTGCCGATGGCTGAAAGATCAATTCTCTTAAGGAAGCCCAGCGATTCCATACTCACCTTCTTAAAGTGTTATTGGCTTAAACGTGCTCTCGGATACATAAAGTCGAGTGGTGTAATCCCACGACCCCCATATGCGAATCTGTTCAATCATGGCTTCTTCCTCGGTTAAGGACCAACCCTTACCCAAAACCTATTCCGATCTTTGGGATCAAGGCTCCCGGTTAATATGCAACTCCACGTTTAACTATTGCTTTTCCTTTTGGTTCTATCCGCATTTGTTTATAGTACGATGGTACGTCCGATACTGGAGTACGGGTCAACAGACCCCTACTAAACAGTTTACCATCCCTAACAAACTAATTTCTACATAAATTTTACATAATGGTAAGATTGCTGTCACATATACTAACACGCCTAACATTCAACATTCCGAATATATGGACAAGAAATTTTGCTAGTATAGTGGACAAGTCCCCTATTTCTAAGCTGTAGATATGGCCGACGTGAGCCGCGCGAAAAAATTAACCTTTTAGTGTTCTGTGTTCTGACTAAAACGGTCTATATTTTATTACTTCCCTTTGCACTTCCTCTCTATTAAATACTCAATTTCTCACCTACCTTTCAGAGAAGCAAACGCATTCTTCTTCCTCGTATTTTGTCTATACTTATTCTGTCGGATTTATCCCAATAATCCGAGCCGTACGATAAACAGCAGGGCCCCTCGGTCGGTTGGGCGGTAGGTGGGCTGAAAGTTATGCAGCAAGAGCCGCTGGAAAAAAAAAACTATCCGATTAACAACTCGTTAGTACATGCGTCTTTAGAAACATATAGAATAGAACATGAATCATTGAACCTTTAGATTTTTCAGTTATTTTTTAGATATAATATTCGTCCTTGCATCAGGTTTAATGAAAGATGCGTTATGAGTCTGTATGCTTCTCTGCGACTTAAATTTTTTAAGAAAAATTTTCCCAATCTTGGCGCATAGCACATATGAATGCTGTCTAAATGGCAGGTAAACTTGCGCTGATTAGGAACTTTAGCATGATGAGTGTGATACTTGGTTGTGAAAGCATGAGGCGGTACTTAAAAGTTAGTGTTAGTCCACTGCATGCATGGGAGCTGCAAAAAACCATTTACTATATCTTGAGATCCAAATATCGAAGAACTTTTGTCTTCACGTCAAACCACATGGTGGAATGGTGGTCCACATGGCCGAGAAAACATCCTTAAATGGGTAAAAAATTTAAATAACCGTCGACGACATCACAGGTTGTAAAAAGTAATTAGCCTATATAAAAATATGAATTAAAAATATTATTCATTACAAACTTACATACTTACTTGTATATGGACAATACTCATAAGCCATTAAGGGTGTTGTAATAAAACAATATACAAAGTAGTATGCCCAATCAGTTTAATCTTCTGTAATATAAAATCGATCGCATTCATTAAATGTTCTATGATTGCTTTCTTCTTATGTTGCTACTTTCTAGTAGTGGTGTGCGATATTATTCTTTTAAGGTTTACATATTTTCATAAGTTATTTATTATGAAACGTCTTTATTGAACCGTTCTTAGAATAAATGAGCTAAAAAAAACTTTGGCAACTGTGTTTACACTTCTATGTTCACACACTATTAGTATAACTACTAAACATTTTGTCAAATCTCTTATTACTATGACAGCGTATTCGTTTCCGTTGTTCGATTTTGGTATTGGATCAATTGTGTCTATTCCTCTGTCAACAGCACATATAAATGTTTTAGTTAAGGTTAGTTTTAGATTTGTAGCATTTTTACATTTACGCAAGGATTGTATTTAATCATCATTATACCCTTGAAAAAGGGTATTATAATAATTATATAATTTATTATATAATTTTGTCCAGAAATGTGTAACGCATTAAAGGAAGCATCTCCGACCCCACAAAGTATATATATTCTTGATCAGCATCAACAGCCGAGTCGATATAGCCATGTCCGTCTGTCCGTCTGTTTCTATGCAAAAAATAGACAGTAGTTTTAAAGCTAGCGTTTTGAAACTTTTACCAGATCATTATTTTTGTTGCACGCAGATCAAGTTTAAGAATCGGTCGGATCGGACCACTATATCATATAGCTGCCATACAAACGACCGATATGAAAACAAGTCTTTGTATGGGAAACTTTTTGGTTTTCCAATCTATTGCAACCGAATTCAACATTTATTCAATTGACATAGCCATACATGTTTTTTGAAAGTTTGATCTGGATCGGATCACTATATCATATAGCTGCAATACAAACGACCGATATGAAAACAAGTCTTTGTATGGAAAACTTTTTTGTTTTCCAACCTATTGCAACCGAATTCAACATTTATTCATTTGATGTAGCCGTGAAAGTTTTGGTCCGGATCGGTCCACTGTATCATATAGCTGCCATACAAACGACTGATATGAAAACAAGTCTTTGTATGAAAAATTTTTTTGTTTTCCAATTTATTGCAACCGAATTCAACAGTTATTCATTTAATATAGCCATACATGATTTGTGAAAGTTTGGTCCGGATCGGACCACTATATCATATAGCTGCCATACAAACGACCGATATGAAAACAAGTCTTTGTATAAACAATTTTTTTGTTTTCCAATTTATTGCAACCGAATTCAACATTTATTCATTTGATATAGTCATACATGATTTGTGAAAGTTTGGTCCGGATCGGACCACTATATCATATAGCTGCCATACAAACGACCGATATGAAAACAAGTCTTTGTATGGAAAACTTTTTTGTTTTCAAGGGTATACCATCTTCGGCAAGCCGAAGATAACTTTTCTCACTTGTTTTATTTTTAATTATGGTCACCGGATTTAGTAAAGCTTCTATTAATTATTTAAATTTTTTATTGCCCATTTGAAATTATCAATTAAAACTTGTTTAAACATGTTTTTCGACGGTGCCACTTTTAGTTGGCTGATTTTGTTAAAGTTACCTAAATCCGGAAGTCCATTTGTATATAAATCCCTACCATTATAGCTTGCAAAACTTTTCTTACCACGGTTCAAAAAATACATACCATTTTCCATACATGCAAGGTTATTACTTCTGAACTTCGCAATTTTTGATGACTTTATACACGTTGGGCATTTAAGCTTTTATTATTTATTCCTATATGGTTTTTGAGTAGTTTGTGATCGAACCGATCGATGTGATTGTAGTAGATCTCCAAGCTCAAAGTTTGTACATGTTTTAGGGACAACCTGATTTGAACCTATCCGTATAAGAGCATATATCATTTGGGAGGCTCGCGGTATGCGGGCTTTAATCTTATTTACTACTTTACTTACTAACTGCCCCTGCTTTAGCCAGCAGCATGCCAGCTATATTCTGGCTTAAAAGGTTAAGTAAGTGGTGTTGATACAGAGAGAGAGGCTTTCATCTGCACCTTTCCGAGCATTTTGATTTTTTGTCCTTACTAAGGGGTGGCTATAAAACTATAAAAATAATCCATATGGTAGTACACAAAAAAAATAAATAAAAAACAAATAAATAAATAGAAAGCGAAAGAGACGCTCCGTGCGATGCAACATCACTGGAATACATATTCTGTGTTTGAAATAGTATAAACAAGTAGGTCTACATCTTCAAACAAATAAAAAAAAAAAGAACCACTATGAGCCAGAACGACACTCGCGCTCAGTGACAACGAGAGCAAGATGATCGCCGGCTCTCATTCTCTTACGTCTCTGCGACACCTGCAGACCACAAGCGGTCAATACCCCTAACCCGATTTAACTTTGCTAACAACTCAAGAAAAAGCTCGTTCTTGCTCACCCTTAATAATAGTTTCGTCACAAAACCAGCAATTTCTAAAAACTTGTGAAATCTCTCTACGCTTACCTACGGTGACTAGTACTGTGACAACAACAACCACTGCAACTGTAATCACAACTACAATTGGAACGGCATCGTCAGCTCGCCCAATTTCCCCGACGCAAGCTTTTGCACTGACTGAACCAGCGATCAAAACAAAAACACAACTTAGCGGTTCTGCTGCACTATCAACAAATCAAAAATTAAACAAGAGCGCAGGGTTGACCATAACCTCAGCGATATTCTTAGATATTACACAAGCATTTGACCGAGTCTGGTTGGAAGGACTAATGCACAAGATATGGAATCTGTTTCCCCAGAACACTCATAAAATGATCGAATCTTATCTCTTCAAAAGAGTGTTCTCACCCAGGTGTAAAAGTTCGACTACACATGACCGCGTTATCCATGCTGAAGTCCCCCAAGGTAATACTCAGCATACACTTACAGCCTCTACATTTGCAGACGATACCGCAATACCTAGCCGATCTTGATTCCCAGCCAAAGGCAACAGAGCAACTTGCCTGTCATCTTGAAATAGTGGAGAGATGTTTTGCGGACTGGCGCATCAAGATAAACAAGACCAAAAGCAGACATGTAACCTTCACAACGAACAGACAAACCTGCCCACCCTGTACCTTGAACAATACATTCATTCCACAAGCAGACGTACTAACGTATGTCGGCGTTCACCTAGATAGACGCCTCACCTGGCGGCGACATATAGAATCCAAGAGGACTAAGAAGCTTAAAGCAGCCAATCTTTACTGCAACTCTAAAGTAACCTAAAGTTACTTTAAAAACTAACTTTCCCACTGCCATAGCTTCGCAAGGAGAGGTGCTACACCGGTATTTGGCAACACCGCCGTGTAGCTTAGCTGCGACGCTCAGTGCCGGCATGACAGCCATTCGAGATGGATCATCCCATCGCTCGCTATGTTATACGTTTTTTCCATGCGAAATCGATAAAATCATGCCTCCGAAGACTACCATAAACTCGGATATTACGTAGAGACTTTGAAAAAACTTCGAAGAGCTATCCTAAATCGATGACGAGGGAAGTTGAGCGCCGGGGTGAGATTGCATCTCGACAACGCTCGTCCGCATACCTCCCGTCAAAACTCAGGATCTCATTACCATATTCGGCTGGATTGTCGTTCCTCACCCACCCTTCAGTACTGACTTGGCGCCGTCTGATGTTCACCTTTTCCCAAAGTTAAAGAAACACTTAAGCGGAATGAAATTCAGCAGTGACGAGGAAGTGAAAACAGCTGTCATCAACTACCTTAACGGGCTGGCGGAGGAGTTTTTCGCGGCAAGCTACAAAAACTAAATTAAGAGGCTCAAAAATGTATTGACAGAGAAGGTGATTATGTTGATAAATTAGAAAAAGAATCGACCTTTCCAATGATGTATGATAATAAACCATGTTGTAAACTTGAAAAATAATTGGGAAAGTTACTTTTTACACAATAAATAAAAATAAACACAATTTACACGCGAAAAATTTGAAAATTTCATCTCAATGGAAATGATTTATGGTAGAAATAAGCTACTTGAAGTTTGTGCGTTTTGTGTGGAAACATTTGCACACTTCATTGTTGTTGTTCATTATTAGGAATGGATTTATGTGGGTCAGCAAGCATTTTTTAAAGAGTTACGATAGTAAAGTTAAAGGTATCAAAGATCATTAAAAATCATTCAGATCTTGGAACTGTGTGATCTTATACCCGCTTCGGTAACATTATGATGGTTGACTTGTTCCGATTCATTAGAAAATGGCCTATTAATGTCGTTGAAGAGATGGGTGATTGGGCCAACAGCGCAGTAAGGGCACTCGTTAATCATTTTTAGGATCCAGGTGGTTTTCTGTGTTTAGATTGTTGAATTTGTACTCGGTCTTAACTAAATTGAGTGATATACAAAAACACAACTAGAAAAAGTGTATTCCAGCGTGTCAATATCAAATCGAAAGACCTTGTCTATATAAAAAAGAAATATATAAACAAAAGAGCAAATCAAATGCTTCTTCGCAGTTTTGTCTTATCTCTACTCTACTCTTATCTCTACAATCTTATCTATACTATAACTATGTAAACATGTTTTTAAACATGAAACCATAAGTAAGCTAAGTATTAAATATACTAATTAGGGGGTCCAAAAAACATGTCATTGGACAGCGTGGTATTCTTGAATTCTTTCTGATTGAGGTAAGAAAACTCGTCGGATGTTATTCCTCTGCCGGTGCGCCTCCCTGACTGAGAACTAACCAAACTCGAACACTGAAAAATTTTCAAAATATCCTTGTGCATACTTTACTTTTTAAGTGACCCATTGCAGATTTTAAGATATAGGTCTCTATAGATAGATTTTCTCGCAACCGTGCGTTTCTTGGAAAATTAATGGGGATTTCGATCTGGTAAACGTCAGCTGACAGAAGTCTAGAAGACGATAAACGCCTTAAATAATTTGACTGCGCTGCACTACGCTCCCAAAATGGGTTTTTTTTTTATCTTAAAGTTGAAATTTTAAATCAAATATATTATATATAAAATTGACTTTAATTTATTAATCCTAATACAGTACATATAAAAAAATATATATAAAAATATATTTATAAAAAAAATACAATCGATTAACTGGTTGATTACAACTAAATTGTCGCCAAATTACTCGACGAAATGTAGCAAAAGTTAATAGTGTGTTATTTAAATTGCGTGTATTTTTTAAATTTTAATATGTATTCATTTTTTGCCGATGACGTGCTAATCGCGGAAAGAAATGAATTTACCAGGAGTGTAAGTATTGAACCTGAATTTTTTCCAGAAAAAACCCGTTTATTGTAATGATATGATACAAAGTAACTTATTTAAAGTCTTGTCCGTTGCTATGTATACATTTTTCCCATCTTTCTGCCAAAGTGGAACTGCCAAAAGAACTGTTGCTCTTTTGGCAAACCAGTCATCGAGCGAGAAGTAAATGAGAGAAAGTAAGTTTGACTATGCCCTCCGTAGATAATAGAAGAACTAAATTAGAGTGACAACATTGCGACTCGCTGCGCTGTGAAGGAAGAAAAGAAGAAACAATAATGGCCGACCCAACACATATGTATGTAAGGCATTAAAGCCCGTTTATTGATATAGTAATTGATTTAGTATAGTTCTCGACCCTGGCTGCAACTTGACCATTTAACAGCTTGACAACGGTTGACCCTTCAACACACCAACTTCTATGCTCGGACTTGATCCCTCGATTTTTTTTTTTTTTTTTTTTTATATACGAGGGCGGGTCAATAAGTCCGTGACTATTTGAATGAAACACAAGTTTTTAGATAAAAAGTTATTTTATTTTTCAACGTAGTTTCCTTTGAGCTCTATACACTTAGCCCAACGTTTCTCCAATTTTTTTATCCCTTCCAAAAAATATGATTTGTCGAGGTCTTCAAAATAGGCATTTGTTTGTGAGATGACTTCGTCATTGGAGTTTGGGAACAAGAAATAGTCACACGGGGCTAGATCGGGTGAATAGGCCGGAAGAGGGAGCAATTCGTAGCCCATTTCATGGAATTTTGCCATGGAAACTGCACATGTGTGCACCCGTGCATTGTCCTGGTGGAAAAGAACTTTTTCTTGGCCAAGTGCGGTCGCTTTTTATCAATGCCTCATCGAATCGACCCAATAAGTTGCTGTAATATTCACCATTGATTGTTTTTCCTTTTTGAAGGTAGTCAATGTGGATAATACCGCGTGCATCCCAAAAAACAGTCGCCATGACTTTATTGGCTGACAAACCCACCTTTGCCTTCTTTGGCGCTGATTCACCCCGAGAAACCCACTGTTTTGACTGCTGTTTGGTCTCCGGTGTGTTGTGGTGGATCCACGATTCGTCCACGGTTACGAAACGGCGCAAAAACTCGTTCGTATTGCAATTGAACAACGCTAAACATTCCTGCGAAATTGTCACACGGTTGCATTTGTGGTCGATTGTGAGCAAACGCGGCACCCATCTTGCGGAAAGCTTTCTCATACCCAAATGATCATTCAAAATTGAAACCACTGAGCCATGTGAAATGGCTACGGCTTCCACAATCTCTCTCACTTTTAATCGCCGATCGGATAAAAACCATGTCGTGGTTTTTTTCAATTGTTTCGGATGTGGAAACCTCAACTGGGCGTCCAGAACGTTCGGCATCTTCCCTGCTTGTATGGCCACATCGGAATTCAGTAAACCACTTTTTTACCATGAAAATGGATGGTGAAGAGTCTCCATAATATTTGTCAAGCTTGGCCTTGGTTTGCGTAATGGATTTTTTCCTCAAAAAATAATGCTTAATGAGCACACGAAATTCACTTTTTTCCATTTTCTTCTCAGACAGCGCGGTAGTCTGATATTAACGGCTGTCAAAAACAAACTAAATGTCGCAGCTTGTTCAATTTTTGACAAGAGTCAACTGACAGATGACTGTTGACGGGAGCAGTGTTACCATTTCAATTAAGAGGTGGGAAATTCAAAAAGTCACGGACTTATTGACCCGCCCTCGTATATAAAAATTGTATATATTTACATTGCAGTCCACTGTTACTGTTTGTAGTAACTTATACTGCAGAGTATCATAATTTCTATCGAGTATTTACATATTTACATACTTAAACCTAATTAGGGAATCTAGAGGCATGAATTAATTTTATCAATTAACTTATATATCTTCTCCGCAGATCTGTTGAGTGAATGCGCAGGAGCCTCCTTCTCGCCCTCAGTCCCAATACACGTCTCCTCATCAAGAGTTTTCGAGCCAACTGGTTTGGGTGGATTCCCAATTTGTTAACGTACGCGGTTGCATGTTTGTTTATGACATCGCCAATCCTTGGTACCTTCAGCTCTTTTTCAATGTCTTTGTTGCGGATGTACCAAGCCGCTCCAGATAGCTTACGCAAGATTTGCGATTGAACCACACGAATTTTGTTGAGGTGCGATTTTGCGGTGATGCCATACACTTGGATGCCATATTTCCAAATAGGAGCCAAGACAACCTTATAAATTTTAGCCTTGTTGGAAACTGAAAGTTTGACTCCAGGCCTAAGGAGCCAAGCCATGCTGTTCGCCTTTGTTTTGAGCCGCCGAGTTACATCCGTTACATAGCGTTGAAATGTAAGTCGCTTATCCAGAGTGACACCGAGATATTTGTGGGCGTCTTGCACTCGACCGTTTTTTTTCCATACTCGTTTCTTTAAAACTGAGTTGCAAACGATTGACACATCCGCTCCAGTGTCCACTAGACAATTTATTTCAAGTCCGTTCACAATTATCGCTTTATGTCGTTTTGAAGACAGTCCCTTGCAATATGTCCCACGCCTTCACACTTAAAACATTTTGTATCTGTCTTGCAATCCTTTCTCAGGTGCTCAGCTGACCCGGAATTAAAGCAACGACATTTCGGTGGCTGGCATTGTATGTGTTTTTCTTGCCACCACTGTATGACTTGACTTTATTGAACATGCCCTTGCGTTGGTATATTTCTGTTTAAGCTCGTGAAATTATTTGCAGGTGTACAGGTTAAATTTGAATTCACTTGGTATATCTAACCCGTCCACAATGTATCCAATAATGAACTCTCCGTCGATCGTTCCCTGTGCTGCTATGTTTTTCATTATCAACATATACTCATGAAAGCTCTCATCTTTCTTCTTCTTTCGCTCTCCCAGTTTGGCATGTAAATCAGCACTTCTCATTGTACGCCTAAAGTCTCTAGTTCATACGTTTTTCAACTGCTCAAACGTATTAACAACTTCCGAATCTACGAACAGCTTTGCCAGCTTTGTTATCTTTCCACGTACTTGTACGAATTTCTGTTGCTCGCTCAAGCCATACAGCATTTTGTTCAAAATTCTTGACCCGGAACCACATTCGCAAAATTTTTAGCTGAAATTGTTGTTCGATTCCGCTTTATGTCAGTGGCTTCGTCCGCTTAAATTTTCAGCGTTATTAATTTAATTATTTGTTGAAGACTCTCGTTACTCATTTCTTCACTTCTTTTCTGTTACTTTTCTCCTTATCCAACTTCCGTAGCACGTTTGCGATCGTGTTAAAGCTCGTGTTCTCTCTTGCTCTAGTTCTTCGTCGCTCATGCTCATGACCTCGCTCTCTTCTGACGACGTACTGACGCTTTGATCGCAATAACTTATGTATCAAACTGATTTGACCATATTGAGCCTCAGATGTAAGGCTTTAGACCGGGACGAGCCCCCAAATGTAAGGCATTAAAGCCAGTTTGTTGATATAGTTAGTTGGATATATAAGAAATAATGGAACAGCGACTTCTCGACTCTGCTGACAATGGCTGCAACTTGACCACTTGACTATTTAACGGCTTGACGACGATTGACCCTTCGACACACCAACTTCTATGCTCGGACTTGATCCCTCGACGACTTCTTTTACTTGACAACTTGACTTCAATCGCTTTTTTTTCCATACTCGTTTTCTGTCATTCGTTCTGGTGATGATACTTCCTTACCATCGTGTAGAATCGCTTAGCAGGCACGTTGATATCTATCGATGCCCAGCTTTACTTGACATGTATTTAATTTATTTTTAAATTCTGTTATTAATTCCTAAATAAACATATAATTGGGGAAAAACAATACAAAAACTTAACTGCCTTACAAATTTACAAGAGTCAAGCTAAACTATTTTATATTTTATATCTAGAATGAAAACATCTCTTTCTCTCTACAGAGAGAGAACTTCAATTCGTTGTAAGTTTTAAAAGCCTATCGTAAACCAATTTAATGTTTAATATCCGTTGTGAATTGATCGTGAAACAGGGTAGGTTAATGGTACTTTTAAATTTTCTTATGGGCTATTTGTAACGTATATAGATGAAACTGGAGCTAAACTGGAGCACCATAAAACATAATAGTAGTGTATTGGAAGCTATCTGTAAATGTTTTGTTTAATTCGCAGCTGATAATCCAGTACAGATTTTCAAATTTATTTCTGGGCACGGGAAGTTTTTTATTTTTAGGACCAAGGTCTTCAATTTTTGCCACAGTCGGAATACCTGAATAATGCCTCTTATAATCGGTATTAAATATAAAAGAAATAGCGTTTAATTAGTTTAAATCTATTGACTTTTGTTATTTGATTGATCGGCCTTAATAAAAATTGTCTTTTACTTACAGATAAAATTCCTGCCCGTTTAGTACTTTATTTCCTTTCGTGCTCCGGTTTTTTAGTATCTTTTATGATGCGAAATGATATGAATTTTGCTCTGGTAGCCATGATACCGAAAAACAACTACACGCAGAACAAAACTAGTTATGGATCATTAAACACGTTGGTAATATATAGGTGTATATGGTGTAGTAAAAATAAATCCAAAATTTTTTAATGAAATTTGAAAATTTAAGGCTTTCATGAAATTGAAGGCTTCGATAACTTGTTGCTGCACTAAAGGTAATTTGTTTAGAAATGTCATCTTTCTAACGCGCGTAGCGACGTCATAACGTCATTTATTGGAAAAATATGGATTTCTTCTTACTACACATAATATGTAAGAAAAAAAGCAAACAAGTTGTCATTTTATTTTCAGAGTGGTGCTACTGATGAGCAAACATCTTTAGTAAAATCGATTATTATAAGTTCATTTTATTGGTGTTACGTGCTTTCCCAAGTTGTTGGTGGAGTTGCTACTGAACGGTGTGGAACCAAGTGCGTATTTGGATGGTCACAGCTAGCAACAGCTTTATGTAGCATTATGATGCCTCTAGCAGCAGAAATTCATTATTTTGCTGTTATCGCTCTACGATCTGTTCAAGGATTTGCATCTGGGCTTACTTGGCCTGCAATGTATGCAATAGTTGGATATTGGATTCCACTTTCAGAGCGTTCGCGATTTATGTCTAGTTTTCAAGGTTTTAGTATTGGCATTGGATTAACTTATCCCTTATGTGGATTTATTTTATCAGAATTCGGATGGCCCTATATCTTTTATACTACTGGCTCTTTAGGGCTTGGGTGGTGTTTATTATGGTATTTTTTAGCTTATAATACGCCACGTGAACATCCTCGTATTACAGAAGATGAACTTAATTACATTGAACAAAATGTTAGTAAAGAAATTAACAAAGAGGTTAAATTAAAAGTTCCCTGGGTAAAAATATTTAGATCTATGCCAGCTTGGGCAATTGCTGTAACTACATTTGGACGTATATTTATTCACTATATTTTTATTGTAAATGGGCCTACATTTATGGGTAATGTGTTAAAATTTAATTTTGAAACAAATGGCTTTCTATCAGGAATTCCTTTTATTTGCTCATATATTTCATCAGTTTTTTTTTGTTATATAGCTGATAAACTTATATTGCACAAGGTTTTAAGTCTTACTAATGTCAGAAAATTATTTACAGCTCTTTCGCAAATTTTACCAGGTTTTTTAATTTATTTTATTGGTTATATAGATAATATAAATATTTTGTTAATCCTATGGTTTATAGCAGTGATATTTATTACTGCATCGTATGCAGGAGCCATGGCTAACATAATTGACATAGCTCCAAACTATGGACATTCAGCTGCAGTTCTTGCTTTTTGTCAAACAATACATATGTCAGCATCCTTTATTTCTCCGTTAACCGCTGGATTCATAGTAATTCAAGAGGTAAAGTATGCCGAAATTGTTTTTATATTATATATTTAAATTTTTTTGTTTTTGATTTATAAGAGATATAATTATTTTTAATCTAAGGAACTACGTTAATTGGAAAATTATTGTGTTAGTTCGGTTACTGAGCATAGATTCTCAGATATGAATAATCCATGCTTTCATATAGACAGATGGCCAGACTAGATCAACTGATGCTGATGCTGATTATATAAAATTTCACGAACACAATATACCCTTGTACACAACGAGTACCGGGTATAATGACAATTTAAATTATGTTGTGTTACAATATTAGGTCGATTTAAGCAATTTGAGTGTCAGCAATTCTCGCTGACGGTTTTGTCGGGACGTTGTTAATGTAGTGTTTTTTTTCTTTGGTTAGCGTATAATTTCACTTATTATATTAATGTTGACCTTGAATTTAGGATAATATTGTAACTTAATACGTTAGGAATAACCTTACAACAGAATGTTCAATCGGGATGGTTGAGCTACCAATTGCGTTCACTCTATGTGTGTTTTGGCACCTACGTGTACTGCCGTTGACAATGATACAAGGAAATATCTTTGATGGGGTAAAAATTAGTAACGAACAACATGTAATGCACAAGTCTCATATAAATCGATGCCAGAGGCCTTTATTTTTTGCTTGTTTCAACAGATTTTTTTTATTCAATCGATGGTAGGAGTTCGGAAACAAAAAGGGGTTCTAGCCACAACATTACTTCACCAATTTTTTTTGCTTAAATGCTATAATTAAGGTATGAATACCACGTTTTTAAGTTCTCGCCTAATTCTCCGCCGACAACTAAAACGGGGAAGAAAACACTTTCAAAGTGATATATTTGTTTCTTGTTTAACTTAAATGATATAATTAAGGTGTGGTTAATACGTTTTTAAAAACGATCAAAGTCGTTTTCAAAAAAGTTTGTGGAACAATTTAGATTTGTTTTATATAATACGACTGAAGTTTACATTGGGCAGAAAAGGATTGTGGTGGTGGAGATGCTTTATACAACTTTGTTGACATGGGCTAATAATTGAACTGCCGAGATGATGTAATTGTGAAGTAATCAATTTTCTTAAATGCTTTACAATTGCTGACAATTTATAGACTCTATAATTTTCTGTATTTTATGCAGACGTATTATGAAAGATTCTTTCTACGAAAAAAGCGTCAGCTTTTTTTAATGGCACTGTATCGGGATTTAGTAAAACAACAGAATTTACCCTTGGAGCATCCGATAACAAGCAGTTTTCAGAATATTGTATGTGTAAGGCTTAAACGTTATTGTAGGATTCGAAGACTTTTAAAATTTTTTTTTTAAATAGATGTGCAAGAGCGAGATCTGTGTCCGCACATAATTTTCAAATGAAATTCAGGGAGGGGTCGAGCCATGTTTTTTGTATAATTGTGAAACTGCTCGGGGTAAATTGAATCCGACAGCGATGAATATAATTCTAATAACATTCAGCAGTTATTCGCCAGCCAGGGTTTTTAAGTTTACTTAAAAAATCTATTTAATATGTTTTTAATTCGTTAGAGTCCTTAAAAATCAAGGTGGACTATGTATTTGTAGCGGACGAATGTTTTCGCTTCAAAATCAGAAGATCAGTAGTTTGTAGTCGGTGGAAATTGAGATCCTCACGATTTCCATTTCCTGGGACCAATTACAACCAATTATATTTAGACTGATGCTGGGCTGATAATCTGTTATTTTATAAGTCACGAGACTGTGATGTGCGCACGAAAGCCAAAGAACTACGATTGTAGACAAACGTGAACAAAAAAGTCCATCAGTTGCAAGGCCATCGTCGCTTACACCTGACAGAACCACCAAAGGCTTGGATTTGTGAAGTTGCAGAAGGTGAACAAGCCGTGCCGTGATTAAGTTGATCTATGAGCCACAATCAAAAAGAGCCCGATAAGGAAGATATGCCTCGGAGCTTTGCTAACAATGGCGTCATGTCACTGCAGCGATCCGTCGCCAACAGCAAATTCGAGGCGTAAACCGCTGCCGCGTTGCTGCTGGATAGAGAGGCACCTCGGAAGATGGGAGGAGTTGACGTGTAGTGAACGGTATATAATTTGACTTTAGCAAATTGTGATGCTTTCGAGCATACGAGTATATGTGGCTATTGAATGAATAACAGTCCGCCGCAAACCCAATCGACGAATCTCTTCTAATGGGATTTTAGGACACATTCTGACGAACATAGAGAAGCCAGACGACGGCGAACAAGAAATGAAAAATGTTGTAGTTCGCATGCCTACGCGATCTCTTCTCTCACTGCGGGTATTAAGAAATCGATTTCTTGTTTATAGTGAATTTAAAAAATAAAAAAAGAAAAGCATCCAACAACTTTTCAAAAACAATGGAACTCTAGAAAAGCTACTGGTTTGATTTGGAAAGAAACCGGTGATTTTTTAAAAGAAATTAAAAACATATTTTAAAATTTTATAATTTTTTTGAATTTTTTTTGATTTTGAATTTTTTTTATAAGTTTTCTATTTTGTTGGATTACCGTTCTTCATCTTTTCTGCAAATTCATTATTCCACGCTTATAGAACTTTTGGCCTTTATCTGCAAAAAACTAAAGCAAGTGCGATTTAATATCCTCGTCTCTATTAAAAGTTTTACCATTTAAGGGGTGAAGCTGGTCTAGAATTTTGAAAAAATCGAAAGGGTCTTAGAAATAACATACCAAAAGATGAATGCAGGCAAAAATGTCTAAATTATAAAATATGGCCATTTTTTTTTGCGCTCTAGACCTTCGCTTCTGGCTTACCCCTTAAGGAGTTTTTTAAAGACCAAAACGAATGGTAGTCACAGGGTGCAAGGTTAGGGCTATATGATGGATGCATTAAAAATTTCCAGCGAAGCTCACTTAGGTTTCGGCGAGAGACCAAAGATGTGCGCGGTCTAGCATTGTTCTGGTGGAATATGACACCTTTACGATTGACCAATTCTGGTCGCTTCTCCATTATGGCTGTATACAATTTTTCCAGTTGTTGACAGTAGACATCTAAATTAATCATTTGGTTCTTTGGAAGCATCTCAAAATATACCACACACTTCGAATCCCAGCAAACTCAAAGCATAATCTTCTTTTGATGAAGATCAGCCTTGGAAGTGTTTTGTGGCGCTTTGTCATGTTTGGACCATAATCGTTTTCGATTGACGTTATTGTAAACAATTTATTTTTTTATCTCCAGCTATGATTAGCTTCAAAATTGGATCATATTCATTGCTAATTCAATGCATGTCAGAAACGTTGAATAGATTGGTTAAATAAATTTCTTTTAATTTATGTGGTACCCAAATATCAAGTTGTTTTCATCAGCCCAAGACCTCGTTTATGATCACATATTGTGTGATTGTGGTATATTTAACTTCTCTCCAATCGCACGCTCAGTTACAAGATGATTCGATTCGATTTAAGCTTCGTCATCATCAACTTATCTCCCGAACGGAATTTGAAAAACCAACTTTGACAGTGTGTTTTTATAAGGATTTGTCACCATACATATCACGCAACTTTTTAGCAACCTGAGCTGCATTTTTTTCTTTGCGGAAATAATAAAGTATAATAATATGACGAAAATGGTCCTTTGTGGGCTCCATCTTAAAATTGACGCCAATCAAAAAAATACAAACAAAATTACACGAACTTTTTACAAAGCAAGCTAAAAGTGACGGATAATAACTGACAAATGAATGAATGCAATTACAGTCACAAGCTGTTCAAAAAATGGTCAACGCCGTTTGTATGCAAAATCACCGGATTATTTCCGGTCAACCCAATATTTAGGCGCATCCCTTTGACAAACACAATTTCAGCATCTACACATCCACAAAAAAATTCAACTGCAACTGAACACTTATCACGTAAAACTAATAAAACCAACTCATTTAGTACACTTGGATTAGTAATAAAAACTAAATAATAATGCAACTCACACATGCATTTTGTCATACCCCAACTCTCCAACAAACTTAACATTTAAAAATCCTTAGCTAGGCCCAATCGATTACGTAACAAAAAATGGACATCAATAATACAACGCGCAATAGAACGTGTCTACTATTTAAAATACCATAAGCACCATTCAAAGCTAAACTCCAATGGAAACTACCTCGGAACCTTAAAAACACTTCCATACACATATACAAGAAATTCATTACTTCACCAGAAACATTCCAAAAAATATTTTGTGAAACATAGGACTCTTTTAAAACTCCCACATTTATCTTCACGGATGGAACAGATAAAACTAATTTTCAACATTCGCGGTCACCACCGAAATCGAAATATTAATTTTTAGGAGCTTAACTAGACTTTCACAGCACAAATCATCGCAATCGTCATGGCTATAAAAAAGCAAAATATAGGCAACAAAAATGCCACTAATATACACACAAGCTGAAAACGCGAAGGACATTAATAAACTCCTTGAACAACAACTCGAGCAAGATATTATAATAATATTTATTACCAAATTTAGCACGGGGTACAAAAATCAACAACAACTACATATAAACGTGACGCTCCCGAATATAATGTAGCACGAAATAAGCAGACTGGATCAAATTAAATTCACCGCGTTGGACATTCAAACCTCACACACACCACACATACCCTGAACCCAACACTGTAAGCAACTGTCCCCATTTTCAATCTGCAGTTCCGTTCTCCCAAGCGTAAAAAATTCGCTGTTAGGGATGCCTTGTCTGTCTTGTCAGCCGCAACCGCCCATGTCTCTTTCTACCCCAAGAGCAGGAGTTGTAATAGAAATCAAGCTCCCAGAATTTAACACGCCTAAAAGCTTATCCGGGGTAAATAAAATCAACTCAAAGGGAAAATTATCTCACGACTATCCTCTGACACCTCTGAAGTTGATATTCGGCCTATTTTATATTAATAGGTTAAGGCAAATCAAAGGCCGTGGTAAAAGTGGATGGTATTAGGAAGTTTAAATATTTCTACTCGAAGCTCATGTCATCTGTCATTCTAGACGATTTGTTCGCCCGGCTTCTGCTTGAGGACAAAAAGCTACTGACTAAGCTTAAACCAGCTTCTACTGTTTTAAGAAAAAATGACCAACATGTATGATTCTTACATATCATAGCTCTCAGTAAGCTCCCTAAAATTGATTTTGATAGTTATTTATTCGTGTCCCATATTATTGTCCTTATAGAAACCTGGTTTAAGCCGGAGATATTTAGCTCCGAAGACGTACCAGATAGATACACCACTTTTGTTGCGCGGTCCCCGGTAACTGCTGCGATTACCATGTCGCCTCTTGTTTACTATTTTTTTTATCGTCGTTAACTTTAGTGCATTGATAACAATTTCTCTGGGGCACTTCTGATGTTTCTCGTCGTCTGATGACTCTGCTTTTGACTGTTTCGGTTGAATATGTTCCTTTTCCCCGGAGATTTCCATATGAGGTTTTCTCAAAGAGTATCGCAAATTTTGAATTTTTTTTAAACTATTTATTTATCTTAAATAAACGATGTGTAAGCAGGGCCGTTATAACGGTGCAAAAGCCAGTTTTTGTTCATCCACAAATCCCGGCAATTCTGACAAATTGCTTCGCGCAAATTACGCATAACTTGCATGTAAGAATCCTTATTAAATATCCTACCTTGTGGCTAGAACTCATAGTTCACTATGCCATTGTAATTGAAGAAAACTGTCCAATATTCACGTTTGACCGAACTTTGCGCGTTTTTTTCGGTCTTGGGCCATGGGACAGCTTCCCATTGGGCTGATTGACCTTTAGTTTCCACGTCATAAACATAAACTTATGATTCTGTTTTTGGTCGAAATTGAAAATAAAAGACGAGCGAAATCCAAGTAAAACAGCTATCAAAAATTATATACGTTAAGGGCATGAGTACCAACATAACGCTACAAAAATTACAAAAATCAAAATACGTAGCCCGCGGAAATTCGCAATCCTTTTTTAACGGACTTCTTACGTATTTTTGTCTTTGTCTAAATCAGAATATTCCCTTTTTAATACTGGAATATTGATAAATTAAATGTGACGTCCTTAATTTTTATGGCGGATCGTCTCTTCGACGAACCAGTGGGAATTGTTCTGATCTTCACTTGAATTTGCTTGTGAGTTATTGTTGCTACCTTACAACTCACCACTCCCCGTGTGCACCTCTTCAGACCAAAATCTTGGGGTTGGCCCAGACTTCTTTATATGTCCATTTCAAATACCGTTCTGTTGTGTCGCTCCGCAATTCCATTTTGCTGCGGAAGTATGGCGCGCTTAGACGATTCCTGATACCATTGTCCTTTTGTAACGCCTTAATTTTGTTCATTGTGATATTTTCCACTAAAAGTTTGTCAGTCGTGGAAACCTGGAGGACTTCGCATTTCATAGCCAGTACTGTGAAATCGTCGATAAAGGTTATATACTTGGGGCATTCCAATGATTACGTTGGTCTGTGTAAAATCGCCTGCAGCTCGTTGGTTCTCCTATTGGTTGGCCTTGGGTAGCATCTCGTTGTCTGCTGTTTGCTGACATACTTCACATTTTGTTTTCGTGTTTTGATGAATTTTCGGTTTTTGCCCCGTGACAAGCTTCAGAGGTCCGTTCAGTATAGGTCATAGTATCGCTGAATCGCTAGGTTCAAAATGTAATCGTGAAGAAACATCAACAAATACTTGAGTAGGCCCTCCAACAGGCAGAGGAATGGATTCCAAACAGCTTAAGATGGTAGTATAGGTATAGGCCATTCAGAATGCATTGGCCGAACAATCTGCCATAAACCAGTATAGAGACCAAGAGTTAAAACAAACTATAGATTTGCTGGACGGAAGTGTCGGAATTACAAATTAGAGTATACGCAGCCATGCAGATTTACCCCTAAATGCCGTCCCGATTTTGTGGGGCCACAAGAAGCATATGTCTCTTGGAGGCAAGCGGCTTCTACCACATATTCAGACGGTATGATGGAAGCTCATCCCACTATCGGGCTAATGCCGTGTTATCCTCGCTTGGAGCGGTACAGAATTTCGATACGGTAATAAATCGCCTCGAGTTCACGTAAAGGGACAAGCGACCGATGCATGTCATCAAGCTGGAGCTATGCAATCTCAGACAGGGTCAGGTGAAGAAAAAACCTACCCTTTTGAATAAAAAGGTATAATATATCAAAGGTGTATAAGTCTGACCTATCAACGACTCATTAGGCCCAGCAGATTTGCGGTCCAGCTTCAGGAGATGATCGCCGTAATATGGTCGACCCAGGGTGCCTTTAATCTTGAATGGAAGTAGTTTTCTTAAGTCACAAGCACTTCACTTTCGTAGCGAACGGACGTGTTTTTTTCTTGCGATCATTCGATTTTATTATTTTCTTGCAAAAGACAAACCGGCGTTTGTTTAAGAAATTAATTACTCAAATCTAATACTTTAAACGTTTCAATTCGCACTTGCGTCTACGCGGTACCGTATTTGGTGTGTTTGAATTATTTTATTATTTACCCAAGTAAGGTACTGTGTCCTATTTATTTATATTCCCTTTTCTTACGTTTACTGCAATTTCTACTTTTGCAATAACTCTCTCTCCTAGTTTGCGTTTTTTTTTTGCATTACCTCTCCCTTTTATCGTGCTCTTATTAACAAGTACAGTGGTTCAAGGCTACTAGTTTGTCTAAAACTAATTATTTGCTGTCAATATATTTTTTATATATCTTAAATTTCTAGCTTTTACTAAAAAAATTTTATAATGGAATTTTATAGCATCTGCGCTATAAAATCGTGCAATAAGCCGATTTCCGCGTCCCAGCCTACCATCCCCTGTTGGCTGTGTGAAAATGTAGTGCATACGAAATGTGCCGGTTTCACCGCCTCAGTTTTGGATGCAATCTCTAGAAACGCTGGTTTCCACTTTTGCTGCAGTGGATGACGCGCGTTTCAAAAAGAAAGCGAACGTTCATGCGGCAAAACTAAAAACGGTTTCAAAGAGTTGATCGGTGGTTTCCGTAAAATTAACGACCAACTCTCTGCGCTGGATTCCCAATTTAGCAGCCGACAGCTACTAAATGAATCCCAAAAGCGCAAAAAAACCGCTATTAGGGACTCCGTATGCACTGATATCGCTATTCAGCCCGATCAGCCGACGACCATGCAGCCGCTCATAACTCTTACTACCCCAAGAGCAGGAGTTCGAAACACAAACGTTGTTTCGGAATTTGACTCTATAATCGATAACTCTATAATACCATCCAGGGTATCACTTCAAGTGATTCCTCCGGCACGTGTAGAGTCGACCCCCTTAAAATCCACTGCTAAGGGTAAACCACCGTCCGGACCCCCGGTACGGACTGATGTCGCGATCTTACCAACCGTAACACCAAAGCCCTTACAGGTGATTCTCCCCTCTAAACATATATTTATTTCACGGCTGGCCCCTGAAACCTCAGAGATTGATATTTCAGCTTATATCCAAGCCAAATCTAAGGCCGTTGTTAGAGTGGAGGACATTAGGAAATTTAAATATACTTACTCAAGGCTTACGTCATCTTTTAAGATACGTTAAGATACGTATCTCAACACATCATGATTTTACTGAGGGTATGTTCGACATATCCCTTGGTCTTTAGGTCGGCTTCTAGATCTATGTTTCGTTTCTGACCCAGATGGAATAACCGTTTCCAGAGCCATGCCATTTTCGCTCCCAGAAGATCCTTACTACCCAACGCTTGAGGTGTCGATTGAAAGCCTTACTGCTAGCAACCTTCAGTCTCGCCATGGAGTTCATAAAACTCGCTGCTTTCGCAAGGCTGATTTTCAGTAACTAAGGAATTTAATTTCTACATTTGATTGGTCCGATCTCTGGGAATGCACCGATATTAATATCGCTTTCGAAACATTCTACAAAACGCTTAACGCTTTCTTCGACTCTCGCGTGCCATGGAAGTATCCATCCGCCTCGACCGACCCTCCTTGGTTTACAAGGAGCCTTAAAAACTTAAAATACATTAAAAATAGACTCCTTAAGAGACATAAGAAAACTGGCTGTAATGTAACTTTCTCAAGATACTTAGTAGCTCGGTCAAATTTCACCGTGCATAACGCTGAGTGTTATAAGAATTATATATACCGCTGTCGGATCCAGTTTACTCAGGATCCGAAGCAGTTTTATAATTTTGTTAACACTAAGCGTAAGCATGTATATTCTCCCCCCCTAATTTCGTTTAAAATTGTATCTGCGTTTACTGATCAGGGTATTGCCGATCTATTCGCAACTTTCTTTCAAACAACGTACTCATTTCCTACAACTATGGATCAGCCATATTCATATAACATTCAATAAGCTAATCTTATTTTCAGACCAACTTTCTCCGAAAGCACTGTGTTATCGGATCGTTTGAGGGTGAAACCAGTCTATTCGCCAGGTCCTGATGGTGTTCCTGCCTGTGTACTGAAAAACTGCGCTAAGCCATTGTGCAGACCCCTTCTTAAACTTTTCTCTTTGTCTCTGGAAACTTCGATTTTTCCCCAAATGTGGAAGGAATCGTTCATAATTCCCTTACACAAAAAAGGAAAAAAATCGGATGCTACAAACTATAGAGGAATCTCTAAATTGTCAGCATTTCCAAAGCTTTTCAAAAAATTGGTAACACCACATCTTCAACATCTCTGCAGTTCAATTATTTCTCCATGCCAGCGTCGTTTTATAAAGCGTCGCTCCACCGCCACAAACCTCTTGGAGCTGACCTTTATTATAGATGGCTTCTGTAAAAGCCTTCAAACAGAAGTCATCTACACTGACTTTAGTAAAGCATTTTGGGACATCTTGGGCCACTACTTTTCACTATCTTTATAAACGACCTACCCCCCTGCCATAACGAACTCTCTGGTTTTTATGTATGCAGACGATGTTAAAATTTGTCTTCAATACAAAATCCCCTTCTGCCCAATATAAACTTCAGTCGGATTTGGAGAATTTTGAAAAATAGTGTTCTACCAATCTCTTAAAACTTAATGGGTCAAAATGTAAACTTATGGCTTTCTATCGTTCGTGCCCTAACCAGGCGATATACTTTCTCTATGGGATTTCCTTAGATAGATTAACCCAGGCTAACGATCTTGGTGTCCTATTAGATACTAAACTTAAATTTTCCGACCATATTTCTACGATGGTTAATAAAGCCAAGGGCGTGCTTGGCTTCATTAAAAGATGGTCCAAGGAATTCAATGACCCTTATATTACTAAAACTTTATACGTATCTTTAGTACGTCCAATTCTGGAGCCCCCAGTATGGGGTTCATCATGATCGCATTGAATCCGTTCAAAAGAATTTCTTGATGTTTGCATTTAGGGGACTCTACTGGGATGCAAATCTTCACCTCACATCTTGTTCTAACAGACTCCTTCTAATTAATTTACCTTCCCTAACCAATCGTAGAAAGATGCTGGGGGTCGTTTTCCTTTATAACCTTATTAATGGTAATGTAGACAGCCAGCATCTACTAACACGACAAACATTTAACATTCCAAATAGACGTACTAGAAATTTTAGTCCCCTATTCCTAAGTTGTTGTAGATCTACATATGCCCAGCATGAGCCTTTCAGGGTTTTATGTTCTGACTACAATGACTTATACTCTATTACTTCACTCTGCACGTCCACTTCTATCAAATCCTCAATTCTCACCTACCTTTGAGAGGAACAAACGAACTCTACTTTTTCCTCGTAATCTTTTCTAAACTTTATTCTCTCGGGTCTATCCCCGCGTTCCGAGCCGTACGATAAACGGCAGCGCCCCTCGGTCGGATGGGTGGGAGGTGGACTGTACGTTATGCCGCGCGAAAAAAAAAAAATTGAACCGAAAGGATAACGTTTGAGAAAAAAACTCACACTGCTCCGACACATTGCCGTAATACCAATTTTCATATAATTATTAAGCAACAAAGCCATTCATTAAGGAGCGCGAAGTCAAGCCCTCCACTCGCTCACTTTGTTCAGACTCCCAGTCGGACCTGCGTTCCGGACACTAACGCGTACGTCGCATTTTTTGTATTGATCTGTAGTGATTTTTTATCATAAGTTCTTCCAAAAATCAAGTAGTGTACTTATCTTAACATTCTACAACCTCATTACCTGAAAGAGGAAAGAAGATCCCTGATAAAACCGCTCCAGCAAAAAGAGAATACTAATTTTATATATACACTAGCTGACCGGTGGTCTTCGTCCCAGCTATCCGTCTTGCTGTATAAACAAAAACCATTTTTATCTCTGTCTAGGATGAAAACAACTATTATTGCAAGTATGTAAGGATGTGGTATATGAGTAAGAGGCGTGGAGCGCTGTTCACGAAAATGAAATGTGCAAATAACATAACACTGAACAATAATTTGTTAAATTCATTTAAATTTATTCTCTCAATGCTATGGCGTGCACAATATTCTTGGTTAGCCCATTTTTCGCTAGGACAAACAAACTGGAGGGCTTACCCACTCGCGGTAAAAAATAGGGGTTGTTGATGTCAGGGTGAAAATTTAGGGTTAAACGTATTTTCTATTGCCATATTGAAAAAAAAATTGAAAAAAAAAAAATGTTAACAAAAAAACTTGACAAAATAAAAAAATGTTAGGGGTGGACAACCCTTATCGGTTAGGGGTACGAAAAATAGATGTTAGCCGATTCTCAGGCCAACAGAATATCCCCTCAAAATTTCATCCAAATCGGTCAAGTAGTTTCGGAGGAGTTTGGATACAAACACCGTGACAGCAGAATTTTATATATATACATATACTTTAATTTTGGAAATATTTCGATGGTTTGAGGACAGTCCTTAATAAAACCAAGTCGCAAAGCCTTATTTGTGGACATAGATTAAAATCATCAAATCTTATGGTGTTGTGTGTAAAACATTTAAGACATTCAAAATATTCTTATGTGTAGTTGTTTTAACAAAACGTCAGTTTTAATAAAACGTCAGTTTTAATGCACAGCTTAGACTCATATAATAATTATACCATTTAAACAATACTTAGTACTTTATGTATTCCTTGATTTATTTGTGTAATACTTTTTATGGCAACTGCTTAAACATGACATATTTTGCATAATATTAAATATTAATATTAAATATAAAAAAATGTATAAAGGTAAGTTCTATCGATGGGGCACCTCTACCCTTATAATTCGTTTAGTAGTTGAACGATTTTTAATCCTTTAGTTATTTTTAATCCTTTTCTTTCTTTTGCAATATGATTTCCCCGTATTAATCCCAGTGAACCCTGAACAAAAGACCATACTGATCTTTTAAACTTAATTTATTAAATGCGAGTAAAAAAGAACGCGGTAGAGATTTTTCACGAAATTCTAATCTCGAAACTTTAAATTCATTGACTGTTTATTTGCCAGCATTACGCCAACGCTACAGGTTGTCTGTCGAATTAGGGCTGTGAAGCATTCCAACTAAAAAGTATTTAATTTCGAAGTCTGTTAAAAATTATAACGACAAAAAAACTGAATAACACTTATAAGACACCAACAATTATAGAGAAGATAAGCATCTTTTTTCAATTTCAAGAAAACCTGTTCTTATGGGAGGCAGGTTCTGAGCATATGGCAATGTTTGGAAATGAATAAATATCATTAAAAAAATTTAAATTTTTGGTCCTCATAAATTGATTACCTCCGTATAAAAATAATTTACAGACACATTTTTTATACGCTTTTAATCTACTTTTAATCTACTTTAATCTACCACAATTCAACAATGCAGTGATTGAGATACCTCCGTCCCCAAAAAGTGTATACATACCAATCAGACGACTATATCATATAGCTGCCATATAACTAAGCTTTGGACTTTTCCGAAATCCATTTTTAATGAACTGGTGTGGTTCCGATGTTCTTCTAAACATCGGCCATCTATATCCGATATTTTATATATTTTTTAGCATTAGAAACAACCATTTATAAACTTCGGCCCCGCCTAAAGTTTGCTTTTTTCTTCATTTTGGCAATAGAAATATCATTTTCCTCTTCAAAAGCAAATGCAAATTTTAATTATTAGTGGGAGTTGTATTACGTTATGATCGTGCAATTTGTTGTGCTATATTTTCACTCTCTGTTTCATTGCTGCGAAAAAGTCGCAGTCGCTTTAAAATTGCAGTTAGACCAGAAAACAAAGCCTGTTGAGGAAGCAATTCCTTTTCTATTTCTAATATTTCATAAAACTGCACGCAACGAAAGCCCTCAAATATGAATAATTTTCTCCCTTGAAAGATTTTTTACTGAATTTTCGCTTCTATTGGTTACAGTGTAATACGATTATAGATTTTCTTATTTAACGGACTAACGACACAATTTTTCAAATCACACGAGTAAGTTCCTGAGAATGAACGTTCAAACAAACAGTCTTTTGAGCTTTATATATTAGTAATATTAATTTAGTTAAAAAATATATTTCTACTGTACGTGTTTAAGTGTACTCCTGACATACTGGAGCGGATTTATTGAATTTAAACCCTGGCAGAAGATACGCAAGTATCTTACCAAGTACGCAACGCCATAAAGGAGACAACTTCGACCCTATAAAGTTAAATATACTCGGTCAAGATCGCCTCGTCCATTATAGGCATGTCCGTCTTTCCATCTGCCTGTTTTGACGGAAACTAGTCCCCCATATTTAAAGCTGCCGAATTCAAACTGCGCATACATTCTTCTTTCCTTTGTACGCAGTAACAGGGATCGGTCGATCATATTCTCATACCCTACTATACCATACCATACCATATAACTGAACGATCGGAAATGCTATACATCTTATATACTTTATAACTTATATATTTACATACTTTGTCCAATCTTTGCAAATTTTTTGGAGTCAGAAATGTCTATTTCACACGATTTGCACTAGTTAGAAATTCCCTCTGCAAGAGTTTACGAAATGAGTAGAATACATACACTATATATGTTCCTAATTAACCTCAAAATAATATAAAAGTTTCACCTTTTTTTTGTAGGATTCAATTGACCAATGGCGAAACATGTTCGAAGTTTCTGCAATCATATCGGTACTGACATACATCGTTTATCAAATATTTGGAACAGCTGAAATACAACCATGGAATCAACAGACGCCCCAAAGTGAAGATGAAAATGAAGAAAATCGATTTTTATCAAAATCAATTGATTATCAAAAAAATAGGCCTATTTGAAAAATTATCCCAAATTAATATAAATTGAAACTTTTAAGTATGTTGTTATGTTATATATATTCCATGAACGGGTTGTTATAATAAATATAAGCCAGCTGACATATTTTTATTTACATAATTTCTTGTTCAAAAGAAACAAAACGGCCAGTAGAAGATCTGATCTTTTTGAATGCGCAGATGGTATTTATCGTGCCTTAGAAACATTGTATGAAACTGTAAACTTTGAGTTATGTATGGCATTGACAAATCGGTTCGCTTTCAAATGCTCCGCTTTGGGTTAAAAGGCAATTGACAAAAAAAAAATAGGGTAAAACTAGACTAGAATAAAAAAAATATTTAAAAATCAATAGCCCTACACATGCTATGCCAGCAGTTGTCTCTCAAATATGCGTTGTCTCCGGGCGTATATATAGGGCCGAGTGTCCACTTGCAGTGTAAAAAATCAAGCCATCAATGTGTACCTTGTTATTCAGATACTTGATGCGCAGTTAAAAACTTTGCAGTTCAATAAAATTTTTTGACAATCAATTGCTTTAATGGGACCAAGCCCCTGCAGACATCCCCAACTTTAAGAATGAGTTACAAGCGACGCTCAAAGAGCTGGTTTCGGTACGCACGGGTGCGCAAACAATTGCGCTAACCTGGGTCTGGGCGAGGCAGAGGATTTCACAGTTCCCTGGTCTCCCAAGTCCAAGGAATCCTTCTGAAACCAGAGGATGTGAGAGGCCTTCGCAGGATGCGGGATGGAACCCAGATAGCCTCTGTGAGTAATGAGTAATGTGAAATGAGCGCGAACGATGCCATTGCAGTCATCAACCTGGGTGTAGTAACCGTGGGATGGTCACGTTGCTGCATCGTCCAAGTCATACGTCCAATAAGATGCTTCAGGTGCCTGGAATACGGCCACCGGGCTTCTAACTGCAAGTCAGTCGATCGTTCGGACTGCTGATTATGATGCGGCGAGCATGGGCATAAGGCAAAGGGCTGCGTAGCGCCGCCAAGATGCCTGATCTGCAGCAGCGACGTGGACAAGAACCATGCGACAGGTGGTTTCGCATGCCCCACCTGCAAAGCCACTATCATAAAAGGAACCAATAGCCGCCGTAATAATTATCCAGCTCAACGTCAACAATTGTGTAGCTGCACAGAACCTTTTGGCTCAGACAGCGAGTGAGCGCGATGCGGATGTACTGCTTCTGAGTGAACCATACCTTCCTGGTGAATATGAATATGTTGGTGGGCGGCAGACCAGAAGTCATAGGAGGTGACCTCAATGCCTGGGCTACAGAATGGGGCAGTCGGACTTCTAACCCAAGAGGCCGAGCAGTGATCGATGCCATGAGCTTGCTAGACCTCGTACTGCTAAACGACGGTCTCAAATCGCCGTTTAATAACGACAGAGGTACGTCTTTCATCGATGTCACCTTTGTTAGCAGAATCCTAGTGACTAACGCAAACTTTATGGTGCAAGAGGACATAACGCTGAGCGATCATAACCTGATCTCGTTCAGTGTCCGAACGATGATGCCGATGCCCAGTCAGCGGAGAAGTGCACTAGAGCCAGTTTGGGACATCAGGAAACTGGATTAAGATATGTTGGCATACCAGATCGAGCTCATGGAGACCACAAATGGACAGGCGGAGACCAAGGTTGCAGCGCTCATGGATATGCTGAAAGCAACGTGCGATGCAGTGTTGCCGAGAAAAACGAATGCGAAACGCAAGCCCATGATATACTGGTGGAGTGTCTCTCTACCCCAGCTTCGGGCGGAATGCCTCAGGCCAAGGAGGCAAGCGCAACGATTCAGAGGGCAACCGCACCACGCCCAGCGCATTGATATATACAAAGCGAAGCGAGCGGAGTTTAAGAGCGGCATATCTGCAGCAAAAGCGAATGCTTTCAAGGACCTGCTTGGAAGCGTAGACGACGACCCCTGAGGACTCGCTTACAAAGCAGTAAGGAAAAAACTTAATCGGAGCTATTCCCAAGTCAAGACACGTTATGCCAACCCGCTCTCGAACCCCTGCCTCCGACTTTCCGTGTATTGCAACATGTGAAGTCGTCAAAGCAGCAAAGAGGAACAAAGCTGCGGGCATGGATGGTATCCCGGGCGCAATCGTTAAAGCAGCTGCAACCACAAGACCTGAGGTCTTCACGGACGCATTCCAACAGTGTCTTCTGGACGGAGTCTTCTCCAAGCGTTGAAAAACAATGAAGCTAGTCCTTATGCCGAAAGGCAAGGGACCTGCAAATGTAGCAGGCAGCTATCGCGTTTACTATATATGTAAGAATGCTAACGGCGGTATGGTTGGCAGAGGGGACACGTCAGCAGTTCAGCAGTATATAACAGTAATATAAAAGCCGAGGATCGGCAGCAACAAGAATTCGTAAAGAAAGAGTCAAGTAGTCGTATTTAAGTCGTTGTACAGTACACTCGTTGAGCAGTCGTCGGAGAGTAAAGTCGAAGTAAAGTCGTAAAGCAGAAGCTGTAATTAACCTCAAAATAATATAAAAGTTTCACACTTTTTGTTAGAATTCAATTGACTAATGGAGGAAAGTTTCTTCAATCATATCGGTACTGACAAACATCGTTTATCAAATATTTGGAACATCTGAAATAAAACCATGGAATCAACAGACGCCCCAAAGTTCCCCGAACTTGCTCTCGCGGCAAGTGAGAGCTTATCTGTTTCCAGTTACTGATAATCCGCTCGAGCACTGAACTCGGCTACCCTCTGCATTAGTATAAGAACTGCAATTCTCAGCCAATGTATCCCATTGTTCATTTTGTGTTAAATCACTAAGGGCGAAGGGCACCCGTCAACTAATCTCCCCTTAAGATTTCGGTGTTAAATTGAATTATTTTTGGAAATTTTGTGTTGTGTTGTTCCAATTTTTTAATGTGCGGGCAGGCCGCACTTGGGACTTGGTGTACTGCGCATTTTACGGCCCGGGTCGGGCTGCCAAGAGCGGAGTCCCAGTGTGTCCGTTGCCCTTTCGCTGCCGTTGCTGCTGTGACTAATTATTTGCATAAACTTTAATGAACGCCAACCTAGAGTATGGACTGGCAGGCACCCCCCGCGTTCCAGCAAGCTCAGCAAAACAATACCCTGCAAGAAGGCCCTCAAAGCAAGGAACTGCAGCTCGAGCAGAGAATCAAGCTGGAGTTCTTCTTTCTCGGAGCCCAGCGCAAGCCCGCGCGTAATAGGTAAGGAGAGGAGCCTGACGTCACGCCTTGCACCAGCGCAGCAAGCTGGCAAAACAACCCCTTTGCCTTCCTCTCCAGCAAAGAAGACGACGACGAACATGACGAATCCGAAACTGCCTCAGAGGCAGTGGCATCTAAAACAGCAGAGAAACCGAACTCGATCCCGAAGACCCTCAAGCCTCCCCCGATCTACATCCCAGACGTGACCGACATTACCGCGGTTGTCAAGATGATAACGACTCTCGTCGGTACCAAAAAGGATTTCTCGTACAAAACGGAGAGAAATAACAACGTACGCCTAATGACGCCAGACAAGGAGTCCTACACAGCCCTACGCCAGCACCTCGTGGCACATAACAATAGTCACCACACCTTCCAATCAAAGGACGAGAGAGCGTACAGGGCGGTCATCAAGGGACTTCACCACTCAACGGACCAGACTGAAATTAAAAAAGAACTCCACAAATACGACCATACTGTGAGGGATCTGCACAATCCCATTGGCAGGAAATTGAAACAACCACTGGGGATCTTTTTTTGTTAATTTCGAATCAGCGAGCAACAACACAAAGGTTTTCAAAATAAAGAGGATTTACAGGCAAACAACCTCTTTGCCCTCCTCTCAAGCAAAGAAGACGACGACGACCATGACGAACATGACGAACCCGAAACTGCCTCAGAGGCAGTGGCATCTAAAACAGCAGAGAAACCGAACCCGATCCCGAAGACTCTCAAGCCTCCCCCGATCTACATCCCAGACGTGACCAACATTACCGCGCTTGTCAAAAGGGTAACGACTCTCGTGGGTACCAAAAAGTATTTCTCGTACAAAACGGGGAGAAATAACAGCGTAAGCGTAATGATGCCAGACAAGGAGTCCTACACAGCCCTACGCCAGCACCTTGTGGCACATAACAATAGGCACCGAACCTTCCAACCAAAGGACGTGAGAGCGCACAGGGCGGTCATCAAGGGACGTTACCACTCAACGGACCAGACTGAAATTAAAGAAGAACTCCAAAAATACGGCCATAGTGTGAGGGATCTGCACAATCCCATTGGCAGGAAATCCAAACAGCGAACCAAATCTCGAACCAGCGAGCAACAACACAAAGGTTTTCAAAATAAAGAGGATTTACAGGTCAGTCGTCACCGTAGAGCCCCCACTGAATTTCAAAGATGTTCCACAATGTTTCAGATTCCAAGGGATTGGACACACCCAGTGCTACTGCTTTTTGGAACATCGCTGCGTGAAATGTGGTGGTTCTCACGACTCAAGGTCATGCACCAAAAAAAATGACGAGAAGCATGCAGTTTACATTGCCAAGCTGATCACCCTGCGTCTCCTAAAGCAATCTCCTAAAGCCAGACCCGTTGAGAGTAGCAACAAACCACCTCTCATACAGATACCATCTATCATCAATAATACGAGTTTCAGGGACGTACTTCTAGGAAACTAAGCGACACAGCCAACGAATCCCAAAAAAACCCATCATACCACTCCCGAAGCCCCACAACCCAACCAGCTTGAAACGATGCTTGCCCGCATGGAATCAACGATTGAGAGGATGAGGGAAAAGTTGATCTCGCAGATGTTTTCGCAGATGTTCTGGCAGATGATGCAGTTTATAGCTCCCATCCTCAACAGAGAGTAATGCAAATAAGTCTTAATATAGTTTTTTTGGAACGCAAACGGCCTGCATAGGAACTAATCCGAAGTAGAGAATCTCATCAAAATAGACAATATCGATGTTCTTCTAGTTTCGGAATCCCACTTTTGTCCCAGATCCTTCTTTAACATTAGCGGGTACAAACTGTTACATGCCATCCATCTGGCAGATCATGCGGAGGAGCAGCTATGCTCATCAGGAGTGGCATTCAGTACACGGAACTTCCCGCGTTTCAGGAGGAATGGGCTCAATGCGCCGTGACCAGGATTTCTAGCCCACAGGGAGATATCACCATTGGTGCGGTTTACTTCCCACCCAGACACTCGATAACCGAGACCCACCTTCAGGACTTCTTCGAGTCCCTTGGACCTCGCTTTATAGCAGCCGGTGACTTTAACACCAAACACTCCTGGTGGGGGTCCCGCACAAGGAACCCCAAAGGTTGTTTCAGTCTGGACTGCCATTCCACTGGAGAACCCACACACTGGCCTACCGACCCTTCAAAGCAGCCGGATCTGCTGGACTTCGCCGTCTACAAGGGCATAGGACACTATAAGATAACATGCTCAAGCAATGATAAAATGCTATCCGACCACAGCGCAGTAAACTTGCTCCTAAACATCCCCGTCCTCAGAAAAACCCCGCCCAGAAGACTCACCGGGAAACACACAGATGCCCCAAAGTTTACGTTCGGGATGCTTTTCTCCCTGAACCCAGATCCCCCTCTTTCCACACCAAGCAACATAGATGCGGCCATCGAAAAACTAACCAAAGAGATGCACAATGCTGCGGAGTTTGCGAATCCACCTCCTCCGACTACCCCGAGAACACCTGAAAGAGACGTGCACTTGTGGTTTCCTGAAATCGCGGCCCTCGTGGCCGAAAAAAGGCGCCTCAAAAGAGTCTGGTTTTCCTCGCGCAACCCCAGGGACAAGACAGCACTTAATCGTGCCATTAAGGAACTGAAGGACAAGCTAACCATCCTACGGCAGGACTGCTTTCATAGATTCCTTGAGAAGCTTACCTGTGTTTTGTCACGAGACGCATAAAAAGACCTATGAAGAAGATATCACCCGTGCGGAAAATGGACGGTTTCCGGTGTCGGTCTGAGGTCGAAAGAGCAGAAGCTTTTGCTGACATAGTGCATTCTCACCGTTCGACAGATGCACTGGCGAAGAGCGTGCTGCAACCATAAGGTTCGTGGACAGCTCATGTGCTCCTGGCCCGCCAATACAGCCCGTCGTACCAGAGGAGATTGCGCAGGAGATCGCCTCCCTAAAAAATGGCAAGTCACTAGGTCCTGACCGTATCGATGCAACAGCACTGAACGTGTTGCCCTTAATCTGTTCCCAAAGGCTGGCTAACATATTTAACAGCTGCCACCGTCTAGGGTACTTCCCTAAAGAGTGGAAGCGAGCGGAAGTAATTGTCCTCCTCAAACCTGGGAAACCTGAAGCCAACCTAGCATCGTATCGTCCGATTAGTTTGCTGGCAATCCTATCTAAAATACTTGAAAGAGTATTTTTGCATAGAGTACTGCGAGTACTAGACGAGCCCGGACTGATCCCTAATCACCAGTTTGGCTTCAGACGCCTCCATGGAACACCTGAGCTATGCCACCGGCTTGTTGAGAGCATAATTGAGGCCCTCGAAAAGAAGGAGTACTGCTGCGTCGTTATGCTGGATGTCAAACAGGCGTTTGAAAGAGTCTGGCTCCCTGGACTCCTTTTCAAAATTAAATCCCACCTTCCAAGTTCCCACTTCGCCTTTCTCAAGTCGTACACAGAGGGAAGAGAATTCTGAGTGAGATGCGGATCATATATCAGCACGCCTAGGCCTATAAGAGCAGGAGTACCTCAAGGCAGTGTTCTTGCACCCATCTTATACACACTCTACACAGCAGACCTTCCCATCACCCCCTGGACTGCACTGGTTCCTGGGGAGAAGGTCCAAGCTCAAAGAAAAACTCAGACTGCTTATTTACAAAGTAGTGCTGAAGCCAATCTGGACCTATGGGATACAGATGTGGGGCACGGCAAGCTGTTCAAACCGCATCAGAATCCAGCGGTTTCAAAATAAATGTCTGAGAACAGTTTCTAACGCCCATCCGTACCACGAAAATTTAATAATCCATAAAGAGCTTGGAATTCCATGGGTTCCATAGGAGATCACCCGTCTCAGCGGAAGACACACAAAAAGACTGGACAACTACCTGGCCATCAACCTTCGAGATAATAGGCAATCCCTAAGACGCCTGAAGAGGAAACATCCGCTTGACCTCCCCCACCAATAGACACCTTAGTCAACCTCATTAGATATACATTCCATGTACCTCCCTTAAGTCAATGTCACCCCCGAACCTTTTAATGATTGTCCACTCGGATAGATTTTAAATACAAAATAAGAACGTTACAAAAAATAAAACACCTTTAATTCTTTTGTTGCTCGTAATTTCCATGGGAATTTGCATTGCGTTGGGTAATAATTAAAAATGACATGAAATCGGTTAGCCAAAAACAATGCAAAGTGGGTTGGATGGCTACATCCAAAACAGAAAATTAAAAAGAAAATTTATCCCACAAAAATGATTGCTGCAGGAAATAAAATAAAAATCAATCGGCACACTCTAATTCAGCTATAAGTGTCCCACAGATTTGGAATACTGGCAGATATTGATAAGGATCTACCCCCAGCACTGACGACGGGGACAAAAAAAGACCAAGCCCCCACATAAATACATCCGAGTGAAAAACTCGAATACTCCAGTTATCAATTTAATTGAACTTGTTGAAAAAGACCATTTCCACATAATACCCCAAAAAAGGGCAGCATCCACGAAACCAAGGACCAAGTTAAAACCAAAGAGAACTTTAGGAGTTCCATGTCCTTCATGAGGACTACCATGCAAGACCTTATGCGGAAATAAAATCTCCACATGGAGATGCTTATATCCCGAAATTCCAGCGTTATAGTGTCCCCTCGTTTCAATGTTTCCGCAACACAATTTCTGGACTTTTTCAACACCCTAGGGGACCACTTTATTGCTGCAGGTAACTTTAACGCCAAACACACCCACTGGGGATCACGCCTCGTCAAACCCAAAGGAAAACAGTTGTATAACGCCATCATAAAGGAAAACAGAAAGCTTGACTACGTCTTTTCAGGCAGACCATCATACTGGCCTACCGACTCAAACAAAACTTCCTGACTTGATCGACTTCGCAATAACCAAAGAGAGAGTGTCTTAGTTACAGCCGCCAGAATCTGAACACCTCAAAAAGAGAGCACACCTAAGGGACCCAGGATGACAAACGCAGACATCGAGAGGCTCGTATGCGACGGGAGTGGCAAGCTCATAAATCGCCAATCGCAAAAATCTCTCCAATGCTCTAAAGCAAGGAGATAAAAACGCCCAACGTCGCAATATAGAGCAACATTCAATTTCAGGCAGAAAAAAAACACTATGGAAAGCTCATCACAGATTAACCACACCAGCAGAAAGTATATCACCATTAAGAAATATCACTAGTGGATGGTTTTTTTTCGGAAACGGCATTCGATGGTGTCGCACGCATATTTGCAACGCTCGTGGAATAATGAAAATTCCCATAGTAGTGAGCAAGGACAAGTCCACAATAGGGGCCAAATAGTGGCTAGTATAACAACAAGTATAAGTGTTTCCAAAGTGCAAAAAGAATGTTATTAATTTAAAAGGAAATTAAACTTTTGCAATTGGGGCCGGCATTCACACGCCGGCTAGAGCAAACAAAACATCTGTTTGTCCTTAAGCTCTAATTAAGCTTTATTTAAGGTCAAGTCTCGGCTGATTTCCATTGCATACTTTCAAGTGTTCGATGAAATCTGGATTAATCCGAAAAACGTACAAAGCGGACTCCGCTAGGACCGAAGAAGCCAAAGAAATTAGGCCAACCGTAAATGTAGGACAAACAAGCGACATTACCCAGGATAGCGAAATCATGGCGGCGGCAAGGGAATCTGGACTTGGCTCTGCACAAAGGGCCTTGGGCCCTTTAGACATGACCCTTTAGACATGACAACTACCAGCAACCAAACCACTGCGCCCATCTTGGAGTCTGCGCATCACTTCCAAAAGATTAATCGTAGGATGGATCCAGGTACGTCTCGTAAATTAGTTAGGAAAAAAGCGCATTTAGATAAAAACTCGGTAAATAGATGCAGTAGAAACACTAACAAATTCCAACTACTCGCCGAACTCCCCACGGAAATGGATAGCGAGAGCTATATCGTCTCGTAAATTAGTTAGGAAAAAAGCGCATTTAGATAAAAACTCGGTAAATAGATGCAGTAGAAACACTAACAAATTCCAACTACTCGCCGAACTCCCCACGGAAATGGATAGCGAGAGCACTGATGAAGAATTGAGTGATCAGCCAGCACTAGTCAACAAGCCGCCAGAGCTGCGGCAAGGCGCACTGTTGGTAAAGCTCCAAGCCTGCACCCTGCGTCAATTAACAAGGACAAATGTCAAGACACTGTGCCACATGAGGGTTGCTATCGAACTTCCCGCTTACCCCAATCACCGCCGACAAGGTGCAACTTGCGCTCTGCAGCCATACAAATAGTACTTGGAACTATAACTTTGGAGCAGTCTACTGCCCACCGAGATTTACTTGGACTACGGAGGAGTTTAAAGTCATTCTGGACCATAACTGCCTGAGGTATATTCTGGCGGGTGACTGGAACACGTCCCACTGGATTTTGGGGTGCAGGAAGGTGTAACCAACGAGGTCGTGCGCTGGCGAATCTTTCCCTGAGCACTGAGGTGAACTGTCTTGCCACAGGTGGCCCACACGGTACCCGCCTGGCAGACGAGGCTCTCCTGGCTTCATTGATTTTGCCCTGATAAGGGGCATCCTGGGTAGCCACGTTGATATACGGTCTGTCGTTGAGCTCAGCTCCGACCACCTACCGCTAATAATCACGCTGGACGCAGCCGCTATGGTATACCTGACGTCGGAGAGGCTGATAACCAAGCAAAGCAACCTGGAACTCTTCAAAGGACAACTTGAGAGATCTCTGCACCTAGATATTAAGATCAACCCTGACGATGACTTGGAAGACGCCGTTAAATTGTTCACCAACAAAGTCATGGCAGCAGCAAAAATGGCAGCAGACACCGGAAGCCGGCCCGGAAGCCCGCAGCATCAGGTATTCCGATCACCAACGCGATCCAGCTTCTAATCCGTGAAAAGAGGAGCCTACGCACAAGGTGGATGAGATCTCGACACCCCCTGGACAAAACAGCGTGGAATAGAGCACAGAGCGAACTACAACGGGGACTGGCAGATCACAAAGCTGAATGGTTCAATGCGAGACTGGTACTGATAATGACGCGACGCACTTACTTTGGAAGGCCACACGCGCCATCAAAAGGAGGTGCAGCCTCCTAGACAGCAAAGGGACATGGTGTCGGACGCATGCCAGGCTGTCCCAAGCGCTCCAAATGGACCTTCCCATCAGGCCTTTTGCCCCCAGTGAGATATCCGAAGTTATTGGTCACTTAAGTATCAGCAGAGCACCTGGCCACGATAATATATCTCAGGTGATTTCTCCTGAGCACCAGTTCGGGTTCCGAGCTGGTCATTGTACGGTGGAGCAACTTCATCGACTTTTTGAGCAAGTACTGATGGCATTTGGCCGGAAACAATTCTGCAATGCCCTCTTCTTAGACATCAAGGAAGCGTTCGACCGAGTTTGGCTCACAGGTTTACTGGTCAAAATAAAGGAGAGACTACCTACCCCATATTTCCATCTACTGAGGTCATACCTTGAGGGAAGGCAGTTCGCGTTTCGCTTCCATTCGGCCGTCACTGTTAAGTACGAAGCGAAGGGTGGTGTCCCATAGGGTAGTGTCCTGAGGCCGCTCCTGTACTGCCTCTACAGTAGTGATATGCCGCATCCAGAAAATCCGTCTACCATGCTGGCCACGTTTGCTGACGGGTTTTGTATACCCACAGATCAACCTGTGAAGCCTCTGCGGTTGATGGAATCCAGCAGTTTGCCACAATATTCGCGCAATGGGCAAAGCGTTTGAACATCGGCAAAAATAGCGATAAATATGGGGATTAGCTTGTTATAGCCAAATCAAAAGAGTACAGACGGCCCAAAACAAAACACTCAGATTGATTACCGGATGCGAGTGGTACATTTATAGGTCATCACTGCACAAAGATCTCAAGCTGCCCACAATCTTTTACGAGATTAATTACCACTCCAGCTCATAATATAAGACTACAGGGGCACAGAAATAGACTGTCACAACGACTGGGCAGTGGGACGTCGCTAAGGAGGCTGAAAAGGAGTCAGCCGAGGGCCCTGATAACAAGATCCCCTAGGGGTCAATCCCGTAGACGAATTTAAATTTTTATTTAGTCCAAGTAGTTATATATATTGTTAATTGTTTACAAGTATTAAGCTAGTCAAGTGTTTAGCCGGCGCGACCCTTGGACTGAAATAATAGCTAGCAAGGCTATAATGAGGTCGCTGGTGACCCCGGTTGCCTTAATAAATATGTATTCAACGTGTGTTCCACCTGAACCGTGGTACAAGATCGTTTGTATTACCCACGGTAACAGAAGACGACCAAGAACCACATGAGCCAATCGAATTTCAAGCGAATGAAATATCTAAAATTAGGATAAATTAAATCCAAAAAAGTCCCCAGTATGTAATCTGATAACTCCAAAGATGATTATCAAGGTTCCATACTGTTCTATAAGCACTATTTCCTTGCTTTTTAACGCTTCGAAATCTATCATAATAATGATACCAATGGCAGGCAAAGACCATTAAGTTTCTCCATCGTACAGGCCTATAAGCCCGAGACTATTGCCTTGTCTCTTAAAACTATTTGAAAAATGTCTGATGACCCGAATAAGCCCCTACCTGTGGACATGCAATCTTATTCCAGCACATTAGTTCGGTGTTCAAGAGAAATAGGGAACCATTGAACAAATCAATCGAATAACATTAGAAATACGATCTGCTTTCAAAAAACGGAAACATTCCACTGCAATATTTTTGGATGTCTCTCAGGCTTTTGACAAGGTCTGGCTAAATGGATTAATGTTCAAAACTAAAACAATGCTTTCCCAAAACACCCACAAACACCTGCAGTCGTATCTCTACAACAGAACCATTGCTGTGAGATGCAACTCTGACAAGTCCGACGACCACGCTATAAACACCGGAGTTCCCCAAGGTAGCGCACTTGGACCAACGTTGTCCTTTATACAGCAGACATACCCACAAGCAGACTACTAACAACTTCATCGAAGCCAAAAGAACACATCTTAAGCTTAAGGCTGGTAGTCTCCATTGGCTTATCAACTCTCGATCACCCCTCTGTCTGGACTACAGGGTCCTACTCTACAACTCCGTACTAAAACCAATTTGGACGTACGGCTCACAACTATGGAGAAGTGCCATCAGTAGTAGCATTAATATCATGCAAAGGGCTTAATCAAAGGTACTGAGATCAATCACTAGGGGAACATGGTATACCCGAAATGAAAATATACAAAGAGACTGTAACATCAGATCCGTCACAGAAGAAATAACACAACAAAAATAAAAGTGAATGAGCAAATTAATCTCGCACTCTAATCCCTTGCGAGAAGTTTAACACGGGTTTGCGACTGATCCTGACTTCACGGCACTACTCATTAGGTCCTTTTTTCCAAAACACTGTTTCCAACACGGGTTGGCAAAATGTACGCCTTGTAGTTGTCTCCGGGCATATATCAGCTTTATATTTATAATGATCGTTGCCAACCCTCGAGCAGAGTGTCCACTTGCAGTGTAAAAAATCAAAACATCAATATGTGCCTTGTTATTCTTCAGATTCTTTATGCGCAGTTGATGATTCTGCAGTTCATTTGAGATTTTGACAATCAATTGTTTTAATGGGACCACGTTTCTTGTCTCCCTGTCATCGAAAATCCGTAAGCTGGGAAATATACTTTTCAGAATCTGTCGAAATTACGTTTTGAGGAGTTATTACTGTTTTATCCCCTAATATTGGTGTGCATCCTGCAAGTTGCATAATGCCTTGATTGAGCAGTCTTATAACATGATGCTGTTCATTGAATCTTATATGAGCTGTTGTATTCAGAAACAGTTTAAATAGCCAACGGTTGGATCCATTTATCTCTTTGATAGACGAATTGCCTCGAAATTCCATCATTTCGCATGTTGGTTTTATTGGTGATATTTTGCAAGAGTGATCATCCGCGTTTTTCCATGCCGAATTTCTTTCGCAGAGCCAAGTTGCCTTCATTAATTATTTTCCATTTCTGACATTAGGTGATATGCGTTTATGTCTGTATTAAATGCGAAGAAATTTGAACTCAAATTCGGAATAAGCTTTATTCCATTTTTCGCTGTGGTATTAGAATTGCTTCAAAGAGATCCGTTTCCTGATTGTTGTAGATCGGCAATTTGGCTTCAATGAATGGGAAATTATCCTTAAACATAGCTTGTGCGTTCATTAGTTTTTAGGCCAGTGTTAATTGAATAGCTGAATTTCCACCCAGTTGTCGGCCTAGTTTCTGATTATTTTTTCAAGCTCTTCTAGCATTCTGTTAGTTGCAATTAGTGTTGGATGAATTCTTCCTACATTATTGTCCGTTGTAATTGCTATTGCTATTGCTTGTAGGCTTTCTGCCTCTTCAATTCTTATCAATCCTTCAATTCTGCCTTATAAGGAATTTACATACCTCGACGTGCTCCTTCATGGTTTCTGTAATATTATGTATTTCTTGGGTCAGTTTTTCTTTGGTTAGCTTCTATTGTTCTTGCTCTTAATTACTGTAATTATTCAGTCACATTGATGAGAAAGATTTGATTGTTCACATATTTCTTAACTTTCTTCTTTTTATCGTTTATCCTGTTTGCAGTACCGAAAAACATTCAAAGAACGTATCAAAGAACATTATAAACCTTTTATTTCGATTGGTACGCTGGCTTAGTACTTTATCTTTTTCTTTTATGGTGTCAATTTTGTCCGCGTTGTCGTGCCAAAGAAAACGCGGTAGTCCTGGAATTCTCGGATTTTTTCGCAAAACAAAGTGGGATTTTTCCAGAAGTCCTCTGATTGTTTAATGAAATCAAAGTATGCTTGTATGTCATAATAAAAAAAAGTTAATTTCCAACTGGATCTAGCGACTTGTACTTTACCAATTTTGTCATAACTTCAGCTTTTGCGTCAATCTCGTATATTTTCCGTTACTGTTGCAGTTGTAACATTTATAATAAGCAGCATCGCTCAGTAGCTATGCTCTTGGAGCTTGCTGCCTATAATCTTTGCCAACCTCCTTGCGTATCAGCATTGACTTCGTTGGCATATCTTTTTTAAGTGGCGCTGCAGCTCCTGCCGCTTTTGCTTCGCTAAAAGGAAGTTGCCAGATTTTGTTCAGCAATATTTTTACTCCCCCATAGTTTGTTTTAATCGTGACTACCCGGACTTTATTATCTTGTCTTACATAGTACTAACAATTCTTCCGATACGCCTTCTTGTAGGGTGAGTATTCCCATGTTTTATAGGAACCAGCTATCCCTTTTCATGTTAAAGCACATGCTTAGACATTGTCCGGGGTGTCCTTTAGACTTGTAGTTGCACATATAATAGTTTGCTTTGCTGCTCGAGTTATATTACCGGACGCAATCCAACAAAAACTGTTTTTTTGACACAAAATTGCATTAACTGCTTTTATTTTATCCATCATAATCAAGGGACTTATATCCACGCCTATCACTATATCAATATATACTGCTTGGATCGTTGAATCGTGGATATCCATCTCAAACTTTTTGATGGAGTTTTGTTAAAACTAATGCATCCGTCGATGTTTTAAAGCTTCTTGGAATTTTTTGTTTGATCGTCAGGTGGACACTATATTTTGATAATTGAGTAGTATTAGAGATTCCTTCAACCTCTACAGTACTTCTTCGTCTGGGAATATTAATATTTGTGCAGCTTCTTCTAAAATCAGAGTCGATTGGGAAGCACCCTTAAAAAACGCCCTTAATTCGTTGTAATCTCCAGCTTTATTTTTATATATATAATATTTATAACTTTACTTAACTTTATTTATATAATATTTATAACTAATTATTGAGGCATACAGGGTATCTTAAAGCCCCATGGTGTCCTTGGTATCTATCAATACTGCCCGAGAAGCTCGCCGGCTAAGTGTGCTTAGCGTTACCATAATTACTAAATTTAAACTTACAAATTAACAATATTTACAAAACTTAAAAACAAAATATATAAAAGAAAGAAAGACGATGGGGAGTGTATCGTTTGGCTTATCATCATCTTGCTGTGCGTCTTGTTGGCAGCCGGTCGATTAGGTCCCTAGGAAGTCGCCCGTTGAGCGTCCTTTGTGGGCGAGGTCTGGTAAGACCCTTAGCGAGTCGGTTGCGATGGCGCTCCAGTCGGTCGTTGTAGCGGCTGGGTTGGAAATTTATGGTCTCAAAGACCGTGAGCAGCACACTGTGGAGGGTGGTGTTCCGGATGCTCCAAACTCCAGGCGCTCTAGCCCAAAAAGAGGTGTGGGCGGAAGAAGCGAAGTCAACAATCGACCTATGTCCTATGTCCCATGGTCCTACTGGATGTATGCCGATTACACCAACGGCGGCTTGGTCCCGAAGTTGAATGCTTTGTGCGGCGCTACGAGATTGATGTTTTGCTTATCAGTGAAACACATTGCAAAGTTGTAGTCAAGCCCAAGTTGTATGGTTTGGAGGCCTATACTGCAAACGATCCGGGTGAGGGTAACGCCAAAGGTGGATCAGCGACTATGATCAAATCAAGTTTGGTTCATTTTCCTCTTCCTTCAGTAGCCACTGATAGGGTGCAGCTTGCGTCTGCAACTATAGAGGCTGGGGACGGCATTATAAACTTCGGCGCGGTCTATTGCCCACCGAGGTTCGTATGGACCACAGACAACTTTCAAATCCATATTGGAGCAACATCAGCATAAATTCATTATAGCAGGCGACTGGAATGCGTCCCACTGGCTTTGGGGAGCAGGGATGCGTAACCAAAGAGGTCATAGCCTGGCAAATCTAATCTTCAACTTAGATTTAAACTCGCTAGCAACAGATGGCCCCACAAGGTTCCCTTATGGCAGTAGAGGGTCTCCAGGGTACATCGATTTTGCGCTGACAAGAGGTATCCTGGGTTTACACTCAGATATCCAGTCGTTTGCCGAGCTCAGCTCTGACCACTTACCTCTCATCATCACTCTGGACACAACGGTTACATCATATCCCAAAGACGAGCGGCTTATCAGCAGGCGCACTAACATGGAACGTTTTCAAGAGCACCTCGAGTCGTCACTGAACCTTGACATGGCGCTGAGCTCCGAGCGGGACATTGAAGTTGCAATCAACCGTCTCATCCACAAAATCTAAGTAGCAGCTAGATTGGCCACTCACACCCCAGGACTGAGTACTTATTCAGCACAGTTCTTAATAATGAATATAACGATTATATTTATAATACAAATATTATAAATATTATCGGTAATTACCGAAACACCAAAACATACCATAACATACCGTATAATCTCCAAAAATCACACCAATGGTTATGTTCAGTAATTAGTCAGCGATAAGTACAGGTTTTGAAAGAAACCAGGAGGTCACCATTTGCACACAAAAATCCAGTAGTTGCCACATGCTAGTTTTCTGGAATGTTGAGAAAAGACGAAATGCATGCCCAAGGTATTACATTCAAAAATTATCACCTACAAACACAAAATACAACATATCCCGATATAAGCACACCGATTCCACACAAGATGGCTCTTGGGCTACCCGCGATGCCAAAAAGCCAACTTTTTCGAATCCATAATCCAATCTCCATAATTATTTAAAAAGTAAATGCACCTGTAGTAATGTTTACAATATCTACACCAAACCAACACAAGTACTACACAGATGTCTTGTTGCAGAATACTGAAATCTCAAAGGTGATCAAGGAATATCTGAAAAATTGGTTTAACGGTTTTCAACGTGGTCGCACGACGTTTTTCGATGAGCCACGTCCGGGTGCTCCGGAAAAGGCTACCACGGAGGATAACGTAACAAAAATCTTCGATCTCATATTGGCAGACCGCTGATTGAAGGTGCGAGAGATAGCTGAGGCAGTAGGCATTTCAAAAGATGGCGTGGTTCATATCTTGTATGAAATTTTGGGCATGAGAAAGCTGTCAGTGCTCACTCCGGACAACAAGCGCAACCGTGAGATCACTTCAGAGCAGTGTTTAACGCTGTTTAAACAAAATCCGAAAGCCAGAAAAAGTTGAAACTTTTGATTTATAATACAAACTGATGCCAATTGGCCACTTCTTATGCCAATTCAGACTCCTACAAAACTAATTCTTTCAAATATGATACATTTGACAGAACGCAAAATCATCCTGGATCACCAATTTGGATTTACAGGAAAGTATGGTAGCATAAAACAAGTCAATCAATTCACCTCTGAAATCGGAACTGCATTCAAAAACAGGGAGTACGATTCTGTTATATTCCTAGACGCCTCCAAGGCATTTGACAGAGTATGCCCGGAAGATCTTTTCCATAAGATTAAGCTTCTACTTCCGCAAATCGTGCACCATGGCGACATTGCAAGGCACAATAGACAATAGATAAATAGCTTTAGAGTTTGACATCGCGACAGGCGTACCACAAGAAAGCGTCCGCGATCCAGTCTTAACCTTCTACATATATTGGGAAGATGTACATACAAACTAGCGACTAATAAAATTCATATTCGCCGACGACACAGCTATCCTAAGTCGCTTAAAATTTCACTTAAGGATATATCATTACTAGATGCTCAACTACCTCAATTGAAACAAGTGAGGAAGCAGCAGTCGAGTTTCCCGACTGCAAAATACCCTGTACCCTTAGACATGCTTACAATTAATTTATTTAGTATCAATAAATAAATGAAACAATATTCTATTATAAAAGAGTACCACAACAATATTAAATTAATATTCATATTTAAATATTATTTGTGAATAAATATACACAGGTATGCAGCATGCACCTACTAATATATTTCCTAATAGGTGTTATAGGTACCTGTAGCAGGGAACCGCTAAAAATACACCTGATATTTAACCCACAAATAATGCATACGTGATCAATGCAGGCTTAGTGACTGCTAAATTTGCGACCTGTGTTTATATTTTGTTTTGACATTTAATATACCAATCACATGTATGCAAATTCACCTCCTTTTCTGAATAGGCATTAATTTTTTGCAGTTGCACCTGCATCAGTCAAAATTTTACAAAATAAACTCATTCTTTAAATTTTAGATCACAGGTACTTAGTAGATATGTATAATTAAATACTTTTGTTTTATTCGTAAGTAAAAATAAATATTTTATTTTACTGAATTTTAATTTTTCAAGTTATTTATGCTGAAGAACACCGACTGATTAAATTTAGGTCTCAAACTGAACTCGACTTATTATCTGCATTGATTAACGATCAAGCCTCGGTCTCAAACTTTTTGAATATGGACTTTGGCTTTCTTGACTTTGATTTACCCTTGGATTCAAGTGCGTTTACTCTTGGATACAAGTGCTCTTTGATTTGGTCTTCCGATCTTGTAATCTAATACTTTTGTTTTCGAGTTTGGCGAGTCCGAGCTTTCAGCGTGGGAACGTGACAATGGGGTAAGGACTTAGGCAATAAATGCTTAGTCCAGCAATGGGTGAAATGTTTAGTCTACCAGTGGGTGAGAATGTTTACATCCTGTGTTGGACTTTGGGATTTTTCCATTTGTCTTGTGGATTCGTATGACAGTCTAATTCTTATCTGGTATTGACTGGATAGCAAAGGGTAACATAGGGTGTATTGGTTTAATTTATTACATTTGAATAGTGTAGGGTAATGTAGGGTAGTGTAGGGTAGTGTAGGGTATATGTGGTATACATGCTATGTGTGTACTTATATAGTAGGCGTGTGTTTTATGTAGGCATGTGCTAAGTACTGTGGATATGTCACTCCCCCAACCATTGAATGTGGCCTGTCCTCAGACAGCTAAATTTGGGTACATCATAATATTGTTTTCTGGTTGAATTTGTTCGTTTACATTGATATTATGGTTCGTGTGTTCTTCGTTTTGCTTAGAATATTTTACAATTAATTTCTTAGGTATATTCTTAAAATTACGCCTTATATGCTAAATACAGGGTCAAGCTAATTATTGTAATGACAAATGTAGTGATGCATATAATTTGGAATATACTGCAGTATTTTACATGTGAGTGTATCATCTCTTTAGTTTGCAAATATGCCATAGGCTCTAATTTTGTGACGTTATTGGTGATATAAACTGTCTGTGTGAAATCTGCTAAACTGCATTTACAATTTTTAATTTTTATAATGTTGCCTGATACTATAATCTTGTTGTTAGTGCAATCTTGATTTATTATTGTCTCTGGTAGATTCCAGGTAATCAGAATATTTGGTTCTATGTAATTTATTTGAAAATTTTTGTGAGTTTTCGTGTATTTACACTGAGTTGGTTCCTGTTTAATAATTCCAACTATACATTTGTCAAAAATTAACTTTTCTGTATCTTTTTGATATACTTGATTATTATCAATGTAGAATTTGTCGAATGTATGCTCAGTTAGAATGTATCCATGCTCGTCTGGGTCTATACCTGGTACCTTTACCACTTGAAAAATCGTAATGTTTGCAATCTCGCTAGGGATATGAGAAATAATTAGGATTTCTTTCGTGTCTGTCTTAAGCCATGTTGACGTTTTTATTTTCAACGTTTTCTCCGAATTTACTTGTTTTAAGTAGTCGTGCTTTAACAACTTTGGGTTAAAGATTCCCAGCCTGGTTAACTGCATTCCTAATTCGATGTCTTCTATATATTCAATAAATTGTTGCAAGTTGAAAATCAATATCGCTATTTGTTGATCCTTTTCATTCTTTACTCTGAGCTTATTAACAACGTGAATTCCGCTATTGAATTCTGTCTATTATCATATCTAAATCATGTTTCTGTACGGTATTTCTTGACAGGTTACTAATTCTTTCTTCTAGCTCATCTTTATCATTTTGATCTAAAGTGCCGAATAAATACTTATATGCCGTTCCTACCATATTTAAAAGACCTATTTTATGTCTCCCAACAACTCGTAAACCATTGATTTCTCGTTTTAATTTTTCAACTAAATACTGCACCTGTGGTACGCTAGAGAAATTCTTTGCTTCTTCTATTAGGTTTTCGAATGTTTACATTGTCTTTGTTATATTTATACTCAAGGAATGGTAGTCGTAATTTGTAGGGATTTCCACTGTTCCTGTCTGGAATATAAGGTATCCATTTTTGGCACTGAGTGGCTTTACTTCGATATTACTGCATTGGACCATGTTGATAAGAGAGATCATACAAATAAGCATTATTGGGATGTTGTATCCTTTACTCGTCCTCGACTAGTCTGAAAGTATCGTATTTGCTCTTATTAATCTTCTTTTGCTTTTTAAATTTAGATTTATAATGTACGATTTTCCTGCCTGGATTTGCCTCCACAAAGTGTTTATTATCTACTTGTTCAATCCTTCCTGTTTTCTTAAATGGATTGGTATTTTTACTTTTCACAAGTGGGGCTTGCCTATATTTTACGTCAACCTCAAAATCATGTCTCTTCTTATTGAGCTGCTCAATTTTGTTGATTTTGTTTTGTTGGACATTAAAATCTGGGCTTCCTGCATACAGAAAGATATCTGCCGGAGATCGTTTAGTAGTGTTATGTGTTGTTTTGTGACTATAGACGTATAAGATTGTTTCAAATCTTGTGCATCTATCTTCAATTTTTTGTTCACTACCAATGATTCTCAATTTTTCATTTACGGTTTTACCTCTCAATATCCGATACGCCATTTTTACTTGTCGTAACAGAAATATTTACGCCCTCGGATTTTAGCCAATTTTGTAAGGCTACGTACATAAATGCTGAATCTTTGTGTGCTTTTATCTCTTGGGGTTTTCCTATGTCATTGAATATCTTTATGATGGCTCTTTTTGCTTCTGGCCAATCTCTACTTTTTACTTCAACTAGTGATGCAAATTTCGAATAGACATCAATACAAGATAAGAAGATTTGATTTCCTGTGAGATAAAAATCTATCACATATTTTTCTTTGGCATTCATTATTTCTGGTTTAGTTTCGTATGTTAATATCGTGTCTCTGTGTTCTGTTTTCGCTATATTACAGATCTCACATTCGTTAATAATGTTTTGGATTAGCTTTTGACTATCCGGGTAGTAGTATTTTCTTTTGAACCAATTAATAGTTTTTTCTATACCTGGATGTAGAACTTCTTTATGCCTCTTTAGGATTAAATCCTTAAACTCCGCATAAGTGAGTATTTCAACTAGTTTCTCCGTACATCTCAACAGTTTCGTGAAATTGTTGGGGCTTATGATTTCGGTGAAGGCCTTTTGGAAAATCAGAAAGTCACTATCATTAGGGAAGAATATTGCGCTTTTCTTTGTTATTATTCCTTAATAATGTTTTTAGCGAGTTCAAGTGTCATTTCTTTATAGGTTATTTTGATTTTTATCTTCTGGAAGAAATGGTTAACACTTGTTGTATCACTATCGCCCTTTTCTATCTCTATTTGTCTAGAGAAGAAATTGATTGGTCGCTCAGTTATTGATATGTAGTTCAAATTGTCTTCGACTGCACTGTGTACCGTTGCATTTGCGCTATCGGCAACCTCACCAAGCATGGCTTCTTCCATTTTTGTGCGGGAAAGAGCATCCGCTACATAATTTTCTTTACCAGGAAGATATTTAATCTTGTAATCGAATTCATTTAACTTTATTTTCCACCTTTGCAACTTCATGTTTGGTTCCTTCAGATTATTAAGCCACACCAAAGGTTTGTTATCACTTAATATTTCAAATGGCCTTCCGAATAGGTATGACCTAAAATATTTTGTCGCCCAAACTATGGCTAATAATTCTTTTTCAATAGTAGCAAAGTTAATTTCGTGTTCGTTCAGCGTTCTGCTGGTAAAACAAACGGGCTTATGGTTTTGTGATAGCACTGCACCAATGGCTACGTTACTCGCATCAGTTGTAAGGGAAAAGGATTTTGAAAAATCAGGGTAGATTAAAATCGGATCTGATGTTATCAAAACCTTTAGTCTTTCAAATGACTCGATGTAATCTTTGCATTTGGTATCGATTACCGTACCTTTCTTTAGCTTAAGGGTCATAGATATTTAAATAGATAAATAATAGATAAATTTGCGATAGAACCCACATAAACCCAAAAATGATTTAATTTGTTTAGGTGTTTTAGGTAATGAAAAATTCGTGATTGCATTCGTTTTATTTGGATTAGGTCTGATGCCATTAGTAGTTACAACATGTCCCAAGAATTCGCTTTCTTTTTTCATGAACTCACATTTGTCTAACTGCAATTTTAAATTGGCATCCCTGAGCTTTCCAAAGACTTTACTTAGAGACAAGATGCGTTCTTCCAATGAAGTGGAGTAAATTATAATGTCATCTAAGTATACTAAGCAATCTTGATAGATTAAATCCTCTAAAAGATTGTTCATGCATCTCTGAAATGTTGCAGGGGCATTTTTCAGACCAAAGGGCATACGTGTGTATTCATAGTGCCCATGTTTAGTCGAAAATGCAGTTTTCGCAATGGAGTTTTCGTCCATCTGAATTTGATGGAATCCCTTGGCTAGATCAATTGTCGTAAAGTATTGGCATCTACCAAGTTTGTCCAATATCTCATCCATTCGTGGAATGGGGAATTTGTCGTTGACAGTTATTACGTTGAGAGTCCTGTAATCTACTACCAACCTCAACTTTTGTTTCCCAGAGGCATCTGCCTTTTTGGGGACTACCCAAATGGGAGAACAATACGGGGATTTCGATTTGCGAATGATCCCTTAGTCTATCATTTCTTTGATTTGTTTGTTGACTTCTTGGTCAACGCTTTGGGTGTATTTGTAGGGTTTACGGTAGACTGGATCTTCATGGTGAGTCTGGATGACATGTTTAATGGTACTTGTGAAGGTCAAATTTTCGCCTTCTTTGTACTGAATGTCTGTATAGTCATATAGGACCTTCTTTAAACATTCAACTTTCTCTGCATTTAGATGCTCAAGTCTATATTCATTACATTCGCGTAATTCATTATTGATCACGAAGTTGACTATATCGTCATTAATAGACGTGGGATCGAGATGTGTTACATCATTGTCCACTGTGTTAATAGTAACTTTTGGAGCGAGGCATTTGGTTGATGCAGTCTCCTCCTTCTGTTGCTTTTGTTTAAGCTTTGGTTTTAGGCACTTAGGTGTGGTCTCAGTCTTTTGCTTCTTTGTGTTGATTTGCTCTACTGTAGCTGAATCAACTTTTGATTTTGGGTCAAGGAATTTTTTAGATGCGGTCTCGCCCTTCTTTTCTTCGTATATAAACTTTTAAGTTCTTGAACCTAAAGTTACCGTCTCATTCTCATAATTAATCTTTGCTTTGGTATCTTCTAGATACCTTCGATATAACAGGAAATCTTAATTGTCGGAAAAATTATGGATGTAGAATTTCTGTTTGGACAGACATATTGGGTTGGGTTTCATCATAATGCTTTTGGTTAATTTTATTGGCCCATTTATTGTACGAGTATATATCGTCGGATCTGTTTGTTTTTCTTTTAACCTAGCAAAATTTTTCTTTATGATATTGATGGAAGAGTCTGTGTCGATCATTCCTTTATAAATATTATTATGGTAATTTATTCTGACATGGGGACTGACTCTTCGTCCCCCGTATCCTGAGTGTCCGATGTCTGATGAAAATTTACATTCATTCTGCTCTGTTTACTCTGGCTTTCTCGCTGTCTTTTTACTGGTCTACTGTTATTCACATTATTCGAACTTGAAGGCTGATAATTGAGGGGGTTATTCTGCCTACCTTGATTTAAATCATATCTGAATGTATGATAATTTTCCCTCTGATCAGCAGGAATAGGACGAGTCGAGTCTTGAGTTTGATTTATATTTGGGTTCGGATTCTTGGTTGGAGTGTTAAAATTTTGGCTTGTTGAGGGATAATAGTTACTATAATTATGGTGTCTATTGTTATAGTATCTATGGTTGTTTCTTTGATTTCCACTACCCCTATTTATTTTCTTCTGCCCTTCCGATTTTCTGAAATATTGATCTTCCGGATTAGCGTCATAAATTCCAAGCTCCATTGTAGCTTGTTTTAACTTTGGGATGGTGTCGATATCCATACGCGCTAACCACATGTACACTCTATCTGGCAATTTTCTATAAATTGTTGCTTTGATGCTTCTTTTTAACATTTCTGTATAGTTCGATTTACTGGCAGGGTCAACCTCTAATTGAAGTTTGTCATAAATGTTCCTATATTGCACTTCAAGAATTTCGATAAACCTACTTATGCTACCAGGGTATGGTGTTTCTTCCAGCTGCTTCACCAGAGTCACGTAAGGCCTGTGATCCTTGAAGGATATAGCTAGTGCTGCTTTCATATCCATCCATGTTGTTGCGTTAGTCTGGATAACGATTTCCAATGCTGAGTCCACAAGTACCCGTCTTACTGCTCCATAGATAATATGAGCTTGTCGAGCGTCCTGAGTAGGGTATAAGCTAAGAAGTTGCTCAACTTGACTGATGAATCCAGATAGTTTGCCAGGTGTGCCATCATAGTAATGCAGTTCCTTTATTTGAGCCAATACTTGGTTCAAATGAATCTCAGAGAGTTGCGGAGGACTTGCCATTATTGTGTTTTTTGTAATTAGTCGATGTACAGTATTTAAGTGTTAATGGATTTCGGGTTTTTGTTAAATCTCCGGAATTAAAAATTTAATTTAAATGTTGTTTCCGACCGCATCCGACCGGTTTTTTTTTATTTTTTGATTTGCAAATTGTTTCTGACCACGCGGGTTTCTTATTTTTTGATTTGCACTTGCATGTGGATTCTTCTGCGGATCACAATTTAGAATCGCTGCTTTTAATTCGCTGGTTTAGGATAGCTAGTCATATAGCGTATCCTTTACTTAACCAGTTCCGTATTAAAGGACTCTCATTGATCCTACCGACTGCGCCAATTAAATACTTATTCTTATACTTATTCGTAAGTAAAAATAAATATAATTTTATTTTACCGAATTTTAATTTTTCAAGTTATTTATGCTGAAGAACACTGACTGATTAAATTTAGGTCTCAAACTGAACTCGACTTATTATCTGCATTGATTAACGATCAAGCCTCGGTCTCAAACTTTTTGAATATGGACTTTGGCTTTCTTGACTTTGATTTACCCTTGGATTCAAGTGCGTTTGCTCTTGGATACAAGTGCTCTTTGATTTGGTCTTCCGATCTTGTAATCTAATACTTTTGTTTTCGAGTTTGGCTAGTCCGAGCTTTGAGCGTAGGAACGTGGTAATGGGGTAAGGACTTAGGCAATAAATGCTTAGTCCAGCAATGGGTGAAATGTTTAGTCTACCAGTGGGTGAGAATGTTTACATCCTGTGTTGGACTTTGGGATTTTTCCATTTGTCTTGTGGATTCGTATGACAGTCTAATTCTTATCTGGTATTGACTGGATAGCAAAGGGTAACATAGGGTGTATTGGTTTAATTTATTACATTTGTAATAAATATATATAATATTTTTATATATATATATTTATATATATGTATATATGTATATATGTATATATGTATATATGTATATATGTATATATGTATATATGTATATATGTATATATGTATATATGTATATATGTATATATGTATATATGTATATATATATGTACACATAAGGTCACGGTGATGAGATCTCTCCGAAAATTGCGGTCGAATCTGGCATCCTTGTCCATCTTTTCGATGGACTCCAATCAATCAACCGGTGAAGGTACGGGAGAGTCAGAATTTCTTGGCTGACAGTGATGTTTATTGAGAGAGCGCTAGCCACTCCAGGGGATCTTTGTGCGCCGTTGCCGTGGTGATGAGAGTCTCATTGATTATGGCGCGGTCGACGAAGCTAATCAGATGTGTGCAACGCACCCAAACGGCGGTTCCCTTGTCGATTTTGTACCTGGGGGACACGATCATTGATGATTACTAATCCCTCATCCACATACGTAATGGTATAGATCGCTTGACTGCGTTTCACAATGTGGCATTTTTTCTTTGTGTAACTCTTTGCCGCAACAGCTCTCTGTCTCTTGACGTTGACAAAGAGTCGACCCTGGGAATCCGGTTGCAGTTCTTGATGGTGTGAACTTTGCCATTGCATTTTGCGACGACGTTGCTTATTATTCGTAGCATTATATCATGTTGGGCAACCGGAAAGATCATGACCTTTCTATATAATTGACCTAAGACAATTAAGTTACCGAAAAATTGTAAATAAAATGCCAAATTTTTAATTTTCATCAATGTTTATTTTATCGCCTTCAACATATGCTCCTTCTAAAGCGATACACATATGCCACCTCTTTTTCCAATCATCAAAACAGGCCTTGAATGCCGGTTCGGGATCACCTTTAGCTCCCTCTTATTTTTACGGCTTCAATCAAGTCGAAACAAATCCCACGGAGTAGGAACTTGAGTTTTGAAAACAAAAAAAAGTCACATGGGACCAAATTCGGTAAAGACGATGGTTGATCGATGGTATGAACGAGTTTTTATACCCTGCCGAGCCATGTCAGTCTGTCCGTCCGTCCGTCCATCCGTCCGTCCATCCGTCCGTCTGTCTGTCCGTATCAACGCCTAGATTTCAGAAACTACAAGAGCTACAGACATGTGCCATATATCAATGGGTAGGTAATTAGCATACGCAGTACAAGTTTGTTTTTTATTTTGATATCACCCCCCGTTTCTCCGCAAACAGCAAAAAACTGCCACGACCACGCTCCCCGCAAAGCGCAAAAATCTGCCACTCCCACAATTATTAACCTAATGTTATGCAATTCGGCATATGCTTTGGTGCTTATAAAAGCTATCTAATTTTTACCAAATTTGAACCAAATCGGATAAGAAACACGGAAGTTATGCCACATGCAAAATCTATGGCAAGGGAAGCAGAAGCGCAGCAAAACGTTGAAGCGAAATGTGTATGGCTTTATGACACACGAAACTTATTTTCATAACCAAAATCATACCAAATTTATATTGTTATGGTCCTCTTTTCGATTTACCTCTTCATGTACCTTGTACAAAGGTATAGCTAACAGTCTACTATCAGTACGCGCAGAGTATGACCTATCTTCTGATCACTTGCCGCTGATCGCTTCACTAATAACGTCACCTTATAGTACCGCCCCTATTAGGATGCTCGTTCCACCTGGTGCGAATATAAGGCTGTTTCAGTACGAACTTAACAATGCCTTTATCCTCAATACAGAGATAAATACAGCAAACGATATCGAGAAAGCGGTTGAAACTTTTATGAAGAAGATCAAAGATGCAGCTCAAATTGCAGCTGCGTGCGTAGCACCATCACTCTCTCTCCGGAAGCAGTAGGACTCCTAACTCTCAAGAAACGTCTCCGGCGTGAGTTCATCAGGACCAATTACCCAATAATTGACAGGCTGTAGCGAAGGATATCAAATCGGGTGAGAAAAGTACTAGCCAACCTGAAAAGAGAAGTACTGACGCGTTCCTCGGGAAAGCTACTGCCGATGAAAACTCAAAATTCGCGCTCTGGAAGCTCACCAAGAGATTCAAGAGACAAGTTGCTCCAAAGTTTCCAGTTCGTAACCCAGATGGCACTTGGGCAAAATCACCTCAGGACAGAGCTGAAGCGTTTGCCAGAAACCTGGAGGAAAGATTCCAGCCGTTCGAGACAGCATCGCCAAGACGAGTACAACTAGAAGCCCCATTGCAGATGGCTCTCCCTGTAAAGCCTATTAAACTCACCGAGTTGGAAGATGATATCAAATCCCTTCGCAATAACAAGGCTCCTGGTGCGGATCACATCGACAACCGCTCCATTAAGCTGATGCCCCACAGAGCTTTGTTATTCCTTGTACTGATTTTCAACTCTGCTCTTCGACTGAGACACTTCCCAAGCGCCTGAAAGAAGGCGAATATCATTATTCTCCATAAAAGTGGGAAGCCAGCAGAGGAATTAGGCTCCTATCGCCCAATAAGCCTGCTTCCAGCATTCGGCAAATTACTTGAGAAGTGCATCCTAAGAAGATTGCTCGAGTCCCGAAAGGTCCAGAAAGCTATTCCGAAGTTTCAGTTTCGTTTTAGACTCAGGCATGGCACACCTGAACAGCTACACCGCGTCGTAAACTTTGTACTGGAAGGTTTCCATGGAAAGGAGTACGTCGTTGGAGCTTTTCTGGACATCCAGCAGGCTTTCGACACAGTGTGGCATAAAGGACTTCAGCACAAGCTAAAAAGCCTACTAAATCCTCAGCTCTTTTTGATAATAAAAAGCTTCCTCCACGAGCGATCCTCTAAGGTAGTACACGACGGAGTGTCCTCCCAATCAAAAAGAGTCAGAGCAGGTGTACCCCTGTATACGCACGACATGCCCTCAGCTGACAACATGTCGCTTACAGATCCCAATGACCTGCTAGTTGCCACCTTTGCTGATGACACTGCAGTCCTGGCCAGAGATACTTGCGTCTATACAGCCACTGATACGCTTCAGCTTTACCTAAAAAAATTTGAGAACTGGGCCCTACGCTGGAACATCGCAGTCAATCCGGAAAAGTGTGTTTCCGTGACGTACACCCTGAGAAATGACACATCACCTGGTGTGTTTCTGCATGGAGAGCCCTCACACAATCGAACGCCCACAAATACCTCGGTTTCACTCTGGATAAGCGAATTACATTTCAACGCCATGTAACGGATGTAACTCGGCTGCTCAAAACAAAGCCGAACAGCATGGCTTGGCTCCTTAGGCCTGGAAACAAACTTTCAATTTCCAACAAGGCCAAAATTTATAAGGTTGTCTTGGCTCCTATTTGGAAATATGGCATCCAAGCGTATGGCATCGCCGCAAAATCGCACCTCAACAAAATTCGTGTGGCTCAGTCGCAAATCTTGCGTAAACTATCTGGAGCGGCTTGGTACATCCGCAACAAAGACATAGAACAAGAGCTATAGGTACCAAGGATTGGCGATGTCATAAACAAACAAGCAACCGCATACGTAAATAAATTGGGAATCCACCAAACCAGTTGGCTCGAAAACTCTTCATGAGGAGACGTGTATTGGGACTGAGGTCGAGAAGAAGGCTTCTGCGCATTCACCCAACAGATCTGCCGAGAAGATATATAAATTAATTGATTAAATTAATTCATGCCTCTAGACTCCCTAATTAGGTTTAAGTATGTACATATGTAAATACTCGCTAGAAATTATGAATCTCTGCAGTATAAGTTATTATAAATAGTAACAGTGGACTGCAATGTAAATAAATACAATTTTAATTAAAAAAAAATTGGATGCCTATCGTATTTGGCCCTGCTGCATGTTTTGCAATTGGTGACAATTTCGTTTGCCAATTGAACTATTTTTGGAAAGTAGTACTCAGCGAGTACTTGCTTAACGTTTTCTTGGCCGACCTGAGGGCCCCATAGTGCTCTGCAACGAATATTTCTCTTCTTTTTCAGGCACAAAAAATATCTGCCACTCTGTCTGAGTAGACAGTCATGCACCAATGCTGGTGTATGAAGATCGTAGTGGAGGGCGTTCACGCTCTCGCGGGCCACCGCTGCTGTGAGTTCCTCAAGTAAGGGCTCCTACGAGGTGAAGTTGATTAAGTGCCGCCACGATGTTGCACAACTCTTTGTTGCTCTTCATTAAGCTCTACTTTTGTGTTCCGTGATCTGTGTCTACTCACGCTTCCATTTTCCCTTTAAGATGTCTGTTATGGGTTTCACTTTTGCGGAGAAAGCCTAAATGAAGCATTTATAGTAGCTGGCCAAGCCAAGGATTAATCTTAGCTCCTTGATGGAGTCCTTGATGGCCTTAACTTTCTCTGGGTCTGTGGTTCTGTCTCTGGGCATGATCTTCATGCCGGCTTTATCAGTGCCTTTTTTTACCAACAACCATTTAAGGTTGTTGTAGGACAAGATTTTTTTTTGAATTATCCCGTTTTTTAGTAGTTCCGAGATTTCTTTATTGACGAATATTGCTGCTCCCATTGGATCGGGTATAGCCTGGCGTATATTGGTTCCTCGTTTGTTGTCCTTCAGTGACGACAACTGTCGTGTTGTATGGCAACCCTTGTTTGGGGTTGGCAAACGCCTTTTTCCGCTCGGAGGTGGCCGCCTCCTTTGGTAGGCTGTTGTTTGGGTTGTCTGTAGGGTTCGCGACATCGAAGGGCTTACTTTTATCGGTTCCTGCATGTTTTTAAGGCTGTGTCACCACTTATTACGAGGTTTAGCGTGAATTTGTGCTTTGTATTGGCGGCTGAAGTTTGGGTCCTTCATGCCGCTAAGTTTTAGAGCTGATTTACGCTCTTTTTCCTCCTGGCTTTTTGAGAAATTTTCTGTGAAGGCATATCTGTCATGGTTGGTTTCTAGTTCTTTAGCCCAGTGCTCACACCAAGTCTTTGGGCTTTGCCACAAACAACACGTCGGCGAGATTACGCCTTAATCCTGAAATGAATATTTAAAAGGCGTCTTCTCTTAACTTTTCGCTAAGTCCCTGTGCGAACACTCGATCATATGACATTGGCAAGTAGGGTATACTTTTTTTCAACTGCGTCGAAGTACTGAGACAGCGTGAGGTTGCCCGGTCTTAGATTGTTTAACTCTTGATCGATGACATGCATCGGTCTTTTGTGACTGTAGGTAAATTCAAGGCCACTTATGACCGCGTCTTAATTAAGTACAGTGCCGAAGGAGGAGAGTACTGCATCTGAGGCACCCCTAATTTTGTTTCTTATGATGGTAACAACTTTCTAGTGCCGCGAGCTACCATTATATAGTCTGAATAGCTTGTATGAAGCTATGTCCGACTGTCTCCACGAGCCGTAGCACTCTTGGGTTCCTGAAAACTTTGGGACATATTTTATCGCATCGAGGGGCTCCTTACATTTTACTGTGGTGTCGATCCTTACCTCTTCATATGTTTTAACTTTGACGGTTGGGGTGTGCGAAAGTTGTACTTGTATAGTAACTACCTGCGTAGCCAGTGCGTCTATTTGTTGACGCAACCCTTGGATTATTTGTTGGTTTACCGTAGCCTGTTCGGCTACAGCAGCCACCGCTTGAATGATGGTCAAAAGCTGCACTAGGTCCATGGTGGTTGATTGGTTGTGGACTTTGCGCGAGTTACCATACACACACCCTCTCCCACCAAAACAACCAAGATCCACTCCAGCTTCAAACGAAGAACACATACCAATAAATTTGATTAAGTACGTAAAACCAACCCGGCATAAGCTCTAATTAAACAAGGGACCATCGTTCAATGTCATCAACCCCCATAGGATATCTGGCAACGAGGGTCATAAGAAGAATTCGTCTTGGCAAAGAACCACTAATCAGTGGACATCAATCCTCTATAGTCGTCTTCGAACTTAGAGATGCTGATTTTATTTTCACTGTAAGTAGAGTGATATTGTGCACAAAGAAATAAAAATGTGAAGTGGAACGATAATTTTAGTCCCCATGAGGCAATTAAATTTAAATAAATAAATCAAAAATAAATAATAAATTAATAAATAAATAAAACATGTAACAAAATACATCAAGGCAAACCGTTATACCCAAGAATAAAAAAAACACCAGACGCAAATTTTAATGTTCAAATATGAATTGTTCAATGCCATTTTGCCTCATAACCACAACGAGTTCGATACGAACAGGTTGTATCGGACCGTTCCGTTCGAACTCGTTTTTGTTCAAACCTTGTGATCGACGTGGTGAGCCGGCCGCCGTGGGTTGCGTTCCGTTGGTTGTATGAGGGCGACTCAACCGTCGCAACGCTTAGGTGGTGCATTATGTTTAATGTGAACCCAATACAACCAGCGTGCCGGCGGCATCGCTGGGGGCACGCTCGAGCTGTGCTGTTCGTACACATGTGTGGTAGCTGATCACACCGAAGGTTCGTTGTGATCGGATCCAACGGGTCGCTGGTCGTGGACACTACCGTTTCTGGGCGACTCAGTCTTATTCCCATGCAACTAGTTAATTTCGCATGTTTAAGCCGTCCGTTGGCCTTTTATTCAATGGCGAGTATTTTTGGCAGCACACGTCGTATCACACTAATTTGACTATATACTTGAATAAAAAAGAGATAAATTAAATACCTTACATTTTTTCCGTGTACAATTACTAAAGTCTATCCTTATTTCAGGCGATCGTGCTAAAAGTATCGTTCTAAACTCACCCATCAATAAAAACAACAACACCAACACATTGTTAGGAGTAAATATAAGACACAACACTAAATGACCAAGTTAACCTAAAAACACCTGATAAAGCTAGACAAATTTTCAAACGGTGATAACGTTGACAAATCCTCTTATCCTCTTTATCCTCTTTTATTGTTTGATTTTCATCAGTCGTTTGATGGACTCCTGGTATGGAACATATTGGAAGACTTGGAAGGAGTGGTGGACGTTCACAAAACATTTTGTCCACCAAATTTTTCAACCTCACCCTGTCTAAGCAACTTAAACAGGAAAAGAGTATTTTGAACATGAAACAGCAATCAAAACAAATTGTCAAACATCCAATCACCATGGAGAATGGAGCCTCTTGTTGTGATGATATTTGTTTATCACAATACTTGTGCGTAACTGGCGGTTTATACACAGCCTACGACCATTACAGTTGTATGGAGGTGGTGAACTGTTTGAGTGACACTCAAGAATTTCATCTCGAGGCTCCAATCGAAGTGATTCAAATATAACTCCTAACCCAAAATTACAGACTAACCATCTGAAAAAGAGGAGAAAATGGCCCTAGCAGATCTTTGCAAGAGATTTCCAAGCTTATTTTACAAAGAAAGCGAGAAATTAACCTTTTCTAATACTATGAAACACAAGATTCCTGTTTTTGTTAGACCTTTTAGATACAGCCATACCCAGAAGGGCGAAAAGGAGGTTTCGATCGATGAAAACTACATAAAAACCTTTGAACTATGCAAGACTTTTCTGTGTAACAATGCGGTACCCCAATACCCAAATTTTACCAAACCTTTTATTTTAACCACAATTGCCAGCAATGCTGCAATTGGGGCCGTGTTGTCCCAAGGTCCCCTAGGTAGTGACAGGCCTAGAGCTTTCGCTAGTAGAACACTGTCACCCCAGAATCAGACTACTCCACTATCCAAAAATAACTATTAGCCATAGTTTGGGAAGTTAAATATTTTAGACCTTATCTATTTGGACAGAAGTTCACCTTAGTGACAGATCACAAACCGCTGGCCTAGTTAAAAAATCTTAAAGAAACCAACTCCCTGATGGTCAGGTGGAAGCTAAAATTGTTTAAATACCCGTATGAGTACGAGGTAGTATACAAAAAAGTTTCCCTAAACGTAGTAGCCGATGCATTAACCCCACTTGACACCCCTTTTAAAAATAAAATCAGACGACCAACCTTTCATAACAAAACCATTATAGAAATCTTAAAATCTATTCTACGACCCAACAAAAAACACATGCCATTTTTAAATCAGACCAAATTTTCGAAAGCATACAACGCGCGTATGCAAATTTCTTTGCACCAACCAATATTTATAAAGTATTCAGGTGCAATTCCTTCATAAGGGTAATCCCTACACCCAAAAAACAATTAGAATATATCTTACAATATTATATCAAACATAACCACCAAGGCATTGATGAAACTCATCGCCACCTAACTTGTGAAGTTTAATTCCCAGCTTTAAAATCTTTGATAACCCAACTTATCAATAAATGCGATATATGCCATACCTTAAAATATGATAGACAACCGCAAACACTAGTTTTTCCTCCGAAACTCCAAACAAACCACTAGACGTGGTCCACATCGATTTTTATACTATTAATGGACAAACCATCAACAATTGCATCGAGAGATTCTGTAAACATAACCAAAAGCCTGATGTACTATTTCAAAATGCACGGTGTACCCCAAAAAATAGTGTGCGACCAGGGCCTTGAATTCGCGGGTTTTGAAGAAACATTGCTCCCAATATGATATAACTCTCCATACTACATCCTTCCAACAATCTTCTAGTAATGCTCCAGTCGAAAGACTCCATTCCTCTCTGACAGAGATTTATAGGATTATAACCGATAGGAAAAAATTATTAAATTTAATCTAGACCATGAAGAGACCCTTTCGGAAACATTTTTGACCAATAACAATTCATTTCATTCAACAACTAAGTTGACTCCATATGATTTATTTACCGGATCGCACATCTTTAACAAGAATTACCAACTCACCAGCCATCACGATTATATAAGAGAACTAGAAAACCCGGCGAACTCCGTTTCGTCACCAGGTGGCTTCGTTTTCTGTAAAATTTCGTTTGGTGATTAAAAGATGAAGAAACATTTTTTTTGTATTATATTTGAAAAGGAAAAATTTTATTTCATTTAACAACAGTAATGAATTCATTTGGAATACAAAAATAAAGTGTTATTTAGTTGAACTTCTCTGAGTAAATAAAAGTGAATCCAACGCAACGTATAACTGCCCAAGCGAAAAACAATAATTTTCTAATTTGAGAGTCTTCAAATCTGGGAGTTTTCCATTTCCAACAGCTAACAATTGTTTGGAAAATTGGCAGCACTTTGATCATTTTGAAGTTTAACTCTCATATTAGTTTTTACTTTATTCAATAAAGATGGCGCCTTCAGGCAAGCATTCAATTCATCTGCAGGCGTTCCACGTGGAATTACTAGCAACGTCGCCTGCCAACAATATCATTAAGCCGCCAAAGATGTTGTTATTTCGCCGAAGATCCTTCAGTGTGAAGTTAAGTGCTTCAAGTGATTTCTTATGTGTCAATGAATTGCATCAACAATTTTCCCATTACACGGAAATATTGTGCTTAAATTAAAGAGTGGCAACTTAAGAGCAGAATGTGCAGGACGACCGCCATCTAGAAGAGTCGCCGCAATTCCAGATGATGCTAACGGCAAAAGCTATGTCACATCTTGATCGAACGGTGGCCAAAATCAATGAAATGACGAATGTTTTCCCTGTTTGTTCCAGGTGCACCCAGGAAGAAGAGAATTCTTGGTTGAATGCATCGTGCATCGATCAATTTGGCGCAATCATTCCTACTTCAATCAATAGCTTGTTTGCAATAGTTAAGCATTGATCCTCAATCAGAATCAATCCATCATTCTAGATTTCATCGGTTAGTTGGATCTCCGAATTATTCGTTTGAATGCGCAAGCGATGCAAGACATCTTCATATATGTCGTCTTTGTATTTGTTTCATAACTAAATTCGTCGTCGTGAAAGAAAACATTTGGTGATGATAATTGCGAACAGCGTTTGTATTTGGTACGCATTTGATGAAAAAACTGAATTCGCAAGTGTTAAATCCCAATGAGAATCGTTCTTCAGCAAACCCAACAGTTGACATGCTTCCCGATATGTTTGGCATTGGTGGCCATTCACAGTTTTCAAATGCGCAAATGATTTTGGTCCAAGTACATTTACCAACAGCAGCCGCAAACAAAAACATTTCTAGGATGAACAGTATACAAACGACCTAGCGCATCAGTGGAAAACACCTGTGGCCAATCTGGAACTGGGGTTCCCTGTTTGCGACGTTGGAATTTCTTTGTTGATTGATTCCAAGTATAATACTTGGGCATTTCAACGTACATCAGCGTCGCTGCGAATAGATCTGCTTCACACATTGCAAACAAGTTAGTCAATGTCGATGGTGGTCTATCAGCTCGTTGTGCCGCACTAGCCTCAGTGAAGTAAACTCTTTGGCCATTTTCCAAATGCACTGATAAATGTACAACTGTGGGATATCTTTGACGAATTTGAAATGACAATACTCGCCACAGTGCTTCATTAGTACAGACGTATCTGCCCATTTTGAAGTTGCTGATTTCATCATTCGCGTTTTTCGACGCAATACCAAACACAGCCATATCGCTGCCTTTTGCGACGTACTTGCACAAATATTTGATTGATTTGGCCGTATGACAACTCTCAACGTTTGCATGTCTTTCGAATATTCGTAATAGCAGCGGGCAATATGGTACAATGATTTTATTTCCGATGTCAATCTCTTGATTTTTAACTCTAACTTTGATAGTTTGACCATTATCTTCTTTTGAACGCCGACTTTAAAATGGATATTCATCGTTCCCTGTGACTGTTTCAGGATTTAACGGTCGTGGATATCGTTTTGTGCACTTACCATCCACGTACATGCAAGGCGATAATGGATTTAATGCACCGCACGCTCCATGCACCATCTGTGTCCTCACAATGTCGTGTAGATGAGAATAAGTGACTGGATCAGGAATTTCATGTGATATGATGTCATCCACTTCATTTGAATGTAGTTTGTTCAACAACCAAATTAGGATATGAGCATGCGGTAGTCCACGCTTCTGCCATTCCACCGAATACATACATAAAACATCGCGTGTCCCCAAAAACTTGATACTTAGTAATAACATCTTTCATTTTTTTTTTTGTAACATTCTTAATTTGTATTTAAAATCTGTCCAAGTGGACAATCATTAAATGGTTTGGGGTAGACCTTGATTTAAGGGAGGTACATGGAATGTATATCTTATGAGGTTGACTTAGGTGTCTATTGGTTGGGGAGATCAACCGGGTGTTTCCTTTTCAGGCGTCTTGGGGATTGCCTATTATCTAGGAGGTTGATGGCCAGGTGGTTGGGGTGGTTATCCAGTCTTTTTATGTGTCTTCCGCTGAGGCGGGTGATCTCCCCTGCTACCCATGGAATTCAAAGCTCTTTATGGATTATTGAGTTTTCGTGGTACGGATGGGCGTTCGAAACTGTTCTCAGGCATTTATTCTGAAATCGCTGGATTTTGATGCGGTTCGAACAGCTTGCCGTGCCCCACAACTGTATTCCATATGTCCAGATTGGCTTAAGCACTACCTTATAAATAAGCAGCTTGAATTTTACTTTGAGCTTGGACCTTCTTCCCAGGAGCCACTGCAGTTGCTTAAGCCGTAGGTTGGCCTGGTTGCGCTTGTTGATTAGGTGCGGACGCCATGTGAGCCTGCGGTCCAGTGTCAGCCCTAGATATTTGGGAGTATTATTAGTTGGGATGGTTTCCCCGTTGAGTGTGACGGGGGGGCATTCTCCCCTGCGTAGTGTTTGTGTAGATTTCTCAGCGTTGACCACGATGTTCCATCGTTTTCATCCATGGACCGAGGGCATTCAGTTGCCTCTGGATGATGGCTGAAGCTTCCTGAGGATCTGTGGCGGAGGCTAGGAAGGCGGTGTCAACGGCATAAGTGGCTACTGTGAGGTTCCGGGAGGCGGTGATGGGGAGGTCCGCTGTGTAGAGTGTGTATAAGATGGGTCCAAGAACACTGCCTTGTGGTACTCCTGCTCTTATGGGCCTAGGGGTGCTGATTGATGATCCGCATCTCACTCTGAATTCTCTTCCCTCTGTGTATGACTTGAGGAAGGCGAAATGGGAACTTGGGAGGTGGGTTTTAATTTTGAAAAGTAGTCCAGGGTGCCAGACTCTGTCAAACGCCTGTTTGACAAGTATAGTATAGTCTCAACCTCAAGTATAGTCTCAACAATCCGGTGGCATTGCTCAGGTGTTCCGTGAAGGCGTCTGAAGCCAAACTGGTGGTCAGGGATCAGACCGGCCTCTTCCAATACTGGCAGTACTCTACGTAAAAATACTCTTTCAAGTATTTTGGAACGGATTGCCAGCAAGCTAATCGGTCGAAACAATGCTAGGTTGTCTTCAGGTTTCCCAGGTTTGAGGAGGACAATTACTTCCGCTCGCTTCCACTCTTTAGGGAAGTACCCTAGACGGAGGCAGCTGTTGAATATGTTGGCCAGCCTTTGGGAACAGATTAGGGGAAACATTTGCAGTGCTGTTGCATCGATACGGTCAGCACCCGGTGACTTGCCATTTTTTGGGGAGGCGATCTCCTGCGCAATCTCCTCTGGTTCGACGGGCTGTATTGGCGGGCCAGGAGCACTTGGGCTGTCTATGAACCTTATGGTTGCAGATTTCTCTTCGCCAGTGCATCTGTCGAACGGTGAGAATGCACTATGTAGATGATCAGCAAAGGCTTCTGCTTTTTCGACCTCAGTCCGACGCCAGGAACCGTCCACTTTTCGCACGGGTGATATCTTCTTCACAGGTCTTTTTATGTGCCTCGTGACATTCCACAGATTGTGTTGCGGCTCTCCAGGTTCCAGCTCCATAAGGAATCTATGAAACGAGTCCTGCCGTAGGATGGATAGCTTGTCCTTCAAATCTTTGGTGGCACGATTAAGTGCTGTCTTGTCCCTGGGGTTGCGCGAGGAAAACCAGACTCTTCTGAGGCGCCTTTTTTCGGCCACGAGGGCCGCGATTTCCGGAGACCACAAGTGCACGTCTCTTTTAGGTATTCTCGGGGTAGTCGGAGGAGGTGGATTCGCAAACTCAGCGGCATTGTGCATCTCTTTGGTTAGTTTATCTATGGCCGCATCTATGTTGCTTGGTGTGGAAAGAGGGGTATCTGGGTACAGGGAGGAAAGCATCCAAAACGTAAACTTGGGGGCATTTGTGTGTTTTCCGGTGAGTCTTCTAAGCGGGGATTTTCTGAGGACGGGGATGTTTAGGAGCAAGTTTACTGCGCTGTGGTCAAATAGCAGTTTATCATAGCTTGAGCATGTTATTTTAGAGTGTCCTATGCCCTTGGAGACGGCGAAGTCCAGCAGATCCGGGTGTTTTGAAGGGTCGGTAGGCCAGTGTGTGGGTTCTCCAGTGGAATGGCAGTCCAGACTCTTCCGCTGCAGGTACTTATAGAGCTTTATGCTTTTGGGGTTGTTTCTGCGGGGGCCCCACCAGGAGTGTTTGGCATTAAAGTCACCGGCTGCTATAAAGCGAGGACCGAGGGACTCGAAGAAGTCCTGAAGGTGGGTCTCGGTTATCGAGTGTCTGGGTGGGAAGTAAACCGCACCAATGGTGATATCTCCCTGTGGGCTAGAAATCCTGGTCACGGCGCACTGAGCCCATTCCTCCTGAAACGCGGGAAGTTCCGTGTACTAAATGCCACTCCTGATGAGCATAGCTGTTCCTCCGCGTGCTCTGCCAGATGGATGGTTGGCATGTAACAGTTCGTACCCGCTAATGTTAAAGTAGGATCTGGGACAAAAGTGGGATTCCGAAACTAGAAGAACATCGATATTGTCTGTTTTGATGAGATGCTCTACTTCGGCTTTGCTCCTCTGCAGGCCGTTTGCGTTCCAAAAAACTATATTATGGGGGCTCTTCTGTGACGACTGACCTGTAAATCCTCTTTATTTTAAAAACCTCTGTGTTGTTGCTTGCTGGTTCTAGATTAACAAAAAAGATTCCCAGTGGTTGTTTGGATTTCCTGCCAATGGGATTGTTCAGATCCCTCACAGTATGGCCGTATTTGTGGAGTTCTTCTTTGATTTCAGTCTGGTCCGTTGAGTGGTGAAGGCCCTTGATGACCGCCCTGTAAGCTCTCTCATCCTTTGGTTGGAAGGTGCGGTGTCTTTTATTATGTGCCACGAGGTGCTGACGTAAGGCTGTGTAGGGCTCCTTGTCTGGCATCATTACGCGTACGGTATTATTTCTCTCCGTTTTATAGGAGAAATCTTTTTCGGATCCGACTAAATCCGATATCATTTTGACAGCCGCTGTAATGTCGGTCACGTCTGGGATGTAGATCGGGGGAGGCTTGAGGGTCTTCGGGATCGGGATTGGTTTCTCTTCTGTTTTAGATGCGACTGTCTCTGAGGCAGTTTTGGGTTCGTCATGATCGTCGTCATCTTCTTTGCTTGAGAAGAGGGCAATGGGGCTATTTGCCAGCTTGCTGCGCAGAACTGCGCTGATGCTAGGTGTGACGTTTGGCTTCTCACCTTGCCTATTACGTGCGGACTTGCGCTCGATCTCGCTGGGCTCCGAGAAGGAAGAACTCCAGCTTGAGTCTCTGCTCGAGCTGCACTTCCTTGCTTTGAGGGCCTTCTTACTAGGAATTGTTTTGCCGAGCTTAATGGCACGCGGCGGGGCCTGCCAGTCCATACTCTAGGTTGGCGTTCTATAACGTTTATGCAGATAGTAAGTCACAGCAGCAACGGCAGCGAAAGGGCAACGGACACAGTGGGACTCCGCTCCTGGCAGCCCGACCCGGCCCGTAAAATGCGCAATCCACCAAGTCCCAAATGCGGGAATAACAAAACACAAAATTCCGAAAAATAATTCAATTTAAAATCGAAAGCAAAGTTCCTTTTTGATGAACTATTTTTCAATGATGATAACATCCTTCATCACCTAGAGTTTTTGGTGAAATACTCTGGCGATTATGTCATGGCGATCTTGCGGGTTTTGGCCCGATTTAAACTCACGTTCAATTTCCGTCCACATCGGAAAGCATGTGAGCGTAATAAATTAATCCGGAGTTCCATAATACCGCACGTACGTCAAAGCGTCTTGAGCGTATTCGTGCATGTGGCGTGGGCTTCTGATATAAGATGATGGGAGAATCGTCAGATGTCCAATATTCTGAACATTTAGATCTGAATGAATAGCATCACGCAAGTGTATATAGTTCTCAGATCGTAGCTTTGTCTGAATGAATCGGATGAACGCTCAACGTTCGGTTTCGACTTTGACATACATGTCGACAGCAAATTGCTGGAATAGCCGGCGGCACTTCAGAATGACGTTCTGCTCATATGTACGACTCATCATACGATACGCAAAGTAATTCATTCCTCTTATATTTTTATTCGTTGATACGCCTGAAAATGCAAATTAAATGAATCGATAATAGAAACCAATAGTAGCATTAATAGCAATAATTAGTGTGTGAATATTGTACCTGTAATTGGATCGACCATCTCAACGTGATGACCTTGCCAATAAATGATTGGATATTGTAACGCAACGTATAAACGATGTGTCTCGCTTACACGATGCATGATATTACTTCTTCGCTGAACGACAATGTCTCGTGATTTAGTTGGACCGCCAACAATAATTGCAGCAACATCATTAACGGTGGGTATTAAGTCTTTCCAAATGTTCATCTGTTGGGGTACAAGCATTATTAGCGTGAAAAATGAACTTTTTAATAATTCGTCTCCTTAACTGTTGTGTTCTCTGTATATTGCACCGCACATTCAGCTGATCCACCACCGACGAAATGAAATATATTTGCAGAAATTGATGCGGTTCATCTGGTGTTAGCACTGAACCATGCAAATGATATATTTGTCCTTGTATCTGTAATATGTATGTATATGTAGTTGTTATCCGCTGCAATTTATTGTGTTGGTGTGAGTGATTGGTTATGTGTGTTGTATCTTTTACCATGCAAGTCGGCATGAAGCCGCCTTCTCGAATGATATTAGCTCCAAAGGAAGGCATGCGAAAGCAGTTATTGTATTCAAGGATGTGTTTAAGAAAATGGCTGAACAATGGTTTCAGTGGTTGTGGTGGTGTAAGTAATGGATCCAGTTTGACTTTTTCACTTGCGCAGCACAATCCAGCCGCTTCTCTTTTGAAGTTAAACGCATTGCAATATCGGCATATATTCGTCATTGGTCCAATATATAAGTTTTCATCATCACGATAGTTCGCAGTGGGATTATATTGGAATGCCAATCGATTGTATGATGCCAATGATCTTTGTGTGCTCACGCGTTGTCTTCATCGGACATTTTCTCTTATTATATTTTGTCTTTCGTCGCTTAAGTTCCGTGAATACAAGTTAACAACAGAAAAGAACACTTGATTATCTGATTCGGCAACTAAATAGTTTTACATAAATAATACCCTAGCAACTAAGTAGATTTACACAAACAATGCTGACGCGCCCAAGATGAGTTCAGCACCCCGCGCTATCTGGAGGGCCGAATTGCAATACATGAAATGCTACGTTTCAACCTGCCACGCCTCCTACATCGACGCAGGACAGGATTACATAGTTGGCGCCCAACTTCACTAGACCAACAACAACAATTTAACCTAACAGGATAGTTAAGTTAGAAAAACATGTAAGTTTTGATGAGTGAACTCAGCGACACCCTCGAGAGTTTATAGTACAAGATATATTGCATATCTTTTGTTTTTCTATTGCGTAAAATCGCAAACAAAAAAAATAATAATAATACAAAATAATAATATAAAATAATAATAAAAAAATAAGTTATTAAAAAATTAATGAACAAAAAAAAATTTTCTTATTAAATTAAAAATAAATTGCATACCCCAAGTTTCTTGCGGCGAGAGTTATATATTTTGTGAAAATCTTTTTAACGATAAAAGTTGTCTACTTTCATTCTATTTTTTTGCGCAACGTAATTTTGTTGTTTCACGGAAGCCGATCAGATGTGCTCGGCAAAAATATATTTCTGTAGTGCCAACCATTAGTCAATCAGTTGCGCAGGTGAATATAGAGATATTAAAGTCGAATACGATTGTTACGACGGGTGGAATTTAGAAACACAAGGCTTTCGCCCTACGACAAGTAACATTACAGACATGGACGCTGCCCAGCTACAGGCAATAATATCTGGAGTCGTTAGCCCGGCCTTAGCCCAGCAAGAGGTTAGGCTGACTCAGGTGTTTCAAACACAATTAGAGGAGGTTAAACAACAGATGCAAAGCTTGCGTGTGGAAGCACCGCAAGTGGAAACCTACAAAAAAATAACTGTAGACCCAAACATTCGATGTGAAGTCAAGCTTGACATCGTTTAAACCATGCCAGATTTTACGGGAGACCAGGATGATTATGTGTTGTGGCGACAGTCAGCCGTAGACGCATATGAAATCTTCAAACCATATCATGGCAGCGAGGCTAATTACCAAGCCGTCTCTATTATCAGAATTAAAATCAGCGGATCGGCAAGGGGGCTACTAGTTTTCCATAAAACCGTCTTAAATTTCGATGTCATAATTGCTCGATTGGACTGCACCTACGTGGACAAAACGTCACTGCATGTTCTTTGGCAGGGACGGTCAGCAAGGGGAACTTAGCCTGATGCAGTATTACGACGACGTAGAGAAACGGTTGACATTGATAACAAAAAAGATCGTTATGACACACGAACCGGACAGTGCTATTTTATTCAATACTGAGGTTAGAGAAGATGCCCTCCATGCGTTCATTGCAGGTCTCAGGCAACCCTTAAGAGCCATAGTCTTACCGGCTCAACCCAAGGATTCGCCCTCAGCTTTAGCTAGGGAATTCGAACGCAATACCTTTGCTGCCACGTATACAAGGGCTTTGGAAGATAAGGCACTCACTTATGAGCAGCGAAAAAATCAAAGCCGTTCACGAGAGCCACAAGGAAAAAATAGCGGGCCGAAGATGGCCAGGGGAAAAGCCCTCCCTTTTATAAAAAATAAAATAGGCCACAACAGGATAATTCGCCCCAAAGCACAAATACCATAATAAGTCCTGAGTACTAAGTAATAAGTACCTGAGCCTATGGAATTAGACTCCACTATGACACAGATTAGACAGCCTACCGCCTTCGGAAGAGGTCAACCCGCAAATACCACAAGCGAGAGTTTCCGAGTCCATAAAAGGCCAGGTTCCACACGTATGACAGGTCAAAGACGTCAGAGAGTGCAAAATACCACATGCAACAGGCTGACGATAAGAACGACAGGGAATATGAAAGCGCCGACGCAGCGGCCATTACCGAAAGAGATGAGGAGTCTGAAGATAATGATCAGATAAATTTTTTAGGAAGCGCTCCCGGCTGCCGTTCATTAAACGACAGTTACAGGTAAGACAACTAAAAATTCTAATCGACACAGGGGCAGGGAAAAACTACATCAAGCCCGTAAAGGAGCTAAAAAATGTGGTGCCGGTCGATTCCCCTTTCACAGTTAGTTGCATTCATGGTTCTAACAGGGTTCACCAGAAATGTTTAATGAACGTTTTTGGGAAAACAGCTACGTTCTTTCTCTTAGACGTGCTGACACCTTTCGATGCAATGGTAGGATTTGACTTTCTGGCTCAAGTAGGGGCGAAATTGGACACAGAGAAAGGTACAATAAATTATGGTTCTGTTTCCGAAAAGCTGCAACATTATAATTGCGACAATGTAAATTTCACTAACGTGAATGACAATGCCGTACCAGAATCTGTAAAAATTGAATTTCAAAATATGATCACGAATAGATCTAAAGCGATTTCCGCCTCTAACGAGGCACTGCCATTTAACACTTCTGTCGTTGCCAGAATTCGGACAAGCGATGATAAGCCGATGATGTATATTCCAAACTATATCCGCATCCCATGGGCGTATCTGAGTTCGTGAAGCGAAAAATCGCAGACTTATTGCAAAAGGAACAACAGTGGATCGTGGCAATTAAGAAGCTACATACTATGGCAGAAACGAGTTGCATGAAACCCTTCCACATAGAGGGGACGGCGATAATTTACTACAAGAATTGTTCCATCCTGATAAATGAAATTAGCTTTGACGGCACAGAAATATTTTTTCATAATGACATCGAAATGATTGCAAAAGCCGCATATTCCAAACATCTCAATAAACGCAACCATGGGAAGCTCAATAGATTCCGACACACCGACTCGTGAGTCTCCCTCCACCTCCGCCTACAATTCTCCCGACGCTGAGCCAGCACAACGCCCCCAACAATGTGACTCATTGTAAACGGATATGGCGCAGTGACGAATGATATGAGCTGATGCAGCAGTCTACATTGGGAAACAGAGCCTTAGTTATAATTGAAGTTAACTTTAGAATTCATTCGAAGAATAAGCTACAAACGAAGAACACATACGAATAAATTTTATTAAATACATAAAACCAACCCGGCTTAAACTCTTATTAAACAAGGGACCACCGTTCAGAGGTCATCAATCCCCATAGGATATCTGGCAATCGCTTTAGTATGCCTTTTTGTCCCTATATTGTGGGAACTTCTTTCTCATGGGATGTTTAAAGCCTAACAACTGAAATCATTGTAAGTGGCTAATCGTAGTTGGGGGTTTATTAAGTATTGTTATCATCGGTGTTTCCCATGGGAATGCAGGAGTTAGTACTAACCGCCAATAAAAAAAATTTTAATTGTAATGTAAATTTGCTTCTTTATAAATTTGTTTATATGTCGTATATACCGACAAATAAAATCTGAATATTTATGTGTTTTCATTTTGAAACGCACGAACAGGAATTGTCGATCCTAATCAACAGCCACCTGTAGCTAAATTGGTAATAACGAAACTATTTGTTTGCTTATTCGATTCCCTATTTCTACAGACTTAAAAACCGGATGATTAAAATATCTCACTTACATTTTGTTTGTGTTTTTTTGTTTGTTTTCGCACACCTCGGTCACAGTATCTTAGTATATTATATTCTATTATTATATTATTAGTATATTAGAATTAAGGATTGTTTTTTCCGACAATTTGTATGCAATTTATGGTAAAAGAGAAAAATTCTTAGAAACATGTTTTTCAGTATATAGATTTTTCACGACACTTTTTTCTTATATTATATGAATTAAGGGTTGTTTTTCCCAACGATTTGTATGCAATTTAAAAAAGAAAAATTCCTAAACGATGTTTCCCATTATATAGTTTTGCACTATACTTTTTTTTTGAGTTTTATGAACTTAGGATTGTTTTTCGCGACGATTTGTAGCAATTTAAAAGAAAAAATTCTTAGAAGATTTTTCTCAATATATAATTTTTTACGACACTTCTTTTGTTTCTGGGTAATATTTTTTAAAAAACTTTGGGTCGCGGATACGTATTTTTATTGGGAGCCAATTAATAAGTTATTAATATTTGTACCAGGTATTTACAGAGTAGAGAAATGTTTTATTATTTTTGGGTATTTTATTGAGAAGCGGGGAAAAGTCTGATGAATTAGTTTTATATTTATTTATTTGCAAGGAGGACTTTCTCGCTTTTCGATATAAAATCAGAACTGAAGATTACACAAAATATTTTTGACTTAAAGCTACCAAATATGATACTCACAGCGGCCACAAGGATGCAGTGTCTGCAGGCTGTGCACGAGCATCCGGTAAAAATGCTAGGTCAGCAGTTTGACCGACGATAAGCCGATGTTAGCGAAGCTGGTTTACTTTTGTTAACTTATACACATTTTCCGAAAATTAAAGAAAAGTTTAAGTTTACTGGCGTCAACCGTAGTCGACGAATTGGAAACAGATGATAAAACAGACGAAATATATACTAGGCCCAATGTATTCACAGAAACCGACAGAATGTCGACGCTACGCTTTGCGATCAGTTTTCACGACGTAGAAGAGAACATGCGCATTTATGATGGCACAAACACTACTCCAGTCGAAGTATAAAGAGAAGAATACGAAGAACAGGCGGCGCTCATGTATTGGAATGACTTCCAGAAGTTTCTATTTGCAAAAAAACGCAATAAAGGGAATCGCATAATTGTGTTGAGCGAAAAAGGTTTAAACTCGTGGAATTCTCTCAAAATAGCATTGCTAGCTGATTTAAGTGCAGTGTAAGAACCAAGCTAAGACCAACTGGCGCAAACGAAACGTGGCAACAACGAGTGTGTTTTCGAGTACTTTTATAGAATGAAAGTAGAATGAAAGAAATGTTGCTTCTCAAGGTAAAATTCCAGATGACGCTTTCATACAGTATTTAATTGACGGAATTAACGAAAAAAGTGTAAACAAAACTTTTGCAAATGTCCCTATGTGTGTGCTTGTATACGAATACATGAACATGACCAAATATGGACATAAGTATGACCAATACATATGGAAATGTTAACGGGACTATTTCACTAGAAGGAATCGCTGTCTCATTTTTGTTTTTGTTCGGTCTCTTTGCAATGCTGAGGTCGAGTTCAGTTGCTTGTAGGCGACGAGTGCGTGCACATCGAAAAGATAAAATAAAACAAAACTGAATTTCACACAAGTTGCTGTTGTTTAATTATTTAATCTGGATATTATTATTACTTTGAAAAGGTTATGGGCCCAGACACAAAGCAATCAAATAATTAGTGCTTGTGAAGATTCATAAATATGTCAATAAAAACAAGAACAAACGCAAGCGAAAATTTAAGTTTGTGTGTAAGTTAACTGGAGTTACATACTTATTGCGTATTCCCGCTTTAACGTAACAGTATCGAGTCAAGATCTAAGCTTTGCTTAAGAACTTAGGGTAATCTTAAGAGATCTAATTAGTAATAAGCAGTCGAGATTTTGGAGATCAGAAGCGTCGGTCATCGCCACGCACAAACATACAAATTCGCCTCATCAAATGCAGACCGCATTTATTCTATGATTTATACTTACACAAATAAATATAATTGGCAAAACAATTAACTTAAATTGACGCCCAAATAAATCTAAAACCCACGATATCAAAAGGAGACAACTCAATATAAAACCCACCATATTAAAAGGAGAAACACAACAGCTAGGGCAGACCTACTCAAGCGGAGATTACAATAAAAAATAATAAAAATCACTAGATATTGCAAAACACCAAACAAATTGTAAGTACAAAGCCCCTTGATTAATTATTAAAAAATAAAATAAAAAATTTGTTCATGCACACGTGAAGGTTATTGAAGGTTATAAATAACACGTTGATGAGTGACGGTGGTAAAGAGATAGACGACTTAATATCAAGTTGGAATAGAATATTAAAAGGGACTAGACAATTTGAAACCGCAACCAAAAAAGCGAAATCAGAAAACAGTTAGTTAAATAAAGTAGTTAAATAAAAACCAGAAATTGTGTCAGCTATAATATTAGGAAGAGCGCTCCTGGGTACAGTTTGAAACCACATTGAAGGGCCTTGGTAATACGGTTACTCTTGCTCTACCTATTTTGGGTTGTTAATGCCAACCAATGCCTTCGATCCGAAGACTAGAAATGTCCCGTCACCGACACCAAACGTTCAGAGAAAATTCATTTAAAATCTTCAGTTTTGTAGTTCTCGAAAGTGAGCCGCTTGACAATTATCGGCGTGGACGGCTACATCTACTGTAACGAGAAGGCTGCAACTCTTGTTACTGGGTGCACCTAAAACTAAAGATACCAGGTTCAATATAGTATTGTGCTTTTGTCGAACTTAAAACGTTTCTTGCACTCCGTTGACTTGTGGTCCGTTTCAAAGTACTTCACACACACTTCACGCAATTTAACCTTTCAGACACTCGATTATCCCAAAATTCATCGTACCTACACAGAGCGTAACTCGACGCCTTGCAGTAGAAACAAGATTTTTTTTTTTCCAGACGTAGTGACTGGTGGTTTCGTAAAAGAGGTTTTTGGGAACTCTTTTGGCCGTAGCCGTAGTCTTTCGTTCCAAACCTTTCACCCTTATCTCTAAGAACTCCAACATTGATTGTGGGAAATGTATATCTATCGAGTTTCCCTTTTTCTGCTTGAATCGACCCCTGTTGTTAATGTCAACGTAATAAGTAAGCAAAACTACTTAAAACGCATCCCATATAGGCACATTGATTCCTAGTCCATTCAATAAGGCAATGTTCCCAAGGGTCATAATAATTGTCCTCTTTCAGTCCAATATTTTCCGAAAAAAAAAAGAAAAAATTAAGTTTTTGGCAAAATAATCAAATTATATTTCATCGAGAAATTAAAAAAAAAGAGGTGCTTCAAGAGAAGTATGGTCGATTCGAATCCGAGATGTCGGAAGTCGTTTTAGGTGCTGATAGCTTCCAAGAAGTACCACGTACAGGACGCTCCTTTCAGAGCATGCCCCCGCCTAGCACAACTGGCAGGGAGCTTCTTATGGTTAGCAGCCCAAGCCAATTAAACAATCTTAACCAGAAATCAGTTGGAAATAGTCGTCTATTACCGCAAATTGAAAAAAATAGTAATACGCTCACATCCCAGCCGGCTTCAGTCTCTTGGCAAAAAGTTCATTCCAAGAAGAGAAGCCTACCAACCTCACCGAAAAGTTCAAAAAGGAACGCATATAATCGAATATAACCGAAACCATCTCGCTTTAAATAGATTTGCTGCTCTTACAAACCATGATGACTGTCAAAAAGGCGAAAAAAGCATGAACTTTCTCCAGGTCTAAACCGTTGCAGAAGAAGAATCTCGACAAGCTCAAACTCCAGTGACAAAGAAGTCACCAAAACCTAGTCAAATAACTGTACTTGCTGTCAGCGACGTACCTGCCTTGGAAAAACTTCTCGACTCGGCGGTATCGTCTGAATCATATGAACTCAAGATCGCGCGTAATGGCAACTGGCGCATATACCCCCGTGACTCTGATGCCCACAGAGCTATCACTAAAAATCTATAATCAGTAAATCTCCAATACACTCACTTCTGCCTCCCGGAAGAAAGAGCCTACAGGGTTGTGATGTGCAACTTGGCTGCTTCTACCCCAGTCGAGCAAATTTTAAATGCGTTCACATCCCAAGGTCACGCTGTCGTTAATACTTATAATCCAAAGGTGAAGTCACAGAATGTTGACTCCTCTGATCTGGATCCAGGCAAGCCTTCTGGCCAGAACGTTTGGTTTATTGATATTGAAAGGGCTATTAATAACAGAGACGCTCTAAAAATAAATTAAGTTGGCCGTCAAAGAGTCAGAGGGAAACTGTCGGGAAAAAATGTTAATATGCGTCAGTGTTACCCATGTTTTGGCTTTGATCACACCAAAAACTATTGCACCAAAGATGTGGTAGATGCAGTTTGCCTCATTGGTTGGTTACAGTCAATGCCAGGCAAAGACCTATGACGACCTGGAGTGCGTTAATTGCCAAAGAAAACATGAGGCAACTAACAACGGCTGCAGAATTTACGTTCAGAGGCTCAAAAGCCGAAAAACTGGGATCAACATTACTCCCATGACCCGCGTAGTATACCCGTATAGTATAAGAGCGAATGCTCGAGGCTCAGCACTTCACGATGTTATTTCCGGCAGCTCAACTCAAGTTCTGGATACAGGCAGACCCACTCACTACCCGTAAAACACGAGGAATGTACCTTCATGTATCGACTTCTTCTTGTACAAAGGTATAGCGCTCTCTCTCCGGAAGCAGTTCATCAGGACCAATGATCCAACAATTGACAGGCTGTACCCAAGGATATCAAATCGGGTGATAAAAGTACTGGCCAACCTGAAAAGAGAAGCAACTGACGCGTTCTTCGGGAAAGCCACTGCCGATGAAAACTCAAAATTCGCGCTCTGGAAGCTCACGAAGAGATTCAAGAGACAAGTTGCTCCAAAGTTTCCAGTTCGTAACCCAGATGGCACTTGGGCAAAATCACCTCAGGACAGAGCTGAAGCGTTTGCCAGAAACCTGGAGGAAAGATTCTAGCCGTTCGAGACAGCATCGCCAAGACGAGTACAACTAGAAGCCCCATTGCAGATGGCTCTCCCTGTAAAGCCTATTAAACTCACCGAGTTGGAAGATGATATCAAATCCCTTCGCAATAACATGGCTTCTGGTGCGGATCACATCGACAACCGCTCCATTAAGCTGATGCCCCACAGAGCTATGTTATTCCTTGTACTGATTTTCAACTCTGCTCTTCGACTGAGACACTTCCCAAGCGCCTGAAAGAAGGCGAATATCATTATTCTCCATAAAAGTGGGAAGCCAGCAGAGGAATTAGACTCCTATCGCCCAATAAGCCTGCTTTCAGCATTCGGCAAATTACTTGAGAAGTGCATCCTAAGAAGATTGCTCGAGTCCCGAAAGGTCCAGAAAGCTATTCCGAAGTTTCAGTTTCGTTTTAGACTCAGGCATGGCACACCTGAACAGCTACACCGCGTCGTAAACTTTGTACTGGAAGGTTTCCATGGAAAGGAGTACGTCGTTGGAGCTTTTCTGGACATCCAGCAGGCTTTCGACACAGTATGGCATAAAGGACTTCAGCACAAGCTAAAAAGCCTACTAAATCCTCAGCTCTTTTTGATAATAAAAAGCTTCCTCCACGAGCGATCCTCTAAGGTAGTACACGACGGAGTGTCCTCCCAATTAAAAAGAGTCAGAGCAGGTGTACCCCTGTATACGCACGACATGCCCTCAGCTGACAACATGTCGCTTACAGATCCCAATGACCTGCTAGTTGCCACCTTTGCTGATGACACTGCAGTCCTGGCCAGAGATACTTGCGTCTATACAGCCACTGATACGCTTCAGCTTTACCTAAAAAAATTTGAGAACTGGGCCCTACGCTGGAACATCGCAGTCAATCCGGAAAAGTGTGTTTCCGTGACGTACACCCTGAGAAATGACACATCACCTGGTGTGTTTCTGCATGGAGAGCCCTCACACAATCGAACGCCCACAAATACCTCGGTTTCACTCTGGATAAGCGAATTACATTTCAACGCCATGTAACGGATGTAACTCGGCTGCTCAAAACAAAGCCGAACAGCATGGCTTGGCTCCTTAGGCCTGGAAACAAACTTTCAATTTCCAACAAGGCCAAAATTTATAAGGTTGTCTTGGCTCCTATTTGGAAATATGGCATCCAAGCGTATGGCATCGCCGCAAAATCGCACCTCAACAAAATTCGTGTGGCTCAGTCGCAAATCTTGCGTAAACTATCTAGAGCGGCTTGGTACATCCGCAACAAAGACATAGAACAAGAGCTGAAGGTACCAAGGATTGGCGATGTCATAAACAAACAAGCAACCGCATACGTAAATAAATTGGGAATCCACCAAACCAGTTGGCTCGAAAACTCTTCATGAGGAGACGTGTATTGGGACTGAGGTCGAGAAGAAGGCTTCTGCGCATTCACCCAACAGATCTGCCGAGAAGATATATAAATTAATTGATTAAATTAATTCATGCCTCTAGACTCCCTTATTATGTTTAAGTATGTAAATATGTAAATACTCGATAGAAATTATGATACTCTGCAGTCCACTGTTACTATTTGTTAAGTTACTACAAATAGTAACAGTGGACTTTATTTGCATTGCAGTCCACTGTTACTATTTGTTAAGTTACTACAAATAGTAACAGTGGACTGCAATGCAAATAAATACAATTTTTACTTAAAAAGAACAAAAAAAAAAATTAAATGGTTTCGGGGTGACGTTGACTTAAGGGAGGTACATGGATGTATATTTAATGTGTAACGGGATGGCTTTTCCGAGTGGTGGAGTAATCTTTTATTGGAGTGAATGTGAATATGACATTAAGAAACTAATATTAATTATCGTTCTACAAAAACTTGGCGTGCTCCCCGTTCGCTCGTGCCCTTTTTTTCTCTTCTCTTCTTCTTATATCTAAATCGGTATCGATAGAATACCGAGTAACTATCGCTGTTCTTCCTTGACAAGAAGCTGCTCGTTACATTCGGCCTCTCCTGACAATGGCAGCGTCCTCGCGAGATTTGTCGTCTGGGTCGTCTTCTTTTTCTTTTCTTTCCGCCCCTTCTTGCCGCCCTTCTTTGATTGGCTGACAATTTGTGGCTTGAGCTCCACGGAGTCTTTATTGCGCAGGATAAATTTAGAACTGCCTTTCGGACCACTGGATTCCTCTTCTGAAGTTCCCGGTTTGGAAAACTGATTCCTGGGATCTTCGTAGGCCTCAGCTGAAGCTCATGATTGGCACTTTTACCTCCTCTTCTCCTTCAAATCCATTAATAAATATAGGGAAGGAAGCATTCTCCTGGTTTCGCCCCATTTCATACTTTTCATAGAAGTCTGATGGACCCCCTGGCATGGCATCTTGTGGCTCACTTTTAGCGGCAGGCACTGCATTGGAATGTTTAAAGGTAATGTGTAATGTGTTAATACGCCCCATGGACTCCTGCAGAATTTGGTTGAGTAAATGAAAGTTTTGGACACTCTGATTCTCCTTGACAAACTCGATATTTTTCTCAACTTTTTGTAGAATGTCCGTGTCGGCTGTCTTTTCCTTTTTCTTAGCCACTTCTTTGATAGCAGGTTTTATTGGCTCATCCAACCGAATAACGTCCCTGGAATTCTTTCTTGCGTTGGGCAACATTTCCGCCACAGTCTCTTCTCGCCGGAATTCTAGTTTCTCATCAACGGGAGCGAAGGAGATACGGCGCGTCTTTGGAATAGTTTCTGACACAACATCTGGCTCTGCTGGAATCTCCTCGAGAGCTTCCGGTTCTTCGATTTCAAACTCAACATTACTGCCCTCCAGCTCCGTATCGCATAGCATGTCCTGGAGGTATCTTCCAGCATAACCACTACATTCATCAAGTGCACCAGTTTATCGCTAATGAAGTTTACTTTCTGTATCTTACGCATTTTGGCCGTGATAATTTGAATCTGCGATCGGAGAAAGGCTTCACGTTCTTCGATTGGCAACATGGACATTTACTCCCGAATCATTTGAACTTCCTCCGCCTGATCTTCCTCGTCGCTGTCCATTGATTTAAGTTCCTCCTTCTCGATGCTTTTACTTTCTTTAATATCCGATTTTTGTTCTGTTTCTGAGCTTTCTGGAATATTTTTATCTCTTCCCATACGCTTGTTGGAAGAGGTTGCCGTCGCATCGCCAGACATTAGTTGATGCACTAAATTGTCAGTACTTCTAAGACTTTCATCTGCTTCGACACCGAGATCTTCCGTTTTCTCGCTTGGTTCGCATTTTAATAATAACTCGGCGCATGTAATGACATCTTGTCCCAACAACAAATCCTCCTGCAACAGATTATCGTCTGCGAGGTAAACTTTGGCTGTAACCCTTTTTCCAGCGATTTCGATGTCCACAACCATAGCTTTGGTAAGGATGCGTGAGCCTCCACATAAGCCCACGATTTTCAGGTAGCACTCCTGTCGATCTGCGTCGATCTCGTCCGCAATTGATTGGCGAATTAAACTGGCTTGGCTTCCAGTGTCAATGAAAGCGGTATAATTTTTCGTGTTGATGTAGATTTTTCTTGTAAACAGCTTGTCCTGATTGGATGCGCCCAAACGCATCCCCTGTGCGGCTTGGCAAATCTCATCTGTGGCATGAAACTTATTACATTTGGAGCAACGCATCTTCTTCCTTTCCTTTGGGCATGAATTTGCAAAATTCCCGACATCTCCGCAGTTAAAGCATGCTTTAGGTTCTCTTGGCTTCGGTTGCTTCATCTCATTTTCCAGCTTTACCTCAAAACTACTGGATTTGGGTACGAATTCTTTCTTGTTGGCATTGGGCCTGCCTCTATTTATAAAATATGACTCGGCAGCCTCGCAAAACTCCTTCATAGTCGAAAAATGAATGGCTGCAATACTGTTTTGCAACTCTTTGTGCTGTAGGCCCGCTCGAACATATCGGATGACTGCTGCTTCACTAAGCTTTAATCGCACTCCAAGTGCTGACATACGGAAACAATACTCCTTTACGGTTTCCTTCGATCGTCTGGTTGCATTCGCCATGTTTTTCTCGGATTGCTGCTGCAAAACTGTTCCATGTTGTGTGTAAAACTTGCGAAGAATCAAGCCACATTTTGGCGGGACCCTTCAGCTTTGTGTATATGGCAAGAAGTACAAATTTTCCGTCCCATTGATACGCATCTACCACTTTGTTGACACGATCGGTGAACTGGTTCACTGAGATCGAATTCTCATCTCTGGGGTCATAGTCTGGTAAGGTATCCGCAATTTCCTTAACTGACGCTTGTCTACCATGGCTGATCGCCGCTTGATCTCCAGGGTTACGGTAAATAAACTCATCTATATTAATCTGATCTTCACGTTGACGCTGCTGCTGTTGTTGATTAGCTGCTGGCATATTGTTGACAAACTGGGCCATCAGGCTTGTCAGTGTCGTCATCTGTTCTTGTAGCTGTGCAATCGTAGCCGCCTGTGCTGCGAATGATTCCTCATTTTGGCTCATAATTCCAGCTGCTTGTGGCAAATCCACGTCTTTTGAATTTTCGTGTTCCACTAGTCCCTGAACTAGTTCCGCTCTGGAGCCTGCAACTCCCAAGTTCCTCTCTCTCAGCAGATACCGCAACTGGACTGCCTTTAGCTCCGATATCTTGACCATCTTCTCCAAAAATGATCGCCACTCTTCGAAAACCTTGTCTGGTTTCCTATGTACGTACAACCACAATCGTTTGCACCAACGAGCACCTCTGTATGCCCGTCTCCAAGCGAGATCGCTATTCCAAAACTAGAAGAACATCGATATTGTCTGTTTTGATGAGGTGCTCTACTTCGGCTTTGCTGCTCTGCAGCCCGCTTGCGTTCCAAAAAACTATATTGAGACTTATTTGCATTATTTCCTGTTGAGGAGGGGATCTATAAACTGCAACATCTGCGAGAACATCTACGGGATCAAATTTTCCATTATCCTCTCAATCGTTCCTTCCATGCGGGCAAGCTTCGTTTCGAGCTGGTTGGGTTGTGGGGCTTCGGGAGTGGTATGAGGGGTTTGTTGGGGATTCGTTGGCTGTGTCACTTGGTTTCCTAGAAGTACGTCCCTGTAACTCGTACCATTAATGATAGTTGGTATCTGGATGAGAGGTGGTTTGTTGCTACTCTCAACGGGTCTGGCTTTGGGAGATTGCTGTGCCTTTGCCTTTTTGTAGGCAGGGCATCCTCTGAACAACGCAGGGTGATCAGATTGGAAATGTAAACAGCATGCTTTCTCGTCATCTTTTAACCACCACATGGACCACCACATGACCTGGAGTCGTGAGGACCACCACATTTCACGCAGCGATGTTCCAGGAAGCAGTAGCGCTGGGTGTGTCCGAACCCTTGGCATCTGAAACATTGTGGAACATCGTTGAACTTCTACGGTGACGACTGATCTGCAAATCCTCTTTATTTTGCAAACTTGTGTGTTGTTGCTCGCTGGTTCTAGATTAACAAAAAAGATCCCCAGTGGTTGTTTGGATTTCCTGCCAATGGGATTGTGCAGATACCTCACAGTTCAACGTCGAATCTCTATTTCTGGGCCTTAAACTATTAAGAGAATCACCACGCCAAAAAATTCCTAATAATAACCAGAATATGAATATATGTACCACTTCAGCCACACATTGGCCAGTAAGCAATGTTATGGTTGATGCCCCTGGCGAACAGCCACCCATCCTAGCTCTTCAGAACCCTGGTCTTCCCACTGAAAAAATTGATCCGCTGGAACCTGCCAATGGGAATCTCCCACTTGGTCCCATGCATGACAAATCTTTAACCGTCATATCACCAAGCCAGCCTGCTGCTCCATCACTACGCCTGCCTGCCGTCGCACCTACCCGCCAACCCGTGGTAAAATCACCAAAGCCATTAATGGGTGTTCCATCTGAATCGCGATCTTCTGGACTTTCGATGAGAGCTGTGGCTCCTCGCAAATCCATTTTTGTATCGCGGCTTATGCCTGACGCCACTGCAGATGACGTTAAGTGTCCCTTGCTCCCTCAGAATTTGTTGTGACCAAATTTAATTTCAAACATAAAGGTAGCATATCTTTATTTAAAATAACTTTACCAGATGCTTCCCTTGCTAAAGCTTTAGACCCGGCAACCTGGCCCGAGCACAGTATTGTTCATGAATTCTTGATCAGAGATTCTCAAGGTTCCAGTCCAGTTGCTATTTCAAAAAACTAAGCAACAAGATTTTTTCTTGTTACTACCAAAACGGTCGCAGTATTCTTGGAAAACTTAACTTATTTTTTACTAACAGAACTTCCCTTGAATTTGATGCTATTGTGCTAAAAGAAACCTGGCTAAACTCCACTGTCATAGACAATGAAATTTTAGTATCGAAGTACACTGTCTTTCGGGAAGATCGCCCAACCTTTGGAGGTGGCGTTCTATTTGCCGTAAACAACATCTACACAGTTAAACGTATTACTATTACTAATTCTTTCGGAATTAAATTTTTAGCCGTTAAAATTCATTTTGAGTCCTTTAACCTTTTCATCACCTGTTCCTACATTTCTCCTCAGAGTGATGCAATCATTTATATGCAACACTTAACTGCTATTAAATCAGTTTTGTCTCTGCTAAATTATGCTGATCTTATTCTAGTTATGGGGGACTTCAATCTGCCCCTCATTTCCTGGATCAAATCGGACGAGGATAACTCGCTTTTACCCACCAAACAAAATGACTTCCTTGATGGCTTAGCTGACTCTGCCGTTTTTTAACTTAACCCTATAAGGAACTCCCGTGGCAGGTCGCCTGACCTAATTTTCTCTAATACTACCTCCCCTGCCACTAAAGCAAGGTCTCCTCCCTTATCTACTCCTGAGGACTCTCACCATTCAACACTTTTAGTTTCGCTAATTATTGACCCTCCTCAAGTCCCCCCTCAGTAATATCGAGCAGCCTCGTCAAAAATGCTTTAAAAAACCAACTATTGTGACTTTAGAAATCACCTGACTAATATTGACTGGAGTTATCTTTCTAATTTCAGGAATATCGAGGAAGCTATAGACTCTTTTTATGAAGTAATTCATAGCGCAATAAATAAATCTGTCCCTGAAACATTGACTTCATCAATGTCTAAACCTCCATGGATTAATAAGCACCTCTCTCTCCTTAAAAATAGAAAATCTAGAGTTTACAAAAAGTCATTAAAGTATCCAACCTTGTTACATCTTTCTAATAACCTTCTAATCCGCAACCAGTTTGTTGACCTTAACAATCAACTATAAAAATTTAAATTATATAAATTACAATTATTTAATTAATTAATTATTATAATCAAATAATCTTTCATCAATCACGATCTCATTTTCACTAGGCCCAGACAATGTACCTAGCTGCATCCTCAGAAGGTGCTCCGTTCTTTTTAGCTTACCTCTCACTATATTGTTTAACTTAGGAGCTTACATTCCTACCTAGTTATGGAATGAATCCTACCTTATACCAATTCATAAAAAAGGCTCTAAGGCTTCCATTGAGAACTCCCGCTGCATTGCAAAGCTATCTGCAAATTGCAAGCTTCATGAAGAAACTCATTACATCGCAGCTGCAACATGCATGCAAAAGCATAATCTCACCAGCACAGCATGGTTTTGTCAAGCTTCGCTCAACAACAACTAATCTACTAGAATCGTCTTCAATCATTCACCGAGGTTTTCAGTATCGCTTGCAAACTGATGCAATACTGACTTTAGCAAAGCATTTGAATCAGTAAACAGAAATGCTATCAGAAAATCTCGCTTATTGGTTTTCAACCAAATACCCTTATGTGTATTGCTTCCCACCTTTCAGATCGAACTCAGCGTGTTCTATTTAAATCTACCAAGTCGAAGGTCATCCATGTCTCGTCGGGTGTCCCGCAGGGTAGTCATCTAGGACCACTGTTGTTTATACTCTTTGTGAACGATCTTCCCAATGTGATTAGTTCTGCATCTACGCTTATGTATGCTGATGATGTCAAGGTTTGCTATTCCTTTTCGGAACATTTTCTGCACAGGCATCTGCAACTAGACCTAGATAAACTCTAAACTCAAGCAATCTTTTATTTCTAAACTGCTTAAAATAATATTACACTAAAAACTTAAACTGGGATCCTGACAATCGTCTTCCGCCGTACCGTTGAAGAATTGTTGAAGTTACCTTCCCTGAAGGAGTGCCGAACCCGTGCTGGGGTCATGTTTTTACATATGCTTATCCATGGTATGGTTGATTCCAAACACCTTTTAGACCAACTATCTTATTCGATCCCTAATAGGAAAACTAGGTCCTTCCGACCCCTATGGTTACCTATTTGCAGATCCAATTACGCTGAACACGCTCCCTTTCGCACTATTTGTAAAAACTATAATCTTTTATCTGATACTTTATCCCATAAACTCACGCTTAATGTTAATAAATTGAACATTTTAGAATCCCTCATAGATTAGTTATATTGTATTTATACAATATTGTTAAATTGTTTGTAAAATAAAATTAAAACTAAAAATTAAACACGGGTCAGACTATTTATACGACTCCAATTTCCCAGCCCAGTAAATAACCGAGCTAAACTCATTAAAACACCCATCACACCAAAAACCTCCAATCGTGCCTCGACAGCCTTAAAGGAGCTACCCCAGACATGACAATATAAGTTATCAAATACTTAAAAAATTACCAAATACCATAAAAAATAAACTTCTAGACCTTGACAGTGGAATACTAGAAACCAGCATCATTCCGCATCAATAGAAAACTGCAATAATAATTCCAATAAGCAAACCAAACCATACAAAAAATCTACTTAACAGCTACCGCCCAATATCACTTCTATCTTGCCAGGATAGAACACCCAAATTAACAAAACATTTAACAAAATTACATAATGGTGCAAATTTACAGGCACAAAAATATCAATAGAGAATTCATCTCACCTACATATACGCTAATACCAAAACTGTAAAAACATAGAAATGGAAATCAAGAAAACTTAAAATCTTAGGATTTATCTTTTTTTTTTTTTATAACTATTTATTGAGGCACACAGGGTATCTTAAAACCCCTTGGTGACCTTGGCATCTATTAATACTGCCCGAGAGGCTCGCCGGCTAAGTGTGTTTAGCGTAACTATTATTACTAAATTTAAACTTACAAACTAACAATATTTAAAAAACTTAAAAACAAAAAAAAAAAAAGAAAGAAAGACGATGGGGAGTATATCGTTTGGCTTATCATCATCTTGCTGTGCGTCTTGTTGGCAGCCTGTTGAGCCTCCTTTGTGGGCGAGGTCTGGTGAGACCCTAAGCGAGTCGGTTGCGATGGCGCTCCAGTCGGTCGTTGTAGCGGCTGGAGTGGAAATTTATGGTCTCAAAGACCGTGAGCAGCTTTAGGTCACTGTGGAGGGTGGTATTCCTCACGCCATCTTATTTTGGATGCTCTGGTTTCTGCGGATCTGGCTGTCACACGCCAGGCCCCAAATTTGGCATGCATACCTCCAAATAGGAGCTATGATTTGATTATAGATAGTCAACTTATTTCTCAGCAACAGTTTGCTACGCGGTCCCATGAGCCAGTAGTGTTTTGACGCCGCGGCCCGTATGCGTATTCTCAATTCTCTCACTCACTTGCTTCGAGAAAGTGAGCCGGCGGTCGAGTATGACTCCCAGGTATTTGGCTGAGTCAACCTGTTCCACAGGGGTGTCGTCAATGAACACTGCTGGTGGCGTTCTCCGTTTGAGGGTGTAGCAAGCATTCGTGGACTTGTTGCCATTTATGCCAATATTCCATCTCCTAGCCCAGTCGGAAAATCTTGTTGCGTAGTTCTGGATACCGTTGGCGCCCTCCTGCTCGCACCTGGACCTGTACGTTATGCACACGTCGTCGGTAAATGTGGCCAGCATTGACGTTCCGTAGAGACTGTCAGCCGGGCGCGGCATGTCATGGCTATAAAGGCAGTAGAGGATTTATCGTTAGCACCAAACATCAAATATCTAAATAGTATAAACCCCACAAACTGTAAGACCACCTCACTGATAAACATTACAAAATCAATTGTATTATCCAAAATAGACTATGGTCTCTGTATTTACGGCAAAACAAAAGCAACATGAAAAAACTATCCTCTCCCTCTCACGCCTTCATCAGACTTTCCTTAGGTGCTGGCAGAGGCTGGACTTCCCGATTTGGCAACCAGATTCCAATCGATCATCGGCAGACAAATTTATAGGATCACCAACACATTCAGTACATCCCCAATAACACGCTGACAGAAGCTGGACTTTCGGATTTGGCAAGCGGATTCCAATGGAGCATCGGCAGACAAATTCACATCGCGCGGCTCGTTCTTTAAAAATCGCATCGTATGCGACGGGAGCGACAAGCTCATAGGTCGCCAATCGCAAAGCAAAGATTTAAAAATGCCTCAGGAAACCTCTCCAATGCTCTGAAAGAAGAAGATAACAAGTGAGAAAAGTTATCTTCGGCTTTCCGAAGATGGTATACCCTTGAAAACAACAAAGTTTTCCATACAAAAAATTGTTTTCATATGGGTCTTTTGTATGGCAGCTATATGATATAGTGGTCCGATCCGGACCAAACTTTCACAAATCGTGTATGGCTATGTCAAATAAACAAATATTGAATAGGTTGGAAAACAAAAAAGTTTTCTATACAAAGACTTGTTTTCATATCGGTCGTTTGTATGGCAGCTATATGATATAGTGGTCCGATCCGACCGATTCTTAAACTTGATCTGCGTGCAACAAAAATAATGATCTGGTAAAAATTTCAAAACGCTAGCTTTAAAACTACTGTCTATTTTTTGCATAGAAACAGACGGACAGACGGTCAGACGGACAGACGGACATGGCTATATCGACTCGGCTGTTGATGCTGATCAAGAATATATATACTTTGTGGGGTCGGAGATGCTTCCTTCAATGCGTTACACATTTCTGGACAAAATTATAATACCCTTTTTCAAGGGTATAAAAACGACCAACTTCGCTATATAGAGCAACTTTCAATTTCAGGCAGTAACAACTCACTATGGAAAGCTCATCCCAGTTTGACCACACCGGCAGAAACTATATCAGCATTAAGGAATATCAGTAGTGGTTGGGCCCGCAGCGATAAAGATGTGTGTTCCACTCGAACCCTGCTACAAGCTCGCTTGTATTACCCACGGTAACAGGCGATGACCAAGCACCACATGAGCCAATCGAATTCCAAGCGAATGAAATATCTAAAATCATCAAGGATAAACTAAATCCAAAAATGTCCCCAGGATATGATCTAATAACTCCAACTCGGGTACTATCCAGAGAGATGGAAAAAATCGGTCATAGTAATGATACCAAAGGCAGGCAAGGGCCACTCAGTTACCTCACCGTACAGGCCTATAAACCTGTTGTCTAGTCCCTCAAAACTATTTGAAAAATGTCTGATGACCCGAATAACGCCCTACTTGAAGACACGCAATCTTATTCCAGCGCATCAGTTCGGTTTTCGAGAGAAACATGGAACCATTGAACAAGTCAATCGAATAACATAAGAAATACGATCGTTGAAAAACGGGAATATTGCACTGCAATATTTCTGGATGTCTCTCAGGCTTTTGACAAGGTCTGGCTAGATAAATTAATGTTCAACATTAAAACAATGCTTCCTCAAAACACCAAAAAACTCCTCAAGTATCATTACAACAGAACCTCTGCTGTGAGATGCAACTCTGACACGTCCGACGACCACGCTATAAACGCTGGAGTTCCCCAAGGTAGCGTACTTCCTTTCCAATGCTGTACGTCCTTTATACAGCAGACATACCCATAAGCAGACTACTAACAACTTCTACGTTTGCCGATGACACAGCAATTTTTACTCGATCCAAATGCCCGGTACAAGCCACAAATCAACTCTCTTCTCACCTAGTGGCCGTGGAGAAGTGGCTATCAGACTGGCGAATTAAAATAAACGAACAAAAATGTAAGCATGTAACATTTACATGAAATCGGCAAGACTGTACTTCAATCACTTTAAACAACACCGTACTACCGAAAGCAAATAATATGGCGTATCTCGGAATGCACTTCGACCGACGGCTCACCTGACGCAGGCACATCGAAGCCACAAGAACCCACCTTAAGCTTAATGATAGTAGTCTCCACTGGCTTATCAGCTCTCGGTCATCCCTCTGTCTGGACTACAGGGTCCTTATCTACAACTCCGTAGTAAACCCAATTTGAACGTACGGCTCCCGACTTTGGGAAAGTGGAGTAGTTTAAGTTTGAGTAGTAACATTGAGATCATGCAAAGGGCCCAGTCAAAGATACTGAACACAATTATTGGAGCACCCTGGTATATTAAAAATAAAAATATATAAAGAGACCTTTATATTAGATCCGTCAAAGATGAAATAACCCGTTAAAAAAAATAAGCAAATTAACGTCACACCCTAACCGCCTTGCGAGAAGTTAAACATGGGTTTGCGACCGATCCCTACTATGCCGCAACGGCCTTCCGACCCAGCGCTGATCCTTTTCTTCCAGACCACAGTTAAAAGGACTGTTGAATATCGCTTAAAATTAAAATTATAAAACTTATTGTTAGTCTCATAATTCCTGATAAGATCCATAAATACAGCACAGTTAAAAAAAAGTTTTCCCATGAGAGTGGACTTTTTTTTTGTTTTAATTGTATCTTAGAAACTACATTTACATGTTTTTTATATTGACATTTATGAAGAGTTGGTTTGGGGAAGGGATTTTTAGTGATGCAGTTTTTTATGTAGTGGAAGTGGTTGATGATTTGTTCGCTTATGAAGGAATTTGTGCTACAAAAGGGGCTGACTGGTGCTGGTGTTTTTTTTTTTGAAAATATGTTCGTGTGTGAATTTGGTGTGGGTAAATCTGAATCTGGTCTTATATATATATATACCTGTCACGATTTCTGTTTATTGTTATAGATATTTCTACTGTTTCTCTATTTGGGTTAATGGTTTTATAAAGATAATTGTAGATATATTTTAAATTTTTTTTAGATTTTTGTTGTGTTATAGTTATGTTAATTATTTTTTTATTATCATTTTTGGTTTGTAGTGTTATGAAGCAATAAGGGTGATCTTATAGTGATTTTGACGGCTGTATCTGTTTGTTTATATCCGGATATTCCTGCGTGTCCTGGGGTCCATAGCAGCTTTAGATTTTTTGGTTTGGTATTTGTGGCGATTATGTCATGTATTTTGCTGACTGTTGCTGATTGTTGATGGCTTGTATAGCGGCGAAAGTGGAAAGATAGTCCGTGCATATAATGTATGTTTCTTTTTTCATTGCGCTTGCGAGTTCTGCTGCGATCAGGATCGCTTCTTCTTCTGCGGTGAAAATTGGAGTGTATGTTGGTGTAACGACAGCTTTTAAGATTAAATTGTCTTGACTTACAACACTAAGTGCTATAATGGTGTCGTTTTTTTGAAGCGTCCGTATAGATATATTTCCATGTCCGGCATTCGTGTCTTCTTTTGTTAAAGTTTTTTTTTATAGATTTCAATGGGTGTTGTAATTTTTATGTGTTTTAAGAGTTCTATTATGACAGATTTGTTGTTGTAGTGGGATTTTTTCTTTATAATTTTTATTTGGTATTAGGTCCAATACTGGACCTAAGGAAACGGGTCATGCGTTTGGAGCCCTCAGTATGGGGTTCATCAAGATCGCATTGATTCCATTCGATAGAACTTCTTGATGTTTGCTCTTAGGAGACTCAACTGGGATGCAAACCTTCAACACCATTCTTATTTCAACAGACTCCTTCCAATCAATTTAACATTTGCAACAAACCGTAGAAAGATGGTGGCTGTCGTTTTCCTACATAAAATTAGTATTGGTAATGTGGACAGCCAGTAGGTACTAACAGGCCTAAAATTTAACATTTCAAATAGATGGACTAGAAATTGTAGTCCACTGTTCCTAAGTTGTTGTAGATCTACATATGCCCACCATGAGCCTTCTTTGGTTTCTTATTACAACTGCTTATATTCTACTACTTCACTCTGCACTTCCTCTTCTATCAGAGAAAGGAGAAAGACGTTTTTCCACTATCGGAGAAAACTTGAGCGGGGCAGCCACGCCTCGACAGGAAACGAGCAAAAGTTGAGAGGAATTTTTAGGTGGTCAAATCGGAGGCAGCTTCTAGATGAATAGCTCTCTTGCTGAAACATACAAATACACATACGTACCATTTTCTAATAAGATACGCTCTGCCAGTGATCTCGAAAGGTATGCGTAAAGGGCCGAGGGATTGTGGATCTTTTGGAAGGGAGGACGCCCATGAGCTGAGATTGGAGCCACTTCTTATAGATTACGCAGACGCGACTTGAGTTCGTGATGGCTTTAAGCAAGTTTTGCAACTTCGGCACCCAGAATTTGGATCGAACAGGCGGCATAAAAAGTTTATACCATCTATGCAAACGGATTTTACGACTGATGAGAGCACGGAGGCATGTAAAGTTGCTTCAAACCTCATAGTAGCAGAAGTGCCCGTCATCAGTGCGTAAAAGGATTCGTTGAAAACGAGTCTGCCGTGGTTGGACGAGAATTTGCCGATACATTTTGGTTATGTTGGCATTGGAAAATCAAATCCAAGTACTATTTAATTTCCGAGTCATATTGGAGCTTACCTTAGAGTTCTTGAACCTATTCATATTCCGGAGAAGTTGAGAGTGTGCTGGATCGACACAAGTTTACACATTCAGGATTTTTGAAAGGAAGTGTAAAGACGTATATTCTGTCTTTATTCCTGGAAGTTGTGCTGATAAAATTGGACTCGTATTCCGCATCTGATTGCTTGGATGGTGGATCCTCCGTCCCCCAAAACCTTGTTAAAAGCTTTTCAAGATTTTAATTTTGGCTGATTGAAACGTGTTGAAAGCGGATATGGATCTTGTATTTCGTACATTTTTCAGAGGACCAAAAGTATTCAACCAAAAATGATCTATTGACCGAGAAGTGAGCCACAAATATAAGGAAGGGAGCCGCCTAGGATAACGGAAGGTAGAATATCTGCGCCAATCAAAACATCAATCTGCGAACTTCTATACAAGAGCGGATCAAACAAAGGAAGATCAGCAAGCCTGCTTAGAAAATCTTGAAAATCTGATCACAAAGGGAGTGGTGAAGGCGGATACGGATCTTGTCTTTGGTGGGTTTTTCAGTGGGTCTAAAAGTATCCACCCGGAAATGGTCTCTTGACCCAAAAGTGATCCAAAAATATTAGGAAGGGAGCCGCTTAGGATAATGCGAAGGATATCTGCGCCAATCACACCAATCTGCGAACTCATAAAAAAAAGTGGATCAGCCAGAGGGTGATCAGGAAGCCTGCTTAGAAAATTGGGAGAAATCACATACGAAGTCAGGTTCATGCGAGTTACTGCAAGACGAACGATGATGCTTCGATCTTAGTGCGAGGTTTGAAGGTAGAGCCAGTATCGAAGTGACATAACTTCTCAGGCTTTGAAGCAATTGCCTGATTAAGGCCAATGACTTGAGCTTGACCGTTCTTATACGGAAGTTTGATCAGATTGAACATTCGTTCAGAAATAAAGGTGGTTTCTGATCCGGAATCAATCACAGCACGCGCCTGATACGCCTGCTTTACGATGGCAGAGGTTGATAACTTTAATTTCTAAGAGTTCTAGATGCTAAGTAGCTATGGAGCAAATTTGGAGAAGTAGTGGACTGTAATGTTTCACCGGAAACGTTTAAAGTGGAGGACCCCAGGAACCCCAGGAACTTTAGGAATATCATCACGGTGGAGTAGCGTGTCGTGACGCCTCTGCATGTGAAGCAATTGTGGATGCTCGTAACACTTTGAGTTTTGGTATTGTCTTGATTAACAATTCAAACACAATTTCTGTTCTTTATTGTAGGTACTGCGATCTCGAACGGACATGTGGAAGAATTTAGTACACATCCGGATAGGATGGATCCAGATCATTCGAACATAGCTTGCCACAATCCTGGCTTGACGTTAACCTAATTTTATTATTACGTTTCTTCAGATGTGAATTCATATGTATTAACGTAATTTTTAATCGGAAATCATTGGATTAACACCTTTATGTTACTTCCTCTTAAAAAATGCATTATAATGTTATTTCTTTGTTCATAGTTTTTATTAAGTGTGGTTTAGGAAATATTCCATGTAATAATGTTTTAGCCTCAAAATACTTCATTTAAAAATTTGTATGTATGGTATATTGACATAACTGAATTCCGTCGGTTCTTGTTTTTTCACGCGGCTCCAACTGCATAACGTACAGCCCACCTCCCGCAACCGACCGAGGGGCGCTGCCGTTTATCGTATGGCTCGGATCGACCCGGGGATTGACCCGAGAGAATAAAGCTTAGAAAAGATTACGAGGAAAAAGTAGAGTTCGTTTGTTGCTCTGAAAGGTAGGTGAAAATTGAGGATTTGATAGAAGTGGACGTGCAGAGTGAAGTAATAGAGTATAAGTCATTGTAGTCAGAACATAAAACCCTGAAAGGCTCATGCTGGGCATATGTAGATCTACAACAACTTAGGAACAGGGGACTAAAATTTCTAGTAAGGTTATGGAGGAAAACGACCCCCAGCATCTTTCAACAATTGGTTAGAGAAGGTAAATTAATTAGAAGGAGTCTGTTAAAATAAGATGGGAGGTGAAGCTTTGCATCCCAGTTGAGTCCCATAAGAGCAAACATCAAGAAATTTTTTTGAACGGATTCAATGCGATCTTGACGCATGACCCGTACTCCAGAATTGGACGTACTAAAGATACGTATAATTTTTTAGTAATATAAGGGTTCAATGGAATTCCTTAGATTTTTAATGAATCTTTTAATGAAGCAAAGCACGCCCTTGGCTTTATTAACCATCGTAGAAATATGGTCGAAAAATGTGAGCTTAAAATCTAATAGGACACCAAAATCGTTAGCCTGGGTTAATCTATCTAAGGAAATCCCATAGAGAAAGTATGTCGCCTGGTTAGGGCACGAACGATAGAAAGACATAAGTTTACATTTTGACCCATTAAGTTTTGAGAGATTGGTGGAACACCACTTTTGAAAATTGTCCAAATCTGACTGAAGTTTATATTGGGCAGAAGGTGATTGTATTGAAGACAAAGCTTAACGTCGTATGCATACATAAGAACCAGAGAGTTCGTTAAAGCAGGGAGTAGGTCGTTAATAAAGATAGTGAAAAGTAGTGGCCCAAGATGGCTTCCTTGGGGGACTCCCTATGTAGCACTAACAACGCTAGAGTGTACATCCTTAAAAAGAACACGTTGGGTTCTCCCAGCTAAGTAGCTAGAAATCCACGTGAGAAGGTCTGAGGGCAATCCTAGAATATTAAGTTTACTCAAAAGGAGTGAGTGGTTGACAGAATCAAATGCTTTAGTAAAGTCCGTATAGATGGCATCTGTTTGAAGGCCTTTACGGAAGCCATCTAATAAAGGAAGTCAGCTCCAAGAGGTTTGTGGTGGTGAAGCGATGCTTAATGAAACTATGTTGGCATGAGAATATAATTGATGTGCAGAGATGTTGAAGATGTGGCGTGACCAATTTTTCAAAAAGCTTTGGAAATGCTGACAATTTACAAATTCCTCTCTAGATTTTACCTGCGGATTTTTTTCCTTTTTTGTGTAGGGGAATTATGAAGGATTCCTTTCACATTTGGGGAAAATCGATGTTTCCAGAGACAAAGAGAAAGGTTTTAGAAGAGGTCTGCACAATGGCTTAGCGCAGTTTTTCAGTACACAGTAGTGTTGGGTAAACCTAGTTCAATTTGAGGAATAAGTTCGTTCGTTCGTTTAAAATCAATGAACTAGTTCGTTCATTTAGTTCAATCGATCATTTTTTAAACTTGCTAGTCTGGTGCTCAAAAAAAAAATGTTATGAATTTATTTCATACAATGCTGTCATTTAAAATTAATATTATTTATTCAATTTTTGTCAAAAACACTTATACATAATAACAACAAACAGATAATATAGTAATTTTAATGACTTAATTTGATTTCTGAAAAAAGAATAGAGAAGTTTTTCAATAACACATTTTCAATAACATATGATAAAATTATGTTTATACCTGTGATCCATCTACATGTTGCTATGTAGGAACATTAGATTTTCTACTTTATTGGGTTTTAGTAGCATCCGTCTTTTTCGGATGATTTCCCCAGCACTTGAAAAGAGGCGTTCGCAAGGAACTGATGTAGCCATAAGGCATAATCGCTTAAGGCTGTAAGAATAAAGATGCGGGTACAACTTCTTTCTTTGTTCCCACCAAACCAAAGGGTCAGCAGTCCTCGGTAGAAATTCCTCTTCGAGGTATTTTTCGATCTCTTTCTCGGCAGAACCGGTACTGTTTGCAGCCGTTGTCGTATTCTTAAACTCGCTGTCAAAATCAAACCAAACCGAACTCTGATTGGCTGAATTAGTTTCAAACACAGGTGACTCGAATTCATAATTTTCGCCGTTGAGACGAATTTGAGTTACTTTCCCTTTAAGATTACATACAGCCTTTTCGAATTCTTCTTTTGACTTGAACCAACGACCTTTAAATCGAGGATCTAATATGTTACTCTCTGCGTAGAGTTCGTTACTTTCCAGGTTACTAAAGCGTCGCATCATCTCAGCTTTTAGAACTGCAACAAGTGCAACAACACATTTATTCTTGGGCGTCTTGTTATTTAAACAGTTCTGTAACAAAATAGCAAGAACTATAACCTTTGAAAGGGTTACATTCTTTTCTGCCGATATTTCTTCTGTTACCTCCAAGAATGGTTTTAATATAGGCAGTAACTCTTCTACTATCGCCCACTCATTCTGAGATAAGTTTAATTCAGGACGCAAATTAGAAAGTGTTAATATAAGAGCATCTTTCAAAACAACAAGCCTTTCTAGCATTGTAAAAGTGGAGTTCCAACGAGTTGACACATCTTGAATCAATTTGAGATGGGGCAAGTTCTATTGGGTTTGAGTTGACTTCAGCTTCTTAAGGCCGAAAGTGCTACGATTGAAAAACTCCACAATGAATTTGACTTTGTTTTGTATAACGCTGATTTCGCGGAGTCCTTTTTGCACAATTAGGTTCAAGCTATGTGCAAAACATGGTATATGTGGCCAATTTCCTGTTTTAATGGCATTGACTATATTTGCAGCATTATCGGAAACCACAGCAGATATTTTGTTCTTTATACTCCATCTTTCTGCTATTTTTTGTAAAAATGCGCACATATTTTGACCACTGTGCTGCTCAACGAATGCCTCGCATGCAATCATATGTGAGCTCATAACAGTTGCCTCACTCTCAATAAAATGAGCTGTAACAGCAATATAACTTTCATTTGCTAGAGAGGTCCAACAATCCGTTGTCAAACAAACTGCAGATGCCAGCTCCATTTTTTCTTTGACGCTACCAACAATTTCGTCCCGAAGCTTCGGAAGAAGCACGTTGGACAGCGTTTTTCGAGTGGGCATCTTGTATCCGGGGCAATTAGACACATCATCTATGAGCTGCTTGAAATCAGGCTCTTCTACAATTCGCAATGCATGATGACCTTTTGCAATCATACGAACTAGTTGCCTATCAATTTTCTAAGTTTTCCCGGCAGGCGGTGGTCGTTGAATGAACGAAGTTATTACTTTCTGTTGGGGTCTAATTATCTAAGGAGTCTATGTTAAAATAAATCAAGAATTTAGTAAGCCTACATAAATGAATAAATCAAAATATTATGTTTACATTTGCTTCCTGTCGGCTTTCATTGGTTTGGCGCTGGTTTTCCTCCAAAGCTACTGCGTGCTTATTTTTAAGGTGACGCGATAAGTTTCCTTGCGATCCACCAACCACACTAAGCACAGTTTTGCAGTATTTGCATTTTGCACTCTTCTCATCCACTGAATCAAAGAAATTCCAAACTTTGCTATGCTTTCGTTTTGAAGCCATATTTACGCACAAACTTGTCAGCCGTAATTTTAAATGTACGCGAAAATTAATCAGCTTATTCGATAAGCGAATTTTCCAACGAAATGAACTAAGACCGACCTATCGAACTAGGTGTACAACGAACGAACGATCAGGGTAAGAGATCAAAATGAACGACGTGAACTAGTGAACTATATTGAACTAAGTGAACTATATTGAACTAAGTGAACTATATTGAACTAAGTGAACTTATTGAACTAGTGAACTATATTGAACTAAGTGAACTATATTGCACTAAGTGAACTTATTGAACTAGTGAACTTATTGAACTAAGTGAACTATATTGAACTAAGTGAACTATATTGAACTAAGTGAACTATATTGAACTAACGAACTATATTGAACTATAAAGACAGACCTAGTTCGTTCGTTCAGTTTGGTGAATAGTTCAATTTAGTTCGTTCGTTCACGAACGACACAACACTAGTACACAGCCAGGAACACCATCAGGACCTGGCGAATAGACTGGTTTCACCCTCAGAATATCCGATAACACAGTGCTTTCGGAGAAAGTTGGTCTGAAAATAAGATTAGCTTATTGAATGTTATATGAATATGGCTGATAAATAGTTGTAGGAAATGAGTACGTTGTTTGAAAGAAAGTTGTGAATATATCGGCAATGCCCTGATCAGTAGTCGCGGGTACAGAACGAAACGGTACAAACAAAATTAGGGAGGGAGAAGTTACATGCTTACGCTTTATTAAAGACTTTGCATCTACAAGACCTATAAGTCTTCCTAAAAGAAGAGAATGGAGAGGTGAGCCCAGCACAATCAAAGAAAATACCAGTAATTTTTGATGAAGATGAGCGTCATGCATTCGAGAAGATTAAAAATGTTCTTGCGCCCGAAAATGTAATGCTGCTATACCCAGACTTCAGGAAACCATTTGACTTGACATCGAATGCCTCGTACTTTGGTTTGGGCGTTCTCTTGTCACAAGACGGAAAAAGTAAAACCATGATATTTTTATTTATTTTTTTTTTTTTTATTGTTATTATTTAAGTATTAAAACCGTGCTACAATTTTGCACCTTAACAATACAAGCAAAAAATAGTCTTTATAAGCCCATCGCCCAGCGCTTAGCACGGGGATTTATGTTAATGGTGGTGGAAACGGGGATTTATGTTAGTGGAGGGGGAAGCGTCTTGGCAAAGCCTTGCCTTTTTAGCCTTCTAAGTGGCCTGGCGGGAAGTAAATTCCTGGCTAGTTCGCTGCGATGGGTGGTGAGTCTGTCTCTGTACCTGCTGGTGTGTCTATTGATCTGCTCCTCCACAGTATGCAGATTGAGTTTCGGTGTAAAGTTGAATTTCGTACATACCAAGGACAGTTGGTTATCTGCCTTAGGGTACGATTCTGCAGTACCTGGATGCGATTGCAGTTAGATTTTGCTGCAATTCCCCAAATTTGCAGCCCGTTGAGCCAGATTGGGGCGACACACTGAGCGTACACTTTTTATTTCACTATAAGTGACATACTGCTCTTTCTGCCCAGCAGCCAACGTAATTGCTGAAGTCTTAGGATGCACCTCTTGCGAGTGGCTTTAAGATACGGCAAGAAGGTGAGTCGCTTGTCCAGAGTGATGCCAAGATACTTCACCGTTGCTGGTGGCTCCAGGATCTGTCTTTCCATTTGGATTGGTGGGATTGTTGTCATCCAAAGTGTGAAGGCAGGGTTGGACGTTATTCGAGGGTTTATCTTTAGGTTCCATCTCATGCACCACGCTGATAGGGCTGCAACGTATCCCTGCAGACCGTCTGCTGCTTCAAAGCGACATTTGGAGCTATACAGAACGGTAATGTCGTCTGCATATGTGGCAAATAGAGCCTTGTTTTTATCTATTTATATAAAACTAGAAAACCCGGAGAACTCCGTTTCGCCACCAGATGGCTTCGTTTTATGAAACATTTTGTTTGGTGATTTAAAGATGAAGAAGATTTTTTTTAGTTTTATATTGTCAAGTGGAATTGGAAGATACGCGAGAGCAGACGTCGCACAATTGTGCTCCGTGAATTTAACAATCTTAACAGTGTAAAACTCTACATAAAAACATATAAAGTGGTAACACCACTAAGCGAAAAGACGCTACTGTGTGCAATGTCCAAGCACACAAAACCTTGTGTTACTTCTATTAAGTAATCTAAGAAAAACATAAAATCAACAATGCCAACATATCATAATGCAAAAGCAATCAATGGATCGCAATAATGCCTACTTGTCAATAATTTCCCCAACAGCAACAACAAGCAATGCAAGCGATCGATCTATTTCTCCCGCTCCCCTGGGCTCAAAAGAAAGTTGGAGTGTAGAATGCGCGGCATTCTCTCTGCCAACAACATCAACAACAACTACGCAACCTTTGTTCTCCCTGTCTCAGTCCACAGTGACTGCAACAACAACATCAACGGCAACGTCATTGACCACTGCTGCTATGCCCGACCGGCCAATACTGCAAAGTCAGCAGTTTCCGAGTCAATTACCTAAACAACCTACCACAACTTTAAACTCACGTCCAACTATACAGACCGGAATGGATCGATACAAACAAGATACCAAGCGCAAATTAAGTCCGCACAATAAAAAGTTGGGCAATAATCCAAAGCTTAATAAAATCTCCGAATCAAAATCAAATCAAGAAAACATTTCAAACGATAATAGATTCAAAATTTTAGGCGAACACCTTGAAGACGAACCCGAAGAGGTGGCCACAGAACCTGTAAAGCCAAAACCCCCTCCCATATACATAAGAGACTCAAATTGTTCTTCGATCGTCGAACGACTTACGTATATAATAGGCACCAACAACTTTTATGTGACCCATATAAATTAGGGCTATATACGCAAAGTCAAGCTTCAAGTTAACAATGAAAATAACTACCGCACCGTTGAGAAAGACCTAAGAGCTACAAAGAAAAACTACTATACCTACCAATTAAAGAGCAGTAAGGGTCTTCAAGTGGTAATCAAAGGCATCGAACCAACTGTGTCAACTTCAGAAATCATCTCAGCTCTACAAGAGAAAGGATTTGAGGTGAAATCGGCTATCAATATTATAAATAGAGCTAAGATACCACAGCCTCTTTTCAAAGTGGAATTAAGCCCCGAAAACAAACCCAAAAACAAAAATTCCGTCCATCCAATCTATAACTCCAGTATCTACTCCACCGCAGAATAACAGTGGAGGAGCCACATAAGCGTAATGCTCCTGTACAATGCACGAATTGCCAGGAGTATGGACCCACTAGAACCTACTGTCCACTACGCCCAGTGTGCGTAGGTTGCGGAGACTTGCACGACTCTGGCATCTGTCCAAATAGTAAAAACGACAATAATCTAAGGAAATGCGGTAACTGTGGTGGAAACCACACAGCAAACTTCAGAGGGTGTCCAGTCTACAAAGACCTCAAAAGTCGCGTTTCTAAGCAACCACTCCCCAAACAGAACTCTGTAACTCCATCTCAATCAGCAACGGGAGTCTTTTTCACCAAAGCAACTAGGTCCTCCTTTGCACAATTCCAGGAGTATCATTTGCAAATGCCTTGACAGGCATAGTAAAGCCAGCTTTTAAGTCGGCAATCTCCCTAATACCAGCGGCCCAATCAACATCAGAGAAACACCACATCTTAGAACAGCCATCAACTGGAATTGAATCACTCATTTTTTCACCTCAAAAAAGCATGATGGAATTTATGCAGTTTATGCAATCACAATACAAGACCTCATGCGAAATCAAAACTTACTCATGGAAATGCTTGCATCCCAACACTCATAAATGGCTATTTTAAAGATATGCTTCTGGAATGCTAACGGCATTTCACAGCACAAAAACGAACCTAAAGGAACACGACATTGATATAATGTTAATTTCCGAAACCCATCTCACAATTAAAAATAACTACTTTCTTAGTGAGTACACTTTTTACTCAACGAATCATCCAGACGACAAAGCTCATGGGGGAACAGGCATCCTTATCAAGAGACGCATCAAGCACCATCAATTGCAGCCATTCGCAACCAATTACTTGCAAGCTACGTCAATAAGTATTAAAGTATCTTTCGGCAGTCTTAGTATTGCCTCAATATACTGCCAACCACGTTTTTCTACTTCGGAAGAAGACTTCATGGAATATTTCAACCAACTAGGTGCCCATTTCATATCAGCAGGCGATTATAATGCCAAACACACGCACTGGGGCTCCCGTCTTACAAACCCAAAAAGGAAGGCAATTATACAAAGCTTTAATCACAAGATCGAATAAACTTGACTTCATATCTCCGGCAAGGCTTATTGGCCAGCTGATGTCAACAAAAAACCGGATCTTATAAGTCTATAAGATCCGGTTTTTTGTTGGGATCAGCTGCTATAACCCGAAACATACCAAAACAACTAACGCGGATAGAAGCAATAGCTGACTTGTCCTCGGACCACTCTCCTAGCCTTCTTCAACTGTTCGAACAACCACCAACGTTGGAACGGCCTGATATTATTACATCCAACCAAACAAACTGGCTCCGCTACAAAAAATATATAAGCTCACACATTGAGCTAAGCCCAACACTGCACCACGAGGCTGACATTGATAATTTTGTAAATGCCTTTTAATTTATTCTCACCACTGCTGCACGCGTATCTACACCTCAAATGAAACCAAAAGTAATACATCAGTACCGTACAAATAGGCAAACTCAACAGCTTCTTTTAGAAAAAAGACATTTACGGCGAGAGTGGCAAAAAAACAGATCACCAGCAAGCAAAGAGAAACTAAAAGCTGCAACTCGAAAACTCTCTAGAGTACTGAAACAAGAAGAAAATCATGCACAACACCAATACATCGAACAACTCTCTCCAACATGTGCCAAAAACCCACTCTGGAAAGCGCGCAGTCTCAGTGTCCCTATTGAAACAGACAGCCCTATCCGAAGTCTTACAGAAAGATGGGCTAGAAGTGACTCCGAAAAGGCGAACGTGTTTGCAACACACCTCCAAGAAGTCTTCCAACCAAATCCTGCGACCAATTTATTTGATCTTCCGGAATTCTCAAGCTCTGACATAATACACACTACGCCCCTGAAATTCCGATCAAGCGAAATTAATCAAATAATCAAAGAGCAATTAAAGCCGAACAAAGCACCGGGCCACGATAGAATTACTCCAAAAATGATCATAGAACTACCGAGCTGTGCTGTAAATCATTTTCAATCAGAAAAACATGGTACAATAGAACAGGTAAACCGTATCACCACGGAAATACGCTCTGCGTTTGAACAACGAGAATACTGCTCTGCTTTATTTCTTGATATTGCCCAAGCGTTTGACAGGGTGTGGCTCGATGGACTCATGTACAAGATCAAAACATTACTCCCCAATAGTATGCACAAACTCCTCGAATCCTATCTGCATAAAAGATTATTCTCCGTAAGATGCAGCGCCTCAACATCTGCTGAGCGTATAATCAAAGCTGGAGTCCCTCAAGGAAGCGTTCTTGGTCCCATTCTATATACACTATACACATCGGACATTCCGACAAACATTAAACTTACCAGATGACACTGCCATTCTTAGCCGGAGTAAATGTCCCCTTGGAGCAACTGTTATTCTACAAAATCATTTGGAATCTCTTCAAAAATGGTTAGCTAACTGGAGAATTAAAGTAAATGAAAGTAAATGTAAACACGTAACATTCACACTGAACAGACAAACCTGTCCCCACCTTACTCTAAACGGAGCATGAATCCCGCAGTCAAACACCGTCACATACTTGGGTATCCATCTTGACAGGAGACTCACCTGGCGCCCACACATAGCAGCCAAAAAAACTCAACTAAAGTTGAAGACCAACAAGCTCCATTGGCTAATCAACTCTCAATCCCCTCTTTGCCTTGAATACAAAATACTTATCTATTACACCGTGATCAAGCCAATATGGAAATACGGCTCTGAGCTTTGGGGAAATGCCAGTCGAAGTAACAGTAACGAACATCGAAGTAATTCAAAGAGTTCAATCTAAGACACTTAGACTCATCACTGGTGCTCCTTGGTATATAAGGAACGAAAACATTCATCGAGATTTAAATATCAACACCGTTTCTGACGAAATTTTCCATCAAAAAACAAAACACCATGCTAAATTAACATTTCATCCAAATCCTCTTGCACGCTCGCTAACCAGAACTTTCAGTAGTGATTATAAGATGATATAGATGATTATAATATTAGTCTAAGATTTTAAAACTTGTTGTTAGTCTCTATTAAGAAGAGAAGATCCAGCAAATAAAATAAAAAAAAAAAAGTTTTATATATGAAAAGGAAAAATTTTATTTTTTTCACAACAGTAATGAATTCATTTAGATTACAAAAATGAAGTGTTATTAAGTTTAACTTCTCTAAGTAAATGAAAGTGAATCCAAAGTACATACGTGTACGTGTCCGCATTTATCCGTTTCATTGAAGTGTTCTTTGTTAAAACACATTTTTTCGTTTTTTGGTCCAACATTAACACAAACAAAGCGGATGGTTTCCAAACTCGTGAACACGCAACGTATAACTGCCCATGTGAAAAACAATGATTTTCTAAATTTATCCTGCAAACACTAAGCGATTGGCCTTGCGACTTGTTAATTGTCATTGCGAACGCAAGGCGAACTGGAAATTGCAATCGTTTGAAGTGAAACGGAAGATCAGTCGGAATCATTGGTATTCGAGGAATACATACATTTTCAACTGCGTACTTTCCGTTAATAATTCAATTAAATTCGGCATAAGTCTTTTTACCGAAAGTCGAGTACCGATGCAAAGTCGCGAGGGATTAAAATTATCATCATTATATATGTAACTGTAGCCTAATATCATAATAACTGTACCAACTTTGAGTTGCAAGTTATGTGGTGGAAATCCTGGTAACTGCAGAGAGTTCAAAAACTCCGTTGGATAATGTACAACATCATCGGGATTCGTTATGGAATCAACTGATTTGTAAGTCACCAAATCGCCATGAATTTTTGATTGAATGGTGTAGTTCAGTGCGTCTACATCATTATTCTTTGCGGCAAGAATTACTTGTTGACTTACCCAAGCATAATTCTGATAATTCTCACAAATTTTTTTTTTTGAGAGTCAGGCATTCAATTCATCTGCAGGCATTCCACGGGGAATTACTGGCAATATCTGCCTGAGATCGCCTGCCAACAATGTCATTAAGCCGCCAAAGCTTTTATTTCGCCGAAAATCCTTCAGTGTGAAGTTAGGTGCTTTAAGTGATTTTTTATGAGCCATTGTGCACTTATCCCAAAACAATGAGCTTGCATTGCACAAACAATTTTCACACTGCACTGGATCGGGAAATATTGCATGTTGGAGTATCAATTGCGTTTAAATTGAGTGTGAACTTAAGCGCAGAAAGTGCAGTAAGACCACCATCTAGAAGAGTCGCCGCAATTCCAGATGATGCTAACGTCAAAGCTATGTCACATCTTGATTGAACAGTGCCAAAAATCAATAAAATGACAAATATTTTCCATGTTCCTCCAGGTGCGCCCAGGAAGAATAGACCACCAGTATTATTGTCCACCGCTTGCATTAATATTTCGTATACTTGTTTTTGCTGTTCATTCAGCAACGGCACATTATTATGAACGAATTCCTGCAATGTATCAACATTGTATTGCAGCTCCGGATTTAATTCTTGGTCGAATACATCGTGCATCGATCAATCATTCCTACTTGAATCCATAGGTTGTTGGCAATAGTCAAGCATTGATCCTCAATCAGAATCAATCCATCATTGTAGATTTTATCGGTTATTTGGATGTTAGAAAATTTGGTTTGAAGGCGCTAGCGAAGGAAGATATTTTCACATATGTCGTCTTTGTATTTGTTCCATACCTGAATTAGTTGTAAAAGAAAACATGTGGTGATGATTTTGATGAAACAACTGAATCCGCAAAAGTTAAATGCCAATGAAAATCATTCTCCAGTAAACCCAATAATTTCTCGATATTTTTGACATTGGTGGCCATTCACAGTTTTCAAATGCGCAAATGATTTTGGTCCACGTACATTTGCCAACAGCATTCGCAATTAAAAACATTCATTATTTCTAGGATGAAAAGTATAAATGCGACCCAGTGCATCAGTGAACATCAGCCATTTGGACCATTTGGAAGTTGCTGATTTCGTCATTCACGTTTTCCGACGCAATACCAAACCATATCGCTGCCTTTTGCGACGTACTTGCACAAATATTTGATTGATTTGGCCGTATGACAACTCTCAACGTTTGCATGTCTTTCGAATATTCGTAATAGCAGTGGGCAATATGGTACAATGAATTCATTTCACCACCGACGATAAAATGGATATCCGTCGTTCCATGTGACTGTTTTAGGTACTAAGGGTCGTGGATATCGTTTTGCACACTTTCCATTAGCCATGCAAGGCGATAATGGATTTAATGCACCGCACGGCCCATGCACCATCTGTGTCGTCACAATGTCGTGTAGATGAGGATCAGTGACTGGATCAGGAATTTCAGCTAATTTGATGTCATCCACTTTATTGGAATGTAATTTGTTCAATAACCAAATTAGGATATGAGCATGCGGTAGTCCACGCTTCTGTCGTTCCACCGAGTACATATAACAACGTGTGTCACCAAAAACTTGATACTTAGTAAGCACATCCTTCATAACTTAGAGCTTTTAATGAAATACTCTGGCGATTATGTCATGGCAATCTGGCGGTTTTTGCCCTGGTTCCACTCACGTTCAATTTCCGTCTACTTCGGATTGCATAGCGTAATAAAAAAATCCGGAGCACGTACGTTATAACGCGTTGAGCGTATTCGTGCATGTGGCGTGGGCTTCCGATATAAGATGATGGGAGAATCTTCAGACGTCAAATATTCTGAAAATCTCCATCTGAATGAATAGCATCACGCAAGTGTATATAGTCCTCAGATCATAGCTTTGCCTGATTGAATCGGATGAACGCTAAACGTTCGATTTCGACTTTGACATACATGTCGATAGCGAATTGCTGGAATATCCGACGGCACTTCAGAATGACAATCTCCTCATGTGTACGAATTATCATAAGAAACGCATAATAATTCATTGCGATTAGATTATTATTCGTTAATTCGCCTAAAAATACCAAATTAAATGAATTTTTAATGGAAACCAATAATTAGCAATGTGTAAATATTGTACCTGTAATTGGATCGACCATTTCAACCGTAATGTCGTATCCATCTTGCCCTTACCAATAAATGATTGGATATTGTAACGCAACGTATAAACGATGTGTCTCGTTTACACGATGCATGATATTACTTCTTCGCTGAACGACAATGTCTCGTGATTTAGTTGGACCGCCAACAATAATTGCAGCAACATCATTCACGGTGGGTGCATTAAGTCTTTGCAAATGTTCACCTGTTGGGGTACAATCCGCTCTTATGACAAATTTGTGCATATCCGATGTCATTCGTTCCAATGTTATTTTAAACATATTAACCACAGCATTATTAGCGTGAAAAATGCTTGCAACTGTTCAATAATTCGTCTCTTTAACTGTTGTGTTCCCTATATATTGTTCCGCACATTCAGCTGATCCACCATGGACGAAATGATATATATTTGCAGAAATTGATGCGGTTCATCTGGTGTTGGCACCATTGAACTATGCAAATGATATATTTGTCCTTGGATCTGTAATATGTATGTATGTTAGGGTGTCCCTTAAAATTCAACTTCAATATATTTTTATGCATACCTTCTAAAAAGTTTCGTATGGACCTAATATAGTCTACAAATAAATATAAGCCCGATTTGTAAACGATAACCCGTGCCGACTTGAGTTTTAAACTTGTCCAAACAAGTTGCGCGGGAGCAGCGCGGCGATCTGTTACTGCGAGTTTCAATTGTGATTTCATAAGTGATTTCTAACATTTTTAGTGCGTTGTTGTTTATTTTGTGAAAATGTCTGTGGAATTACGAAGTGATAAATAAAATATTTTCCTTATCGGAGTGCCAAGCCACCAGATAAATGGTGCAAAATTACCATCTTATCGACAAGTTCTCCCTGTTTTATTTTACAATATTTGTGAAGTCAAGCTGACTGTTAGTGAAAGTGCGAATCTTGTTATAAGAGAGTGCATTATATTTTGGGAAAAAGCCAGAATTCCTTCGAAGGCAATCCCTAATTGCGTGAAGAAACTTATTCATTTATATCATTTATATCATTTATATGTTTAGGGGGAGCTGCAAAAAAAACTGTAAGAAAATTCAGTTGACTTTCAAGAATCGTGAAAATAATTTTGTAAAAGAACTTATTTAATATTGCACATGCAGATGCTTTTGACAGAATGAAGATAGAGGAAGACAAAGATTTCTTAAGGAAACAGAGAGAGCCAGGTCGACCGGGATGCTTAGGTGGAATCGACAAAAAACAAACATTACATCTTTGTTAAGTTTTTATAAGACTGAACTGGGAAAATCTTTTGTTAGAGACGATTACCGCGAATTGGTTGAACCATGCGTTGTATTCTTAGGAGGAGACACAGAGAATAAACTAAAACTCAGGCCCCCGGAGCTTTGCATCAAGCGCGATGGATCGCGAGAGCAATCTATTCTATAAAAATATGTTTGCGTCAATCGCAACTTAAAATTACTGCAAAGGACAAAAATGGTCTACAAGATGTTTGTTTATTCATCGTCATCTTGTATACCAAACCTTGGCTCGAATGTACAATGGCAGTTAAAGAACCTAACCAAGACTTGTCCTTTTTGAAAGCTTTAAAAGAATATGAAAAAGTAGACGCGACAAGTTCCAAGGAATCCATAAGCAAGTTTATTCATCATTTATGGTATTTGTGTGAAGAAACAGTCATATTATCACTCTTTGATGAAGAAGTTGATACCAAAACCAAGACAAAAATGATTAATAATTTAATTAGAGACGAAAATTCAGATTCCTCTAAACGCTATGTCCCATCGAAGGAAGAAATTACGCAAAATTTGTTTGGTAAGTACTTAATATTTTCTTGTTTCTTTTTCAAAGTTTTGTGGTTTAGTTTTTGCTTATTTTGATGGTTTTTTCTTTATTTCAGGTATGACGCTGGATGATTTTGTGACTCAAAGAAGCAAACGATTTCTATCTCGACTACAGATCGACGACAGTTTTTTCGGGAAGACGTATCTTCGTGGGGTGACAATACTGCATTTTGGAAAGCTAGAAGACGATTAAGTCGTTTGAAGGTCGTTAATGACACTGCTGAAAGAGCTGTTAATACAAGATTTTAATGGTCTTATCACGGCTGAAGAAGAGCAAAAACAGTTTTTGTTGCGTAGTGTTCAGGAACACAGAAATCTGTATCCAGACTGTAAAAAAACTACACTGAAGAGAAGTTACTTCAAGTTACTACAGTTACTTTTCAAGTTAATTCATTATTATTATAATTTGTATTTAAATAAAAGTTTGTATTGATATTTTTTTAGTTTTACTCATATTTACTTTATTTGTTGCATTTTAATTAGTTTTGGATCAAACCAAAATGTTAGACCAAAACACCATTTTTTATTATATTTTTATTATATATATACATATATTATATTTTTTATTATATATATATTGTTGCGAAGTCAATGAGGTGCGTGAGCTTATTTGGATCTGCTGGCCAGTATGTAGGCCTACTCGGAGACACGTAATCGAGCTTGTTTCGCGGCTTGATTAGCGCGTTGTAGAGTTGTATCCCTTTTAGGTTCAAAAGTCGTGATCCCCAGTGCATATGCTTGGCATTGTAGTCACCGGCCGCTATGAATCGCTCGCTGAGTGAGTCGCCGAGAAAAATTCCATGAATTGCTCCTCAGAAACCACAAAACAAAGTGGGCAGAAGACTGCGGCCAGGGTGACGGGGCTGCTGCTGGATTGCATGCTTATGGAAGTGGATTGCAGGTAGTCCATTTCTGTTCTATTATATAGGTTGTGTTTAATGCGACTTCTGATTAGTATTCCAGTGTCGCCATGGGCTTTGCCGTCCGGATGGTTAATAGCGTAGAATAGGTATCCTCGAATATGAAAGTTTTGCTTGTCTGTTAGATGTATGTATCTCGGAGAGAAGCATGACGTCAATATTTATTTCGGCTAAGAACTGGGCAAGTTGGAGTTTGTGCAGTGAAACGCCTTTTCCGTTACACATAGATATTTGAAGAGACATTATTTCGATTTGTGTGTCACAAGAAGTTGTATCAGCATATTTTGGTTTCGCATGCATTGTGTTTTGTATAAAGGTCATAAACTCTGTTAGGTTTACCTGGAGTGAGGTCATCGTCGTTTCAATGTCAGGTGATGTGTGCTGCGTTTGTACGTTCAGGGTAGTTATATTCTGTTCTTCCCGAGTAGCAGTCAACTTTTGTGTTATCAGATTCACAGGTTTAATTCCAGATTTTAAGGCGAAGGAAAAATTTACAGACACGCCAGTTCGCTATGTGACTTTCCCCTGCACATTTTTGTAGAGATGTCTTCCTTGTTTTTGTTGCAGTTCGCTGTGCTATGAGCTTCACTACAACTTCACAAATAGATTTCAGCGTACAGTAAGCCTTGGTATGGCCATATTCTTCTTATTCTTCATATTCTGGCAGTAAGTGCACTGCAGTGGGCGATTGCGCTTATGTGGCTCTTCCAATGTGATACCCCGATGCAGTAAGAGCTGTTGATTGTAGATTGGGTGAACTTCATTTTTTTTTCCAGTGTCCGGCTCTCTGGCTTCAACTCGATTATAAACATTGGTTGTGGTTCCTTATTTTTGTTTAATATGTTCATAACCATTTTTGCATTAAAATTCTTTTCCTTAAGCGCTTTTACGATTTTAGTAGTCGAAACAGTTTCCTCAATACCATTGGGAACAACCTGGGCCCCTTGGGTTTTTTAGTTGATATGTGTAAAAGTTTTTTCCTGCTTCATCCAAGAATTTGGTTAGTAGACAATGGCTATCTTCGGTTTTACTTTGAACGTTTGCTTCATTTATGTTCCCTTTTCTTAAGGGGATTACGTAGAATGAGTTTTCTCCTATAAGTGTGGCTATTTTGTTCACTAATGCACTTGAGTTTTTTTTCGGGAACGTATATTGGATGAGCCTTAGCCTTCTTAGGTTCCTCTTAAGGTGACTTTTCTGGTTGTATATTTTCACCAGTAGAATTTGTCAGCATCTCAAATTTGTTGTTGTTTTATAACGCTTTTTTAATTAACATGTTAGTATTGTCGCGTGTAATTTTTGATTTGTTTTCTGTTTGCTGATTTTTTTACTTTTGAGGGGTAAGTTTTCTTTTTATTGTTATGTAGCAATCCATTCCAGTCTGTATGGTCGACCCGGTGTTCTTGTTTACTTTTTGATTTGTTGATCGGTTCAGTGAGAGAGAAAACTTGCGTCGGCGAAATTAAGCGAGCTGACGATGCCGTTCCAATTGTAGTTGTGTTTGCAGTTGCAGTGGTTGTTGTTGTCACAGTACTGGTCACCGTAGGTAAGCGTAGAGATATTTCGGAAGTGTTTGGAGATTGCGTGTTTTGTGACGAAACTTTTGTGAGGGAGAGCAAGAACGCGCTCTTTCTTGAATTGTTGGCAATGTAACATTTTTCGAGTTATGGGTGATTGACCGCTCTCTGTCTTCAGGTGTCGCGGAGACGTAAGAGAAGCACGCGTTGTTTCGATCCGAAGACTAGAAATGTCCCGTCACCGACGCCAAACGTTCAGAGATAATTCATTTAAAATCTTCAGTTTTGTAGTTCTCGAAAGTGAGCCGCTTGACAATTATCGGCGTGGACGGCTACATCTACTGTAACGAGAAGGCTGCAACTCTTGTTACTGGGTGCACCTAAAACCAAAGATACCAGGTTCAATATAGTATTGTGCTTTTGTCGAACTTAAAACGTTTCTTGCACTCCGTTGACTTGTGGTCCGTTTCAAAGTACTTCACACACACTTCACGCAATTTAACCTTTCAGACACTCGATTATCCCAAAATTCATCGTAATTACACAGAGCGTAACTCGACGCCTTGCAGTAGAAGCAAGATTTTTTTTTCCCAGACGTAGTGACTGGTGGTTTCGTAAAAGAGGTTTTTGGGAACTCTTTTGGCCGTAGCCGTAGTCTTTCGTTCCAAACCTTTCACCCTTATCTCTAAGAACTCCAACATTGATTGTGGGGAATGTATTTTTATCGAGTTTCCCTTTTTCTGCTTGAATCGACCCCTGTTGTTAATGTCAACGTAATAAGTAAGCAAAACTACTTAAAACGCATCCCATATAGGCACATTGATTCCTAGTCCATTTATTAAGGCAATGGTCCCTAGGGTCGTAATAATTGTCCTCTTTCAGCCCAATGTGGCGTTTTAATGAACCTCATTTTTTATGCTGCAGTATACTGTTTTATCGACCATGCAAAATAAAAAGGTCATTGAATGGTTTTCATTTCATTACCCTGATGTACTTCGAAGTTTGGGATGTTTATTCGGCGCATTTGCACATCACTGTTGCCTTAAGTTGGTATCTTTGGGCTCATTCTGCCCTTAAACGTATTCAGCATTTCCGTCTGTTGTCTTAAATACGCTGCTTTGTTGTGACCACTGTCTATAGAATTTTTAAATCCGTTATATACTGTTAGGTACCAGGAGCGTTTCAAAGAAAACAGGATTTTTTGAATCTAGCGCTCTCTATATGCAAAGAGTGCGTTAGAACCTGTTATCCTTTATCGACTTCCAGTAAATTTCATGACATTTTTATGAATTTCATGACATCGACTATTTGAAGTGAAGTTGATGCGTTTAAAGTGTCAGTATGTTTTTGTCATCGGTGCGAAAATGATGGAAGTTGGCGTTTGTTGCACGATAATGCGCCGTCTCATAGATCGACGCCTGTGGTCGATTATTTGACCAAAAATCCCATTTTCACAATCAACCATTCCCCGTATCCACCTGATATGGCACTACTACTATTGGCCCTTTACCTTTTCGAAAAAATGCATTTGCCGATGAAAAGAAAACATTATGCACACGTGGAGGCCATTCAATAGATTTGTACCGGCATAATGGCGGCCATACCTGGCAAGGAGCTTAAACACTCGATCGACATGATTTTTTTTGACCGTGCAAAACGCTGTATTAAAGCAGAAGTAGACTATTTAAAAAAAAATAATTGATTTTCCCGATAATACCATTTGTTCCGTCTTTTTTTTATAGTCGTATTTACTTTAGAACGCAAGATTGTAGATTCCTCGCACTTGGGTATGTGGAGGATTTTCCCGAAGCTATGATAAGCTTGCGACTGGGTAACTTAGAAGGCTTGATAAACATTTAAGAGTTCAAAAGCGAGCTGCGTGTAAGGTTTTATGTTAAGGAAGTTAGGGCGTCTCGATTAAATATGATTCGGCCATTCACTTTGTTGCCGAACAGCTATTCTCTTACGAATTTCGACACATTTTTAGACAAGAGTTTTCAGGGTTTTGCCACAGTTGCCTACTACTACCTTAAGCCACGTTATATTTCAGGCTCATGTGAATGAGATTTTAAATTTAAGGCAGTCAAAGCAGTTTCAGTGATAGGCCTAAGAAAGTTATCTGAGAAGTTTAATTCCCACATGCGTGCTCTATCAAGGCCAAGTGAAAGGAGATTATGGCTGATTATGAGCCAGTGAACTGCCGCAAAGGCATCTAGTGCTCCGGCAGGAAGGCGTACAAAATTTCTTTCAATGAAAAACCTTCGCAGTCCTTGATCACGAGCTCGTGGGCTGCTGCCTGCATGATCTGTGGTGAGTAATTCTCGTTAAAAAAATTCTTATATCTTCTACTCCAGATTTTTACAAAGCTTTCCACGTATAAGTTTCATTGCGATTCGAAATTTTTTCGAAATTATGTTCGTCATGTCATATACCGTTCCAGCGAAATTCTGTTTCATTGTACTAGAGGATTGCTACGCGCTGGCGTTGACGCGTTAGAATTTTCTGAAAAAGAAACTATGCTAGACGTGCTCATCATTGATTTTAAAGAAGTCGAGCTAGACGACTAAACTTAGGTTGGTGTTTGACGGCCTCTTCTCAGAGGTCGGCCCCGTCTGTAAGTGGTGTATGTATCTGGAAAATCTTTGAATCTCAAAATTTTCGGCTTTAACCCGGTTTCAGTAAAGACAAAAATAAGGGATGCTACTAATGAACTATCAGAATAAAGTTTAGGGAGCTTACTCCGTAGCCTCCTAGTATTCTGATAGGTAAGAGTAATGAAGAATAAGATGACCGTTCAGTGTTTTAAAGGTTTGGGAGTTCAACTCCCACAGGCTTTGTAATTTTTTACACTGTTAGAAAATATCATTTGAACTTTCTAACTGCAAATATTAGAAAGTTATTGTATTTCCGATCATACAGGGTGCGCCATCTAGATGTCCTATTTCCTATTTCAACATTGAATAGCTCCGATACGCACCGAAATAACGTGCTGAAATCGTAGCGCTTTACATTAAAAACGATCGTGCAATTGTGAAAACTGTCCCAGGACGCGTTATCTCAAAAAATGGTAATTTGGAGTGGCCTCCTCGTTCTCCGGATTTAACGGTACCAGATTTTTTTCTGTGGGGATATTTAAAAAGTAAAGTTTATGCCAGAAAGCCAAAGAACATTGACGAACTCAAAGCTAATATATACGAGCTAAAATAGCTGCGATATCACCCGAAATGCTGGCCAATGTTATGCAGAATGCCCGCAAAAGAGCTGCTTTTTGTGTATCAGATAGGGGTGGTCATTTAATCGATGTTGTATTCTAAACCTGATTTGAAATAAATGGCATAGAATATCGTAAACAAATTTTGTTCATTTGTGAAAATTGGCTGAAAATTGGCGGAGCTATTCAATGTTGAAATAGGATACATCCAGATAGCGCACCCTGTATACATATATAAAAGTATAGTATACAGGGTCCGGACCCTGTTTAGTCGGCCGATTCTCATGATTTTTTAAATGGTCCCAGATCCACATTATCTAAGAAAATTTCAGCATTCTTTTTGCAAAACATGGCCAAGAAAAGCATGGAAATAATAGCAGTACCGAACGTTAGAAGGAGGCTGCAGAATATAATCGCCCTGTTTCTTTTGTGCCTTAATCTTCATATAAGAAGCAGTGAGCGAAATTCAGCTGTCTACATGAAAAATATGGACCATAAATCATTTAGGATTGATCAGCTAAATGGTAGACATAGACAATATTAAACCGACCATTGCACATCCGACCATACAAACAAACGAGCAATCGGATATGCTTACGAGTATATCGACTCAGGAGGTGATTCTGATTAAGAATTTGTACTTTATATTCGCGGAATTGTCTAAAATATATAATAATTTTTTCGGAGGTTAAGAATTATAATGATGAAATATGTGCAAAGTTTCACCTTAATAGCTTTTAAACGACTTTAAATTGGTATTTAGTCCAATTATTATATTATTAATTTTCAAGAATTAAGCTAAGCAAGTGTCTAGCCGGCGCGCCCTTTGGGCTTAAATAATAGCTAGCAAGGCTATAACGAGGTCGCTGGTGACCCCGGTTGCATCAATAAATATTTTACAAAAAAAAAAAAAAGGATTACAAACGTTTGTGCAAAATCAAAATACCCTGCAAAGGTTTAAAATATAGTACTTGAAAACGAATTCTAAATTTTTATTTTTTAGAATTTTTCAACCGTATATTTTTTCTAATTATTTATTAAACTACAAAAATACACTGTACTTCGTAAACTGTGATTTTTATTGCAAATACTACGATAGACAGCGGCTGGGCTATTAAAATAACATCAATTTAAACAAATTAAAGAATTCTTAGACCTTTATGAAATCTTCAGTTAAAATCCCCGTTACATATGGCAACTATAACTGGAAATTTTATAATATATATATATATAACACCTGAGCGGCGTGAATCGATCGAATCCTTGATTTCGAGTGGCAAAACATAAAAGGAAGTTCGAAGTATTAACCGGTGCGGGTACCGTATGATCCGAAATGCACTTCATTATTCATTTAAGCCTGAGACACTCGGCCGTTCTCGAGTTATACCAGAAAAACTAGCTAGTAGTGTAGCCAGGTACTCGAAGAAGCATCCTAACGCAAGCTGTAAAAAAATAAAGGATCAACTAAACTTAAATGCAAGTTTACCTACAATAAGTAGACGATTAAAAGACCTTAATTTAACAGCTCACAGCCCGAGGAAAATTCCGTATAACACTAAGAACACAAAGCCAATTGAATCGAATTCGCAAAACGCCATGTAAGTTGGACAGCTCAAAAGTGGCAGAATGTCCTGTGGTCGGATGAATCAAAAATTGTTCTGGATGGTGGTAAAGGTGCTAGATAGTATGCCAGAAGACCACCTAAAGCTGAATTGGATTCATAATCCTGTATAAAAACGATCTAACACGGTGGGGCCAGCATCACGATTTTGGGATGTTCTTCCTATCATGGTGTAGGGCCAATACCGTGGATTAAAGAGATCAAAGATGGGCCTGGATACCTCCAAATAATGCAGGAAACCATGCTACCTTATGCTAGTGAAGAAATGCCCTTGATCTGGGTCCTTCAGCAAAACAATGACCCGAAGAACACGAGTAAACTGGCTAAGAGGTGGTTTTCGGAATAGGCCGTACAGTCTCCTGACCTGAATCCTATAGAGAATCTGTGGGCAGATGTTAAAAAAGATGTAGCCAAAAGGATCCCACCAATGTTGCCCAGTAATGGAAAACTGTAAAAGTTTCTTGGAGCTCTATTTCCCCGGGAAGATGCCAGAAACTTGTGGACTCCATGCCAAGGTCATGTGTGGATGTCCTAGGCAACAAAGGTGGTGCTAAAAAATGCTAGTTTACATTTTTTAGTTTAATTTTGGCCTAAAACTTAATAATACGGCCATATTTCATCGATTTATTGGTTAATCTTAAGTTTTGAGTGAATATTCTAAAGCACTCCTATTATTTTGCAATAGCCTTATTAGCGGTATGTTTCATTTTTTCAAATTTTTTTCTTTTGTTTATTATTAAATCACTGGGTTTTAGTTTTAATTTCTTCAATACCAATTATATTTGTTAAAAAAAATATACTTTAGGCATTTCACGTTTGTCTACGTAGTTTTCACCTGCGTTTTTGACAAGTGTATTGGGCACTCCTATTATTTTGAACACAGCTGTAATATAATATATATAATATAATATATTTTATAATATAAAGCTTTCTATCTTATGTGAACCTTAGAAAGTCGTTTTTATGGAAAAGTTCATTCAAATGTAGTATTTTCCCCGAAGGCCCCCTATCTATTAATGAAAAACACAGTACACGAACTTTTTCAATAGTAAACAGAGGGTTAATTTACAAACATTCATACAGTTTGGTAATATAAAATGGAAAAAATCTACATGCTTATTTATCGTAATCAAAAAAATTTCCTAAGAGTGTTCCACTCATGTTATCGTCACCATATTCACTTAATCCAAAACCATCATCAGCATTGGGGGGTAAAAACGAGCCATTGAACGGATCTTCTAGTTGATCTTCTATTCCCATATTAACGGCGATCCCGTAAATAAGGCGCATCAGGAAGAGGCGAATGAAGTTTGGTGTACTGGTGTCTTTTCGGGCGGTGAGATGTAGTTTTCTCGTATTTCGATGTATATATTCTTGCTCTTTTATGTCCAAACCAGTTTTTGGCTTATGACTTTTATTTAAACGTTGATTTAATATTGGGGTAAAATTTATAATTAAGACTAAAACTATTAAAAAAACCGTATGCGCCAACATTATTAAAATAAAATAACAATTCTTTACTTTTTTTCGAAAAAATCAAGTCTTTTCTTTTATTTATTGCAAACACCCACAGTTTTTATAGATACATATGTACATATATATGTATGTATATGCATCAAAAAACATGTGAATTAAACTCGTTTTAAAAGAGTAAGATGAAATAGTAACGAAAAATCTTTATCGGCCATGTCTTATCTTAATGTCTATCTTAATATATTCTTACAAGCACATCAAGAACAAATTTTAAAATTGTGTCACTTCGAAGAAAATTTTTTATTCTGTATGTTGAACGACCGAAATGTCCAATAAAAGTAAATAAAATGTAATTTTGCGAACACCGACCATTTTCTTTTAAACTATAGTTCCCTAAATTGAGTAAAATTAACAAATTTCCCCTTACTTACCGACCATTTTAAGCATTTTATAAATTGTAAATACCTATGACTTTTTCTTAAAACGGTTAAAATTCTTTTTGTTAAACAAACATTTATAATTTGTAAGAGTACTAACATAATAAAATTATGCAAAACAAGAATGGAAAGCTAACTTCGTGCTAAGTCATGGTTAAATCATGGTGAACGCTAGTCCACGAAGGTTACGAAAAGTGGCGCTAGAAAGCTACTGTATATTGCCATAGAATTATAAATTTACTGTGCTAGTCCGCTCTAAATAAGTTATAAACCAATTGAAACGTTATGTTTTTATAAGATATTTTTTGAATTTTAATGCCAACTTGTTTCAACTTATAAATGGTTTTGTCAGCTCGGTAACTGAATAAATAATAAATAAATAGAATAAATAAGAATAAAAAATAACATTTGAGCTCTATTTCAGTGCCTGGTGGAGCCAGCGAATGTGAGATCTAAGGATGATAATGATATATGAGAGTAAAAGCGAAAAAGAATGCCTTTAATATTTGTATCATACATCTTGAGCATTACATGCGTATTCGCCAACGGTATTTTATTTGGTTAAGTGGTTTTTATTTGACATCAGAAGGAGTTTGTACTAAAATACCACTAAACAAGTAAGGTAGCAGCAGACGAGTTTCCCGATTGCAAAATACCCTGTACCCTTAGACATGCTTACAATTTATTTATTTAGTATCAATAAATAAATGAAACAATATTTTATTAGAAAAGAGTACCATAACAATATAAATTTGGTATGATTTTGGTTATGAAAATAAGTTTCGTGTGTCATAAAGCCATACACATTTCGCTGTCAACGTCGCAGTCGGCGTCGCGCAATGCGTGTTTTGCTGCGCTTCTGCTTCCCATAGATTTTGCATTTGGCATAACTTCCGTGTTTCTTATCCTATTTAAAAATTAGATAGGTTTTATAAGCACCAACGCATATGCCGAATTGCATACCATTAGGTTTATAATTGTGGGCGTGGCAGTTTTTTGCGGTTTGCGGGGAGCGTGGTCGTGGCAGTTTTTTGCTTTTTGCGGGGGAACGGGGGGTGATATCAAAATAAAAAAAACAAACTTGTACTGCGTATGGTATTTACCTATCCAACGATCACATGTCTGTAGCTATTGTAACTTCTGAGATCTAGGCGTTGATATGGATAGACAGACGGACAGACGGACGGACGGACGGACGGACAGACGGACATGGCTATATCGACTCGGCTGTTGATGCTGATCAAGAATATATATACTTTATGGGGTCGGAGATGCTTCCTTCTGCCTGTTACATACATTTGCACCATATTATGATACCCTTCTCTCTTGAGATTCTGATGAACACGGACGTGATCAACAGTAGCAGCGCGAAAAAACCAGAAAAAACGGAGACAGCCCAGCTGGAACAAAACTAAACTGCACAGAGCCACACCGTGGGAACGTGCAAATGTTCGGCTGTGCGAACCAACAAAAGCAAGTGTGTTAAAAAGGTAAAAAAAACAATTTCTCATTTTTTCCTTTCCCGAGTGCACTATTTGCGGTGGGAGGCCCACCTGTTAAATCAGCCGGTGGGAGCTGTCAACTCGTCGCAGACCAACAGTGCTGCCAGATCGGGAGATCAGGAACCAAATGGACAGAGCAGCGGGGGCCCCGACCCCACCGATGATGACCCATTCAGGAGGAGCTCCAGAATGTCAAGGTCCCCAACAACAGGAGGAGGAATTGCGTGGCAGGATGCCGGAACCCCTGCGCCGGCGTTTGTGTTGGAGGATATACCGACTTGCCGCCGCAGTGATGCAGCGTTGGGCAACTCGGCCTCTGTATCCAGGAGCGCTAGCAATACGAGCAATCCGAAGGCAAAGGACGTTATTAGCGTGCCGTCGCACAGAAAGGAATGAAATCACCAACGGGATCGCCTATAGGGCCCTTAGACTTAGCCGCGGGAACCCCTGCGCCGGCGGTTGTGTTGGAGAATATACCGACTAGCCCCCGCAGCGCTGTAGAGCTGGACAACTCGGCCCCTGTAGCCAGCAGCGCTAGCTATACGAGCAATCCGAAGGCAAAGGACGTTATCAGCGTGCCGGCGCTCAGAAAAGAAAGGAAATCACCAACGGGATCGCCTATAAGGCCCTTAGCCTTCGCCGCGGGATTCCAAAATGAAGACTTACGGAGCATCCTCGCCAGGATGGGAAATAAAATTAACGCGATACTATCCGCGTTCGAAATTCGGCGCCATGTCGTCATAGATGACAAGAGCGTACTACTGGAACTCTCGGCTCTCAGCAACAGGGCCATCAAGCTTCATGAAGGCGTCGCTAAAGAGAATCGTTCTACGACCGCTTCTACCCAAACCGAGCCCCAAAAGCCTAGAAAAAAGGCTACACCAACAAAGGAACTGCCAAAGGGACAGATGCCCAAAGTTCAGGAGCCTAAAGCACAGGCACCCAAGCGCGGCAACTATACCGCGTTGAGCTCAGAGGGTATACCTAAACCCAAAGAAAATACGTCTAAGCCGCGCAGCTATGCATCCGTCGCCAAGGAGGCTAGCACTGGAGGCGAGTGGAAAAAAGTTAAGACTATACGCCTGAGGAAGAAGCCGGAGGAACTTATACTAAAGAAGACGGGAGAGGCATTGTATGCAAAAATGCTCCGGAAACTGAAAGCGGACCCGAACCTCAGCGAACTGGGCAAACATGTTCGCAAAGTCCGCAGAACTCAGCAAGGGGAACTACTGCTGGAAGTAGAAGGAAAGTCTCCGACAGCGTCCCCAAATTTAAGACCGAGCTGGAAGGAACGCTAAAGGACATGGCTTCGGTACGCACGGGAACTCATAGAATAGCACTATCCCGCAGTGGATTGGACGAGGCCACGACAGCGGAAGATCTCCACAGCTGCCTGGTCTCCCACTACCAAGGAATTCAGCTGAAACCAGAGGACATCAAAGGACTACGTAGGATGCGGGATGGGACTCAAATGGCCTATGTCCTGATTAACGCGAATGATGTGATTGCGGTCTTAGAGAAGGACACGGTAACCGTGGGGTGGTCAAGGTGCCGCATCATCCAGGACGTCCGGCCCACGAGATGTTACAAGTGCCTGGGCTACGGGCATCGAGCAACGTCCTCCAAGGCGATCGACCGATCAGACTGCTGCCTGCGATGCGGCGAACGAGGACACAAGGCAAGGGGATGTGTTGCACCACCAAAGTGCCTAATATGCAGCGATGAATTGGATAAAAATCACCCGACGGGCTGTTTCGCGTGCCCGACATACAGAGCCAGCCCTAAAGAAGCGAAGTCCCAGCATAATGCAGGAGCAAATTAAGATTGTCCAGCTCAATGTTAACCACTGTGCAGCTGCTCAGAGCCTCCTGGCTCAAACTGCGGCGGAGCGCAAGGTAGACATCATGCTTTTGAGCGATCCCTATTCCCTGTCCGTGGCAACTCCACAATGATATTTGACGAGACCCGTAAAGCAGCTATCAAGTGTTGCAGCCGATGCGCGGAATAGCATATGCGAGAATAAAAGAAGTGCATTTTTACAGCTGCTACGCCCCTAGTGACATCGCAGACCAGTTCGAGGAGATGACGGAGGTGCTGGGCAGCCATGCAAGAGGGCGCGGCGCGAAGATCATCGCGGGCGACTTCAATGCATGGGCAGTAGAATGGGGCAGCAGGGTATCGAATCCCAGAGGCCGAGCAGTAATAAACACAATGCTTATGTTGGACCTGGTACTGCTGAACGACGGCTGCAAACCAACGTTCAACAACGATAGGGACTCGTCCTATATCGACATCACCTACATCAGCAGAGGGTAAGTGGCTAACGCGAGCTGAACGGCCCACGACGTTGTAACTCTGGGTGACCACGCACTGATTTTCTTCTGCATCCTACCAAAGGACACGACTTGGAGGCGGCAGAGAAGATCAGTCGGGCAAGCCTGGGACTCGAGGAAGATCGATGAAGATATGCTGGCATACCAAATCGACTCGTTTCGAATCTCAAATGGACACGCAGATTTAATGGCGGCCGACCTCATGAAGGTGCTTGGGGCAACGTGTGACGCAACCATCCCAAGGAGGAAAAGAGAGAAGCGCAAGCCCCCAGTGTACTGGTGGAGCTCCAACTTAAGCAAGCTACGCTCGAAATGCCTAAGGGCAAGGAGAAGGGCGCAACAAGCCAGAGGCAGCACCCAGCACGCAAAACTCATGGAGGCTTTTAGATGCAAACGCTCTGAGTTTAAGCACGGCATATTAGCTGCCAAAGCGCGTTCCTATAAGAAACTACTAGATACCGTGGATAGAGATCACTGGGGAGTTGCCTACAAACTCGTAGCTAACAAGCTAAGGAGAGGACGAGCAACTCCAACTGACCCTGATGTCCTGGCTAGCATAGTAGCAGAACTATTCCCAAGGCAGACCACTCTATGGCGGCCAACAGCAGTAGCTTAACCACGTCACGTTGGATGTGAAGAACGCCTTCAAGACCGCTAGATGGCCAGTAATCCTCAGCGCCATGCATTGGATGGGTATCCCGGAGTATCTCAGGATCGTTGGTGGAAGCCACTTCACGGATCATGTCCTCTGGTTCGACACGGACGCTGGCCCGAGATGCTACCGTGTTTCTGCAGGGGTTCCACAAGGATCTGTGCTTGGACCGATCCTGTGGAAAATTATGTATGATGGAATCCTGGGCATCAACAGGCCCTTAGGATCTGAGCTATATTGCTTTGCGGACGATGTGGCAATAACTGCAGTGGCCAAGACAATAGCAGTCCTCGAAGAGAAGTGGCTAGAGATAGCCGACTTAACAGCAGCTTAAGCAGCAGGAAGACGGTGGAAAGAATGCTGATCCCGTGATCACATGTGATCACGGTCAACGGACACAGGCGGCATCACAAGACTCCTTAAAATACCTGGGAGTAATGACAGACCACAGGCTAGCTTTTAAGGATCAAGCTAGCTACGCGAGCAGGAAAGCAGCAATAACAACTGCGTCCTTGTCCAGGCTCATGCCCAATATAGGAGGTCGCAATTACCCGGTAAGGAAACTACTGGTGGCGGTGGCACCGCTGCTCTATGCTACGCCAAAGGAGCATGCACGGTTGTACGGTCTATGGCCCTTAGGCTCATTAGGACTATAACCGGAGACGCAGCACTAGCACTGGCAGGCTCGCCGCAAATCGACCTTAAGATAAAGGCTATTTGTCAGGTCCGAGAAGGTGCTGCCCGGCTGGAGGCGCACGAGCGACTGATGGGAGAGTGGCAGACCAGATGGATAACATCGCAACGGGGGAGGTTGACCTACCAACTCATCCCCGATTTAACGGCGTGGGCCGATTGCAGCCACAAAAAACTGGACTACCACCGTACCCAGTTCCTCACGGATCATGGTTGCTTTCGGGCATACCTACTCCGGTTCCACCAAATAGAGTCAGCTCAATGCCTCTACTGCCCCGATGCTGAGGAAATAGCAAAGCATGTACTCATGCACTGCTCCAGGTTCACGTAGGAGAGGGTGCAGCTAAGTGCGCTGATCGGTGCCCCGCTCAGCCCTGGCGGCTTGATAGCGGCCATGATGGAGAACAGCGACTCTTGGGAGCGGGGACTGAACATCATCAGAAATATGATGAAGCGGGTCGGAGCCGACGAGATAGCTAACAGAGCTGAAGGCTAATACAGGCGACGGACACCTATACGGTGGCAGGAGAAAAAATACTAGGCGAAACCAGGGATGAAGGACGTCTCTTGGCCAATTATCAAGGAAGGGAGTACGACCAGGCTCCACATCCTGCTCACCGACGAAATAACTTGACTGGCAGTCCCGGTGAGCTTGTAAAGGACGGAAGAGCATACGGAGGTTTTTGTTTTTAGTACGTAGGCATAACTCTACTTGGGGGGCTATGAATCGCGCATGCCACCTATGGACGGTGGTATCTTTGAAAGATTTTAATTTTCCTACGACATAAAAAAAAAAAAAAAAAAACACTGCAGGATGCTAATTGTTGTAGTTATAGTTGCTAATTGGATTTGAATTTGAATAAAGACCTATTCAAGAAGTCCTCATTTATTAACCAAAGAGCTAGATTAATGTTATTTGTTAATCTTTTTAATTTAATCAAAAAGAATAATTAATTAGAAAAAAACAAATTTGGTCTTCTTAAACCGATAGTTTTAGGAATAAGCACTAAAATTTCCGTTTATTAGGAATGTTACATTAGTAATGGTTGATACTGGCTGTTTACATTGCTTTTAATAAGGTTATTTAGGAGCCCAGCCACTTTCTTCGTTTTATTAGAGATAGTAAATTAATTAGTAAGAGTCTGCTAAAATAGGAAGTGTAGTGATAATTTACATCCCAGTTTAGTCCCCTAAGAGCGAACATCAAGAAGTTTATTGTACAGATACAATGCGGTCTTGAAGAACCCCGTATTGAGGCCACCAGCTGTACTCCAATCAAACAGACCAAAGATATACATAAACTTTTAATTATATAAGGGTTCATAAAGTTTTTTTTTTTTTTTTTTTTTTTTATTTAAGTATTGAAACCGTGCTACAATTTTGCACCTTAACAACACAAGCAAAAAATAGTCTTTATAAGCCCATATAAGCGCCGAGCGCTTAGCACGGGGATTTATGTTAATGGAGGGGGAAACGGGGATTTATGTTCGTGGAGGGGGAAGCATCTTCACGAAGCCTTGTCTTTTTAGCCTTCTAAGCGGCCTGGCGGGAAGTAAATTCCTGGCTAGTTCACTGCGATGGGTGGTGAGTCTGTCTCTGTACCTGCTGGTGTGTCTATTGATCTGCTCCTCCACAGTATGCAGATTAAGGTCTCGGTGTAAAGTTGAATTCCGTACATACCAAGGACAGTTGGTTATCTGCCTTAGGGTACGATTCTGCAGTACCTGGATGCGATTGCAGTTAGATTTTGCTGCAATCCCCCAAATTTGTAGTCCGTAGAGCCAAATTGGGGCGACACACTGAGCGTACACTTTTCTTTTCACCCTAAGTGACATACTGCTCTTTCTGCTCACCAGCCAACGTAATTGCTGAAGTTTTAGGACGCACCTCTTGCGAGTGGCTTTAAGATAAGCAAGAAGGTGAGTCGCTTGTCAAGAGTAATGCCAAGATACTTCACTGTTGCTGGTTGCTCCAGGATCTGTCCTTCAATTTGGATTGGTGGGGTTGTTCTCATCCTAAGAGTCAAGGCAGGGTTGGACGTTTTTCGAGGGTTTATCTTAAGGTTCCACCTCTTGCACTACGCTGATAGGACTGCAACGTATCCCTGCAGACCGTCTGCTGCCTCAAAGCGACATTTGGAGCTATACAGAACGGCAATGTCGTCTGCATATGTGGCAATTAGAGCCTTCAAGGGGTCTTCCATGTAGTCATCATCGGGTACTGGCAAGTCTGCAGTATAAAATGAGTACAGGAGCGGGCCAAGAACACTGCCTTGCTGGACTCCAGCTCACATTTGGGCAGGCGCAGAGTAAGATTCCGGATCTTGACTTCGAATACCCGCCCTTCCAGGTAGGACTTTAGGAGCGAGTAATATGGTGCTGGTAGTAAATCTTTCACCCTGCAAAGGAGACCGTCGTGCCACACCCGATCAAAGGCTTGTTGGATATCAATAAAAACTGAGTTGCAGTATTCAAGATTATCAAATGCCTGTAGAATGTGCTGCGTAACCCTGTGAACCTGCTCGACAGTGCCGTGTCCCTCACGAAATCCACATTGATGGTCCGGCACAATTCCGCACTGAGTTATAATCCCAGTAAGTCGATTCACAATGAGTCTTTCCCATACCTTTGATATAGAGGGGAGAAGACTTATTGGCCGATAGGCTCGACTTTCGACTTGCCTGGCTTATAGATCATGTGGATTGCCGCTATTTTCCATTGGGAAGGGAAGAACTGAATCCTTAGCATAGCATTAAAAATAAGTGCCATGTAGAGGATCGCACGATTGTCCATGCCAGGAGCCTTGTTTTTCGGAAGAGCTTTGATGGCTTCGGTAATCTCCTGAACTCTGATTGGCGTGATGGGGAGGGACATCTGGAGCGGGGTCTGCAAGCTCTCCTGGGTCTCTTTGATATCAGCCAGCGTAGCAACGTTGTGTGGGGTGAATCTGGCCTCCAGGTGTTGAGCAAATATGTTTGCCTGTTTCTCCTCATTCTGTGCAAGGTCGCCGCCATGATGCCTAACTGGGACCTGTCTAAACGGCTGGTTTTTCGTAGCCTTTGTGCATTTCCACAGTGAGTAATTGGCGTCAACAGTGTAGTCCATCGAGGACAGCTTGTGCTCAAAGAAGTTATTTCTGAGGTCCCTTAAATGGATCCGTACTCGCTTGGCTGCTCGGTTCCACAGGATTTGATCCCAAGGGTCTTTGGTTCGAATTCTTCGAATCTTGGGTTCGAATTGCTTTTTTTCGTAGGCGCCTTTTTGCAGCCAGTAGCTCTTTTGCCTCCCTGGTGAGTGTGACGCCATATTTTTTTGGCTTTAGTGGGCTCGCAGGTGGAGTGGATGCAGCAGCAGCCCTGTGGATATTATTGGTGAAGATTTCCATTTCTATATCCTCCCCAGAATTCAGCTCCGTTTCAAGATGGATGGAGCTCTCCAGATTCCGGTGAAATAGAGATAGGTCAGTTCGATTGCTGATCAGCCTTGCATTAGAGCGAGCATTAATCCCATTGGTATCTATGGTGACTACGAGGGCCAGATGGTCAGACTCTAAATCCCAATTTTGGGTAATACTCGCGCAGTAGTCCGGTACTCCATGGTGGACGGCAAAATCAATACATGTTGGCGTATGTTTGGTGACGTATGGGTATCTGGTTGGGGCTCCTGTGGCAAGAATCTTTGGCACGGTGGCGGAGATGGTTTCAGCTAGTTCTTGTCCCCTAGGGGAGTTGCAGATGTCGCCCCATAGCCAATGTCGTGCGTTCCAATCGCCACCAACCAGGTACCTTTGTTCACTTTTTTGAAGTATACTAGTGAAGAGACTTTCCCGTATTCTGTTTCCTGGAGGGCAGTAGATGGAACTGAACTCCATATCACCAAGACCCGTAGCAACTTTTACCGATGACATTTGTATACTGCGCGTCTCTATTACCCTTTGGGGAAAATGTCGGAGAGTAGTCCTGACTAGCACACCGCCACTCCACCTCCACTGTGCCTATTGGAAGATGGCTTGTAGGCAGGATAGAATGTGTATCCAAAGACTCGAACAGTTCCATCGCGGTTTAGTCTGGTTTCAGTCAAGAGAAGGATATCAATATTGTTGTTGTGTGCAAAAAGTTCGACTTCTCCGACTTTTCCTGAAATGCCATTGACATTCCAGATGAGAACTTTAAGTGAATTCAAGGCGAGGCTGTAGCGTTGATCTGAGAATTATTTCCAGCCCATTGCTTCATGCTGCTGGCCATCTCAGACACTATTATTTCTACCCGTGCAAGGGGTTCATTAGCTAGCTTATTTTGCTGTGGTTGTTCTTGTTGTTGCTGTTGGAGCCACATGAGAAACTGCTGTTGCTGCTGCTGCTGGAGGTGCTGTTGCCATTCTTGAAACTGCTGTTGCTGCTGTTGCTGCAGCGACTGGATATCGATCGGTTGTTGTTGTGGACTTGGCTGCGTTTGAGCATAGTTCAAACTACGATGAGCATATTCAGAATTGCTTGGCACTGAAGCTGCGACTGCTGCATAGGAGACACTTGTGCGGGCACTGTAGCTTCGTGGTGTCATCTGCTGTGTTGCTGGTTGGAATGTAATTTGGGGCACTTGATTCCTTGCTATTCTAGCGGGGCCAGGCGCAGGAAATTCCTGCACGTACCTTGTAGCAGAATATTGATTGGCCACATTGCCATTAAGTGATCGAGTTTCGGTTGCCGATTTTTTTGGAGACTCCGATGACCGACGAAGATACTCCGGGTTCGACTTGCTGCCTTTGTAGCTAGCTTTATGAGCTCCTGAACAATGGAATCAGGTAGGTGTTGCGTCAAGGGGCGTATACACTCACTTGTTTGATGACCCTCGCCACATCTGGCGCAATTGGGGTATCGTCAGCAATATCTGGCAGTGTGGCCGTACCGCTGGCACCGTTTGCACTGTGCGACGTCTGTGGCTTTTCTCATTAGCTCCACCCTCACCTTTTGTCTGCAGAGGATTGTGATTTTGAAGACGCCATTTATCGTAGCGCACGGTTTGATGTTGATAAAGAAGAGATTTAGCTTCTGTTAGCCCTGGATGCGGGATAATGAATGTGGGGTACCTCAAAGCCGTACTTTTGCAGACTATCTGTGGTGTAGGCCCTTGACAACAATTCGATGCGGCTTTTCTGTCTGCATTTGGTATGTGTGGAACTCCATACAATGTCTGTCCAGATGGTCAAAAATAGCCCTGTAGGTGTCACTATCCTTGGGGAAAATTCTGGTGGTTCCTAGGTTGCTCTTGGTGACCACATTGTTCACATTAGTGACGTCCCCTATGAACTAAAAGAGGTCATTTATACTGCAGTCTGGGACAACAATTTGAGGTGGCTTTTCCATTTTTCTTTCTTGTTCGGGCTGGGAAGTAGAGGTGCCGAAACATCGATGTTTCGATGTTTTTTACAAAAAACATCGATGTAACATCGATGTTTTTCCGATGTAAAAAATGTAATATTTTTATTTACACTTGAAAAATAAAAAAAAACATGTATTTATTATTAAATTCAATTAATTTTAAATTTAATAAAAAATCAAACAAATCAACAAAATGACAAACTTAAAAAATAATGCGATTTCTTTTTACATTCATCGTCTTAAACATAATAACATAATAACTGAAAATACGAAATAATAATACGAAAATACGAACAAAAATAGATCTGTTCAACAGTCATAGCCTAAATATAACTTATATAATTACATATTTCATATGTAGATTTTCGAATCATTTTGTTGACAAATCTAAATTTTTGTTAATGAACATTTGTCCACCACGTCAGATTTTAGCCGAGTTCGACGATCTGATATTATTTGTCCTGCCTTGCTGAATGCCCTTTCGGAATCGCAGGATGTTGCTGGTACGCAAAAGTATTTACACGCCAGTGTAAATAAGGATAAAGGGTGCCATAATTGGCGAACTCTCCTAAAATGAAAAATATTGATTTGATTAGCTCCTAATACGAAATTCAGAAACTTACCTTCCAAAAACTTAAAGGGTCGACTTTCTCGGGCTCGTTCGCCGTTTCCAAGTGCTGGCGAAGCAAAATAATGGAATCTGAACGCGTAGTGCATGGCGCGGATTTTAATTTATCATGAAGTGCCGTAAAATAATCAGAGATCTCGGGTTGATTGGGCGTTTGCGACGCTGCTGAGGAGAGAGATTTTTTTAAAACTGCCTGGATTTCGTCTTCCAATCCGCAAACGGCTTGGTCGGCATTGGTGACAAGCTGGAACCCCTGCTTTTTAAATCTAGGGTCGATTAATGTGCCTATCCTTGGAACTGTTCTCGTTTCATAATGTCCAAAACGCTTCTTGAAGAGGCCACTTAAAGCGTCAAGAGCGGCAGTAGCTTCTTGGGTTTTAAATTTATTTTGAAATGAGGAAACTTCCAAAAACATTTGCCATATTATGGGTACCATGAGCGATATGGTGACATACTTTCCACCTGATATTTTTTTTGTTGCTTCTTCAAAAGGCCGAAGTAACTGGCACACCTCTTCCAATGCATTAATCTCCTCTGCGGAGAAAGGCGAGGGAGCCTTTGGAATTCCCAGCAATACTGTCGACAGTGCTGTTTTTGTAAGTAAAATTCTCTCAATCATTAAAAACGCACTGTCCCACCGGGTTGGTACCTCTTGGATGAGTGAGAGAGGGTCAGCGACGTTTTAGGCATCCTTAAATTTCGCCATAGCCGTGGAGCTTCGCTTCATAAAAGCAACAATTGCTTTACATTTATTTAATAAAACTTGCAGGTTTTCCATTTTGAGTATATCCTGCACCAACAAATTTATAGGGTGTGCAAAACACGGGAAATATTTAATTTCTAAATGCTCAAAGGCTTTTTTTTATTGTTGCGTCGTTGTCGGTGACAATAGTTACCACTTTTTGTTGTAGCTCCCACTCAATCAACATTTGGCGAACTGTGTCAGCTATGTTAACTGTCGAGTGATTGGTGGTGGTCAAAAGTGGTGCTGTTGACAACGTGGCTGAAAGAAGCTGGAAATCTGCGTTGACGAAATGGCAATTCACAGTTATATAAGCTTTGTTTGCTCTGGAAGTCCACCCATCCATTGTGATACCCACGTATTGGATCTCGTGAAGTTTGCATTTCAGGTTTGACTTAATTTCATTATAGATTTTTGAAAGCATCACTTCTCGAAAAAAGGTCCTGCCTGGCATTTTGTACTTGGGATCCAAGATTTTTATTACGCCACGGAATCCCTCCCTTTCTACAACACTAAACGGTTCCACGTCTCGCGCAATCATTACCATAATAGCTCTGTCAATTTTGTCCTTCTTTGCCGCATCTGTCGGGTACTCTGAATTTATATTCAAGTATTCAGTCAACCCCGTAGATCCACTCACCATTTCATCAGTGTTTAAATTTGGATGAATCCTTCTAAGGTGGTCTGACAAATTTGTTGTATTTCCCGCCGTTTTCAAAATTTTTCCACAGTGTGAGCATATTGCCTTGTTTTTTTCTGACCTTTTTTTAAAGTGCTGCCAAACACTAGATCACTCTCGTTTCCTCGTCGGAGGCGGACTCTCATTGTTTTCCTTGTTTGTTACTAAATCATACAAAATATAAAACATACAATAAGTAAATGAGGTCTCATGTCATATAATATACTAAATTACTTACGTTTTAAAAATTTCTCCATCGGCTTGCGTCGCTTTCACCACCAATCAAAAACCGCCTGAATATATGACTGCAAACTAATAATTGAAATTGAATTAATTAAAATAGTTTAACAAATTCTATCCAACTTCATACCTGATTCTTCTTCTTCTTCTTGGACAGTGATGAACCTAAAAACATCGATTGTCGATTAAAAACATCGATGTTTTCAAAAATTTTAAAAACATCGATGCATCGATGTTAGCATCGATGTTTCGGCACCTCTACTGGGAAGGGTCGTTGCATTCAACAGTTATTTCATCCTGTTGATTCTCTGCAGTGTCTTCAGCTTCTACTTCCATGTCAAGTAGCGCGAACCTGTTGCTAGAGCTTGGAAAGTCAGCTTCTCTAGTCGCTCTCTTAACACTTGCGATGGGTGAAGAAGGCTTTGCGTTTTTTCTTTTAATGCTTTTTTGCACTTGGGCTTGCAACATTTTTGGTGCGGCCACACCGATCACTGTAGCTAAGTCAGTAGTGACACGCGAGGCAGCAGAAGAGCACTGAAGCGACGATTGATCGTATTTTTCCGAGTTCAAACCAAAGCAAAGTTTGCTTGTTGTAGCAGTTGCCATGGTGTCAGTGCTTGTGCTGCTTACACTGGTGAAGTTCCTGGTCGTGGGAGTGATGATGTTGGTACTTGTATTGCCAATATCAGTTTGGTTAGTTCTGCAAGCAGCCCGAAGGTCGGATGGGGTTTTGCCAGCAACGCGGTACATTTTTTCGTGCAAAGTCTGCTTATTATTAAGCAGCGAGTCAGAAGCAGATTTCCCTTCAGCCATTTGGAAATATTATATTTTTCGTTTTCGCCTCAAACGAAATCAACAAGATCAGCCCTTCTTATGCGGCTGCGCGCCGGTGGAGGGGCTATGCAATGCCCGATGGGCAGCGTGCACTTATTTTGCAAGCTGTTTTGTTGCTTTATTTTACAGCTTATTGCCGACTCCGTAGCTGCGGCGTCCACAAACGGAGCTTTGTGGAAAATCCACAAATTTTATTGTGAGTTTATTCGCAAAGAGTGGGTGATTTACACAGTCAAACGCTTCTTTTACAGCATCGGACATTGACAAATATTCTTCATTTGTGCTTGACAAAGCCACTGCGCATTGTTTTCGCGCCTCAGATGAGAGTAGAAGCGCCTGTCGGTTAAGTGTGCGCCCCAGTCTGCATCTACTATTTTACAACGTATAGACTTTCATCTGTTCTCCTATATAACAGGCCATGGTGCTTCATACCACTTAGGTATCGCAGTACGCGTTTTGCTGCTTTGAATTGAATTGAATTGGCTCATGAAATTTACAGCTCATACGCTAAACATGGGAAAGCAGCAAAACGCAGCAAGAAATTCACAGCATACGCAATATCTGGGTCTTGTTGTAACTAAAAGGAATATAAAGGCACCATTTAGGTTTTAATAAGAATACCTTCTCATTTCTTCTTCATCGCGGGAATTAGATCGCTTTTATATACACTTTGCTTCTATTGGTGTTGATGTGTGCTTGCATTCTGGTATATCAAATCTCTTCAAAATGGTATCAGTGTATAGTTTCTGTGACATAAAGACTTGATGCTTTTTCAAGTTTTGTTGGAACTCTATGCCCAGCCGCTGGACCGATGTCTTTCGTATCGAACTTTTCTCCTGGTTTGACGCTTATAATAAGACATCAACATAAATTATGACTAAAACAAATTTTGATCTTCTGCCGTTTCACAAATACACATAGATCTTGCTTTGTAGCCTTCAGACCCATCTCTTACAGATCATCAGTTAGTTGACGGTACTATTGTAAACCAGATTGTCGTAGACCGCACCTTCTTCCCTTCTGGAGTAGATAAACGGGATTTTTCATCTTGATCAGCGCCATGCCTTTGCTGCTCTCATATGATCTTTGGTAATTGTGTTCTGCTGTGAACCAATTTCTTTATCTGATTTCAATTTGTCTATGACAATACTTCCTACTTCTGACGTACTTCCAAGTAGACCTTCTTTCTAGCTCTCCGTTAAGATATGCTGTCACCACGTGCATTTGATGGACCTCCATGTCAGGATCTGGCGCCAACGCTGCTAACAGTATGAGCGATATATATCGCACTACAGGTGAATACGTCTTATGAAAATCTTCGCCAGGTCTTTGTGAGTATCCTTTTGCGACTAGACGCGCCTTCTTCTTGACGTATACAGTGCCACCTTCTTTCGTGCGGAACACCATTTTGCTGCCAATAACATCTTTCTCAGCCGGACGTTCTACAATTTTCCATGGGCCGTTCCATGCGCCATGTATTCGTCTTCGATAGCAATGGTCTCTTCAATTGTTTTAGGGTTGCCTGTCTTCGTTGGAAATGCCATCTTGCATTCCTCAAAATCTTCTTCTAATGATGAGTTAGAATGCGTTTCTTGAATCTTCTCGACGACAGCTTCTCGGTTGCTGGCTAATATATTTTTTTTGGTCTTCCACTTTGGCCTGTCCTTAAAAGTTTTGGACGTCCTCTTCCATGTTGCCGCTGCCCATTATCGGAATCTGCTTCACTGGATGAACTGTCTCTTTTTTGTTCCCGCTCATTCGACTTGCTGATTGGAATGCCCTCATCTGAGTGTTTTATAAATCCTGGTATTCGATCTTGAACCCTGAAACATTCAAGAACTTAACATCATTAACAATCAATTTTTGGCTTTTCTGTGACCACAATCGATACGCTGAGGATTGCGTTGAATAGCCGACCAGAATACATTCTTTAGATTTTGTCTCAAACTTATCACGATTGCCACCCCTGGTGATCGCGTATACCTTTGTCAAAAATATGCGCAGGTGTGCCACTGATGGAATTTTCTTCGCCCTTTGGTGACCTATCGATTTCGAATGGAACTCGCTGTGTTCCTGTTGGAGAAGTTCTCCGCTTTTGCTTTGTAAGTTCTGACCGCTTTAAATACTTTCGACTTCAGTTTAAGCAAGAAGAAGAAATCTCGAAATATCATCAATAAAAGTTCAAACGTATTTTGACCCGTTCTCTGAGTCAGTTCTCATCGGGCCGCACACGTCGGTGTGCATAATTTCAAGTAGTTCACTGGTTCTATCTTGGTTCGTACCAAGATGTTAGAACTCATGTGTGCCGAGCATCCACTATCTAGGCACCCTTTTTTCCCTATTTTGCATTTTCATATTATTTTGTTAAGTTTTTTGTTCCTATTTCGGCAGTCTTTCGCTATGTGGCCTGCTTTGCACACACAAAACATTTGCTGTATTCCTCTAGATATTTGTCGTTTCTCTAGCTTCTTTCTTTATCTTTATCTTTTCGACGATTAACGTACATGGTTTGGTGCTCTCCACGATCTTCCTTCACTTTACGTGTCTCCGACACATCTAGAGCCTTAATGCGTAATACATCGGGATGCGGTAAATCCGTCCGTGTCTCCATTGCGCACCGAAATTTGCGAATCAGGCAAACTCTACAAGATAATAACAAGATCGCTAATAAATAATCGCCAAACATAACACAAAGTTCCTAAATTTTTTCACTGCATCGTAAAACGCATTTAAATGATGGCGGACGTCGTCACCTACATTCATGCGCGACAACGCTACTCTTTTCAGGAGGCTTGCTTTTCGCACAGGCCACTTCGATTGAAAAATTTCTTGCAATTTTTACACCTTTTCGATCCCGTTGACTTATTTCCACAACTCGTTCTTCACAAGAACTGCATGCATTTGCAACTTCCACGTATCGTAATTGTTCGCACTTAGCGGCTCGATTTTAATATGTATTCCAACCATATTTCACTGATCTCTTTCACTTTACTCTCTTTTGTAAATGTTCTCTACATTTTTCTTCTACCTGCGCCTGGGCCCATAACCTGTTTGCGCAATGGTATTTATTGTAAAGACATCTTTACTTAATGGAATTCAACATAGTATATTCATGTAGTACATATACATGTTATATTCAACTATGTCATGTCATATACCATATATTCCACATGGCATAGTTGCTGGATCGCTACTTTGTGACTTTGAGGGATGCATATTACAACAACAATAATAATAATAATAATAATAATAATAATAATAATAACAATAATAAAAATATTAATAATAATAATAACCATAATAATACCTATAAAATTAATAATAATAATAACAATAATAAATAATACTAATAAAAATAATAATACCAAAAATAATAATACCTCATTACGATACAATAATATTCAAAAAGCATTTCACATTTCACTACAATAGTATTTCTTTGTTAATTTGTAGTGCTAGCTTGTTTTCCCAAAAAAAAACATCCACTCAAACAGTATTTTTCATAGCTTTTATTTTTACTAAACATTCCTTTCTATTTAAATTAATTAAAAATACCACTTTGTTATATCATTGCATTCCTTTATATATGCACCAGTTTGAAAGGTAATATCATCTGAAAGAAATAAAATAGTTGAAAAGTAAAAGTTAGTCTAGTGAATAATTGAAGTCGAAAAAATTATTAGTTTTTAAAATTTGAATTTCATAAATTAAATAAAAAGAATATATATATAAATATAATATATATATATTCTTCATTTATATAATAGACGCTCATTGCGATGTATAATCGCTCATTAAAATAGTTGTGCAAACTCACGGCTTTTGAACTATCATATTTCAAAGAAAATTAACGAACAAAAACTAAGCCACGAACTCTCACAATAAGTCAAAACGACATTCGCGCTCAACGTCAACAAGAGCAAGACAAACGTCGTCTCTCATCGATACGAAACAAAACGTATTTCTCATATGTGTCTTCGCAACCTGCGGAAGTGCACGAAATAAATGCAAACGTCGATCGGACACGGTCAATCACCCCCAACCCGACACATGAACTTAAGCCAACAACGAACAAGAGAGCTCGTTCTTGCTCACCGGCAATCCCAACGACGTGCCAATGAGAACTGGCCTCTCCCACGGCAACCGTGACTTCGACCTCATTAACCACTGCACTCGCAACAACAACAAATACTGCAACGGTATCAACCGTACGCACTGCACTGTTGCTGAATCAGCAACAATGCCAAAAACAATGCAAACTGGGTTGGATCGCTACATCCAAATTAAAAGAAAATTGAACCCACAAAAAATTCTGCGGCAGGAAATAAAATAAAAATCAATCGGCACACTCTAAGTCAGCGAACTGAGACCCAGGAGTCCAACAGATTTGGAATACTAGCAGATATTAATATGGATCTACCCCGCAGCACTAACAAAGGGGACAAAAAGAAACCAAAGCCTCCACCTATATACATCCGAGTATACTATATATATATACTATATATATATATATATATATACTATATATATACTATAGGGTATTTCCACATAATACCCTAAAAAAAGGGCAGCATCCGCGAAACCAAGGTCCAGGTAAAAACCGAAGAGATCTTTTGGACACTTACACACTAGATAAGCAAAAATAACAAAAATTACTACAAGTACCAACTTAAAAGTAGTAAGGGTCTCCATGCTATGATGCATACTCTACAGCAACAAATGATCGAACTCATGTCCTTCATGAGGGCTACCATGCAAGACCTTTGCAGAACCAAAATATCCTCATGGAGATGCTTGTATCCCAGAAATCCAAATAATCAATGGCTGCTCTACGAATATCTTTGGGGAACGCCAACGGCGTTTCACGGCATAAACTTGACATAACTCAATTCCTGCATGACAATCATATTGACGTCCTGCTACTGTCGGAAACACATCTTACTGCTAAATATAACTTCAAAATAATTGGTTTGTTCTATGGAACAAATCATCCAAATGGAAGAGGAAGAGGAGGAATCGGTACCCTGATCAGGAACCGCATCAAACACCACTACCATGGCGAGTTTGGAAAAAACTACTTGCAGGCCACATCCATAAATGTTACAACTAGGAAACGGGAATCTTACCCTCGCAGCGGTATATTGTCCCCCTCGTTTCAATTTTTCCGAACAACAATTTCTGGAATTCTTCAACACACAACGCCAAACACACCCACTGGGGACGCCTCGTCACCCCTAAAGGGAAACAGTTGTATAACGCCATCATAAAGGAAAACAGAAAAATTGACTACGTTTCTTCAGACAGACCATCATAATGGCATACCGACCCAAACAAAATTCCTGACTTGATCGACTTCGCTATAACTAAAAATATCCCTCGAAACCTCGTCTGTGGCGAATCTCTATCTAGCGGATCTATATCTGACCACTCGCCAATCCTCTTAAATCTCAACCTCCTCCAACGCCGTGAGATTATAATGTAGGCTTACAGATAAACATCAAAGAGAACAAACTGGGTCAAATACAGAAAATAAATAACTTCACACATTCACACAAAAAAACATATTCAAATCGTTGAACTTTAAGCACGTCGGCCTATCATCGCTCCGTAATTTGAACGTTTCCCGCACGAACTAGCTTTCCATTATCAGCTCTGAATTGATTTAATCAACATGCTGTATCGCGAAGTGGTCTACAAACTGAAGAACACCTCGAAAGTTCAAATTTAAACGCATATTCTTCGTTTTATTTTGAAAGCGATAAAACTGTGAAAACAACAACAAAGTAACCAAAAAATCGTTGCTTTGTTTTGATACAACAAGCTGCTCACCGCTCTTTATCGCACTTCTCATTTTGTGGAGCTTTTTCATCTCCCTCTGGATTGCTGCTGCTCCTGCTATTCGCCGAAATCGCTCCCACGTTACCGTTGTTGGATCACTCTCTTCATCGTACATTCGCTGGACCATCTATTTGTGAGCGCATTCTTTCTTTTATTAAGCAAAGAGATGCGAATTTGGAGACGCTATTACCGGCGACTCCTATTTAACTTGCTGGCTATGCGATAATTGCTCCACATGAAATGCGCTGGTGTCGGTCATTATAGCCGACTTGGTGATCTCTTGGACAAAGGCATCGGTTTGACCTGGTCCTGTTCGGCCTGTCGAGAGATAGAAGGAGAGATACACACGTTTATGCGGTAAACTCGAAATGGTTTCCGGGAGGTTCGGAAACAATTTGCCCCATTAACTGAGCAGTTTCTCAACCTTGAATGTCTATTTCTGGGCCTTAACAGGCCCAGACAATGTACCTAGCTGCATCCTCAGAAGGTGCTCTGATCTTCTTATCTTACTTTTCACTATACTATTTAGCCTATCCTTGGAGCAAACTTCCCTACCTAAATTATGGAATGAATCATACCATTTACCAATTCATAAAAATGCCTCTAAGACTTCCATTGAGAATTACCGCGGCATTGCTAAGCTTTCTGCGATTCCCAAACTTCTTGAGAAACTCATCACATCGCAGCTTCAACATGCATGCAAGACCATAATCTCACCTGCACAGCATGGCTTTGTCAAGCTTCGATCGACTACAACTAATTTACTTGAATTTTCCTCAATAATCAACCGAGGTTTTCAATATCGCTTGCAAACTGATGTAATTTATACTGAATTCAGCAAAGCATTTGATTCAGTTAATCATCAGCTCTTGCTACGGAAACTCTCGCTATTGGTTTTCCACCAAATATCCTGATGTGGGTTGATTCCTACCTTTCAGATCGAACCCAGCGTGTCCTATTTAAATCTACCAAGTCGAAGGTCATCCATGTCTCATCGGGTGTCCCGCAGTGTAGTCATCTAGGGCCACTGTTGTTTATACTCTTTGTAAACGCTCTTCCCAATGTAATTAGTTATGCCGTTTACGCTAATGATGATGATGCTGATGCTGATGATGCTGATGATGTCAAGTTATGCTATTCCTTCTCGGAATATTTCCTGCACAGGCATCTGCAAGATCTAGACCTAGAGGAACTCTATTTGTTGTGCTCAAGCAATCTTCTGTTCCTAAGCTGCTCAAAATGGAAATTTATGACATTCCATCGCTGAGTACCGCTTATTGTATCTTACTCCCTCGGAAATCACGTCCTTCATCGTGTTTCCACAATCAATGATCTTGGAGCCATTTATCATAAACTTAAGTTTAATGATCACATTTCTGTGACAGTGAATGAAGCTAGAGGAATGTTAGCCTTTATTTAGCGATGGTGTAAAGAATTTAAGGATCCTTTCACCACCAAATCCCTGTATATCACCCTAGTTCGTCCTATCCTTGGATATTGCTCGTGCGTTTAGAGTCCTCAATACTCCTCTCACCAAAATAGCATTAAGTCGGTGCAAAAGCAGTTTCTGTTTTTTTCACTGAAAAACTTAAACTGGAGTCCTGATAATCGTCTCCCGCCGTACCAGGGTTAAATTGTTGAAGTTACCACCCCTGAAGGAGCCCCGAACCTGTGCTGGGGTCATGTTTCTACATATGCTTATCCATTTTATGGTTGGTTCCAAACACCTTTTAGACCAACTATCGTTTGCCATCCCTAATCGAATAACTTGATCCTTCCGACCCCTATGGGTACCTATTCGCAGATTCAATTACGCTGAACACGATCCCTTTCCGATCAACATTTCATTTCCTCAACATTTAATGTTATCAAGTCGAAAATTTTGGAATTCCTCCTAGAATAGTTATATTGTATATGTCGTGAAGTTAACTGTTTCGGGGTCCTCTGTTGCCGCGCCCCGCCCGCGAGTCGTACATTTCCTCGGTTGGGACATATTCCTGCGTCTGCTTTCTTAGAGTTTTCAAACATAAGTGCCTCGTGTACATTTCAACATCGCTCCATCTCGCTTGATACATGCTGGTCCGAACTCACCACAGGACAAGCATTTGTCTCACTCTAACGCATCGTCGAACCGAGGCTATGTAGAACAGAGCAAAATCCGTTAAACTCGCATAACGGAACACAGCGAACAGCGATCAAAAAGAACGAAGACAAGAACAGCTCGATACGGATTTTATTTATTAGAGATTACATGTTTATTCGAGATGGAACATAGAAAATAAAAATAAGACTAATAATGATGCGACACGGCCTTCCTGACCAGCACACGTCCTCGTGTGTAATATAAGTTTTGAAATTAAACAAGCTTAATCTAGAAAGATAACATTAAACGTAATTCAGAGTATTAGTAAAGGTTCTCTTAATTTTATTTTTCTTGTTATCGACCAACTCGAGTGACAGAAGTACCAAGAAGATCGTTTGTTATTATTAGCAACACACTAGGACAATTCAACCCGCCACGCCGCCAGTCACCAGACATCAAATAAGTCAACACAGTAACACGTGTACCTACTAGCACTGGCAACTTGACGACGTTGCATGTGTCCCCAATCTCGCATTGAAATCCATCAATGCCTCTCATTCACTTGAGTCTTTAAACAACTCGGTAACTTTTCGCTCACATTGGCATCCACCAACGGATTTCTAACGTCTCTTACAACGTTTTCATCCACATTGGAATCCACCAAGAGATTTCTAACGTCTCTTTCAACGTTTTCATCCACATTGGAATCCACCAAGGGATTTCTAACGTCTCTTTCAACGTTTTCTTGATCATCACATAGATCTAACTCTTTGGGGATCTCCTCTGTTGGCATACTGCGCAAAGCTTCATGTGGGTACTTATAAGTCCGCTTATTAGTTAAAGATTTTAAAATATAACGATCTCCCTCAAGTACCTCTGTCACGAGGAAAGGTCCTTTATATTTTTGGTCTAATTTTGTTTGGTGCCTTTCTTCGTTCTTAAGTAAAACATAATCGCCAACACTATAGTTATCAAATTTGGCTTTGTGCTTATCGAATCTAGTTTTTTCATACAAGGCGTTCTTCTTAATATTTTCTCTCGCGATATTTCTTATAATATTTACATCGACTTTATTAACTTGTTCACATATTGGTAACATATTAAATGGTCTACATTCTTTTCCGATTAGTAATTCAAGAGGACTGGCTTTCGTTATGCGATTTGTAGTACAATTTATAGCTAGTTGTATCTCTCCTAAGGCATCTTGCCAAGAACGATGTCTGCTCTCTACAGCCGTAAGCATGCGTTTAAGCACACTCATAACGCGTTCTACCTGTCCATTGGCACGACTAGCCCCTGTTGCAATTAAGTGTAGTTGAATTTTTTGCATGGAACAGAATTCACTGAAACAAGAGCCTGTAAAGCATTTACCCTGATCTGCAATGATTCGTGTTGGTACACCGAATACGGAGATTGACGCCTTCAAGGCGTCTATACAACTCTCACTATTAATGTTTACCGTGTGGTGCAAACAAACAAACTTTGTAAACGCGTCAATCAGAACGATAATATATTCCTTTTGATCCCTCTTGCCGCTTAATTTTCCCGTAATATCTATATGGATCGTGTGCCATGGAATTTCTACTTTTGGTATGGGGTGGAGTTCGATTGGCAATTTTCCTGACGGAGGCTTAGTTAACTTACACGTAATGCAATTATCAACGAACTTACGAACATATTTGGCCATGTTCTCAAACCAGTAAAATTCGTACATTTTGTCTAAAGTCTTTTCCCACCCAAGATGTACAACTGCTTCATGGACATGGTTCACTACTGACCATCTGAATGATCTGGGGACAACTGGCAGGCAACGAGTTTTACCGTTCCTTTGAATTTTGCGAAAAAGCATTTTCGAGCGTAATTCATAACTTTTTGCCAAGCTCTCACCCAATTCATTGTTCTGTATTTTAACAACAATCGTGGAAATCTCTGAATCCTTTTGTTGTTCTGCAAGTAACCAGTTGTCCGTTATTTTGGCCAATAGAACATGTTTTTCTTCCTCACCAGTAATAACCCGAGCAGTTGGCAGTGGATTGCGTGACAAGAAATCAACATGTGCCATTTTGGCGCCAGGTCTATATTCTATGTCAAAGTCGAAGGACTGCATATATGCCCACCAACGGTGTACTCTCGGCGTTAGTTCAGTCTTGTTGCGAGTAGCTTTTAGGGAATTACAGTCTGTAAAAACAACAAATCGTCGCCCATGTAAATAGTGACGAAAGTGTCTCATGGAGTTATACACAGCTAAAGTTTCAAGCTCGTACGAATGATATCGAGATTCCGTCAAGGATGTTTGTTTGCTGTAATACTCAACTACACGACGTTTATTATCTATTTTGTGGAATAGAATTGCTCCGTAGCCATCCATACTGGCATCTGTATGCAGTTCAATGGGATGCCGAGGATCGAAGATAACAAGGACGGGCTCATCTGTAAGCAATTTAGTGACTTTTTGACGAATTTGTTCGTGTTCAAGTTTCCATTCAAATATTTTGTTTTTGCAGGTCAGTCTATATAAGGGTTTCATGATTTCTGAAAACTTTGGCACAAACTGCCTAAAATAAGAGGCTAGGCCAATAAATTGTCTTACTTGGGTAACAGACTGCGGAGGCGGTAAAGCGACTAATGCTTTTATCTTAGATGGATTTGGTCTTATTTCGCCCTCTTTTACCACAAACCCCAGATATTCAACGCAAGATTTCAGGAATGAACATTTTCCGATATTAAAAGAAAACCCAGCCTGCGATAATATTTTTAAAACTGTCCTTAACCTTACAAAAGCTTCTTCTTTTGTTTCTGCGATAATCATTATATCGTCCATATAAACGATAACGTAAGAGTGGGCAAGCTCACCCAAAGCTTTCATAACTGCACGCTGGAACACGGATGGGGCATTCTTTAACCCGAAGGGCATAGTTAGAAATTCGAATTGGCCGTCAGGTGTCACAAAAGCCGTGCGCTCAATTGAATTTGCGTGAATAGGTATCTGATGAAACCCGCTGGCCATATCCAAGCAACTAAAGAAACTTGCTCCACGCAACCTAGATATTTGGTCACTAATTAGTGGTAAGGGATATTTCTCTGCAACTGTGTTTGTATTTAGTTCGCGGTAATCCACGCAAAGACGATCAGAACCATTTTTCTTTTTAACGAGTAAAACTGGACTGGCGAACGGTGAGCTGCTAGGACGGATGATGTTAGCTAACAGCAGCTCATTAACCTTGTTTCGGACAATTTGTTTTTCCTCTATACTAAGTCGGTACGGTCGTCTGTGTACAGTTTTTATTGGATCAATTAAGCGTACTTCTAATTCGCCAGTTGTAACACGATTTTTGGGAAAACCGTCTATAAATGAGTCACAGAATTCATTCAAAAGATTTACCAAGATTTTCCTATCCTCGCCACACAATTCAGTATTAACATTTTCAAGACTAAAACTACTACTCAAAGCAGATAGGGTTTGCACAGACCTTGTTTTACATAACTCTATTTTATCTATTGTTATAGTAGCACTAAATCCCTGACTTAAAATTTCGCGTCCAATTATAATATTATAATTAATGCAATCATTAAGAATTACGTGAAAAAGCACTTCGAGACAGTAACCACTTATTGTTACGTTTGACAAAATTTGTAATGTACTAGTAACAGTATGATTTCCGATACCCTTTAAAACTACAATGTTGTTAATTCGTGTGCCCGAGAGTTGGGTGGACACAGATTCTCTTACAAGTGAGCATTCGGCTCCAGAGTCGAAATAAAATGGATACGACTCACCAGATGATATCAATGTCCCAATTGGCTCGACTACGTGACACACGTTGACACGCTTCTCGTCGGCTTTAGTTTGGTTTGACAACGATTGTCTTGCAGGGCAAGCTGAGGCTATATGCCCCTGGTTTCCACATCTATAACAAGTAATTGACCCAGGTTTAGAGTCAGATAAGCGCCCAATACTCGAACTAGATCCTTGTTGATTCTTTAAGTTGTTTTTCATGGATCGGCAGTCAGCTATCTTGTGGCCAATTTTTCCACAAAAGTGGCACTTAACATTTGGGTGTAGGCGAGCTCTTTTGCTGGTAGAATTTTCTGGAACGGGATGGTCCTTCCTCTTGCCATACGAAAACGCTCTTAGCTCGTTCTGCAACTCGTTGCGTGTTTTGACAGTAGTTGTGAACACAGTGCGTTGCAGCCTACCATCTATATTTGCAGCATGTGCCAGGGCAACAGACACTGCAATTTCTTCTGCGGTCATAGACTTCCATTTTGCCATAAGTGTTGTTATTAATCGGTTACCATACAGCGCAAGACATTCGCCGTCGTTTGGCCGCCCGTTTAATACATTAAAGACTGTTGCTGCTGGCGTCTCATTGCCTTCATACTGCTGAAGGAACATTTCTTGGAATTGGCTCCAAGTCATTCCGGCGAAACAAATTTGTGACAGCCAATTAGAAGCACTGCCCTCCAATGATTTGGTTAAGGCCATGAGCAAAGCACTGCCATCCAGAGGATTTTCTCCTACAATAAGGTCCACTGTAGAGCACCATGTGGCTGCACTTGAACCGGCGGACTCAGGGTTGAACTTGGGTAGTACAACTACTTGTGTAGTCTGCAAGCCCCTCACGGCATTTACAATTTCCAATAGATTACGATGCTGCATTTCTAAAATTGTGGACAGGCGATCATCAGTGACGGCTTGGGGCTGAGGCGATCCCACTTCCGATGTCGGGAAGTTAACTGTTTCGGGGTCCTCTGTTGCCGCGCCCCGCCCGCGAGTCGTACATTTCCTCGGTTGGGACATATTCCTGCGTCTGCTTTCTTAGAGTTTTCAAACATAAGTGCCTCGTGTACATTTCAACATCGCTCCATCTCGCTTGATACATGCTGGTCCGAACTCACCACAGGACAAGCATTTGTCTCACTCTAACGCATCGTCGAACCGAGGCTATGTAGAACAGAGCAAAATCCGTTAAACTCGCATAACGGAACACAGCGAACAGCGATCAAAAAGAACGAAGACAAGAACAGCTCGATACGGATTTTATTTATTAGAGATTACATGTTTATTCGAGATGGAACATAGAAAATAAAAATAAGACTAATAATGATGCGACATATATATATTTAGCAGATCATTGTTAAATAAACTAGGTTAAATTAAATTTATGCCTGGGTTTTGGAAATAATTATGAGGCAGCTTGGGAACTGCTAACGAGAAGGTACGAGAATAATAGGAAAATATTTTCGGGTAATTAAATTGCCTTATGGAGCTTACAAAAAATACTATATTCATATAGAAAATTATAGAATTATAGAATTATATAGAAAAAAACTCTGACTTCATTAATGATGCGACTCAAAGCAAGTCTGACCGAAGTGCCAGTATTTTATTTTTGCGCATGTAATCATCAAAAAATTCCATTAGAGGCTTTACAACAATATGAGAGCAATGTTAAAAAATCAAGTGAAATCCGTACACTGACAGATGTCATGGAATTTTTAGATCAACGGCTTAGTTCGTTGTCCTCAGTAGAGAAAGAAATCTCTGACACCAACGAAGTAAATTGCCCGATGAGCAAATGGCCCACACATAAAATTATATATTGTTATAAATTTAAAGAATTGAGTTCCCAGGAGACAGTGGACGAACGCAGCTAAAAAATTTAGTTTATGTTTTAAATGTTTTAAGCGGCATTATTCGCAAGAATGTAGTAATGAGTTATTATGCTCCTATATTAAATGTAAGTGCAATTATTTTACCGAAATTAACACAAAATCTTTACGATAATAAAATTAATATAAAAAAACAGGATTGGAAAGAATTTTCGTTAACCGATACGATCCTCGTGAAGTCCCCGTCAAAAGTGTTTTAACAAAAACCGACTATTGTCACCTAACAAATCACTTAGCCAATATTGACAGGTTTCTTTCAAATTTCAGGAATAGCAATGCTACTAGGAACTCCTTTTACGAAGTAATTCATAGCGCAATAAATAAATCTGTCCCTGAAACATTGACTTCATCAATGTCTAAACCTCCATGGTTTAATAAGCAAATCTCTTTCCCTAAAAATAGAAAATCTAGAGCTTACAAAAAGTCTCTAAGGTCTCTTACCATGTTACATCTTTCGAATCTTACTCATTCATTCCAGTTTGTTGACCTTAAAAATCAACTATATAAAAATTATATTATATCACAAAATGAAAACTTAATTTTCAAAAGGATCCAAGCTCTTTCTATTTTTTTTTTAAATTCCACTGTCACGATGTGTTTACGGCTCTTTCAATAATCTCATTTTCACCAGGCCCAGACAATGTACCTAGCTGCATCCTCAGAAGGCGTTCCGATCTTCTAAGCTTACTTCTCACTATATTATTTAACCTATCCTTAGAGCTAACATCCCTAACTAAGTTATGGAATGAATCATACATAAAACGTAATTATTGAAAGGGCTCTAAGGCTTCGCTCGACAACAACTAATCTACTGCAATTTTCTTCAATCATCCACCAAGGATTTCAGTATCGCTTGCAATTAGACCTAGATGAGCTGTATTCGTGGTGCTCAGGCAATCTTATCCTTCTGAACTGCTCAAAATGCAAACTTATGACGTTTCATCGCAGTGTACCGCTTATTGTCCCTTGATCTCTCGAAAATCACGGCTTGACCGTGTTTCCACAATCAATGATCCTGGAGTTCTTTTTGATCATAAACGTAAGCTTGTGATTACATTTCTGTGACAGTGTATAAAGTTAGAGGAATGTTAGCCTTTATTAAGCGTTGGTCAAAAGAATTTAATGATCCTTTCATCACTAAATCCTTATTTATCACCCTAGATAAAGGACGCTCGTGCGTTTGGAGTACACAATACTCTTCTCACCAAAATAGCATTGAGTCTGTACAAAAGCAGTTCCTGTTATTTGTACTGAAAAATTTTAACTGGCATCCTGACAATCGTCTTCCGCCGCAGGCGTTGCAGGCTTAAATTGTTGAAGCTATCTCCCAAAAAGGAGCTACGAAGCTGTGCTGGGGTCATGTTTCTTCTAAACCAACTATATTTTTGCATCCCTAATAGGAAAACTAGGTCCTTCCGACCCCTATGGTTACCTATTAGCAGATCCAACTACGCTGAACACGATCCATTTCGTACTATTTGCAAAAACTATAACCTCTTATCTCATTCTTTATCCCCTGAACTCTCTCTTAATGTTAATAAATTAAAAATCTTAGAATACTTCTTAGAATAGTTATATTCTAGTTATATTCATATTTAGCAGATCATTATTAAATTGATGTTCACAAAAAAAAAAAAAAATTTTGCTGAACCCAAGGCTTAACTTTGATGCCGAGATAGAATCAGCAGCAAATACCCTGGAGAGTGTCTTAGTTACAGCCGCCAGAATCTCAACACCTCAAATAGAGAGCGCACCTAGCAGACCCTGGATGTTTCTCGAAAAACGACGTATGCGACGGGAATGGCAAGCTCATAGATCGCCAATCGCAAAACAAAAATGCAAAAATTCCTCACGAAATCTCTCCAATGCCCTGAAAGAAGAAGCTAACAACGACCAACTTCGCTATATAGAGCAACTTTTAATTTCAAGCAGCAAGCAGCAGAAACGATATCACCATTAAGGAATATCACTGGTGGTTGAGCCCGCAGCGATAAAGTCGTATCATTAAAACAGAACCTATGCTGTGAGATGCAACTCTGACATGTCCGACGACCACGCTATAAACGCTGGAGTTCCCCAAGGTAGCGTACTTCCTTTCCAATGCTGTACGTCCTTTATACAGCAGACATACCCACAAGCAGACTACTAACAACTTCTACGTTTGCCGATGACACAGAAATTTTTAGTCGATCCAAATGCCCGGTACAAGCCACAAATCAACTCTCTTCTCACCTAGTGGCCGTGGAGAAGTGGCTATCAGACTGGCGAATTAAAATAAACAAACAAAAATGTAAGCATGTAACATTTACACTCAATCGGCAAGACTGTACTTCAATCACCTTAAACAAAACCGTACTACCGAAAGCAAATGAAGTGACGTATCTCGGAATGCACTTCGACCGACGGCTCACCTGACGCAGGCACATCGAAGCCACAAGAACACACCTTAAGTTTAAGGCTAGTAGGCTCCACTGGCTTATCAACTCTCGGTCACCCCGCTGTTTGGACTACAGGATCCTACTCTACAACTCCGTACTAAAACCAATTTGGGTATACGGCTCCCAACTTTGGAGAAATGCGAGCAGTAGTAACATTGAGATCATGCAAAGGGCCCAAGCAAAGATACTGAGAACAATCACTGGAGTACCCTGGCATATCCGAAACGAAAATATACAAAGAGATCTTAATATCAGATCCGTCCAAAATGAAATAACCTATCAAAAACAAATGTACATGAGCAAATTAACAACCTATCCACACACAATCACACCCTAACCACCTTGCGAGAAGTTTAACACGGGTTTGCGACCGATCCCGACTTCGCTGCAACGACCTTCCCACCAAGCGCTGATCATTAGGTTCTTTTTTCCATACCACAGTTAAAAAGACTGTTAAAAATCGTTGAAAATTAAGATTTGAGAACTTATTGTTAGTCACATAATTCCTGAGAAAATCTAATAATTACATCAAATTTTATTAAAAAAAAAAAAATGTCAAGTAAAAAGTTCGGTCGGTTTTTATATAAGAAATAACGGTTTTGTCCATAGTACTAGTGTTAATTGTCGCATCATGTTATACTATACAGCGCTGAAACCGTGTTTATTCTCGCTAAAAGTTTGTTTTTCGATTGATTGACTTAGTATGTTGTGAGCCCTCGTCAAAGATGGACACCAGCAAAGAGAAAATTCGCTACATTTTACAGACAGTGGAAACAGACCGTCACGTGAGCACTTATTTAATTGCAGAGTTTTTTTTGTCAATAGGGACACAGCCTTTTATGAGAGGGGTATAATGAAGTTGGCATTTCGTTGGCAACAAATTTAGAAACAACAAGTGAGAAAAGTTATCTTCGGCTTGCCGAAGATGGTATACCCTTGAAAACAAAAAAGTTTTCCATACAAAGCCTTGTTTTCATATCGGTCATTTGTATGGCAGCTATATGATATAGTAGTCCGATCCGGACCAAACTTTCACAAATCGTGTATGGTTATGTCAAATGAACAAATGGTAAATTCGGTTGCAATAGCTTGGAAAGGAAAAAAATTTCCCATACAAAGACTTATTTTCATATCGGTCGTTTGTATGGCAGCTATATGATATAGTGGTCCGATCAGACCGATCCTTAAACTTGATCTGCGGGCAACAAAAATAATGATCTGGTAAAAATTTCAAAATGCTAGCTTTAAAACTACTGTCTATTTTTTGCATAGAAACAGACGGACAGACGGACAGACGGACAGACGGACATGGCTATATCGACTCGGCTGTTGATGCTGATCAACAATATATATACTTTGTGGGGTCGGAGATGCTTCCTTTAATGCGTTACACATTTCTGGACAAAATTATAATACCCTTTTTCAAGGGTATAAAGATAGCTTTTATAAGCATCAACGCATATGCCGAATTGCATAGCATTAGGTTAATAATTGTGGGCGTGTCAGTTTTTTGCGTTTTGAAGGGGAGTGGGGGGTGATATCAAAATATAACAACAAACTTGTACTGCGTACGGTAATTACCTATCCAACGATATATGGCACAAGTCGGTAGCTCTTGTAGTTTCTGAGATCTAGGCGTTGATACGGACAGACAGACGGACAGACGGACGGACGGGCAGACGGACAGACGGACATGGCTATATCGACTCGGCTGTTGATGCTGATCAAGAATATATACACTTTATGGGGTCGGAGATGCTTCCTTCTGCCTGTTACATACATTTGCACCATATTATGATACCCTTTTTACCCATATTCAACGGGTACAGGGTATAAAAAAACTATGTGCTTCCAAGTAATCATCAACGACAAGTGGAAGTTTAGATATTTCGTTACACATTCTGGACAAAATTATAATACCCTTTTTCAAGGGTATAAAAAGGCGCATATTTGAACTTTTTACTTGACCTAATATTTTATATATAAAATGAATTTCGGTTGTATGATGATTTCCTTTGCAGATGAGCGAACGAAATAAAATAAATTATTATTGCTGATCAGCGAAAGAATACTTATTCAATGCTGCAATGACTTTAATAGAAATGCGAGTGTGTTAGATTAGTTGCCGTTGGAATGACTTCTTGCGAGCGCAAGTACCTAAGTACAAAAATATTTATTGAAACTACCTCTTTACCGATAGGTGACAACTTGACGTCTCGTCCGTTTCGGCCGATTGCACCTGCACTTGAATAGGTCGAGGAGCATTAACCGCAGCCGCGGGGTATTGGCCGCAATTGTCGACCACAGTTTTGGAATTGCACAGAATTCGTATTGGACACCGACTCTGCACAGTTATCATGCCATCTAAGCAAAACCCAACATTTTTATTAAGACTGTGGTCCCCAAGTCTGCCTCAATTATTTCTTCCGTGTACAAGGCTTTTAGTTTATTTCTTGATTTCCTATTTGGTTTACGAAGACGTACTTGGAAATTTCTGTTTTGTCTTGTCTTGCTCAACCTTTCTAGCAGGGTGTTCTGTGCATTTATGATTTTTTCCTCAATTTCGGCGTTAAGCTCTGTTCTCGATCGGTGGATTATGTCAATAGGTCGATTATAAGTGATTAAGTGAATGGTTCTTTTGTATTCTATGGCTGTGTGGAGTATTAATTCCACTGTGTCTTCAAGCTTTCTTTTGGCCTGCAGACACCGGTCAATCTCTTCCAGGGTACTTTGAAATCTCTATACCCGTCCGTTCGAAGTACTGTGAAATGGTGGTGCGCTAACAATTTGCACATTAAATTGGTTTTTCAAAAGTGATCTGACTGTCTCGGACTTGGTAGGCGGTTGTAGCAATATATTGTTTCAAGTTCGCCGATAGAAATTCATTGGTATCGCTAAGCTCACTTAGCCCTGCAATTAAAAAATATTTCCTGTCAGTTGAGGATATGTCAACGTGCTATGGGCGTTTCTTCAAGGTTCTGTATCTGGTATCTGGGATCATATTTTTCTTTTCTACAAATTTTACAATTTGCAACGACCTCTTTTGCCAACAGGATCATTTAAAAAAAAAATGACCTGTAAAAGTTTTGTCACGTTTTCTTGTTGAGCTCCATGCGCCCTAATGTGTTTTTTGACCGTAATTTCCTTTCGCTCGTTATTATCTAGGATGTAAGTTACCATGCGATCCGTGTAGTGGAATGCGGTTTTCAGGAATGTTTCCAATAAGTGGTGGTGTATGAATGCCACTATGGGTAGTCCGTATAAAATTGCGTTGACTACATCACATATTCTCCGAAGTCGAGTTTTTTCGTCAAAAATAATGACCGTTCTCACTAAGGCAGTTCCGCTTTCTGTTATTATTATCTGGTTCCGAAAGCAGTTGACCGGTTTATCTATCTTTTCGACAGTGTAAGTGAGTGATAACTTGCTGTGAATTGTGGCAATATCGGACTGTGCAACCTCTTATAACGTGTGGATGTGCTGTCAGGAGAGCTCATCAGCGACGTAATTCTCCTTTCCTGATTTGAAAAAAATGTTATGCTCATTAATAAAAGCTTTCCAACTCGATATCATGGTTTTTGGTATGTACGGAATTCAACTTTACACCGAGACTTCAATCTGCATACTGTGGAGGAGCAGATCAATAGACACACCAGCAGGTACAAAGACAGACTTACCACCCATCGCAGCGAACTAGCCAGGAATTTACTTCCCGCCAGGCCGCTTAGAAGGCTAAAAAGACAAGGCTTCGTGAAGATGCTTTCCCCTCCACGAACATAAATCCCCGTTTCCCCCTCCATTAACATAAATCCCCGTGCTAAGCGCTCGGCGATGGGCTTATTAAAAATAATTTTTTTGCTTGTATTGTTAAGGTGCAAAATTGTAGCACGGTTTTAATACTTAAATAATACCAATAAAAATAAAAAAAAATAAATAAAAATATCATGGTTTTACTTTTTCCGTCTTGTGACAAGACAAAGCCCAAACCAAAGTACTAGGCATTCGATGTCAAGTCAAATGGTTTCCTGAAGTCTGGGTATAGCAGCATTACATTTTCGGGCGGAAGAACATTTTTAATCTTCTCGAATGCATGACGCTCATCTTCATCAAAAATTACTGGTATTTTCTTTGATTGTGCTGGGCTCACCTTTCCATTCTCTTCTTTTAGGAAGACTTATAGGTCTTGTAGATGCAAAGTCTTTAATAAAGCACCTATAATTGCTTGTCAATCCCAGGAAAGACGTTAAATAAAGTAGTCGGTTGTTCGTATCTACGAATTGAATCCACTTTATTATGGCTTGTGTGTATGCCTTGCCGTGAAACCATAAAACCTAAATACTCGACACTTTCTTAGAAGAACTTAGAGAAGTATCTGGTGAAATGCATAGCTAACATTTTTTCTTCATAGTGATATAACCGTAGATCACATGGAATGGTTTAACCACGGAAATAATACTTTTTAATTCTTGTAAAATTGTAATATCATTTTTGGAGCCCCCGGGGCTAATACACTGCGATATTCATTTCTGTGAATGGGAGCAGTGAGTTATCCCTAAAGATTTACCTTTTACGATGAGGAATTGACGTTCGTAGTCTGGAATTTATACATCTATGCATTATTTTTATATTTAGTCTTAGAGCTTTTGAGATAAATCATTTTTCCGTAACCAGATTATGGGCGTTTTGGAATCAGAAGCGACGGTCATTACCTCACAGTCCTGGGTAAAATCCTATCGGTAAAGACCGAGTTAAAGACAATTACAAAATATCTAATCGGCCATGCTAGAAATTCTTGTTAGTACATAATAACCTAATTGTAAGATTTTTGTGTTTCTTCGGATGTTGAAACATATGAATAAAACAGTTTCTAAACCGAAATCATTGGAGTAAGACCCATTATATCAACCAAAAATAGAGGTACCCACATTCTCTGGTGCGTCCAAAGATTGGGACCATTTTATCGAGCTCATTAAAGAGCTAGTTCACTCAAGGGCAGACTTAAGCTCATCATTAAAGTTAAGCTACCTTAAAAGTCCATAAGAATAAAAGAAAAACAGACAGAAAGGGGAAGCTAGGAATAGTGCCCGGAATAGTTAAAAAAGATCACTTCTCGGGCAAAAAACTATCTTTGGATGTTATGATCAGGACGAACAAAGTCCACATTGAAAAATTTTATTAGTACAACCTTTGTAAACTTGCAAAGTAGGGAAAAATCAAAATTTTTTGGAACCTCTTAAAGCATTTAATTATTAATCATGTGGTAGAAATAGCTCAATTGGCAAAGAAATTAAAATTTTAAAACAACAAAATTTTATTTGGCAATTGAGCCAGAATTACGTTGATTTCACTTAATAACATAATAAAATTAATATAAATCGTATGCTCTGTATCACAAAACATATGAAATTGTCTCTTTCGGGTAAAAGAGGGTATTTTAACACTTTTTTAATATTGACACAAAAGTGGCATTAATCATAAATTATAACTTAACTAGCAGCCATGATTGATGACTTTAGTTTAAAAGTCCATAATAATTGTTTCTGATCTAGTAGGTTCTTTTTTGTAGACAGATAAGACGTTTTGTGGAATGTTTTCAGTGCAGTGTTAGAGTAAACAGCTTTTTGACGCAGAACCTTTAAGCCCAGACACAGGGGTCATCGAGAGTTTCGAACACAGCTTTGAAAAGGCGCCATGTAACATCATTGACTAGCGGGGTCTACGTACTATTCAGGATAAGGATCTTTTTATGAGAAAAATTTATTCGCTTATTATTTTATATGTACACTTTTAGTTAGCCTAAAAGAGGTTAGCCTAAAGCTGTCTTTTTTCTGGCAGTATTATTAGAATTTTATGCAAAAACCATTAAGCCAAAATCGTTTATTTGTTATGTCCCATGACAGTATGAATTTTCGTTGGCCGGTTACCGAATTCCATGACTTCCTTCGACTTTCTCCATTGGAGTGGTTTAACAATGCGAACTCCATTACATAAGAGTTGGGGTGAGTAGGTTTAGGAACAATACTGAGGTCTCTAGCTGTCACTCAGCTGATTTGTTCAATGAAAAGTTTTTAGCCATATTATGGACTAAAAAATATTAATCGAAATCGGTACATTTTTTAAATTTCAAAATATTAACGAAAGTTTGTGTACTTACTGGATTCATGAGTCATCAATGTGGATAAATCATGACATACATCTTTTAGTTGTTCTGCTATCGTCGTATTACGGCATTGCTTTAAAAATGAGTGCGTCATTAGCTTTGTTGCATTCCAACGCCGGACTGGATTTTTATTTAGGCAAATTTCAACGAACTGATGAAATTCATCTGATACTGAATTTATTTTTGAATTTTTTTGAACGGTTGGATGGAATTGTGTACCTAAAAGAAAAATGAATTTAAGCAATGGTGTTAAGCAGGTATAGCACCTTGTGTAGAGGTTTCCGGCACCTGGAAATATATACCGCATATTCAATGTACCACATTAAAATATCGATATGTCAATAAATTTGGCTTTTGCTTTTTTTTCGCAAAAAAAGAAGAATAATGGACAGTTCCTTTAAAAAAAACAAACCAATATAATTTGTTTGTTTTCATTTTAAAGAATATGTTGTATATTGGTATTCATATATTGGTATCCATATATAAGATATAATATATAAGAAATCCATTATTTTCCAATAGATGTCGATATTTATCTGGTGTTGTCCGATCTGGCCTATGAAAGATGACACTTCGTACTAAAAAAGTTTTTTGACACTTTCATATTTGTTTGATTTAGTTATGTTTGAGCGCGCGTCAATTATGGAAAATATGCTTATTCTTTTGTTCGATAACGGCGAAAAATGACTTTTAAAGTGGCAACAAAACGGCGCATATTTGGCCTACCATAAATCAAATAATTCTAACTATGTTAATTAAAGCCTTCAAGTTCATGCCAAAAAAACAACAACAAAGGTCACATAGCTCTGTTAATTTTTAAATCCTTTACTCTGATACCACTTTTTAGCACTCGGGCCAAAAATATATTATATTTTATGTACATATGCTACAAACTTAGATTGTTCATAATTCTAAGCACCATACGTACGTATAACATACGTAAATGAATTAAATCATGGGCCTCGTGGATACGGATCGTAGCATACCCTCAGTTGATTGAATTGTTTCGGATCGATTTGATTGAAGCCGAAACAGCCTATGCCATTCCGCGCACATGAGCTAAGTCAAATTTGGACAGTACCTCAATCGATTTGAATTTTTACGGCTGATGATTTGATCTTATTCAATTTGTTTTTGTCGAGGCTGATTGAATCATACACAATCATACTTGTGGCAGTTCTCTGGGATATCCAGGAACAACCAGGACAACCTGGAAACCACTTGGATCTTTTCATACCAACGTAAAAGATTAAATACTCACCGTTAGCCGTAATAATTATTCCTGACGGGTTTTGGTAAGAGTCCGAGTTAAAGAATTTCAAACTGCTTATTGTTAATTTTCAAGACTTTATAAACTACGAAAAAAGGTTTAATCTTACTCAAGGCTAACGGAATACTTAAAGATACGTGTGCCTTTGCCCGGAGAACATTCAGAATTCAGTACAAGAATAAATCTTGCCAAACAACGTATTCACCTCCAACAATTACGGATCAGCCTTGTTCATAATATTCATGTTGTCCACACTTATTTCACCAAAGCATTTGACTCTCTTTATAACTTCTTATGAGTAAACTCAAACTCTTGGGATTTCCCTCAGAGCTACATCGAGAGTCCCCCAAGGATGGTTTCTTGGGCAGTTACTTTTTACTTTTTTTATTAATGACTTACTCCCTGCTCTGACAAACTCTCAGGTTCTTATGTATGCAGACGACGCTAAGCTTTATCTTTAAAATAAAAACCATTCTGCCCAGATGGTCAAATGAATATAATGACACCAATTTAACTTTAAGCTTATATATATCTCTAACCCGTCCGTTAATGGGTCATGCGTCTGGGGCGCTCAAAAGGGGTTGATCAACACCGCATTGAATCTCTCAAAAGAACTTCTTCATAATAGCTTTTGAAGCACTCAACTTTGATGCATATCTGAGCCTTTCTTCTTATCTAAGCAGGCTCTTACTAATAAACTTACCCTCTCAAACAAACCGTAAAAAGATGCTAGGTGCCGGTAAAATATAACATTCCTAAAAGACGGAGTAGAAATAGTTGTTCTCTATTCCTTAGCCGTTGTAATTCAACATGAACCTAGCATAAACCTTTTAGACTACAGGTTTTGGACTTTAACGGCGTCTGTTTATTGCTTTAATTTGCACTTCCTCTTCTGTCAAATCATCAATTCTCACCTACCTTTCAGAGCAACAAGCGTACTTTTCTTCCTCGTAATCATCTTAATTCTTTCAGTCACTGACTAACTCTCTTCGAGTGCGAACGTCTGTGACTTTCTAATTGTGAGTGCTTTTTTCTTCTTCTTTTTTTTCTGTTTTTTTCTTTTTTTCAACGCGCACGTCCAAATCGTTCAATATCAATAAATTTGTTTACCATGGCCCCCGGGCCGCCAAATTTATGGAATAATCGCTTTGCCAGCCTCAGCGTTAGCCCCAAAGCTAAGAAAAAAACAAGTGAGAAAAGTTATCTTCGTCTTGCCGAAGATGGTATACCCTTGAAAAAAAAAAAGTTTTCCATACAAAGACTTGTTTCATATCGGTCGTTTGTATGGCAGCTATATGATATAGTGGTCCGATCCGACCGATTCTTAAACTTGAGCTGCGTGCAACAAAAATAATGATCTGGTAAAAATTTCAAAACGCTAGCTTTAAAACTACTGTCTATTTTTTGCATAGAAACAGACGGTCAGACGGACAGACGGACATGGCTATATCGACTCGGCTGTTGATGCTGATCAAGAATATATATACTTTGTGGGGTCGGAGATGCTTCCTTTAATGCGTTACACATTTCTGGACAAAATTATAATACCCTTTTTCAAGGGTATAATAACCTTTCAGAAATTACCAGTTGATTTCCCAAACCTTCCTGAAACACAGTGTGAAGAATCCGAGATTTTTAGTTGCCTCATCAAAAAAATATCCGAAGACCATATCCGACTATAGCTGCTTTGCCGTCCATAGAGCCCTTAAGTATATCAGCAAAGACATCATATCCATCTCTAATCTTCGCGATGGTACTCCCAATCCATTTGGAAATATTCTCGTAACGTTTGATCGTTTCACTCTTGCCAGTAAACTAATCGTTTCCTGGCACACAGTTAAGGTTTCAGAATATATACCCATCCCGATGAGATAAGTCTTGTCAATTATTGGGCCACACATCAAAGCACTGCAAGAACCCACCCGCCTGTGTATCATGCAATCTCACCCCCCACCTTTCCGTGCCTTGCACTCGCATTTTCTGTGCAAACTGTACCGGCGAACACCCAGCTTCCTCACCCGAATGCCCACAATATCAAATACAAAAACAACTTCTTCAAATCAAAACAAGCAAAAAATGCAGTTTCCGTAAAGCTCGCACGATCCTAAAACAACAACAAAACACAACAACTAACTCCACGCATACCTACTCGACCGTCGTAAAACAAAACCCAGCATCCGCTGTTCTTCTCAAAAACACCCGAAACCCAGACACGATTACAAACACCGACTTGCCCACCAGCTTGACAAAAGTACCAACTACTCTCTCACTAACGTATCCCACTTCTCGTGCCAACTCTTTGAATCTCGAAAAGAACCTTACTTCCTCCCCAAGCACCTCTGCCAAAATTGATTTCTCTTACTTAAGCCCAACAAGTAAATTGAAAACATGTATGGAACAATCTCGCTCCCTTAGGTCAGAAACAAATGCTCTAATCGGACAAACCTACAACGACGACAACAATACATTAATGACCTCAAGATTCAACTCAAACGAATCAATTGCTTCACACACCTCAAACCTACAAACAATAATCAACACAACAGACTCAGATGACACTATGAATGATCCCGACTATTAGTCCTCTCACCCTTACTTTCATATGCACAAACTCATACACACCACAAATAAATAATAATCCAATAAAATTCAATCATGACAATTACTATATTACAATGGAACATCCACGGTATTTTTAATAATTACAACGAACTGACACTACTTATAAAAGACCACGCACCCGAAATTGTATTTTTGCAGGAAACCAACCTTCCATGTAATTCTACAAATTTTATTTGCCCCAAAGAATATAGTGGTTATTTCCACAATTTTTCTTATAACAGCTCAGACAAACAAGACGTTGGTGTCCTTATTAAAAGGAATGTCCCACATACATACAGTAACATTAACTCCAGTATACTCTGCTCCGCATTGCAGTTTTATTTTGAACAAGTTATTAATATTGTTAATGCGTACATTCGACCAAGTCAAACCTTTTCATCCTCTGACATATCAGAAATTCTACAAAATCTTAATGGATCCACAATACTCCTGGGTGACTTAAACTCATGGAGTCCTTTATGGGATTCACCGCGCACAAACACAAGGGGTAAAAAAATTTAAAGCGTAGTTCTTGAAAACAGTCTAATTGTTCTTAACGACGGTTCCCCGACTCACCTTTCAACTCACAACACTTTCACTTACATCGATATCTCACTGATATCTCCACAGATAGCCCATATGTGAAGCTGGTCTATATCAGATAATCTCCATGGAAGTGACCACTTTCCCATAATCATCCACATAAACACACCTACCCGTCCCGATAATACTTTACCCCTGCCTAAATACAAGACAGACCTAGCAAACTGGAAACGCTTTAATGAAACTTGCGAAAAATCAGCAGCATATTGGACTGACGGTTGCCTAAATCAGCAAGTCGCACAAATGACGAAAGTCATACGAGCAGCTGCAAACTGCAGCATTCCCCAAACGAAAAGAGTGATCCACAAAGCCAAAGTGGTGGAACGCTAACCTTCAACAGCTTAGGGACCAAAAGCAAAGCTTGTTCTCGTCCTACAAAGCCAATATGAATGAGCAAACGCCCTTTTCAAAAAAGCCGTACTTTCGGACAGGCGTAACTCCCTTGAAAAATTTACGTCCAAAATCTCCCCAGTATCATCCACAAAAAAAGTCTGGTCCGATATAAAACGCCCAGCCGGCATGCCTCCCACACCGTTAAAATATATCAAATCCAACTCAGATACTCTAACTGGATCATTTAATATCGCCGAACAGTTTGCCTTATCTTGGTCTGAATACTCTTCTGACCAAAATTTTTCAACAGAATATATACGAGATATATGTATACTCTGGGGCCGACAGAGTATCATATCCTATGCTCAAAAACCTATCTCCCCACCTAAAAACAAAACTTTTGGATATCTTTAATCAAATACTGAACACTGGAAAATACCCACATACATGGAGATCGGCTACCATTATCCCTATCCCAAAACCAAACAAACCTTCTTCCGATATTAACAGCCACCGTCCAATTTCCCTGTTATCCTGTCTAGGAAAAACACTAGAAAAAATAATAGCACAAAGACTTATCTGGTTCATCAAACGCCGCAACCTAATTTCCCGTAATCAAGTTTCTTTCAAAAGAAATCATAGCACGATGGACGCGTTATTGCGTATCCAACACTTCGCGTCGAACGCTCTTTCGACCAAAAATCACGTCTCTATCTTGGCGACGGATTTTGAAAGAGCCTACGATCGCGTGGGCTTTATAGCCTAATTAAAGCCTTCATGACCAATCGGTCCTTCAGGGTTCGAATAAACAATGTCACATCGAACTCCCACATTTTACACAACGGAATTCCGCAGGATTCGCCACTTTCTGTAGTTTTATTTATAATAGAAATTGAAGATATAAATGACATTGTAACTCGGCATAAAGATATTTACATCTCACTATACGCAGACGACGCCATCATGTTTACAAAAATAAAAAATATTAACACAGTCAGAGCAAAATTTTTAGAAATATTGCAAGAAATTAACTTGTGGGGAGCAACCTCTGGGGCCTCTCTTGCCATTGAAAAATGCCAACTATAACATATTTGTCGGAAACAACGTTGCAACCTTTCCGACATTGACTTGAAAAGCCGCACAATAAAAGATGTAAACATTTTAAATAATCTTGGGGATAACCTTCGACTCCAAACTACTTTTCCAACAGCACTGTCAGATTCTAAGAAAACAACTGGAAACTAGATTTAACATTATTAAATTTCTATCGTCTAAATATTGTTACATACATATTAAGACTCTCATAGATATTACGCGCGCATTAATGCTATCTAAAATTGACTACGGTCTGCCAATCTTCGGTTGGTGTGCTAAATCGCACTTAAAAAAGCTACAAGCCCCATATCACGGAGCGGTCCGTCGCGCCATTCACGCATTTCCCACATTTCCAGTAGCGTGCACATTGGCAGAATCTGGTCTTCCGAGTATCCAATCACGCGTAGAAGTAACTACATTGATGCTTATCCCGAAGCTGTACACCACGTCCAACTGCCTGCTAACCAAAGACTTCGGAGCCATATTTAAACAAAAACGGAATTTTAAGTGCATATCCACTCTAAGACGTTGCGCCAACTACATCAAACTACTTGACGGAGGGGAAGGTCAAGTCCTAAGCCCAGAAGGTCCTTCAAATCGCCAGCACATTGGGGTTCCAAACAGCCTAACATAAACCTTAAAATCTACAATGCTGCCAAAAAGGATACATGCCGCTTAGAATACCAAAAACGTTTTTTAAGCGCACAAGAAGATCTTGGTGATAAAAACTGGATTTACACCGATGGTTCTAAAGTTACCGACGCAACCACGTTTGCGGTTGTTGACTGCAACAGTAAAATAATTGCAGGAGGTAGGCTCCCGTCATACAACTCCATATTCACAGCCGAAGCTTTCGCCATTCTCAAAGGATGCCAATTCGCCTCCAAAAACGCTGGTAAATCTGTTATCTGCACAGAAAGCCTCTCCTCTCTTTCCGCTATAAGCAACTGGAATCATAATGACCCCACAACACCAGAAGTTAGGCTCATTCTAAGTTCTCATCAATCAAAAATCACCTTACTCTGGGTTCTCAGTCATCAAGGAATCTATGGAAATGAACTCGCTGACAAAGCCGCCCAAGAGATGAGACTTACACCATCAATCTATTTCACTCCGTTTAACTGCAAGGACATCCAAAGTCGAATTCAGTTATATCTCAAAGAAAAGAAACTCTCCGAATGGGCACTCTTCATACACAGGTACCAGTTTATCAACCCGAATGCATCATGTTTAAGCCACCAACGAACGTACATAACGGGAATGCGCGACCTTCATCCGCCTACGCATCGGGCACACCCAATCCACACATCAACACTTACTGAAGAGAACGGCGCGACCAACATGCCAACTATGCGGGGACGAGCTCACCGTTGACCATATTCTCGACGCCTGTAGTCGATTGCACTCAATTAGATCTCAATTATTTGGTACACATAGTCTTTTGAATAGTTTAAGTAACCCATCTTGTCAAAATATCTCAAAAATTTACAAATTTGTCCAAAAAGCCCAGTTTATTATATAAGGAAATAACCCTTAAGTCTCGAGTCGAAGGCCCCCATAGCTAGTACTCATTAAGTTTATTAGGTTTAGTATTGTATACTAGATTTAATTTTGTTAAATAAATAAATATTAATTCTTTATTGAAATTATTTGTAATTATTTATACATACAAGGTCTGTACAAAAAGTAACGAAAATGTACTTTTGAAAAAATGATTTTAATATTCATGGTTATATATTTTGCCCCTTTAAAGTAAAGAGTTTTCCAATAGTGACGCTGAAACTTTGACAGCTCATGGAGGCCATGTTGTTTGAGTGACAGATGTCAAATGCAGTGTGTTATATTCATTCAGTCCTCCAAACCACCATGGCAGGTTACTGTGTCGAGCAACACGTGCAAATCATAAAATTGTTTTATGAAAATGTGTCTTCAGTTCGAGAAACGTTCCGCGGACTTCGCCCGTTTTACGGTCGCGATGATCGTCCTGCCGAGTCGACTATCCGTTGATTGGTGGACAAATTCGAGTCAACCGGGTCAGTAAACAACGAGCCAGTTCCCGTGCGTCAACGTAACGCGAGATCTTCCGAGAATATCGCCGCTGTGCGCGACAGTATCTTCGAAAACGCGCGGTAGTCAATTCCGCGTCGCGCACAGGAACTCGGCCTTTCGCAGACGACAACTTGGCGAATTTCGCGTCGGGACTTGGGCCTGCACCCGTACAAGATCCAGCTGACCCAGGAGCTTAAATTTAATGAACATAGACAACGCCGTGTGTTCGCTGACTGGACATTAGAGCATTTGAAAGTTGACGCTGATTTTGGCAAAAAAATCATCTTTAGCGACGAGGCGCATTTTTGGATAAAATGGCTATGTCAAGAAGCAAAATTGCCATATTTGGGATAAGACCAATCCACACGAGGTTCACCAAGTGGCAATGCATCCGCAGAAAGTGAATGTTTGGTGCGGATTTTGTGCCGGAGGCGTAATTGGTCCGTATTTTTTCGAAAACGATAATGGTGTGCCCGTCACCGTCAATGGTGCGCAATACCGGTCGATGATAACCAACTTCCTTTGAGCTGAATTCGAGAATATGGATCTGGACAACATGTGGTTTTAACAGGACGGTCCTACGTTCCACACAGCACACGCTACAATGGATGTTCTGCAAGAGCAGATTTCCGGACATGGTCATATCGCGCGGAGGCGACGTGAACTGGCCACCGAGATCGTGCGATTTAACCCTGCTAGACTTTTTCTTGTGGGGTTTTCTTAAGTCGCAGGTCTATGCCAACAAGCCGCAAGCCACCGATGCTCTCAAAGTCAACATACGCCATGCCATCGATCAAATACAGCCCAATTTGTGCGCCAGAGTGATCGAAAATTGGACCTTTCGTGTGCGCGCCACCAACCGAAGCCGTGGCGGTCATTCGAACAATGTCATGTTCCATACCCAATGGGGCCGATGAAGCTTTTAAATACAAAAAAAATTTCGCAAATATCTCTCCTACATGTATTTTTTTTTCATTTCAAAGATCAAGCGCCCTTAATGGAAAACCCTATAATTTCCCTCTGATAAAATACACTTCTGCCAACGATTTTTCCACACAGGAAAAAGTCACAGGGCGCCAAGTCTGGGAAATACGAGGGAGTGGCATCATTACTGCGTTAATTTCGCCAACATTTCGCGTACAAGCAAGGATGTGTGATCATATCACAGATCATCAGATCGTTATCATGATACAAAAGCCAAAAGCCAAAAGACTTATCTGGTTCATCAAACGCCGCAACCTAATTTCCCGTAATCAAGTTTCTTTCAAAAGAAATCATAGCACGATGGACGCGTTATTGCGTATCCAACACTTCGCGTCGAACGCTCTTTCGACCAAAAATCACGTCTCTATCTTGGCGACGGATTTTGAAAGAGCCTACGATCGCGTGGGCTTTATAGCCTAATTAAAGTCTTCATGACCAATCGGTCCTTCAGGGTTCGAATAAACAATGTCACATCGAACTCCCACATTTTACACAACGGAATTCCGCAGGATTCGCCACTTTCTGTAGTTTTATGTAGAAATTGAAGATATAAATGACATTGTAACTCGGCATAAAGATATTTACATCTCACTATACGCAGACGACGCCATCATGTTTACAAAAATAAAAAATATTTACACAGTCAGAGCAAAATTTTTAGAAATATTGCAAGAAATTAACTTGTGGGGAGCAACCTCTGGGGCCTCTCTTGCCATTGAAAAATGCCAACTATAACATATTTGTCGGAAACAACGTTGCAACCTTTCCGACATTGACTTGAAAAGCCGCACAATAAAAGATGTAAACATTTTAAAAAATCTTGGGGATAACCTTCGACTCCAAACTACTTTTCCAACAGCACTGTCAGATTCTAAGAAAACAACTGGAAACTAGATTTAACATTATTAAATTTCTATCGTCTAAATATTGTTACATACATATTAAGACTCTCATAGATATTACGCGCGCATTAATGCTATCTAAAATTGACTACGGTCTGCCAATCTTCGGTTGGTGTGCTAAATCGCACTTAAAAAAGCTACAAGCCCCATATCACGGAGCGGTCCGTCGCGCCATTCACGCATTTCCCACATTTCCAGTAGCGTGCACATTGGCAGAATCTGGTCTTCCGAGTATCCAATCACGCGTAGAAGAAACTACATTGATGCTTATCCCGAAGCTGTACACCACGTCCAACTGCCTGCTAACCAAAGACTTCGGAGCCATATTTAAACAAAAACGGAATTTTAAGTGCATATCCACTCTAAGACGTTGCGCCAACTACATCAAACTACTTGACGGAGGGGAAGGTCAAGTCCTAAGCCCAGAAGGTCCTTCAAATCGCCAGCACATTGGGGTTCCAAACAGCCTAACATAAACCTTAAAATATACAATGCTGCCAAAAAGGATACATGCCGCTTAGAATACCAAAAACGTTTTTTAAGCGCACAAGAAGATCTTGGTGATAAAAACTGGATTTACACCGATGGTTCTAAAGTTACCGACGCAACCACGTTTGCGGTTGTTGACTGCAACAGTAAAATAATTGCAGGAGGTAGGCTCCCGTCATACAACTCCATATTCACAGCCGAAGCTTTCGCCATTCTCAAAGGATGCCAATTCGCCTCCAAAAACGCTGGTAAATCTGTTATCTGCACAGAAAGCCTCTCCTCTCTTTCCGCTATAAGCAACTGGAATCATAATGACCCCACAACACCAGAAGTTAGGCTCATTCTAAGTTCTCATCAATCAAAAATCACCTTACTCTGGGTTCTCAGTCATCAAGGAATCTATGGAAATGAACTCGCTGACAAAGCCGCCCAAGAGATGAGACTTACACCATCAATCTATTTCACTCCGTTTAACTGCAAGGACATCCAAAGTCGAATTCAGTTATATCTCAAAGAAAAGAAACTCTCCGAATGGGCACTCTTCATACACAGGTACCAGTTTATCAACCCGAATGCATCATGTTTAAGCCACCAACGAACGTACATAACGGGAATGCGCGACCTTCATCCGCCTACGCATCGGGCACACCCAATCCACACATCAACACTTACTGAAGAGAACGGCGCGACCAACATGCCAACTATGCGGGGACGAGCTCACCGTTGACCATATTCTCGACGCCTGTAGTCGATTGCACTCAATTAGATCTCAATTATTTGGTACACATAGTCTTTTGAATAGTTTAAGTAACCCATCTTGTCAAAATATCTCAAAAATTTACAAATTTGTCCAAAAAGCCCAGTTTATTATATAAGGAAATAACCCTTAAGTCTCGAGTCGAAGGCCCCCATAGCTAGTACTCATTAAGTTTATTAGGTTTAGTATTGTATACTAGATTTAATTTTGTTAAATAAATAAATATTAATTCTTTATTGAAATTATTTGTAATTATTTATACATACAAGGTCTGTACAAAAAGTAACGAAAATGTACTTTTGAAAAAATGATTTTAATATTCATGGTTATATATTTTGCCCCTTTAAAGTAAAGAGTTTTCCAATAGTGACGCTGAAACTTTGACAGCTCATGGAGGCCATGTTGTTTGAGTGACAGATGTCAAATGCAGTGTGTTATATTCATTCAGTCCTCCAAACCACCATGGCAGGTTACTGTGTCGAGCAACACGTGCAAATCATAAAATTGTTTTATGAAAATGTGTCTTCAGTTCGAGAAACGTTCCGCGGACTTCGCCCGTTTTACGGTCGCGATGATCGTCCTGCCGAGTCGACTATCCGTTGATTGGTGGACAAATTCGAGTCAACCGGGTCAGTAAACAACGAGCCAGTTCCCGTGCGTCAACGTAACGCGAGATCTTCCGAGAATATCGCCGCTGTGCGCGACAGTATCTTCGAAAACGCGCGGTAGTCAATTCCGCGTCGCGCACAGGAACTCGGCCTTTCGCAGACGACAACTTGGCGAATTTCGCGTCGGGACTTGGGCCTGCACCCGTACAAGATCCAGCTGACCCAGGAGCTTAAATTTAATGAACATAGACAACGCCGTGTGTTCGCTGACTGGACATTAGAGCATTTGAAAGTTGACGCTGATTTTGGCAAAAAAATCATCTTTAGCGACGAGGCGCATTTTTGGATAAAATGGCTATGTCAAGAAGCAAAATTGCCATATTTGGGATAAGACCAATCCACACGAGGTTCACCAAGTGGCAATGCATCCGCAGAAAGTGAATGTTTGGTGCGGATTTTGTGCCGGAGGCGTAATTGGTCCGTATTTTTTCGAAAACGATAATGGTGTGCCCGTCACCGTCAATGGTGCGCAATACCGGTCGATGATAACCAACTTCCTTTGAGCTGAATTCGAGAATATGGATCTGGACAACATGTGGTTTTAACAGGACGGTCCTACGTTCCACACAGCACACGCTACAATGGATGTTCTGCAAGAGCAGATTTCCGGACATGGTCATATCGCGCGGAGGCGACGTGAACTGGCCACCGAGATCGTGCGATTTAACCCTGCTAGACTTTTTCTTGTGGGGTTTTCTTAAGTCGCAGGTCTATGCCAACAAGCCGCAAGCCACCGATGCTCTCAAAGTCAACATACGCCATGCCATCGATCAAATACAGCCCAATTTGTGCGCCAGAGTGATCGAAAATTGGACCTTTCGTGTGCGCGCCACCAACCGAAGCCGTGGCGGTCATTCGAACAATGTCATGTTCCATACCCAATGGGGCCGATGAAGCTTTTAAATACAAAAAAAATTTCGCAAATATCTCTCCTACATGTATTTTTTTTTCATTTCAAAGATCAAGCGCCCTTAATGGAAAACCCTATAATTTCCCTCTGATAAAATACACTTCTGCCAACGATTTTTCCACACAGGAAAAAGTCACAGGGCGCCAAGTCTGGGAAATACGAGGGAGTGGCATCATTACTGCGTTAATTTCGCCAACATTTCGCGTACAAGCAAGGATGTGTGATCATATCACAGATCATCAGATCGTTATCATGATACAAAAGCCAGTTTTTGTTCTTAAACAAATCCGGGCGTTTCTGGCGTATTGCTCGCGCAAATTACGCATTACTTTTAGTTAATATTTCATATTGCCCGTACTACCCTGTGGAAAGAACTTATGATCCACCACTGCAATAAAAGTGTGATCAAAGCGCGATATTTTTTGAACAGACCTCATATATAGAGCAATAGGAAATATATTTTCGAACAGCTTCTTTCAGTTTTTTTACTTAAACGAATTTGCAAGCGCGGTTCTCACATGCTTGTGTAGCTCAATGGTTGGATCGTATGGCCTTAAATTTCTAAAATCAATAACGTAAACCAACCAAATCAAAACTTCTAAAAGACTGTTTCAAAAAAGGATCTGGCAAACAACAGATTCGTCATACGTACTTAACGACCAAAATGACCAAAGTGATAATTCTCAATCCCTAAAGACTAAGAACATACAGCCACCACCCATTTACTAAGGCATTTCACTAAAATGCCTGATAGACCCACAAAATTGGATGAATCAATTCTACGCCGAGTCAATAAAACGGGGCAATATAAAAAAAACCGAAGCGAATGACGAAAAAAATACAGCTTAGTTACCAAGCTCGTAGGCAACAAAAAGATTTATTACACCTATCGACTAAATAGAAGCAAGGTACTACCGAAGGTTATGAAAAAATTTATGGACTTTGTCACAATGGCAATTGGAATAAAATACTCCAAACCATGTTGAAGTTGGAAGAGGTCCCTAAAAGCATGAATTGAAACAAAAATCAAATTAACCCAATCTAAAAATTTCAATACGTCCGGCACAATATACGAACACAAACGGAACTGACCCGCGTAATGCGCAAACTGTGAAGAATACGGCCATACGGCCAATAAATACATAAAATAAATCGTAAATTTTGACCAGATCATTATTTTTGTTGCACGCAGATCAAGTTTAAAAATCGATCGGATCGGACCACTATATCATATAGTAGTTTTTTGTTCTTCAAGCTATCGCAACCAAATCAAACATTTATTCATTTGACATAGCCATACACGATTTGTGAAAGTTTGGTCCGGATCGGACCACTATATCATATAGCGGCCATACGAACGACCGATATGAAAACAAGTCTTTGTATGGAAAACTTTTTTTGTTTTCCAAGCTATTGCAACCGAATTCAACATTTATTCATTTGACATAGCGAAACACGATTTATGAAAACTTGGTCCGGATCGGAGCACTATATCATATAGCTGCCATACAAACGACAGATATGAAAATAAGTCTTAGTATGGAAAACTTTTTTGTTTTCAAGGGTATACCATCTTCGCCAAGCCGAAGATAACTTTTCTCACTTGTTTTCCGTGTTGTGGATTTTTTATGTGCATAAATATTATACAATTTTCCATTTTAGTTTAGTACCCGTAAACTTAATAAATATTTTTTTATTTTTATTATTTATTCTTCTATTATATTATATTCTATTATAATACAATAGTTATTCTTTTATTAATAATCACATAATCTTAAAAAAAGTGAACATTTTTAATCCAAGGAATAATTTATTCGTGTTGGACTTACACAGCACTTCTTGAATTCATAAATGTAAACTTATAAACCAAAACAAACATTTTATTTTCAGCGAGAATCGATTTGTGGTTGATTTTGTGTGACCGAGTGTGAAATCTTTAGTTGTGCAAAAACTGCCGGAAAGTGTTTGTTTTTTAAACAATGTTTTTTAAGTTACTCGTTTCTTTAATTAAAAGAAACAAAAACTAAAATAAGAGTATTTAATATATGTTTAAGAATTGACCTAAAAAGACTATTTGCCAACTGCGGTAAATTCTGAGAACGCGTTTGTCTATATCGTGTGTCCCGAGTTTAATTCCTGGTCGCTCCTAGATTAGGCCAATTCTTCATTTTTCCAATAACTTGTTTCAATAAAATAAAAGCTGAAGAGGTATATTCCATTTTTTCTCGTTTTTAGTAGCAGAAACTTAAAAAAAAAATAATTAGCAATCGAGTGTACACCACGCTAAACAAAATGGATTTAACAGATATAAGCAACGTACCAAATTGCTTACCTTCAAGTCCTTCTCAGGTAAGTTAATTCAATAAAAATAAATTAATAAAATTAAAAAAATATTAATGAATTTCTTTTTTAGTGTATCTTACTGTTTCACTTTTGGTCACAAAGAAAGTCAAATAAACTTTCAAACGAAAAACCATTCTAACGACGTACAAAATTTGTAGATAGCTTCATTGGTTGTGAAGTTGTAAATTTTTGAATGTAAAAAGTTTTTTTATTGGTAAATTTAAGTTTTAAGTATTTTTAAAAATGTTAGACCAGAAGTTGCATATATTTTAAAACAAACACCCCAAAGTCTTTTAGGATCGAGATTTAATTCCATAAACAAACAGATGGACAAACCAAACAACTTTTTTCATTTGAAAATTGTTGAGAGTCTTTTTTTTTAAACTTTGTGATGCACACATTTAGTCAGCAAATCCATAAGTTTGACTTATGGGATATATGCCTTGAAACTTATAATACGTCTATTCCGTTCTGATCCACAACAATGGCAGCGCCGTGAGGAAATCCTTCATCCCAATCTAGACGTTGCAGCCCAATGCCTTAAAATTTTTTTTCCGAATAATAATAATAATAATATGTGTCGTTCAGACGCTCTATTTCTTGATCTAAAATTATGTATTTGAACATTTAACCTTAAGGTTCCATCTAACACCGAGAGTTTGATATCTTTCAGGGTGCCGCATACATTTCTTTCTGTCCAAACTGACCTGAATTCTAACAAGTAAGGTAGCAGCAGTCGGGTTTCCCGATTGCAAAATACCCTGTACCCTTAGACATGCTTACAATTTATTTATTTAATATCAATAAATAAATGAAACAATATTCTATTAGAAAAGAGTACCATAACAATATAAATTTTGTATGATTTTGGTTATGAAAATAAGTTTCGTGTGTCATAAAGCCATACACATTTCGCTGTCAATGTCGCAGTCGGTGTCGCGCAATGCGTGTTTTGCTGCGCTTCTGCTTCCCTTGCCATAGATTTTGCATGTGGCATAACTACCGTGTTTCTTATCCGATTTGGTCAAATTTAAAAATTAGATAGCTTTTATAAGCACCAACGAATATGCCGAATTGCATAGCATTAGGTTAATAATTGTGGTTATAATTATGTTAATGATTGTGTGCGTGGCAGTTTTTTGCGGTTTGCGGGGGAGCGGGAGGTGATATCAAAATAAAACTTGTGCGTATGGTAATTACCTATCCAACGGTATATGGCATATGTCTGTAGCTCTTGTAGTTTCTGAGATCAAGGCGTTAATACGGACAGACAGACGGACGGACAGACGGACATGGCTATATCGCCTCGGCTGTTGATGCTGATCCAGAATATATATATTTCATGGGGTCGGAGATGCTTCCTTCTGCCTGTTACATACATTTGCACCATATTATGATACCCTTTTCACCCATTTTAATGGGTACAGGGTATAAAAACAGTGAGCTTTTAGTGAGCATTATTTTCGCTAACTAAGTATATTTTCGCTAAAATTAAGGCCTTTAATTTAATTGATTTTCTTATTAAGCTGACTAACATGACTTAGTTTGGTGACCAAATTTTGCAGGAAAGTTTTGTTAACTTTGTGCACTTGGAAATTTTACACGCTGAAACAAAATAATACTGTATTTATTCTATACACTCTAGCCTTCAAAAAATTTATATTTTCTAACGGAATACCGTTATATTTATTTTACATACTCAGGTTTAAAAAATCCATATTTTGTAATTAAATTTTGTTTTCTGGTGTACATTTTCCATCTTATGTTGCAATTAGATGTGTTATTTTAGGTAAAACCAAACTATTGTGTCTTTATTTTTTAAAAACAAATAATTAAATAACCGGATAGGATAGAATCCTAGTGATTTCAGGCCATCTATTTACGTATTTATAATACTAATTTATTAAATTTGCTTATTTGTGGATCTATATGACAGGTCCAGGAACTTTTGAGTCGCATTTGGTTGTTGGTGTTGGTTAATAGCCGTAGCACTTAGATATTTTCTTAGCCGTGTAACCTATTAAGATATTTTTCTGCTACCGATTTTGTCTCTTGTCTCCTAAATGGTAGATTGAGGTCTTTGTGGTTATCATAATTTGTCATGAACCAGGTGGAGAAAATTGTTTTGGAAAATCGTCGAATCACTATCAGAGAACTTTCTGAGGATGTCGGTACATCGCGTGGAGAATGCCATGAGATTTTTTTCTAACGATTTGGGTATACGACGTTTGTCAGCGAAGTTTGAAGTCTGAAATTGATAAATTTTGGCCAAAAGAACATTCACATGAGCATCGCTCAAGAGCTGTTGAATGATTTCAGCAACCTCCCATATCGAAACCACAGCCCAATCGTTCTAATGGAAGAGCCCAGGAGAGCCAAGACTAAAAAAAACACGCCAAGTTCGGCCAAATGTCAACGTTTTACTCACTACGTTGTTTGATTCCCAGGCCGTGATGCATCTTGGGAGTTCACACCAAATGATCGTACGGTTAATAAACAGTATTATCTTGATTTTATGCACTGTTTGCAAGAAGCAATACGAAAAAAATGTTTAGAATTGTGGAAAACAATTTATGGCTTTTGCATTACAAAACTGCCCCTGCCCACTCGCCACTCACCCCTGCTTTGTTCACGAAACTAAAGAGACCTATGATTTTGCAACAATTAAATAGATAAATACTGCATCGCTTGAAGAGCTCAAAGCTATACCGTAAATTTCGTATGAGAATTGCTTTGACGATTGGAAAAACCGCTGACATTAGTGTATTGTATTTGTATTAACTTTTAAATTACCACTATTTACTAGACAAATAAGAAAAAAAATCCAGTTCTTTAAAAAATAACACGTATAAGCTATGTTCGCTCACATATGCGGTCAATGAAGGCGTAGTTCAAATACCTTAAAATGTTGTTTTATATATTTTAAGTGCTATATTCATCAAACATGTACTTTGTTCTCGAAATATCCATTATTAGACTATATGCCACTTTTTTGCTATTCAGCTCAGTGTGCAAAGTATCAACGCAAAAATGTCATAAAATAAGAAAAAGAAAAAAATTCGCTGGAATAACAGTAGACTAACAACAACCTGCAACCGTCCAGGAGAACGATATCGCTCCAATTTCTGAAATCAAGAACATATTTTACTCTGCTATTTTACAATTGTAATTTGGCCATTTTTATGTTGTGTTATATTTCTATTTATTTACCACTACCGTTTCTTTAAATAGTGCAGTTTCATATCAATAAAATTAGTTTCAAACAACCCTATCTTGAACTTACTTCTTCTCAAATGTCCAACTTGTTTAAGGAGTACTATTTGCAAAATTTGCTTAAGTAAAGTAAGTAAATTCTTGTAATATTCATTTTTATGACATCTATTGGTTAATGTACCCGGTTGCAAATTATTCATAAAACGAAACAAATTTAATCCTTCGCTTAATATTTTTTTGACCCCGACGTGATCCTGCCAGCCAGGATCACACATCAGAAATTTTACGAGGAACTTGGAGAATAATAAGGCGACCAATACATCAACTTTAAGGCATCAAAGGTTCAACCCGCTAACTAACTACTGATAAGATTAGTCCCAGAAATCCCCAGAACAGTCTACGATCAATTTTAAAACCTGATGGCAAGTCGTAAAAACAAAGCAACATACCAGGTGTGTTAGTTGAAATTTGCCGGTTTTTCGATTAAGAAAACACTTAATTTTCAGAGGAATCTCAACATTTTTTTATTCAAAGTATTGACCATTGGTTTCTACACATTTCGCCCATCTCTCAGGCAAATTATGGATACCATTCCAAAAAAAACTTTTTCTCTTTCGAGGCAAACTATTTGAAGAGCCATTTTTCGACTTCTTCAAAATTAGCGAAGCACTGCTGTGCGAGGGAGTGTCCCATCGATGCGAAAAGGGGATAGTCGAACGGGGCAAGGTCTGGAGAGTACGGCGGGTGCGATATTTCCGAATTAAGTGTTTTTAATGTGTCTTTCACCAGTTTATCGGTATGAGACGGCGCTTTGTCATATTGCAAGATAACTTTGCCATGTCTTCGGGCCCATTCCGACCGTTTTTCGATCAAATTTGATTCAAATTGATCATTTGTTGTCGGTATCGATCCGTGTTCACCGTTTCACCGAAGTTGGTCCGATCCGGACCAAACTTTCACTAATCGTGTATGGCTATGTCAAATGAATAACAATTTTGAATTCGGTTGCAATAGCTTGGAAAACAAAAAGTTTTCCATACAAAGATTTGTTTTCAAATCGGTCGTTTGTATGGCAGCTATGTGATATAGTGTACCGATCCGGGCCACACTTTAAAAAATCATGTATGGCTATGTCAAATAAATAAACGTTTAATTCGATTGCGATAGCTTGGAGAACAAAAAAGTTTTCCATACAAAGACTTGAAATCTGATGTATCGTTTGTATGGCAGCTATATGATATAGTGGTCCGATCCGATAGAATTTTAAACTTGATTTGCGTGCAACAAAAATAATGATCTGGTCAAAATTTCGCCAACTTTAAAACAACTGTCTATTTTTTTATCAGACGGACAGACGGACATGGCTATATCGACTCGGCTGTTGATGCTGATCAGGAATATATACACTTTGTGGAGTCGGAGATGCATCCTTTAATGCGTTACACATTTCAGGAATATATTATAATCCCCTTTAAAAGGGTATAAAAAATACATAAAAGTTAACAATTCTCATTTAGACGGGTCATTTAATAACATTTTTTTATCAGACGGACAGACGGACATGGCTATATCGACTCGGCTGTTGATGCTGATCAGGAATATATACACTTTGTGGAGTCGGAGATGCTTCCTTTAATGCATTACACATTTCCGGAATATATTATAATCCCCTTTAAAAGGGTATAAAAAATACATACAAGTTAACAATTCTCATTTAGACGGGTCATTTAATAACATTCAACGGCACAACTACAATTAATAATATATCAAACACCAATTTAGAAAACAAAATACTTGAGTACATAACACATAACACAACCACTTTAAGAATTTGAAAATATCAGATTATATAAAATCCAACAATTTAGAACTTAGTCTTGACAACATTAATATTTTAAACCCATTTATTGAAATTTACAATTGGAAAATATCAATTTCATTTATATCATTTATAGTATATTATATTTATATCATTTTGTATTTGATTACACATTAATAATAAAATTCAGATATATGTATTATATTTTTAACCAAACAAAAACGGCCAGAACAGGCCAGAGGACAGAAAATCCAAATACTGAGGAAGAGTTTTGAATAGAACTAAGAGAGCGTATAAACGAAATTCATAATGAAACAGGGAGCGTCGTTTTAGAAGGGGGAGAGTTATCCAACCCGCAAATATAGCACTCTACCCTAGTTTATAAACAAATTTCAAATTCCAATTTATAAAAAAATTTCAAATTCCAATATCGGCGGCATTTATTTTGTCTTTGTTTTTATACCCTTGAAAAAGGGTATTATAATTTTGTCAAAAAATGTGTAACGCATTAAAGGAAGCATCTCCGACTCCACAAAGTATATATATTCTTAATCAGCATCAACAGCCGAGTCGATATAGCCATGTCCGTCTGTCCGTCTGTTTCTATGCAAACAATAGACAGTAGTTTTAAAGCTAGCGTTTTGAAATTTTTACCAGATCATTATTTTTGTTGCACGCAGATCAAGTTTAAGAATCGGTCGGATCGGATCACTATATCATATAGCTGCCATACAAACGACCGATATAAAAACAAGTCTTTGTATGGGAAACTTTTTTGTTTTCCAAGCTATTGCAAATGAATTCAACATTTATTCATTTGACATGACTATACATGATTTGTAAAAGGTTGATCCGGATCGGACCACTATATTATATAGCTACCATACAAACGACCGATATGAAAACAAGGCTTTGTATGGAAAACTTTTTTGTTTTCAAAGGTATACCATCTTCGGCAAGCCGAAGATAACTTTTCTCACTTGTTTTCATTGCCTTTGCCAGCACTTAGCTACCCGATAAGATAAATAACAAAACTTAAAGTAAAGACAGCTTCCGCTTAGAGACCAAGCCATGATCAACTTATTGCGCTTCAATCAAACTGCATCAGTCAGCACATTTCATTCCACAATGCAGTGAAATAATTTCAGCATAAAGCTTTTATTTAAAACATAATTGAAAGTTCAATAATGTTTTTAAAAGAAAATCTTTTGGCCTATTCTAAACATAATTGAAAGTTCAAGAAGTTTCTAAAGAAAAGCTTCTGGCCGAGGTTGATTGGATTAGGACTAAGAATTATAAGATCAGTCTGATTCGAGAAAAGATCGAGAACGGTTTCGAATTAGGGATAAGCAAAAAACCAGTGTCTTGTAATATTGTAAGTGAAAAAGTTTAACATAAAAAAATAGTAAATTTTGTATATTAAAATAAAAATTATTTTTTTTAAATAATTAACACTAATAACATTTTTCAAATCATAGAAATTTATACACATTGCTAGCGACATCCACTAGTAAAACCGGCAAACTTCACCCCTGGTAGTTAAGGCTGTATGCGAAAGTGCAAAACGCACTTATGGCCAAGATAAGGCCAACGCCATCATTTGTGAGCAACATTGATGTGCAAATGCCTCGAATAAACATATAAAAATTCGATGGGGCTGTAATGAAATTGAAAAAGGTTCCATGTTCTATTTTCCTCCAGGGTCGATGAAACTAATTTGCCTGCAGTTAAAATATGTGGTATCTTAAATCAAACCAAGAAACGCGGAAAAATTAGTCCACTAGCGTGAGCTGAAAGATGACAACCATTTACATGCACGGTGCATAATTGGCGGCTACTTCTTCAGAGCCCAGTAGCTGAAAGCGGTAAATCAATGCAGGGATCGGACTCAAAGCTAGACAATAGGTAATGCATTTTATGACTGATCTTTTGAAGGCACTTGTAAACGCATGCGTAAGGTGACACCAGCAAGCACATATACTGGGGCATACTGGGGCTACTGGGGCATAAATATACAAAATAGTTGACAAGAGCTCCTGTTAGTACATAAGTTCTTAATTGTAAGATTTTTTTATGTTTCGGCATATGTGAAATCTTATGAATAGAACAGTTTCCAAACGGAACTATGTATATAGATTATGACCTTTTTATGGTCCTCATCTTAAATATTGGTCCATCGAGACACGCTTGTACGGTGTTAGTTTAACTTGAGTCTCTTACCACAAGGGGGATAAACTAGCGCCTTATAAGGGTGCATTAAAAGCCGCCCATGTGGTAAGGGACAGAGAATAAAATAAATGCTAATGAGCATAAAATAAAATATTGTGAAAAATCGCAAAAAAAAATTCGAAACAGTTTGTGGGCCATACAACGGACAGAAAATAAAGTGCTTAAAGAAAGCAACACTGGCGAATAAGCATCACCGGAAGCAAGATGCAACATCGGCGGCAACATCGGCGGCAACACCGACGAGAAAGAAGCATTGGCGGAAAGATCAGCGGCCACATGGGAGGCAAGTCAATTTGGTTGTTGGTAGATATACCATAGTTTAAAAAAAGGGATAGATTAAAAATATACCACGTCATCCAAAGAAAAGGCAATCCTGATTGAGGATCAGGTTGAAATAACAAGGCTTGTTGACGGGATTCTAATAAAAGATAGTATAGAAGAAACCGATAAGAAGCTACTTTCTTCATTAGATTCCCCAGGTTGTAAAAGTCAAAATAAATTCGTAAAGCTAGGACCGAAACTCAATTTTCGAAAGGATCCAAGTCGCAATGATGTGACTCAAAGGAAGTCTGACCGAAAAGCCAGATTGTATTTTTGCGCATGTAATCATCAAAAAATTCCATTAGAGGCTTTACAACAATATGAGAGCAATGTTAAAAAATCAAGTGAAATCCGTACACTGGCAGATGTCATGGAATTTTTAGATCAACGGCTTAGTTCGTTGTCCTCAGTAGAGAAAGAAATCTCTGACACCAACGAAGTAAATTGCCCGATGAGCAAAAGGCCCACACATAAAATTATATATTGTTATAAATTTAAAAAATTGAGTTCCCAGGAGAAAGTGGACGAACGCAGCTAAAAAATTTAGTTTATTTTTTAAATGTTTTAAGCGGCATTATTCGCAAGAATGTAGTAATGAGTTATTATGCTCCAATATTAAACGTTAATGCAATTATTTTACCGAAAATAACACATCTTTACGAAAATAAAGTAAATATAAAAAAACAGGAATTGAAAGAATTTTCGTTAACCAATACGATAAAAAGGTTCACTACTCGGGAAAATAAACGATCTTCGGATGGATTGTGTCAGGACGAACAATGTCTACAACAAAAAATTTTATTGGTTCAACCACCTTTGTAAACTGGCAATGGAGAAAAAAATCAACAAAGAATTATTTAAAATTTCCCAGAACAAAGATATAAATGGGATTCTCCAAATTTTAAGAAATATCGCATTGTTTTATTGAAGGAAGAGAATATATAAAAATACGAGGGGTATGTAAAAAGTAACTTTCCCACTGCGATAGCTTCGCGAAGAGCGTTGCTATGCAACATTTGGCAACACCGCCGTGTAGTTAGTCCCCCACTCTCTATACGTGCCCTGAGCAAGTATCACCGACGCTGGCTTGACAGCCATTCGAGATGGATCATCCGATCACTCTCGCCGCCAAGTGTGAAATCCGCTCTGTTATACGTTTTTTCCATGCGAAATCGATGAAATCTGTGAACATTCATCGAGAATTAACTACAGTGTATGACCGAACAGAAGTTCACGACGCAGAGCGAAGCGGACGGCCGTCGATCTCGGACGACATTGTTGCAAAAATTGATCAAGTTGTTGGCGAAGATTGCCGGATGAGGATCAAGGATATCACTTTACTTGTTCCAGATGTATGCCCGAAATCTGTCTGTAACATTATGACAGAAAAATTAGGATACACGAAGGTGTGCGCACGCTGGGTTCGCGGAGGAGTTCTTCGCGGCGGGCTGCCAAAACTGGAATAGGAGGCTCGAAAAATGTATTGACAGGGTATTGAGAAGGTGATTATGTTGAAAAATAGACAAAGAATCGACCTTTCCAATGATGTATGATAACACATTAATAAACCATGTTGTACACTCGAAAAATAATTGTGACATCATATGCTTAAAACAGTTTGTCATTGTAGTATATTATTACTATTGTTCTATTGTATTATTACTGCTGTATATTAAAGAGCATAAGACCCTTGAATCATTGAGAGTTTTGTGATACCTCTTTTATAAATCACAGATTATTTTCAGGCCATCTTCGCATCTTCGAATTCAACAGTTCGCCGCTAAAGTACAAGGCGTCGCACTAATGAATTTCCCGGAGCTTCTGAAGCTTTTTGCAATATCTCTTGAAACTTCTATCATATCCTATAAGTGAAAGAATCTTTTATAATTCCTCTTCATTTAAAAGGGAAATATTCCGACGCTGTCATACTTGACAGAGCTATAGAGGGGACGTTAATCTCCAGCTTCCTTATTGATGCAGACCTTTCTCAAGAACAACCGTTCGCTTCATCTTCGTAATCCCTTACTCTGTTACTAGGGGTTTTACTTTATGTAGCCGGAGCCACGCGAATATCAATACACAGCATGTTCTTCTAGAACAGCATATTAAATTGAAAACAACATTTCACAAATAGAATTCGACTCGTCATTTTCTACTGTCAGAAGTCAAAGATGTGGCATGGATCGAATTTCATTTCCTATGACAGAATATTTGTCTTTGTTCGCATTTTAAAATGCGAACGGGATATTTCGGAAATTGTCCAACCAAACAAACTGGCTCCGCTACAAAAAATATATAAGCTCACACATTGAGCTAAGCCCAACACTGCACCACGAAGCTGACATTGATAAATCTGTAAATGCCTTTGAATTTATTCTCACCACTGCTGCACGTGTATCTACACCTCAAATGAAATCAAAAGTAGTACATCAGTACCGTACAAATAGGCAAATTCAACAGCTTCTTTTAGTAAAAAGACATTTACGACGAGAGTGGCAAAAAACAGATCACCAGTAAGCAAAGAGAAATTAAAAGCTGCAACTCGAAAACTCTCTAGAGTACTGAAACAAGAAGAAAATCTTGCACAACACCAATACATCGAACAACTCTCTCCAACATGTGCCAAAAACCCACTCTAGAAAGCGCGCAGTCTCAGTGCCCCTATTGAAACAGACAGCCCTATCCGTAGTCTTACAGGAAGATGGGCTAGAAGTGACTCCGAAAAGGCGAACGTGTTTGCAACACACCTCCAAGAAGTCTTCCAACCAAATCCTGCGACCAATTTATTTGAGCTTCTGGAATTCTCAAGCCCTGACATAATACACACTACGCCCCTGAAATTCCGATCAAGCGAAATTACTCAAATAATCAAAGAGCAATTAAAGCCGAACAAAGCACCGGGCCACGATAGAATTTCTCCAAAAATGATCATAGAACTACCGAGCTGTGCTGTAAATCATTTATGCACGCTTTTCAACGCAATGACTAAATATGGTTATTTTCCTCAAAGATGGAAAAAGTCAACTATAGTTATGATTCCAAAACCTGGTAAAGACAAAAAACACAAGCATCTTCATATAGACCAATAAGTCTTCTGTCCTGCTTATCAAAATTATTCGAAAAACTCATCTTATCGCACATCAATCCCCATCTTAGTATAAATAACATAATCCCAATGCATAAATTTGGGTTCCGAGAAAAACATGGTACAATAGAACAGGTAAACCGTATCACCACGGAAATACGCTCTGCGTTTGAACAACGAGAATAGTGCTCTGCTTTATTTCTTGATATTGCCAAGCGTTTGACAGGGTGTGGCTCGATGGACTCATGTACAAAATCAAAACATTACTCCCCAATAGTATGCACAAACTCCTTGAATCCTATCTGCATAAAAGATTATTCTCAGTAAGATGCAGCGCCTCAACATCTGCTGAGCGTGAAATCAAAGCTGGAGTCCCTTAAGGAAGCGTTCTCGGTCCCATTCTATATACACTATACACATCGGACATTCCGACAAACATTCAACTTACCACATCAACTTTTGCAGATGACACTGCCATTCTTAGCCGGAGTAAATGTCCCCTTAGAGCAACTGTTATTCTACAAAATCATTTGGAATCTCTTGAAAAATGGTTAGCTAACTGGAGAATTAAAGTAAAAGTAAACTCGTAACATTCACACTGAACAGACAAACGTGTCCCCAGCTTACTCTAAACGGAGCACGAATCCCCCAGTCAAACACCGTCACATACTTGGGTATCCATATTGACAGGAGACTCACCTGGCGCCCACACATAGCAGCCAAAAAAACTCAACTAAAGTTGAAGACCAACAAGCCCCACTGGCTAATCAACTCTCAATCCCCTCTTTGCCTTGAATACAAAATACTCATCTATAACACCGTGATCAAGCCAATATGGAAATACGGCTCTGAACTCTGGGGAAATGCCAGTTGTAGTAACATCGAAGTAATTCAAAGAGTTCAATCTAAGACACTTAGAATCATCACTGGTGCTCCTTGGTATATAAGGAACGAAAACATTCAGCGAGACTTAAATATCAACACCGTTTCTGACGAAATTTTCCATCAAAAAACAACACACCAAGCTAAATTAACATCTCATCCAAATCCTCTTGCACGCTCGCTAACCAGAACTTCCAGTTGGAGTAGACTTCAACGTGCCGATCATCCACTCGCTCAGTTCCGATATAATTAGAGCCGTGCTTAAAACTAAACCCATCGCTAAAAAATGGATTTTAGTTATAATATTAGTCTAGGATTTTAAAACTTGTTGTTAGTCTCTATTAAGAAGAGAAGATCGAGCTAAAAAAATAATAACAAAAAAAAAAAAAAAAAAAAAAATTGTTCTTTCCTATTGAAAATTTTAAAAATGTTCCTTAATAGTATCATTACCTTTGTTATCTGTTTCACAAAAACCATCCAGTATTGAAAGTATATCTCCACGAATTTTTTCAGTGTACATTAGGGTGAGTTCTGTATCTTTGAAAGGTTGAAAACCGTTCGCCATTTCACAACAAGTAATTCCAATAGAATATATATCAATTTTTTCTGTATATCCATGAAGATTTTGATGTAAAACCTCTGGTGCTGTCCAATTCAGATGTTTTTCATTTTCGATAGTAGAACCATACATAAATTTGTCAATTTTTCCATTGTTGATGAAAGTCCGACATCCGCAAAAATTTGAAATAATTGCTTTTTTAGAGTTTAATAATATATGCTGAGCTTTTATTGATCCATGAACGAAGTGGTGTGAGTGCATGTAAATAACAGCTGATATTATGTCTTTTAGGATTAGTGCAATTAAGGCTTCTGGAAATCCTGAAAAATATTTAAATTAAATGTTAATTAATCATTCATTTGTGTTTTTGACAATGAAAAGGCCTCAGATATCTAAGATCGAACCTAATAATAAAAATATTTTTATTATAAGTACATATTCGGGTTTTAAGTATTATGTTTTTATTTAGTATTTTTTCTAATCCTTAAATTAATTTCATCATGTGTGCTTCAGAGTTAATTACATTATGTGTCAAATTGGTGAGACCCGTAACAGTAGAGAACAGAATAAATATGTAACGTAAATGTAATTTTAGTTGTTGAGTATGAGACATAAAATAGCTATTTCATTATATTTTCTGCATTGTTAATTCTTTGGTTGTTTAATGCTAGTCGTAGAAATTAGAGAGGGCACCGCGTTACCACGAAGGAAAGTAACGGATAGTCCTATATACTGACCAGCTGACCTCATAAATCTTCAGTAATATTTGACAAAAATCCCCGTAAAAACTAAGAAGTGCGCTAACAGACTAATCGTTTGATCACTCGCCAGTTAAAAAAAATGTTTAACAAAGTTCCGAAGCTATTAAAGACTATTAAACGCTGGGGTCAAACAGAACTAACTAATTAAGTACAAGAAGTATGTAAGCCACACATTGGTCTTGCCCCACAGCTTAACATCGAGGATAACAATAAACAAACTATCAACACTTGGGTCCGTACTTGTGTCAGCTTCCAAAATGCAGACATCTACCAAAGACAGACAAATTCATTCTTTTCAATATCTTAGAAATTACTTGGATAAGTAGACAGGCCGAAACATTTTCTCTCCATCTAAAAAATTTATTTCAGACTATTTGACTCATACATACTCCGCCCTATTCCCGCTTCTCTCTTCGGGGGCACTAGTGGAATGCTTTTAACTTCGTCATATCTCAGCGGGCAGTGTCAACGTCAAGTATACATTCTTTTTATTTACTTGAACTCTTTTTCAAATATTTAAAGAACAAAATAAAAAAACTGAGTTTATTAAGTCTGCTAATTAATTTTCTACGCATCTAACCGTACCTTGTTGCAAACATTTACTCTTTTGTGCACACTACTGTATATTGAGTTAATTTTGATACGTTGCAACCGAACTCAACGATTTAAGTGTGTACATTTAAAAAGTACATGTACATTTTGTTACTTAACTGTAACAAATATAACTGTGTATAATATTTATCATCATCATCTATCATTAGCTTTAATACTTTCGACTTTCGACTTCACACTTTCGGAACAGCCGGGAGCGGCCGACTATATTCGATAGCTGCCATATAACGAAACCATTTGGAAATTTAAACGCTTTAGTGTTTCATGTTTTTGTTGGTTAGATTGACGCATTATTTTAAGTTTTTTAATTACGGTTATATTAATTCGTGTCCGGGGTTTTTTTATATATTTATTTAGAAAGTTTTTGTTGCTGCTTGTCGAGGGTTTTATTATGGCCGATCAGCAAAAAAAATACTTATTCAATGCTGCAATAACCGTTTAAGAGAAATGCGTGTTTTAGATTAGTCGCCGTTGCGATGACTTATCGGGAACGTGACCGGTACGCTTTATTTCCAAAATTTCATTAAAACCTAAGTAAAAAATTACTTATAACGAAAAATACTTGGCGAATAGGTGTCGACTCGACGCCTCGTCCGGTGCGGCAGATCGCACCCGCACTGCATAGCTCGGGGAGCATTGTATCCATAGCAGATTCTGCAGTCATGCCATTTATGCATTATTGTTTTTGTTGTTGTTGAATGCCTGTGTTAACTTATATACTTGACCCAAATACCGGGTCACTACACTAACCAAAAGTACAATCTGGAATCGAGATCTAGAACGGCTTACGGTACCACTTCTGAAATTTTTGTTGAATATTTATCGATTTACCATTCAATCTATATTTTAATATTTAATTAGCTATAGTGTACATCTTTACAAAAAAAATCAAATTTTAACAAACCTATTTACCATATATGTATATTATGTCAAATACGCCTTATAAATTTTAAGTAATTGTGAACTCGAGTTTTTTATTGTTTCAGGCAAAGGCCAAAGTCACATCAAATACAGACGAAGTGAGCAAATACTTCGTCCAATAGAGTATGTAAGATAATACTTTTTCTCCAACGGTCATTTTATTTTAGTGCATGTTGCATATTCCATTTACAAAAAGAGATGGAGGAGGTATTAGTGATTTAAAGATGAAAAAGCAAACCGTAAATAAGGCCAACGATGGGGAGCTCCTTAATGTGGAAACTGAACCATGTGCGATTTTATAGCCTCATCATTGCTGAAAGTTTTACCATTTAAGGAGTTCTGCAAAGATCGAAATAAATGTTAGTCTGATGGTGCAAGGTCAGGGCCATATGGTGGATGCATCAAAAGTTCCCAGCCAAGCCCACTCAGTTTTTATACCCTGGAAAAAGGGTATTATAATTTTGTCCAGAAATGTGTAACGCATTAAAGGAAGCATCTCCGACCCCACATATATTATTGATCACCATCAACAGCCGAGTCGATATAGCCATGTCCGTCTGTCCGTCTGTTTCTATGCAAACAATAGACAGTAGTTTTAAAGCTAGCGTTTTGAAATTTTTACCAGATCATTATTTTTGTTGCACGCAGATCAAGTTTAAGAATCGGTCGGATTGGACTACAATATCATATAGCTGCCATACAAACGACCGATATGAAAACAGATCTTTGTATGGAAAACTTTTTTGTTTTCAAACCTATTGCAACCGAATTCAACATTTATTCTATTGACACAGCCATACATAATTTTTGAAAGTTTAATCCGGATCGGATCACTATATCATATAGCTGCTATACAAACGACCGATATGAAAACAAGTCTTTGTATGGAAAACTTTTTAGTTTTCCAAGCTATTGCAACCGAATTCAACATTTATTTATTTGACATAGCCATACATTATTTTTGAAAGTTTGGTCCGGATCGGACCACTATATCATATAGCTGCCATACAAACGACCGATATGAAAACAAGTCTTTGTATGGAAAACTTTTTTGTTTCCATCTTCGGCAAGCCTAAGATAACTTTTCTCACTTGTTCAGCTTAAGACCGTGGCAAAAAACTACCTTCTCAAAGACAATACAGAGCAGAATATTGCAATTGATTCTCATGCCGCATATTCCATTATCTTAGCTTTTAATCTATATACATATGGTCGCAGATGTCCTCTTCAATGGGTTTTGATAAAAAATTTTAATACCCTCAGTACACAATGTATGTTTAAAATTTGGCAAAAATAAAAGTTCACTAACACCACAAAGACATGACAATCTAAATTTAAACAATATATGTATATAGCCAATAAAAATTAAACATTTTTCCGAACTTTTCCCTGACACCTCATTCAAGGACAATACAAGAGAAGGAAATTGCGACAGACTCTCGTGCCGCATATTCCATTATCTTGGCTTATACACTTGAAATGTATAAAATGTATTAAATGTAAATGTAAAAAAACCCTTATTAAAGTTCAACTTTTTAAATGAAAAAATAGTGAACTTGAAGCATTTGCGAGCGTTTAGTTATATGACAGATATATATTTTTATAGTGCGTGCGAAGTTTGAAGTTGATTACTTTAATACAGAGAGACTAATTTGAATAAAAACAGACCGACAAGCAGTCGGAGAGACTCAGGATCGACTCAGGAGATGATCCTGATATAGAAATTATATACTTTATAGGGTCGGAGATGTTACACTTGCACACTTGTGACAGAATTGTAATATCCTCTTTAAGCATATAAAAAAGGTGAAGTGCTTTTAGTTTGCATTTAACAAGTTTTAAGTTTACTGTTTTACATTTTTCATAATATTTAGATATACAGTGCCCAAAAATTCGAATGTATACCAATATTAAACCAAATTTCGAATTTTATCAAGACAGTGTCCCTAAGTATTATGCGCTTACTGTGTGGAACTGGGTCCTTTAGAACTGCGACAAGTCATCAACACACCACCCCAAAGCCCAGATCTGAACCCCATAGAACAATTTTGGGTCCGCCTTAAGAAAGAAGTGGGAAAAAGGGCACCAAAAAAACGAGCAGCACTAACTAGAAGAGTGGCAAAAGATTCCAAGGAATATGACCTACCAAAACTGATTGGATCGATGAAAAATCGCCTCCAATATGTTCCTAACGCTAATGGAGAGGAAAATGAGTTAAAACTATTGATTTTTTATTATCTTTTCTTTAAAATTTAACTGTAATAGAAATAGAGTCATTTTTGTAAACAATCTTGACAGTGTCAAAAGTGTGTAAACTTGGATTTTGTTGTTTTTCTCGTTAACTGTTCAAAGTTTTGATATTATTTTTTTACATATTGATAAAAAATATATTAATAAATAGATATAAATAAAAAATATCCTGAATTTTGATAAAAAGCCATTAATTTTGCATGCAAAGTCAGAAAATACCATTTATTTTCGGTGTGTAAACAGTTTCTTGACAAACTGTATATAAACAATAATGTAATAATCAATCTTACATTTGGGAGCTCAACCGTAGCCAATAAGCAAATAAAGGTGTTAGTGTCGTAATATTCAAAGCAGCAATTGTATTGTGAATAAAATTATTAATGCCGTGGTGTTCGTGAGCAGTAATAATAATACGAGTTTAATAAGCAGTAAAAGCAATAATAAGAAGTAAAAGCAACTGTTTTGAAACAGCAGAAACAGTTGAAAAATAAAAATCGAAGGTTCATTGAAAGGCTGAAATCATTTTGCGCAGTTAGAGAAAAATAACTGTTAATTTTATGAGTGGAGACGAAGAAAAGAAGAAGCTGTCGGCAACGTCGCAATTGAGAGTGAGACAGCCATATGCTCTGCGATCGTTCCAAAAAGGCAGAATTACCGAGAACGAAAAGAATACACAGCTCACGCTAGCAAAAGCAGCAGCCCAAACCGAGGAGAACCGAGAGAAAGAAATTAACAAATTAGAGATGATGACCGAGAAAAACTGTGAACAGTGAAGCCGAGAAAAGTTGCGTATCAGACACCAATATAACGCTACAAGAACTAGTTCAATTAAAATTGACGAAAAAAGGAAAAATGATTGTACAATTGTCGCAGAGAGCTTTACAAAAATTATTCCTGAGCTTGACGGGCAAAGCATCCCGGTTAAACAATGGTTCCGAAAATTTGAGTTGAATGCGGAGGCGTATGGGCTCACCGATAACCAGAAGTATGTGCAGGCACGCGCAAAAATAACCCATACGGCTAAGTTGTTTTTAGATTCAACAGAAGTTTACGGCTATGCTGACCTAAACATGCAGTTGGATGAGTGACCATATAAGGAAAGATTGCCAAGCAGCCACAAAATGTTCTCGTTGCAGCCATAGCGGTCACTTATCTAAAAATTGTTCAACAACAGCAGCTACAGCAGGAATAAATGTTACACACAATGAGAAGCGACTCAAAACAGTAAGAGTGAACAACGTAAATGCGAATGGTCTGGTGGACACAGGAGCAGATGTGACACTTCTCAAGAAAAGTGTTTACGACCAAATTCATAACGTCCAGCTGCACAGTTACATGTTGAATTTACGTGGTCTAGGCAACAACATCACTCACCCAGATGGTTGTTTGTAGCAAGGGTTGCTATCGATGAAGAAAAAATATCCCACAAACTTGTCGTGGTTTCTGATAGAAAATTCCAATATGATGAACTGCTGGGGTATGACTTTATCAGCCAATTTAACTTCACGTCGTCCGGAGCTGCATTTAGGCGATATGTTTAGTTCGTATTTCAAAACCTGCTGAATCAAGATGTGCTAGAGCTTTATGAGTATATGGATGACATTATAATACATGGTGCAACCAACCGTCGACGAATGTTTGTCAAAAATTAAGTTGGTCTTTTCAACAGCTGCAACCTACGGTCTAAAAATAAAGTGGCAAAAATGTCATTTTCTGAAAACTTCGGTGAATTTCCTTGGACATTTCGTTAAAGACGGATACGTGTGGCCAGGAGAAGAGAAGACGAATGCTGTTAGTAAATTTGCTGTGCCGAAGAATATAAGAAAAGCCGTACAGTCATTTTTAGGACTTACTGGATTTTTTCGCAAATTTATAAAAAGCTATTCAGTAGTTGCCAGGCCGTTGACTAATCTGTTGCGTAAAGATTTAGCTTTTCAAATGAAAGCTGAAGAACTTCAGGCTTTTCAAAATTTGCTCTTATTCAAGAACCTGTGTTGAAGCTGTACGACCGCAATGCCAGAACAGAAGTTCACACTGATGCATCAAAGGAGGGATTTGGTGCTGTCATGCAGTGGCTTGACGATAAGCTGCGATGTCGTACAGTAGGTAATTTACCTTCAGGACTTAGATTTTGAAGCATGTGGACTGTTTAAGTCGATATCCGCAGGGAGTTATGCTCTCGTCATTGGAAATAACTGCAAGAATCAAGAATGCCCAAGCAAATGATACAATGATTTTAAGGACAAAGGTGGTCTGATTTATAAGGCCGTGTTTGAAAACGATTTGATAGTTGTCCCCAAGGTAATGGAGCGTGAAGTGATTGTCGACGCTCATAATGTCGGCCATTTTGGGTTACAAAAAACAATGCACGCTGTCCAACAAAGCTAGTGGATACCACACGTGGAACAAAAAGTAAATTAAGTTGTTAACAATTGCATAAAGTGTATCATTTACAACAAACAGCTTGGCTTTGCATAGACAAAGGAGATAAGCCGCTTCAAACGCTTCACGCAGATCACTTGGGTCCTATGGACGCTACTTGTAAGCAGTACAAATATATTTTTACTATTTTTGATGCATTCTCCAAGTTTGTATGCCTTTTTCCTACAAAGACAACCAGCTGCTGAAGAGACTCTGAAAAAATTCGAAATTAGGTGCAACACGTTTGGAAATCCATCATAACAGACCGAGGAGCTGCATTCACGTCGAACATGTTTGAGCAGTACGTCAAAGAGAATAACATTGAGCATATATAGAGTACAACAGGAGTTCCCAAGGGGAACGGTCAAATTAAACGAGTTAATCGTGCCGAACTTTCCATCGTTGCAAAAATGTCGCCCGAAGAGCCAGCTAAGTGGTATAAGTTTGTACCAACCGCCAAGTGGGCGATTTGATGGATTTAGCGTAACGAAATTAATTACTTAAAGCACAACAGGACATCAACGATTTTTATATTTTTTATGGTAAACATACATAAAGGTACAAAATGAAGAATTTTTTTTAAATTTATTTTTTAATTAATTTCAAAAAAAATATATATTTTTTTTAAATAAGTATACATTTTTTATTATGATTTAATGGGAGAAAATAACAATAATATTGATTTAATTTTTCTATATCCGAATCGGAATTTTCAGACTCTTCATAAATGTCTTACAGATTTCGTGCTTCCCTATCAAATAAAAAGGCTTTGTTGGACTTATGTGATCCACTTTGGGACTAAATTGGTATGAATGGATCCAAAAATATTAAAAATGAATTCGTTAGAATCTCCATTGTATTTTTGCTGCAATTTGTGATGAACTAAAAATCTGCTTAATCGTGTGGGCTCAACTCGCAGAATCTGAGATTTCATATTCTCAATTTCGGCTCTAACCAAATCTACAGATTCTTTCGCAAAAACTATTTTAAGTGATCTAGAATATCGCGTTGATGATTGCCGAGGATTTTGCCAAACTACGGAAGATCCATTAACTAGTTGAAGTGGCACAATACATATAAAAAATAAATGCTCATCAGCCATTTTTAGTTCTGTGTTTCAAAAACTTTGGCGGTGTGTGGAGTGCCCCGAACTTCCGTCGCAACCGCATTTGGAGAACAGCCACAAATTTTTATATTCACCGTCTTGAAATTGACTAATATTGTCAGGATTGGCTTTAAAAATTCTGTTTATTGTGTGGTCCAGCATTTTTTCAAAGGAACGTCTGCAAAATCCTCTTCCACTTTCACCAAATCTGGATAGCACATCCTCTTGACGGAACGTAAAACATCGTAAGTTGGGAAGATATTGCAATTATGTGCTTTTATTCCAGGGTGCAAAAGTTGATATGTTCTTTTGGTATAATCGCCATCAATATAAAAGGCTAAAGCACTCTAAGCAGTATATCTTAAAAGAAGCTCTTGGTTAAAACTTCGTTTAATTATTTTGGTTGTTTCAGGATTTGTGGCAACCATTGAAAGAATTGCGGATGTACTACGCTTTCCAGATTTGTGAAAACTTATAATACATGTTGTCTTAACTCACTACTGGTATGTTTTTCGACGAGATTCGCAACTTTGGCGTTTAAGGTGGCAATCTGTGAAGGTTTTATGTTTTCTGCCGACATTTGTGCTCTTCTCTAAGGACAAGAAAACAATATGTTACTTTAACCAAGTTATTTTATTATTTTATATAAAAAACTGAACCTTAATATTGTAAAAAAACAAAACCTGGCAGCAAAACGTTAATATAAAATACTATTTCGACAATTCCAAAATGAGCAAGGTAAGCGCTGCAGCTTTAGACAACACGTGATACTGATATAGCATGTGTTCGGAAAACCACAGTCGCTTACTGATATCAACTTAATCGATTTTAATTAATAAGTTGCGATCATATGAAGCTATGGGGATTTGTGGTGGTCATCAGGGACTGATCAGAAAGGCCGAATTTAAGAATGTTAACGGCGGTATGGTTGGCAGAGGCCCACACGTCAGCAGTATAACCGAAATATAACAAGAAGTCGGAAAGAAAGAGTGAGGGAGTCGTATTGGAGTCGTCGTACACGAAAATCGTTGATCAGTTGTCATTAGTTAGAAGTCGAGAGTAGCCCAGTCGCGGTCGTTAAATTAGCTTTATTGTATTAGTATTTCCACATCATATCAATAAAAATAGAATCTACATTTAATATATATAAACATTAATATAATAATCAATCTTACATATATACTTATAGTACAAATTAAACAACAACAACTATAGCCTTATACACACTATAGAACACTGTACTATCTAAGTTAAAAAAAATTAATGAAAACATGATTAAATGAAAATGAAAATAGTGAACAGCGCCGATTTTGAACCCGTGCGAACCGGAAGTTCGGTCTCAGCTGTAAACTAAAAAAGGCATGCCAACGAATTTTTAACGCTCTTAGATAAAACCTATACGTTTTTGACATTAAGATAACATAAAAAGATTGTGCTCCTCTTGCATACGTTTAATTCTCAAACTCTTACCAACTAACCTTATTATCAATAACAGTGGCTTAATGTACTAATAATTAGTGTATACATTTTTTTGTTTTCTTATTTTCTATTTTATGATGGCTCTGTAAAAACGTAGTATATACTAATAGCGTCGGTTTCACGGACTTAGTTTGGTACGCCATTTCCCGTAGTGCTGGCCTCCATTTTCAGAACTTTTATGCGACCGGCTATGAAAGGGTTAAGAGAGTTGCTCGGTGGTTTCCATAAAATCACTTTATAGTTTCAGCTCTAATCTCGCAAGCGTAAAAAATCCGCTCGTCAGCCTGATTAGCCGACAACTATGCAACCGCTCATATCTCATATTGCTACCCCAAGAGCAGAAGTTGTTAATAAAAATGCGGCACCGGAATTTAACACAATACTTGAGATCAATTTTTCATCCATGGCAACATTTCAAGTAATACCTCGGACCTAGGTATAATTGACCCCTAAAACCAACTCAAGAGCAGTCAATGCACCGTACGTCATACGTGATTTCACCCTTTAAACACATTTTTATCTCACGGCTAGCATCTGACACCTCTGAAATTTATATTTCGACTCACATCGAAGCCAAGTTAAATATTCTTCTTCGAGTCATCCTGAACGATACGTGTACTTTTCCGATGTTTGAAACGATTTCTTTGCTCAGCTTCTGGCCGAGGAACATATTCGTATAAAACATCAACCGAGTATAATTAAAAAAATTAACCAATCACCAATTGGGACTTCCAAAAGCCAAAACCACTGTCTTTTCAGTCTTCATCAAAAAACCAACATCTATTATTCTTACCTATCGGAATACTAATGGGCTACGTAGTAACCTCCCTTAACTTCTGATAGTTCTATAGTTGCATTCCGTATTATTGTCTTGACAGAAACCGGGTTTAAGCCGGAGCCAAATTGATCTTCAAAGTCTTTTTAGATAGGTAGACTACTTTTAGACGAGATCAACCTCTGCGAAGAGGAGGAGGAGCCGTAAACTCTGTGGAATCCGCTTTCGATTTTGGATACCTCTGTGCTAAAATCACTCGCTGTTTATTACCTTTTCGTATGTATTACGCACCGTCTACTTAATGGAATTACTTGTCTGCTATTCATTCAGTTTTTAATATAATGTCCGATAGCGACCTCTAGTGATTCTGGGTAACTTCAATAAACTATAACTCACTTGGTCAAATATTGAAAATTTGAAAACCATGATTTCAATGCGGGTATGCTCGACAAGTCGCTACGTCGGTTTCGGCTCCGGAGATCCATACCATCTTATGCAAAACGTCAAACGGCAAGTCGTTGAATGATGTATTGCATGCATGAAAATTGACCGTCTTTATTCCTTTCAACACACCATAACTTCACTGCGGCTATGCACGACAAGTCCCTACGTCGCTATCGACTCCAGAAGATTCATACCATCTTATGCAAAACATCAAGCGCCAAGTCCGTGACCGATATATTCCATGCAGGTCCCACCATTCAATGCGAGCTATTCCCATATTACTATACAATTACTCAAGGCAGAAGATGCGGACATAGAAAAGATGTACCGTCAGGTGTGGATGAACACAAATGATCATTTTCATCAGCTTATAAGCGCATAACAGTCGAAGCGTATGTTAGGACCGACTCATCCTGGCGAAATATTCACGTCAAGTCTAATCCGCCAATAATGCAGCTGACGTCTTGTCCACAGGAAGAACTATCAAATTATCCAATAATATCATGTGGTTTTTTGGACATCTATTTATACATGGATGAAAGGAGAAGTGGTCACCAATACCAACGGATTCTTGCATATATGTTGCGGTTCTGTTATAAAACTAATATTAAATAATTTAATTTAATAAGAAAATTTTGAATGAGTAATTGTGCATTAGGCGGTGTATTTGATTTTTTCCGATGAGCATTTGTGGACCAAAATGGTAAATTTCTGGATTCAAACCGAAGGTGGGTGGGATCGAGAACGGCGTGAGGATCTTGTTTTATTGATATCTTTTAATAAATAAATCCCATTTTTTATTTTAATTTCACTTCGAATTTTTGCATATTTATTTATGTAATGTTATGTTATTTTATCTTTGGTTTAGAGGATTTTTTATTCATATAAAAAGGTACACACAAGTAACTTTTTTAATTGAAATCTCTTGTATTTTTTATTTAGATCGAAATTTTACAGAAACTTTTAAAAAAAATTTTTTTAATTTGCAAAACAAATCCAAATCCAACGAGAGTGTTTGATGAGCGCCCGGAACGAGACAAACGCTTATAAGCTTATAAGTTAACTTAAGTTAACGTCGCTACGGCGAGCGTGGGAAATACGGCAACAACGGCATTCTTCAACGCAAGCAGTAGACCGGATGTCGTTACGTAGCCGGCAGACACAGCATATTTGCGTGGCCGCTGCGAAAATGAAACCGCAACAATGTGTTTCGCTTTCATTGTAGCTCTTAAATTGAATTTTTGCATTTGTGTATTCAGTTCTTTTCTACCCTCATAAGCAGCAGCACCTGCTCTGCTCAATAAAGAGTTCTAAAAGTTACTCCGTCGTGTTTTATTGTGAATCCACCGGCTTGCGGAAATCGGCTTAAAATATTATAAACTCAACATAACAGGAAACTGGTTAAATTACATACAAACCGACTTCAAGCTAGCGGATTTCGATTTTAATCTGTTCTTTTAATTTTCATTTTGAACGGGGTTTTCAATTCTATTTTTTCGTAAATACTAACAAAAATAATAAACTTGTAATACGCACATTAAAATTCCTCGAATAACAGAATGACAGCAATCCGAATTAACACATTTAAGCATCGCTCATATTGTTAACACTGCCATCATAACATTAACATCATAGATGAACAAAATATTTCCTTTACCGTAGTGCAATAAAGCCTAAAAGAGGGGGCCTCTTTTGTAAATGACAGTTTTGTCACGTATTAGATTTTGGTCGATTACACTAAATCATTTGATAGCATCAATCATGAAATTTTACTGAAAAAAATTACAAAAAATAATACAATTTTTCTAGTACAGCTCATGATATAATAACAATAAGCTGGTCTCGTTGACAAAATGTTGACCATTAAAAAATTACAGATTGTGAATAAAGGGCTGTTGTTAAACATGATCCAAGGTTTCCAAAAGATGAAGTCAGTTAACAAACGGAAAGATTATCAGTTTAAGAGTGTTGAAAAAAAACTACACTTATAGGTAAAATGTAGTTTTTTTAAATTAAATTTCTTAATAAATTTAAATTTTGCAAGTATAAGATAGATCTTTTTATATACTTCAAACTTAAATAAATTTTACTCTCACTTGTTTCAAACAGACTGGCACAGAAAATTGTTTACTCTGCGGCTTGTGTTTCGTCAGATTCTTGAAACACCCGTTCGCAGTGATAAGGCGAAGCAAGGAATGGTTTGGTCGATGAAAAATTATTCTTGCTCCATACACATTGACTCACCCTAATGTATATGAAAAGGTATAAACACATACATACATACATACATATGTATGTAAATAAGAGCTCGAAAAGTTTTGAATTAGGAATTTATTTACCAGTTTTGAATTCACGTTGTAGTAACGATTGGCAGTCTCCAAAGCACATAAATGGATAAATAAGGTAAACATTTTCATTATTAGTAAAGCTATGAAGAATTGACTTTATGTTCCGATGCCTAAATTGCCGACAGTTAAATATTTCTTTACACAATATATCTATTTTGTTAATTTGTTGATCTAGAGGTACTTTTTTAATGACTATTGATTTATTTGTATGAAGTTCTGTTCCTTTGTAAAGGGTTCCATATTTTCCATTTTTTAAGATTGATATAACTTTAAATTGGCTTATATTGTTAGTAAACATGACAGAGGGACCAGAATATATTTAAATCAAAATATTATCCAGAGGTTTGACGATACAATCACTGCCGATGTTTCGATGTTCAAAAAAATACTCAACATCGATTCATTTTCAACATCCATGTTTTTTGTTTAACATGGATTCTGACAAAAGCATTTATTAAAATCTTAATACTGAGGTTGATAATTATTTATTTAAAAGCAAAAATGTTGTTTCTTGTCATTGTGAAATAATTCTTGTTATCATGTAAAGCTTTCATCCGTGCGAGCTGTTTATTCCTTTAAATTTTCTGGAATTTAGTTTGTACGATTTTTTAAAAACACATTTTGTCAATATAAGTGCTAAACTCAAGAAAACACAGCTGATTGACGGCAGGACCGTTATTCAATAAACTTTTTTGGCCTAATATTTGATTTATGTAATATAAAATTTTAAGAAGAAAGAACTCAACAATTGTAGTTGCTATTGCCAATCCGGCATACAATATATAATTAAAATTTCACATTTTTTTAACTTTGCTGTATTCTTTGGATCTTTTCAGGAATTATGAGGCTAACAATAAGTTTTTAAATCTTAATTTTAAGTCTTTTTAACTGTGGGCTGGAAAAAAAGGACCTAATGATCAGCGCTGGGTCGGAAGGTCGTTGCGGCGAAGTCGGGGTCGGTCGCAAACCCGTGTTTAACTTCTCGCAAAGTGGTTAGGGTTTAACGTTAAATTGCACATGTTTGAGGAAGCATTGTTTTAATTTTGAACATTAATCCATCTAGCCACACCTTGTCAAAAGCCTGAGAGACATCCAGAAATATTTCAGTCTAATATTCCCGTTATTCAAAAGCAGATCGTATTTCAGGCTTATAGGCCTGTACGATGAGGTAACTGAGTGGTCCTTGCCTGCCTCTGGATAGTACGATTATGAGTACGAATATGATTGTCATGCAGGAATTGAGTTATCTTAAGTTTATGCCGTGAAACGCCATTGGCGTTCCACAATGATATTTGTAGAGCAACTATTGATTATTTGGAGTTTCGGGATACAATAATCTCCATGAGGATATTTTGATTCCGTAAAGGTCTGGCATGGTAGTCCTCATGTATGACAGATCATCTGCTGCTGCAGAGTATGCATCAAAGTTTCAAAGTTATTTTGTTGTTGTGTCGATGATGGGGGATTCGCTGTCGGATCAGTTTGGGCAGCATGCAGAGTTGTTATCGTAGAGCTTGGTGCTGTTAGTCCCGATTTTAGGACGTTTGCGAAGTTCACATTTTTGGAAGGACCAAATGAGGACCTCTTTGCTGTTAAAAAAAGACTTTTAGTGATGTTTTTGATTGTATAGTGGTTTCTGTGCGTTATGGAGGCGTACAGACGTTACTCTGTTGAATCCGGCTTTTGAGGTCTTTGTATATTGGACAGCCGCTATAGTTCACTGTGTGGTTACACCCACAATTTCCCCACTTTTTGGAGCTGGGGCCGCTTTTGTTTGTCGTACAATGAGCCCAGTCATGAAGCTCTCCACAAACGACACAAACTGAACGCAATGTGCAGTATGCTCTTGTAGGCCATATTCTTGGCAGTTAGTGCATTGGACGGGACCTTTGCGCTTGTGTGGCTCTTCTACAGTATTTATACGATGCAGAAAAAACTGTAGCTTGTAAATCGGATTCACCTTATTTTTCCTGATAGCTTTAGTGTCAGGTTTCAGCTCGACTTTAAAGAGTGGTTGCGTTTTCCTGTTTTTGTTCAGGATGTTAAAGACAGTTTTCGTCTTGAAACCCTTATCGTTTAATGCCTGCTTGATCTCTGAGGGTGTTACGTCAGGCTCTATACCCTTGAAAACGACATGGAGACCCTTACTATCTTTTAGTTGGTACGGGTAGTGTGTAAGAGTCCTAAAGCTCTCTTCGGTTTTTACCTGGATCTTGGTTTCGTGGATGCTGCCCTTTTTTTGGGGTATTATGTGGAAATTGTCTTTTCCATCAAGTTCAATTATATTGTTAACCAGATTATTCGAGCTTTTCTCTCGGATGTATATAGGTGTAGGCTTTGGTTTTTTTTTGTCCCCTTTGTCAGTGCTGCAGGGTAGATCCATATCAATATCTGCGAGTATTCCAAATCTCTTGACTCCTGGGTCTCAGTTTGCCGACTAAGAGTGTGCCGATTGATTTTTATTTTATTTCCTGCCGCAGAATTTTTTGAGGGCTCAATTTTCTTTTAATTTGGATGTAGCGATTCAACCCAGTTTGCATTGTTTTTCGAATTGTTGCTAATTCAGCAGAATAAGCGTTGCAGTAGCCACCGTGGTTACGGTTGATACCGTTGCAGTATTTGTTGTTGTTGCGAGTGCAGTGGTTAATGAGGTCGAAGTTTTGGTTGCCGTGGGAGAGGTCAGTTCGTTTTGACAGGTCGTTGGGATTGCTTAAGTCGTTTTTGGCTTAAGTTCATGTGTTGCGTTGGGGGTGATTGACCGTGTCCGATCGACGTTTGCAATTATTTCGTGCACTTTCGCGAGTTGTGAGGACGAATATGAGAAATACGCGTTGTTTCGTATCGATGAGAGACGATGTTTGTCTTGTCTTGTCTTGCTCATGTTGACGTTGAGCGCGAATGTCGTTTTGACTCATTGTGAGAGTTTGTGGCTTAGTTTTTATTTGTTAATTTTCTTTGAAATATGATAGTTCAAAAGCCGAGAGTTTGCACAACTATTTTAATGAGTGAATATACATCGCAATGGGCGTCATTTCGCTAAGTTTTTGTGGAAATCGTGGCCGTTATTCACTTTTTACTTGGATTATTTTATAGTTTTTCAGAGCACAGAAAAAAAACACATCCGCACTGTTCGATTATGAATGCGCGAAAGTTCAAATGACAATGGAAAATTTAACGATAGCTTCTTCCTTAAGGACCGGAACCATGTTGGAACGCCCAACATGAAAGACGACCCCTTACGCACCAACTACTACAGTTCACTTTCATCGCTCATGGTTACTGTAACAGCTTAGTGCTTTGCATTCGAAGCGTCTTCTTGTTCCGAAAATAATTTTAACATTCGCCGGGAGCAAGTTTAATACTCTTTTTTTCGAGGTACCCCTTTGCTGGTCGCTAACTCCTCCTTTTTTTCCCTGTTATTCTCATCGCCTCCTCTTCACTACGTCACTGCTTCAAATCCTTCAAATAAAACACTCTTGCTGGCTTTTTGTCCAGATTATCCACCTTCTATATGTGTTCACCAATACGCTTCTGAATTCTGTACTTCACAAACTTTTTGCCCAACATTGAATGTATAACACTGCCCAGGACAAATTCTTTCGGAAGACTTCTTGCCCTGATCGGAATTTGATTATACGAGTCCCTCCGTTTCAGAAGCAGCACCAGCACTATCACCAACACGAGCCAAACGAAGCCCGAATTCCTACGCAAGGTCCAGCGCTGGCACTACAAGCTGACCAATGGAATCGACCGACACAAAGGGCATAGCATCTGGCGCACTACCATGAGTGCAGGAAGCAGAAAGATAAGTCACCATAAAATAATATTAAGTAACAAAATGTAAGATCGCGCAGATCTCATTTGCCCAATGAGAGTATATCCCTTAAAGCTATACAAAGCATGAGGTAGGCATATAAAAATATTAGCAACAGCATAGGTAGATAACCTAAAAAAAAGTTATTATTTTATATCAATTAAAATTTATAAAATTAAAACAAAGACTTATCTGGTTCAAAAGAAATAGCACGATGGACGCGTTATTGCGTATCCAACACTTCGCGTCGAACGCTCTTTCGACTAAAAATCATGTCTCTATCTTGGCGACGGATTTCGAAAGAGCCTACGATCGCGTGGGGATTCATGCCGTACTTTGCAGACTCGAGCGCTGGGGCATTGGTCCAAAGCTCTTTAACCTAATTAAAAACTTCATGACCAATCGGTCCTTCAGGGTTCGAATCAACAATGTCACATCGAACTCCCAAATTTTACACAATGGAATTCCGCAGGGCTCGCCACTTTCTGTGGTTTTATTTATGATAGCAATTGAAGATATAAATGACATTGTAACTCGGCATAAAGATATTTACATCTCACTATACGCAGACGACGCCATCATGTTTACAAAAATAAAAAATATTAACACAGTCAGAGCAAAATTTTTAGAAATATTGCAAGAAATTAACTTGTGGGGAGCAACCTCTGGGGCCAGTCTTGCCATTGAAAAATGCCAACAATTACATATTTGTCAGAAACAACGTTGCAACCTTTCCGACATTGACTTTAACAGCCGCATAATAAAAGATGTAAACTTTTTAAAAATCTTGAGGATAACCTTTGACTCCAAACTACTTTTCCAACAGCACTGTCAGCCTCTAAGAAAACAACTGGAAACTAGATTTAACATTATTAAATTTCTATCATCTAAATATTCTTGCTTACATATTAAGACTCTCATAGATATTACGCGCGCATTAATGCTATCTAAAATTGACTACGGTGTGCCAATCTTCGGTTGGTGTGCTAAATCGCACTTAAAAAAGCTACAAGCCCGCATATCACGGAGCGGTCCGTCGCGCCATTCACGCATTTCCCACATCTCCAGTAACGTGCACATTGGCAGAATCCGGTTTTCACGATCAGAGAACTGAACTTTACGTTCTGCTAAGCATGCAAGGCATGTTAGGGCCAGCCTAGGTAGTTCCGTTGCTAATTGGATTTTAAGCAATAAAGACCACAATTAAAATTTCGATCTTTTATTTTTTTAATAAGCCCTATAAAGGATAAATCAATTGGCACCCGAGTAGGGACCGATTGGGCGATCTTCCCGAAAGACAGTGTACTTCGATATCAAAATTTCATTTTCTATGGCAGAGGAGTTTAGCCAGGTTTCTGTTAGCACAATAGCATCGAAGTCAAAGGAAGCACTGTTAGTAAAGAATAAGTTCAGTTTTCCAAGAATACTGCGAACGTTTTGGTAACAACAAGAAAAAATTTTGTTGCCTAGTTTTTTGAAATAGTAACTGGACTGGAACCTTGAGAATCTCTGATCAAGAATTCATAAACAATACAGTGCGCGGGCCAGGTTGCCGGGTTTAAAGCTTTAGCAAGGGAAGCATCTGGTTAAGCTATTTTAAATGAAGATAATCTACCTTTATGTTTGAAATTAAATTTGGTCACAACAAATTCTGAGGGAGCAATACTAAGATTATTTGCAAGGTGAACCCTAACGTCATCTGCGGTGGCGTCAGGCATAAGTCGCGATACAAAGATTGATTTGCGAGGAGCCACAGCTCTCATCGTAAGTCCAGAAGATCGCGATTCAGATGGAACACCCATTAATGGCTTTGGTGATTTTACCACGGATTGGCGGGTTGGTGCTGCGGCAGGCAGGCGTAGTGATGGGGCAGAAGGGTGGGTTGGTGATAGGGTGGTGGTTGAAGATTTGTCAAGCATGGGACCAGGTGGGAGATTCCTACTGGCAGGTTCCGGTGGATCAACTTTTAAAGTGGGAATACCGGTTTCTGAAGAGCTAGGCTGGCTGGATGTTTGTCAGGGGCATTAACCATAACATTGCTTACTGGCAAATGTGAGGCTGGAGTGGTACATATATTCATTTGCTGGTTATTGTTAGGAATTTTCCGGCGTGGTGATTCACTTAGGAGTTTATGGGCCAAAAATAGAGATTCAAGGTTGAGTAACTGCTCATTTAATGAGGCAAATTGTTTCCGAATCTCCCGGAAACTGTTTCGAGTTTGCGCATAAATGTGCGCATCTGTCCTTCTATCTCTCGACAGACCATACAGGACCATGTCAAACCGATGCCTTTGCCCAAGAGATCACCAAGTCGGCCATGTGCGAGCAAATATCGCATGGCCAGCAAGTTAGATAGGAGTCGCCGGTAATAGCGTCTCCAAATTCGCATCTCTTTGAGGTACAAACTAAATATATTTCGGGTAATAAAAGAAAGAATGCGCTCAAAAAGAGATGGTTCAGCGAATGTACGATGAAGAGAGTAATCCAACGGCAGTAACGTGGGAGCGGTTTCGGCGAAGAACAGAAGCAGCAGTAATCCAGAGGGAGATGAACAAGCTCCACAAAAGGGGGAGTGCGAAAAAGAGCGATGAGCAGCTTGTTGTAACAAATGATTTTTTGGTTACTTTGTTGTTGTTCGCGAATCACAGTTTTATCACGTTAAAAATAAACAAAGAATAGACGTTTAAAGTTTAACTTCCAATTTTTCAAAAACCAATTTAAATTGACTGACAATAACCTAACACAAAAGAAATTGTATATAAACAAGTGAGAAAAGTTATCTTCGGCTTGCCGAAGATGGTATACCCTTGAAAACAAAAAGTTTTCCATACAAAGACTTTTTTTCATATCGGTCGTTTGAATGGCAGCTATATGATATAGTAGTCCGATCCGGACCAAACTTTAACAAATCATGTTTGCCTATGTCAAATGGATAAATATTGAATTCGGTTGCAATTGCAATAGCTTGGAAAACAAAAAAGTTTTCCATACAAAGACTTGTTTTCATATCGGTCGTTTATATGGCAGCTATATGATATAGTAATCTGATCCGGATCAAACTTTCAAAAATCATGTATGGCTATGTCAAAGGGGTAAATGTTGAATTCGGTTGCAATAGCTTGGAAAACAAAAAAGTTTTCTATACAAAGACTTGTTTCCATATCGGTCGTTTGTATGGCAGCTATATGATATAGTGATCCGATCCGGATCAAACTTTTAAAAATCATGTATGGCTATGTCAAATAAATAAATGTTGAATTCGGTTGCAATAGGTTGGAAAACAAAAAAGTTTCTTATACAAAGACTTATTTTCATATCGGTCGTTTGTAATGCAGCTATATGATATAGTGGTCCGATCCGACCGATTCTTAAACTTGATCTGCGTGCAACAAAAATAATGATCTGGTAAAAATTTCAAAACGCTAGCTTTAAAACTACTGTCTATTGTTTGCATAGAAACAGACGGACAGACGGACATGGCTATATCGACTCGGCTGTTGATGCTGATCAAGAATATATATACTTTGTGGGGTCGGAGATGCTTCCTTTAATGCGTTACACATTTCTGGACAAAATTATAATACCCTTTTTCAAGGGTATAAATAACCGTACACTGGTTAAAATCAATGAAGAAAAGAAAAACACATATTTACACATATTTAATCAAGAATGACTAACACCATTATTTTAAATTTAAATAATTTCCAATATCATAAAAAACAACATTAATTTTTCCCTTTATTTTTTCTAAAAAACAAAAAAGGCACACCCATTTTGAATTTAAATTCAATTTGAGTTATATTTATGGCCAACGCGGACAATCTTATTAGGCTCGCAATAGATAGAAAGATAGACAGATGACAGAAATTGCAGAAGCTGCAGACACACGCGTCCGAAAAAAGTAGAACATAGCAGAAATGTAGTCGAAATCGTGAACATAGTTATAGACCGCATTTTAGATGCGAACAGCGATTTCCAGGATACGCCAAAAGACGCCAAAGACGACATAGTAGAGAACCTAAAAAAAAACAAGTGAGAAAAGTTATCTTCGGCTTGCCGAAGATGGTATACCCTTGAAAACAAAAAGTTTTCCCCACAAAGACTTTTTTTCATATCGGTCGTTTGTATGGCAGCTATATGATATAGTGGGCCGATCCGGACCAAACTTTCACTATGTCAAATGGATAAATATTGAATTCGTTTGCAATAGCTTTGAAAACAAAAAAGTTTTCCATACAAAGACTTGTTTTCATATCGGTCGTTTGTATGGCAGTTATATGATATAGCAATCTGATCCAGATTAAACTCTTACAAATCATGTATGGCTATGTCAAATGGATAAATGTTGAATTCGGTTGCAATAGCTTGGAAAACAAAAAAGTTTTCCATACAAAGACTTGTTTTCATATCGGTCGTTTGTATGGCAGCTATATGATATAGTGGTCCGATCCGACCGATTCTTAAACTTGATCTGCGTGCAACAAAAATAAAGATCTGGTAAAAATTTCACTTGCAATAGCTTTGAAAACAAAAAAGTTTTCCATACAAAGACTTGTTTTCATATCGGTCGTTTGTATGGCAGCTATATGATATAGCAAATTTATCCGGATTAAACTCTCACAAATCATGTATGGCTATGTCAAATAAATAAATGTTGAATTCGGTTGCAATAGGTTGGAAAACAAAAAAGTTTCTTATACAAAGACTTATTTTCAAATCGGTCGTTTGTATGGCAGCTATATGATATAGTGGTCCGATCCGACCGATTCTTAAACTTGATCTGCGTGCAACAAAAATAATGATCTGGTAAAAATTTCAAAACGCAAGCTTTAAAACTACTGTCTATTTTTTGCATAGAAACAGACGGACAGACGGACAGAGGGACAGACGGACAGACGGACATGGCTATATCGACTCGGCTGTTGATGCTGATCAAGAATATATATACTTTGTGGGGTCGGAGATGCTTCCTTTAATGCGTTACACATTTCTGGACAAAATTATAATACCCTTTTTCAAGGGTATAATTATAACCCCTCAGTGATAAAAAGCAAAGTACAAAATTCAAACAGTCTACCATAGCAGTCTGCCATTTTAAGGATATTAAAAAATGATTCACACAGTCCATTGTAATAGAATTGAAGAACGAAACTGAACAGGAAGAAAGAATTTTGAAAAGACATAGGAAATCATATCAAAATGCTCTAGAAAGCCAAAATCAATTTTAGAAATATACTTAGTCTCAAGAATGAAGCAAAAAATTGTGAATTTGGTCAAGCAATGAAAAGTTAGCAATATCTCAATACACCCTCCAAATCCGAAGCTTAAAGAAAGTCCAATTACAGAATACCCCGATAATGTGTTGCATATTGACATTTACTCTACCGAACGGTACTGCAATAGATAAAGTTTTTAAATTAGCGAAAAGCCACAGAAGATATTAGAACCCCTTACGTGACTTTTTAAATGCTAAATGTGCCGTTTTCACCGCCTCAGTTTCGCATGTAATTTCAAGAAAGGCTGGCTTCCACATTTGTTGCAGTGGATGTCGCGCGGTTCAAAAAGAGATGCGAACGTTCATGCGGCAAACTAAAAACGGTTTCAAAGAGTTGCTCGACGGTTTCCGTAAAATCAACGACCAACTCTCTGCGCTGGATTCCCAGTTTAGCAGCCTACAGCTACTAAATGAATCTCCAAAGCGTAAAAATTAGGGACTCCGTATGCACTGACATCGCTATTCAGCCTGATCAGGCGACGACCATGCAGCCGCTTATAACTCTTACCACTCAAGAGCAGGAGTTGGAAACGCAAATGGGGTTTCTGAATTTGACTCCATAATCGAGCATAATTCGTCTGAATTACCTTCCAGGGCATCACTTCAGGTGATTCCTCCGGCACGAGTAGAGTCGACCCCCTTAAAATCCACTGCTAAGGGTAAACCACCGTTCGGACCCCCGGTACGAACTGATGTCGCGGTCTTACCAACCGTAACATCAAAACCCTTACAGGTGATTCTCCCCTCTAAACACATATTTACTTTACGGCTTGTTCCTGATACCTCAGAGATTTATATCTCGGCTTACATCCAAGCCAAATCTAAGGCCGTTGTTAAAGTGTAGGTCATTTGGAAGTTTAAATATACTTACTCAAGGCTTACGTCATCTTTTAAGATACGTGTACCCTTCCGATGTTCGACACGATCTGATCGCCCAGCCTTTGGCCGGAGAACATATTCGTACAAGAACATCAGCCGAGTACAGTTAAAAAAAAAGTTAATAAGCCTGTGGGAGTTCCCAAAGCCTAAAAACCCTGAATCTGTCCCCAAACCATCTTCCTCAAAAAACTAACAATATCTATCACTCTTACCTATCAAAGCACTGAGGCTTCGGAGTAAGCTTCCTAAACTGATTGTTAATCATTTGCATCCTAGATTATAGTTTTTACAAAAACCTGGTTAAAGCCGGAGATATTTAGCTTCGAAATTTTTCCAGGTACACCACTTACAGACGGGACCGACCACTACGACGGGGAGGAGGAGTCCTAATCTCTGTAGACTCTGACTTTGCTTCTGAAGAGGTTAAGTTACCAAATCTTGGTGATCCAGAATTTCCATGTGTGAAAATCACTTTGTCGCTTCAATCACTGTTCATCACATGCTCATACTTACCACCTTCTTCTGAACCACCTACATACTGGCACCACTTATCTGCCATTCAGCTGGTTTTTAACCGCATGTCTGACAGTGACCTTCTAGTGACTCGAGGAGACTTTAATTTACCTGAACTTATCTGGTCAAACATCGAGAATTCACACTTCATCTTTATTCATCTTTAACACTCTCAACACACCATGATTTTACTGAGGGTATGTTCCAAATATCCCTTGGTCAAATAAACCACATAAGGAATTCTTTAGGTCGGCTTCTAGATCTATGTTTTGTTTCTGACCCAAATGGAATAACCGTTTCCAGAGCCATGCCACTTTCGACCCCAGAAGATCCTAACCACCCAACGCTTGAGGTGTCGATTGAAACCATTACTGCTAGCAACCTTCAGTCTCGCCATGTAGTTCATAAAACTCACTGATTTAGAAACATTATACAAAACGCTTAACGCTTTCTTCGACTCTTCCGTGCCATGGAACTATCCATCCGCCTCGAATGACCCTCCTTGGGTTACAAGGAGCCTTAAAAATTAAAAATACATTAAAAAAAAGAGATTCCTTAAGATATAATTTTGTGAACACTAAGCGAAAGCATGTAGCTTCTCCCCTCCTAATTTCATTAGTACCGTTTCGTTCTGTACCCGCGACTACTGATCAGGGCATTGCCGATCTATTCGCAACTTTCTTTCAAACAACGTACTCATTTCTAAAACTTTTCTCTTTGTCTCTGGAAACTTCGATTTTTCCCCAAATGTGGAAGGAATCCTTCATAATTCCCCTACACAAAAAAGAAAAAAATCGGATGTTACAAACTATAGAGGAATCTCGAAATTGTCAACAATTCCAAAGCTTTTTGAAAAATTGGTAACACCACATCTTCAACATCTCTGCAGTTCAATTATTTCTCCATGCCAGCATGGTTTCATAAAGCGTCACCACAATCCTCTTGGTGCTGACTTCCTTTATTATAGATGGCTTCCGTAAAGACATTCAAACAGATGTCATCTACACTGACTGTAGTAGCATTTGACTCTGTCAACCACTCACTCCTTTTGAGTAAACTTAGTATCCTAGGATTTCCCTCAGACCTTCTCACGTGGATTTCTAGCTACTTAGCTGGGAGAACCCAACGTGTTCTTTTTAAGGATGTACACCCTCGCCTTGTTAGTGCTACATCGGGAGACCCCCAAGGAAGCCATCTTGGGCCACTACTTTTCACTATCTTTATTAACGACCTACCCCTGCTATAACGAACTCTCTGGTTCTTATGTATGCAGACGACGTTAAGCTTTGTCTTCTATACAAATCCCCTTCTGCCCAATATAAACTTCAGTCAAATTTTTTTTTTTTCTATAACTATTTATTGAGGCATACAGGGTATCTTAAAACCCCTTTGTGACCTTGGCATCTATTAATACTGCCCGAGAGGCTCGCCGGCTAAGTGTGCTTAACGTTACCATTATTACTAAATTTAAACTTACAAACTAACATTATTTACAAAACTTAAAAACAAAAAATATAAAAGAAAGAAAGACGATGGGGAGAATATCGGTTTGGCTTATCATCATCTTGCTGTGCATCTTGTTGGCAGCCGGTCAATTAGGTCCCTAGGGAGTCGCCTTTTGAGCCTCCTTTGTGGGCGAGGTCTGGTGAGACCCTTAGCGAGTCGGTTGCGATGGCGCTCCAGTCGGTCGTTGTAGCGGCTGGAGTGGAAATTTATGGTCTCAAAGACCGTGTGCAGCTTTAGGTCACTGTGGAGGGTGCCACTCGCAGCCAGTGATCGTCCTCGCCATCTTATTTTGGATGCTCTGGATTCTGCGGATATGGCTGTCACACGCCAGGCCCCAAATTTGGCACGCATACCTCCAAATAGGAGCTAAGATTTGATTATAGATAGTCAACTTATTTCTCAGCGACAGTTTGCTACGCGGTCCCATGAGCCAGTAGTGCTTTGACGCCGAGGCTCGTATGCGTATTCTCAATTTACTCACTTGCTTCGAGAAAGTGAGCCGGCGGTCGAGTATGACTTCCAGGTATTTGGCTGAGTCAACCTGTTCCACAGGGGTGTCGTCTATGAACACTGCTGGTGGCGTTCTCCGTGTGTAGCAAACATTCGTGGACTTGTTGCCATTTATGCCAATATTCCATCTCCTAGCCCAGTCTGAAAATCTTGTTGCGTAGTTCTGGATACCGTTGGCGGCCTCCTGCTCGCACCTGGACCTGTACGTTATGCACACGTCGTCGGCTAATGTGGCCAGCATTGACGTTCCGTGGAGACTGTCAGCCGGGCGCGGCATGTCATGACAGGCAGTATAGTAGCGGGCCTAGGACGCTTCCCTGGGGTACTCCAGCTGCCGCATTATAATCGGTTGACAGCGCAGAGTGTAACCGGACCGCAAATCTCCTATTTCTAAGGTACGACGCCAGGAGACAGTAGTAAGGCGCAGGCAGGGTATTCTTGATTTTCAGTAGCAGACCAGGATGCCACACACGGTCAAACGCCTCCCGGACATCGAGGAAAGGAGCGTTGCAGTATTCGTCGCAGTCGAAGGCCGTTAAAATTTGCTCGACCACTCGATGCAGTTGGTCCACCGTGCAGTGACCAGCACGGAATCCGAACTGGTGTTCTGGCAATTTTCCCTGGGCATCTATAAACCTGACCATCCGGGCGGCAAACAGCCTCTCAAATACTTTTAAGATCGATGGGAGGAGACTAATCGGCCGGCAGGATCCAGGGTCCTTCTCCGGCTTGCCAGCTTTATGTATCATAGAGATGATTCCCAGTTTTCACTGAGCCTGGTGCTTTTTTAAAGTTTTGCTGGGCGATAACATCAGCTATTTCAACAGGATCGAACGGTTAAATCGGCATGTCCATTTGGAAAGCTTGAGACAGCTGATCGTGAGTCTCTTCAACCTGCTGCGGACTGGCGAGGTTAAAAGGTTGGAACGGCTCGGCCAGGTGCGCGGCAAACGCCAAATCAGTTCGGCACCATACCCCGTTGCTGTTCACCAATGGTGCTTTTCTTAGGCAACGCCTTTTAATCGCACGTGTGGCCTTCCAGAGCGAGTGCGTCGCGTCGACTTCGGTACCCGTATTTGCTAACCTGTCATCGAACCATGCTGCTTTGTGTTCCACCAGTGCACGATGGAGGATAGACTTCGCCCTGTAAAAATCAGCTTTGTCCAGCGGGTGGCGCGATCTCATCCATCTGGAGCGTAAGCGCCTCTTCTCTGCAATGAGCATCAGAATCTCTCTGGGGACCGGTATTCTGCCAATCTAGCTGCTACTTGGATGTTGAGGGTGAGAGAGTCGATTGCAACTTCAATGTCCCGCTCGGAGTTCAGCGCCATGTCAAGGTTCAGTGACGACTCGAGGTGCTCTTGAAAACGTTCCATGTTAGTGCGCCTGCTGATAAGCCGCTCGACTTTGGGATAGACTGTGGCATTTGTGTCCAGAGTGATGATGAGAGGTAAGTGGTCAGAGCTGAGCTCGGCAACCGACCGGATATCTGAGTGTAAGGATACCTCTTGTCAGCGCCAAATCGATGTAGCCTGGAGACCCTCTACTGCCATAAGGGAACCTTGTGGGGTCACCTGTTGCTAGCGAGTTTACATCAGAGTTAAAGATTAGATTTGCCAGGGCATGACCTCTTTGGTTACACCTCCCTGCTCCCCAAAGCCAGTGGGACGCATTCCAGTCGCCTGCTACAATGAATTTATGCTGTTGTTGCTCCAATATGGATTTGAAGTTGTCTGTGGTCCAAACGAACCTCGGTGGGCAGTAGACCGCGCCGAAGTTTATAATGCCGTCCCCTGTTTCTATAGTTGCAGACGCAAGTTGCACCCTATCAGTGGCTACTGAAGGAAAAGGAAAATGAACCAAACTTGATTTGATCATAATCGCTGATCCACCCTCACCCTCACCCGGGTCATTTGCAGTATAGGCCTCGTAACCATACAGCTTGGGCTTGACTACATCTTTGCAATGTGTTTCACTGATAAGCAAAACATCAATCTCGTAGCGCCGCACAAAGCATTCAACTTCGGGCAGTTTCGCGGAGACGCCGTACTACTAATACTGATATGCGCAGCGGCTTCATTTTGTCGCTGTCTGCGCGTGTATAGCAGTGAGCAGATGGATCATCTGCCCTTGCTGTAGTAGCATCATCCTCGTTTGTTCAATCTGCTGTTCCTGAAGGGAGCGCAGAGCGTTCATGCTTTCGTTTAGCGTCTGCAGGATGCTTTTTTTTCTTTTTATTATCGTCGGAATCAGTTCAGAGCCTTCTGAATGCAACCAGACGGGGGAAATGGAGGTTTTTAATTTTGCTACATTAACACTTAACTAACTTACACTTAACATTTAATACATTCATTACGTTTAATACATTTTATACATTTATGAGTTTGGCGGGATTTATAATCTTATGATATTATACGGGTAGGGAGATCAGAGGGGTGGATCCTTTTCAGACGACGGATGCTGAGAGCTTTGGCGAGATCACTTGCCAGAGAGTTTGGGTGTGATGCCAATTTCTCCGCGTATCGGCTGCTGAGGAAGTTGATCTGATCACCAATCAGAGTAATCCGGAGATCCCTTAGGATAGCGTGGTTGGACACGTACCAAGGGAGCCCGGATGCAAGCCGAGCAGCACGTGTCTGGACAGTATTCAGCCTGTCAAGCTGATGCTTAGAGGCCGTTCCCCATACTTGAATGGCATAGGTCCAAGTAGGGTTTAGTAATACCTTGATGAGTAGTACTTTAGTTTGGAGTTGTAGTTTGCTAGACCGTAGGAGCCAGTCTATTTTTTTCATTTTTAAAAGGCACTTGGTCTTGACCGCTGTGATATGGGCCCGCCAGATGAGTTTCCGATCCAGGTGAACTCCTAGGTAACAGTGGGAATTGACGTTGCCTATCAACCCACCGTTAAATGATAGGCCAGCGCAGGTGCCGGGACGGAGCGCGAAGGTCACACAAGCGGACTTCGCACAGTTGATGGCAGTATTCCACTTGGCTGCCCAGGCTTCAATGTCGTGCAGCCATTCTTGTACTGCATTCGAGGCCGTTTGCAGTGACATGTGAGACGCAAGCATGGCTGTGTCGTCGGCGTATGTAGCCAGTAGTACCTTAGCCGATTAGCCGAGGGATCACTGGGGGACGGAACTGGCATATCTGCTGTGTATAGGGTGTACAAAAAGGGTCCGAGTACACTTCCTTGAGGAACTCCTGCGTTCATGGCCAGCATTCTCGATCGAGAGTCTCTCACTGCCACCTCGAATGTCCGATCGGTGATGAAATATCTCAGGATATTATAGAGGGGTCCTGGAAGGAGAGCCTTGAGTTTGTATTGTAGACCCTCGTGCCATACCTTATCAAAAGCTTGCTTGACATCGAGGAAGACTGCCACCGTGTAGAGCTTGGACTCAAGGGCGTGCGTTACGCGATTGACTAGACGGTGGACTTGTTCCGGGCAACCGTGTGACATCCTGAATCCAAATTGATGTTGGGGTATGTATCCTGATACCTGCGGCAGAACCATCAATCGTTTTATCAGAATGCGTTCAAAAACCTTAGAAAGGTTGGAAGTAGACTTATTGGGCGGTAGGAGTCTATCTGCGTTGGAGGTTTGCCGGGTTTGGGTATCATAACGATCCTCGCACGCTTCCATTGCTTAGGGAAGTGCCCTAATCTTAGCATAGCATTATAAATGTTTACTAATGCTATAACTCCTTTGTGAGGAAGGTGTTTGGCTGCCCGGTTGTCAATACCATCAGGTCCAGGTGTCTTTTTTTGTTGGAGGCCCTCTAATTGCAGAGTGACTTCTTGCGGCGTGGTATGTTTTATGGGAAGGGTTGGTAGATTAGCACATCCAAAAAGCTAGCGACTTCTTCTCTGTGGGAGTCGTCCGTCAAACGGAAGGGGGTGAAAGTGGAAAACAAATGCTCTGCAAATGCGTTCGCTTTGTCACAATCTGTTTTCAGCCACAGGCCACAGTGTCCCAAGACGGGCGATTGGCAGAGCGGCTGCCTCTTTATTCCTCTCGTTAGCTTCCATACTGAGAAGTCGCTGCAATTGTCAGGGCCGGCTCCCTCAAGCAGGCTGTTGAAGTTTTCCTGGCGGTTTTTGGCAAGCATCCGACGCAGTCTGTTTGTGACACTTGAGAGGGACTGCTTAGTTGCAGGATCTCCTGTTGCTATTAAACGCCTTCTGAGGTGTCTTTTAAGGTTCAGAAGAGCTCTTGCCTCCGGATTTAGTATTGATCTACTAAAAGTTTTCGGGCTTACTTGGCGTGGTGAAGGAGTAGCCTGTCGTCCAGCCTCAATGACAGTAGCAGTGAAGCAGTCTACATATGCATCCAGCTCGTCGCAAGTGTTGATGGGCGAATTGAGCGCGACATTATTATTATCATATATGTGTGCTTTAAAAAGACCAAGGTTCGCATGCGGGGGCAGTGTTCTAGGGGTTCCCTGAAAATATTGGGCCTCCTCATCCAGTTCAAAGAGAAGCGGGAGATGGTCAGATGAAAGCTCAGTGAGGGCTCTTACCTGGATTTGTTACTGTCTGAAGCCTTTTGATATGCCAAAGTCAATGGCGCTGGGAGAGGCGCTCACCCGGTAGGGGTAGCAGGTAGCTTCGCCTGTAGCTACTATGTCGATGCCCTCGTCTGCTAAAGCAGAGGACAAGACCCTGCCTCTGGCACACATTCTGTGGTTGCCCCACCACCTATGTTTGGCGTTCCAGTCCCCTGCAGCAAGGTATTTCCTGCCGAGTTGCGAAAAAAGTTCCAGAAAGTCTGTCTCCTCCCACCTGTAGGCAGGGGGGCAATAGACCGAGGCAACGTCGAAGGATCCTCTGCTTGCAGACAGTTTAATGCCGACTGCTTGTATTTGTTCTTCCGACAGTGTAAAGGAGGGTTGATGGGAGACTGTGGATCTTATGATAATTGCCGCTCCTCCGTGCAGCCTACCATCCGGGTGGTTGGCAGAGTGTAGGGTGAAGCCGGGAATTCTAAAGCGGGACCGTGTGTTGAAGTGCGTCTCGCACTTCTAGGGTTGTAAGCTGGTGGTATACTGGGCTGTCCGATTTGGGCGACCGAATTATTAATACTCGCTACGCTCGCGTAAGTTTGCTTGCCAAAGGTAGGGGTAGTACTTGGAGGAGGTGATGGAATAATCTTCTGCTGCTGCTTATTTTCAAAATTAATTTGCGGATATTTTTTGCAACCTTTACAGTTGGCTGCGTGAGAGTTGCCACAGTGATAGCAGCATTTAGGATCGTCCGGTCCGAGATTGCATTCAGCCGTTGGATGGTTCCTTCCGCACTGCCTGCATATGTGGTGTCGGATGCAGTATGCCTTGGTGTGCCCGTATTCCTGGCACCTAAGGCATTGGACAGACTCGGTTTGTTTACGCGGCTTCTCCCAGCTAATTTTGTGTCTGCAGACAGAAGAGATGTTTTTTACGAGGTTGTTACTCTCGTCTTTTTTGAGGTCGATGAACCTCATGTTCAGTGGGCGTTTCGTAATCTTGTTGAGAGTGGTGTAGATGCGGAGGACGTGGTGACCTTCTTTCAGCAGGCATTCGGTAATGTCTTCCGACGGAACACCGTGATGAATGTTGCGCATGACAATGCGAAAGGGCCGATCTTCAGGTAGCTGGTGGTGGTGAAAAAGTGTACCCTTTTTGCGGAAGTGACGGGCCACAATTCTGTAGTCGTCAGATGAGTTGCACTGTATAGCTGTGAATGTGGGTCCAATGAGGGCGTCGAGTTCTTTGGCAAAGTCCGGAAAGTTAACCACGCCGGGGACCGTGATTCTTGGTATTTTGGCTTTACGGCTAAGTAGTGAGGGGGCGAAGGGAACAGGTATATTAGTATTTGCGGGCTTCAGGGTGTTTCTACGCTTCTCTTCGGCACGACTGACCGCTGCTTGCGAGGTAGAGGGTTCCATGTCTTCGTTGTCTGTAAGCTCCTGGAAACGATTTTTGTGGACATTGTCCTCCTTATTAGGGACTGCCCTTTTACGGGTTATTTTGGGGGAAAGAGCTGAGCCGGCTCTTATATAGGATACATCTTGCCATCCACTAAGGCGAACAGGGGAGATCGGTGAGGTGCTTACAGCCACATTGATTTGGCTCTTGCTAATTGTAGTAGAGCACACACTACGATTTAGTGTCGGTGTGGAGTTGTACTGCGTTGACATTGTGGAGATGCTTGAAGTCGTTGTACTAGTTGTAGTACAAGTTGTGAGATCCCATGGGGCGGAGATGGCTGGGTATTCGCATGATCCGCCGTTACGAGAGAATGCTTGCTTACTAGCGCGCATTAGTTGTGAGCCGAAGTCAGCAATTGTCTCCATTGCGTCGAAGTCAATTGGTGTACTTGGCGAAGGATTGTCCATGTCTTCTAGCAATTGCTTAAAACTTTATTTGATAAAGTTAAAGAATTGCCAGAAGTACATTCGCAGAGCGGGTTCTAAAACCAGCTAAGCTTATGGCCCAGACAGAGCAAGCTTAAAGCTTAAGCTTTACCAGCTGATCGCTACGCGGGCTACCAGATGGCAGGCGCGGCAACAAAATATAAATGAAGATTTGATTTAAATTGCACAGACAACTAAATCACTTAGTTTGCACTTTCTGCACTCGCAGATTAATAAGAATATTGCCACAAACGTGGACTTGTCCATATAACTCAGAGTGAGTCTTTATTGAAGTGGTACAAGAAAAAGTGAACCGAAAAACAAACGCGTCCTACTCATACGAGATCTCGGGCGAGAATGAGCAGGATGCTAAAAGTGTTATTGTCCAAAGGGGGCTGATGTCCGCCTCTAGACCGACTCCTTTGCCGGCTGTGCTTTCTGGTCTCAGGTTGCTGCTGGAAGGGCTTTGGCACCTGTTGCTGATCTTGCTTGGGGCCCATCCAGGCTTTAGCTACATCTGCGTAGGAGACTCCGCTTCGGAGAGGTGCAATCGGCATACATCCAGTAGGAACATGGGACATAGGTCGATTGTTGACTTCGCTTCTTCCGTCCACACCTCTTTTTGGCCTAGAGCACTAAAGGAATGCCTGGAGTTTGGAGCATCCGGAATAATTCGCTGGATGCTGTTCACCACAGTTATAGCAAGTGCATGGCTCGCTTCGTGGTCGCGTACAGTCTTTGGCAGGATGTTGGAAAGCGCATTTGAGGCAGATGTGCGCCTTACGGCAGTATTTGGCCGTGTGACCAAATTGCTGGCATCGATGGCATTGGGTTGTCGTATTTCGCTTGCGAAGGGGCTCGATGACAACTCTCATGTGGCATAAGCTTTTAAGAGCCAGGATCTCCTTGTTGTTCGTCGCAGCAGCGATGTTCAAAAAGAACATGTTTATGGGATTGGCAGCAGGAGCACCTGGCTCGTTTCGCCTTTTCGGTGTATGAACGTCTAACACCTTGTGACCGAGACTTTTTAGTTCATCAATGATTTGATGATGGAGCGTACTTTGGTGGAGTCCTTTAACGCAGACTCGGTATGGCCTGTCCTCCTTGAGCTGGTAACAGTGAAACTCAAGCTTTTCGGTCTCGAGCCAGTTGACTATGCTGCGGAAGGTGCTAGCGTCTGCCGCATAGAGCCTCAGAACTCCGCCCATCGATGACTTGGCAGAGACCTTGTTCAGATCAGTGATTTTTGAGATTTTTTCCATCAGCAGGGGTGCGCTTTCAACACCTTCCAAAACTATTGGAGGGGGTTTAGGTTGCGCCTTGGAAGTTGCACTGCTATTGCCAGATGTGGCTTCATTACGTTTGGCAGCAGCAATAGCTGCTTGATGGCTGGTACTGGGCTGCTCACTTAGATCCTCAGTTTGCGCAAGCAACCCAAAGCGGTTTGAGCTGCCGCTGTAGGTGGGAACAGGAATCTTGGTATCAAGTATTGCCTTCTTCTTGGCATTCAGTGGAGGCCCACATGCCTTCCGCTTAATGACTTGGATCCGCTGAGGCGGTGGCTTGATAGTGTCGGCGTCTATGGATTCCGGCATCGGCACAGAGTCTTGGTTCAGTGCTATGTTGAAAAGCTCACCGACGCTGAGTGAGCGGTCGGTAGAAGCGGGCATCCTGTTCTTTGCATTTGTATCCATCGTGGCCGCTGTTCAGCGGACCACTATTAAATTTGTTTTCAGCAAGCTTATATTACAGTGCTTGAGTGTTTTTGTTACTAATGGTGGATTTAGGGTTCGCTGTTCACAGTTTGTGCCACAATTGTGGGCTAAACTTGAGTTTTTTGCGTCGAATTAAGTATTTTCCGCTTAAGGTAAATTTAATTGTTTTCCAATTTGTTCTCTATGGGATATCCTTAGAAAGATTAACGATCTTGGTGTCCTATTAGACTTCAAACATAAATTTTCTGACCATATTTCTACGATGGTTAATAAAGCCAAGGGCGTGCTTGGCTTCATTAAAAGGCGGTGTAAGGAATTCAATGACAGTTATATTACTAAAACCTTATACGTACCTTAACTACGTCCAATTCTGGAGTACGGGTCATGGGATTCGACAAGATTGCATTGAATCCGTTCAAAAGAATTTCTTGATGTTTGCTTTTAGGGGACTCAACTTATATGCAAATCTTCACCTCCAATCTTATTTTAAAAGACTCCTTCTAATTAATTTACCTTCCCTTACCAATCGTAGAAAGATGCTGGGGGTCGTATTTTTCCATAACCTTATTAATGGTAATGTAGACAGCCAGCATCTACTAACACGGCTAACATTTAACATTCCAAATAGATGGTCTAGAAATTGTAGTCCACTGTAGTCCTAAGTTCACATACAGAATTCCGTAAAATTGTAAAACAATAGAATATAACAAGTAAGAAAAGTTATCTTCGGCTTGCCGAAGATGGTATACCCTTGAAAACAAAAAAGTTTCCCATACAAAGACTTGTTTTCATATCGGTCGTTTGTATGGCAGCTATATGATATGGTGATCCGATCCGGATCAAACTTTCACAAACTATGTATGGCTATGTCATTAGAATAAATGTTGAATTCGGTTGCAATAGGTTGGAAAACAAAAAAGTTTTCCGTACAAAGACTTGTTTTCATATCGGTCGTTTCTATGGCAGCTATATGATATAGTAGTCCGATCCGGACCAAACTTGTACAAATCATGTATAGCTATGTTAAATGAATAAATGTTAAATTCGGTTGCAATAGCTTGGAAAACAAAAAAGTGTCCCATACAAAGACTTGTTTTCATATCGGTCGTTTGTATGGCAGCTATATGATATAGTTGTCCGATCCGGACCAAACTTTCACAAATCATGTATAGCTGTGTCAAATGAATAAATATTGAATTCGGTTGCAATAACTTGGAAAAAAAAAAGTTTTCCATACAAAGACTTGTTTTCATATCGGTCGTTTGTATGGCAGCTATATGATATAGTGGTCCGATCCGACCGATTCTTAAACTTGATCTGCGTGCAACAAAAATAATGATCTGGTAAAAATTTCAAAACGCTAGCTTTAAAACTACTGTCTATTTTTTGCATAGAAACAGACGGACAGACGGACATGGCTATATCGACTCGGCTGTTGATGCTGATCAAGAATATATATACTTTGTGGGGTCGGAGATGCTTCCTTTAATGCGTTACACATTTCTGGACAAAATTATAATACCATTTTTCAAGGGTATAAAAAAATATATGCATGGTCATAAGATCGAAATTGTTAACATTATTAGAACAAATTGTATTATAATGCTAGTTCCGAAAAGCAAGCGCTGGAAGCGTTGCGTTCCACCATATATTCTGCAAAGCATTCACAGCAAGTTAGGACCAGCTAATTGGATTTTAATTAATAAAGACCTTATTTAGAACAACTATAGTATATTGTTTTTATAAATTTATCCAAGGATCAATTAATTTATATATTCACATGCATGCACTTAACCTAGGCACAAATTGTTGGTATTGAAATCTAAAGCATGCATGTACAGCAAGAGCATAAAAGAGTGAAGTGAAGAACAAGAGAATAAGCGTACAGTGGCGAAGGGTAGTTGAAAAATTTGAGGATTTTGTTAGAGATGCGTTTGTTAGTATGAAAAAAAGAAAAATCTTTGGGGAGCAGTGAATAAAAGAATGGGTCCAATTGCAGGTCTCTCCTCGATAGTCTGTCCTTAAAAATAAGCATATTTTGACAGCAACGTAGCTTCCGCGAAGTAGCGGTTCCGACCATTTTGCATCCCTCGCACCTAGAATTCAACCTAGAAGGAGCTCAGTCTTTTCTCCCCAAAGTTAACAAAGATGTCGCCAAGCAACCTCTGAAGTCCACGAAGGTCAAAACAAGGCGACCCTTACCTATGATGGCAGTCTTCATTCTTTTAGGAAACTCTTTTAGGAACCTAATAAAGATTTCTAACGGGTAGGTAAATTTCAGACTTAGTTCACTGGACGTAAAGGTTTACAGTTCGGACTCCAACAAGGAGGAAACAGGAAAAGGTCGATGCGTCGGGTGCCCCATACAGTTGCCCCATACAGTTGCCCCAACAGTTTAGATTTAGAATATGCCGTACCTGAGTCAATAAGACTTTGAAGAGGGTCTCTGCATTTTCTATAAAAGAGCTGTAGCTAGCTAAACAAGTAAATTAAAAAAAGTATAAATTGAAAGCACAGTAAGGTCAGCAAGGCTCACAAAAATCCTCTCACAATCAGCCAACACCTTACTCTACCTTAAAAAGGCAGCCGGCACCTGGACCAACATAAGTGGGAAGTCTCTAGGTATACTACTAGAAACCCACTTTCCAGTTAACAGTCTAAATGTTTACACATTTCACCAAAAAAGTGCCAAGTTAGAAAGCTAGAGAAAGCTATAGAACTATATATATTTCCAAAATATTTTCACTTGGCTATCCTTAGTTTCAAATCATTAAAATAAACTGATCAAGCTGGTATAATTCACACACAAATCCAGCACGTAGGTATTACAGTCATGAACTAGCTATAAGAAATTTTGAAAAGGTTCCTATTTCTTGGGCAATTACCGCAATCGTGGCTGAAAGCGCTAACTTGTTTTATTTAAAAAAAAATGAAGCCACCACAAACAACATAACATAACATAATTAGACCAATTAGCCCATTATCTTTCCTTAGGGTGCCTCTGTGATCAACTCTAAGCACTTGTCTTATTACAGACACACAAAACGCCCCTACAGTCTCTAGTTTTAAACCTAGAAAAATTCTATATCTAGTTGTTGAGGCAGAGCAATATTGGAACAGCGGTAAATGGAACAATATTGGTTGTTGATTTTTTTCTATCGATCTCCATGTATTTTTTTGCTCCGCCCGTAGCGGCGGCTGGTTTTGTTCGTTACATGTAAATATGCATATACATATTTAATGCATTACATATTATTTTACATATGCCGGCACTAAAGGGAATTACAAAATTGTTTGTGTTGAGCGAGCGAGGCTTAAACTCGTAAATCAAGTGTAAGCAGCAAGCTAGTTCACGAGCAACTCAAACGCAATCGAAACGTGGCAACAACGAGTGTGTTTTTAAGTATTTGACGGAATCGAGTTAAAAAAAGTGTTAGCAAAAAATATTATATGGGAGGGAAAGTATGAGTCAATTTAAGGAAAAACTAAAGTGTTTTCAAATAATGATTGGAAAGGAAAATCAGAGTGAGAAAGACAAGTAGAAAGACAAGTGTAGTAGCGCGACGAGAACAGTGGGAAAGAAAAAAACAAAAAATTCCGCGCAAAGGCGCGGAAAAAGAGATGCAATGCTTTAACTGTGGTGAAGAAGGGCATGTGGTGGTATTCTTATATTTATTTTTATATTATAAATCACATTTATTTTTGTGGATTCGGTGCGTTTAGAGTGTTTTAATTTTTTGTGCAAAAAATGGGTCGCGATCACAACAAAAAAGTGAACTTTTTTTTCAATTTACATCAGAAGACAATAAATCTAAGTGCAATGTTTGCGGTGTGAAGTTAGCAGGCTCTGACGTAACAAATTTATATTTGCATTTAATTGCAAAACATACGGATCTCTTTAATGAATTCGAGATTGACGACGACGTAATTCAACAAAATATGAAAAAAAGAAAAATTTTATATGAAACCAGTGAAGAATCAATCGTCTCTTCGATTATAAAGATTGTGACCACCGATGGAAAGCCTTTTTTATTTCTGGATAGCGAAGGGTTTCGACAGATATTGAACCCAATTTATAACGCGCTTTCGATGAATCCCATAACTTCTCGAAATGTTATGGAATATGTGACTGTCAAAGTGCAGACCATTAAAAAAAATATAAAAGCGCTTGTAAAGGGAAAGCTAGTATCACTGAAAATATATGTTGCTACAAGAATGGATAAGGCTATTTTGGGCGTGAATTTACAAATGATACAATCTACTATGTCTAAAGCTGAGATCGTCATCAAAACTTTTGGCATGATACAGCTTCGTCATTCGCATACTGGAATGTACATTAAAGAAAAAGTTATGGAGATCATAAATCACTACGGAATAACCCTCGATCAAGTCTTCAGGTAAAATCTTAATTTCAAAATATGTTTTAAATGACTGTTATTGAAAACCTTAAACTATAACCGCAGCATTACATCAGATAATGGAAAAAACATGACAAAATCCATTCAAATATTAAATGATGATTCGGAGTCTCTTTTTGACGATGACACACACGATGAAATTAACTGTGAAAATGTGATGGAAAAACTTGATACCATACAGCTGGCGAATATTCACCTGATTAGGAGTGCTGCGCACTCACTTCAGCTGTGCGTAAACGACATCAACAAGCTTGATGAGTTCAGCGAAAAATTTTCATCATGTCGGCTATCATGTCGCACAATTTTTAAATTATTAAACTTAAATTTTTTTAATATTTAAAAAAATTTTTGAAAATATTCAACCTGAGCAGACGTTCAAGGACACTTACGAAGCGACTTTAAAGTTGCAGACTAAAAAATTAGTATACAGCGAATTCTTTATAATATGGATGGAGCCTAAGCTAAAGTGCGAGAACAGCAAAAATTATATTATAAAAAATTACTAGGACAGATCAAAATTCGAGAATGTAAGTTACTTGAAAATGATGCGATGTTAGCTACAATCTACATTGATCCACGCGTCAATTGCATCTTAAATGACCAGCAAAAATGCTTAGCAAAGCTGAATCTAAAAAAAATAGCATATCGTTTATTTGAGCTAAAACAAGTAAGGCTACGTGTGTTTGAAGTTAATGTCCTGTTTTATTGTTGTTAATTGCTATTAAATGTTTTAACAAAGTATATTGTGCATGTCAAAAAATTAATAATTGTTCTAAACTAACATTGCAAAAAACATGTTCTAATTTAGTTTTTATTTAGATGCATTCCTCAACACAAAGTGCGCCATCAGGCGAGGTTTATATCCAAGACCAGAAGAAGGAGCTTACATCCGACGGTGATGAATGTGCTGACAAAGAAGAGTCTCTGTTTTCCGCCTATTTGGATGGCGTACAGACAATCTCCGAAACTAAAGAAGAGCCTGCATCTAAAAAACTGGTTCAAATCTATGCTGACATAGAAAATTCCGACCTTATACATGGACGTTTGCCACTAAATGCGAACATTTTGCAATATTTTACTGATATTAAGCCGCAGTCGCCAAACCTGAATGCGCTCGCACATGTTGTACTGGCTACACCGGCGACTCAGGTGTCTGTTGAGAGGGCCTTATCAGCGCTTCATTACATTTTAGGCGAGCAACGAAGCTCTTTAAGTGCAGATATTATTAATTCGCTACAAGTTGTAAGGCTTAATGCTTAGTAATTATTAAATCTAATGTTTACATCTAATAAATATGTTAAAATTGTTAAAATCTCTGAGTTGTTGTTGAGTGAGCATATCAAGAACCATGCAACTGAGAGCAGTTAACCGAAAACCAAAACAAAGAGAAAAGAAAAGTTCTGTTCAGAGCAAGAGCACACGTGCATCGTGTTTTTCGGTTGTGATAGAGAGCAGACCGCAAAACGAAAAACGGTCAACTGTTATTTGCGAGCTCTGATTTATATACAAGTAGACTGATCATTCGCATATATGTACATTCACTTACACAAATGCGAAAGACTTCTATTTTCTTCGCTCGTTGCAAAACGGTCAGTGAATGAGTAAAACAAAGGGGAAACACGAAATTGGTTTTTGGTTGAGCACAGACCGTTCGTTCAAGAGACACTGGTGCGCAAAAAACTGTTATTGGTGACTGCACGCACGGTCAACTGTTATTTGCGAGCGATTTAAACAAACAATTCTGATTGATGACGAGGATTATATGTTAGATTTTTATGTAGTTTCAATCAATTTTCTTGATATTCATATAATTAACGGAGAACAGATATGTTTACACGCAGATATAATTTTTAATTGTAATGGCTTACAAGTGCGAGAAAATAAAATTAATAACGAACAAAATATTCTAAACATTTGTTTTGAAGTGGACAATGAGTTGTTTGATAAGGCTGCAATCGAAAGCTAAGCAAAACAACAAATGTAGATTTGCGTATTGTGCTAAAAGATGAATCGCCTATTTTTTCACGTCCACGCAGACTGGCTTTTACGAAAGCGTGTTGATGAACAGATTAAAGAGTGGCTTGAGAATGACATAATTGAAGGGTCAACATCCGAGTTAACAAGTCCCATAGTACTCGTAAAAAAGCACGGCGGTTCTGCAAGGCTGTGTGTAGATTATCACAGAATAAATGAAGTAACTGTAAAAGACCATTTCCCATTACCGCTCATTGAGGATCAGTTGGATCGTCTGCAAGAGGCAAAAATATTCAGTACAATTGATTTGAAAAACGAATTTTTCTACGTACCAGTTGCTGAATCGAGCAAAAAATATGTGTCGTTTGTGATACATCGAGGCCAATATCGGTATTTGAAAGTACTCTTTGGATTTTCAAATTCGCCAAGCTCTTTCAGCTCCACGTCAATGCTATATTTCGAAACCTGTCACGCAGAGGCGTTGCATTGCCCTATGTAGATGATATAATTATCCCCGCTAAGACCGATCAATACGCTGTACAACACTTAAAGGAAGATATTGGGACGAATAGAAAAGAATATGGTCTGCGGCTCAATTTAAAAAAATTCAATTTTCTAAAGACGCGCATTCAATTTCTGAGCCATAAAAAATAGCAAAATTTACCCCTCACCTGAAAAAATCGAAGCTGTATCCAAGTTCAAGATGTCACAAGCTATTATTAAAGTTTATACCAATTTACGTAGGCATAGCTAGACCTTAAACTGAGTTGACAAAAAAAATGCTAAATTTAGATTTGATTTGAACGAAGAGAATGTAGTTAACATTTTGTAGAAGTTACTTACTGAGAATCCTGTTTTAAGTATTTATAATCTGAATTACTAGACGGAAGTGCAGACAGATGAATCTATTGATGAATCCGGAGCAGTTTTATTACAGATGAACGTCGACGACGGTCAACTTTATCCTGTGTATTTTATGTCAAACAAGTGAGAAAAGTTATCTTCGGCTTGCCGAAGATGGTATACCCTTGAAAACAAAAAGTTTTCCATACAAAGCCTTTTTTTTCATATCGGTCGTTTGTATGGCAGCTATATGATATAGTGGTCCGATCCGAACCAAACTTTCACAAATCATGTATGCCTATGTCAAATGGATAAATATTGAATTCGGTTGCAATAGCTTGGAAAACAAAAAAGTTTTCCATACAAAGCCTTTTTTTTCATATCGGTCGTTTGTATGGCAGCTATATGATATAGTGGTCCGATCCGAACCAAACTTTCACAAATCATGTATGCCTATGTCAAATGGATAAATATTGAATTCGGTTGCAATAGCTTGGAAAACAAAAAAGTTTTCCATACAAAGACTTGTTTTCATATCGGTCGTTTGTATGGCAGCTATATGATATAGTGGTCTGATCCGGATCAAACTTTTAAAAATCATGTATGGCTAAGTCAAATGGATAAATGTTGAATTCGGTTGCAATAGCTTGGAAAACAAAAAAGTTTTCCATACAAAGACTTGTTTTCATATCGGTCGTTTGTATGGCAGCTATATGATATAGTGGTCCGATCCGGACCAAACTTTCACAAATCATGTATGGCTATGTCAAATGGATAAATATTGAATTCGGTTGCAATAGCTTGGAAAACAAAAAAGTTTTCCATACAGAGACTTGTTTTCATATCGGTCGTTTATATGGCAGCTATATGATATAGTGCTCCGATCCGACCGATTCTTAAACTTGATCTGCGTGCAACAAAAATAATGATCTGGTAAAAATTTCAAAACGCTAGCTTTAAAACTACTGTCTATTTTTTGCATAGAAACAGACGGACAGACGGACAGACGGACATGGCTATATCGACTCGGCTGTTGATGCTGATCAAGAATATATATACTTTGTGGGGTCGGAGATGCTTCCTTTAATGCGTTACACATTTCTGGACAAAATTATAATACCCTTTTTCAAGGGTATAAAAAGAGCACAGATGCACAGCGTAAATACAACAGCTATGAGTTAGAAACATTGGCAGCCAACCAAGCTTTGACTAACTTCAGAGTATATTTGTATTCATTTTAAACAGGTAACTGCAACGTTTTATTAAAACTTTAGAAAAACAAAGTTTATTCACTAGGGTGGCTCGTCTACAGGAATAAACCTATATAGTTAAACATCAATCTGGCGTGAGATTGAAGTATGTAGATGCTCTCAGCCGTTATCCAGTAATGCTTATAAGAGAAGATTCCATAAGCACTGCTTTAAAAAGCAGTACGCGACGAAAAGATAAGAGACGATAAGATAAGAAAAATAATGCATACGATGAGGTAAGTGACGATGAGCTAGTAGTAGTGCCAAACGAAATGCAAAAGCGAATCATAAGCAGTGCCAATGGCATAGGTAATTTTTCTGCTAAGAAGACAAGTATGTAGTAGTAATTTGGCGAGAATTTTTTATACAACATGTTGAAGACAAGATTAAAAAATATATCTAGTTCTGTATTCCATGCATTCTACCGGATCGCAAACGAGGCATACAAGAAGGACTACTATACCCGCTCCCGAAAAAAAGACGGCCCATTGTTAACATACCATATTGACTTTTTGGGTCCTCTTGAGTCAAGGCATAAGGACTACAAACACATTTTTTCAGTAATCGATTCTTTTACGAAATTTTGCTGTCTCCAACGAAGTCAACCACAGCAAAGGAGGTGATTGTGAAGCTCAGCAACCAAAGTGTTGTCTTTGGCAACCCAGCATTCATTGTTTCGGATAGAGGCTCGGCATTTACATCGGAAGACTTTGTAAAATATTGCGACGACGAGGGAGTGAAGCTAATGAAAACGACTACTGGCTTGCCAAGGGTAAATGGACAGATTGAACGACTAAATTCTATTATAATTTCAGTACTCTCACAGTTAAGTTTCGACGACCCTTTCGTAGTGTTGCAAAGTCAACAGAGTGCAGAAAGCGATCAACTCAACATTTATCAGAACCATTAATACGATGCCTTTTGAGCTACTTGTTGGTGTCAAAATGAGAAAGAGGATGATCTTTAGATACGAGACTTGATTAACAAAGAAGCCGGAGCAACGAAGAACGTAGCGAGTTAAGGTTGAAGGCGAAGACTCAGATACTGGAGCTGCAGAACGCAAGCAAGCCAGGCTATATGATGTTGGCGACCTTATAGCTATTAAACGTACCCAGTTGGGTCTTTAGCATAAATGCTTTTGGGAGCTTTTTTTTATTATGTATACGGCAGAAAAATGAAATCATTTAAATCATCATCTAGATGGTATGCACGATTCATAACCCTCCAAGTAGAGTTATCCCTACGTACTGAACAAAAACCTCCACTCTCTCTCCAGTACTTGTTGTGCTTACCGGGTCCGACAGTCAAGGTATTTTATCGGTGAGCAGGATGTGATACCAAATCGCGCTCCCTCTCCATATGCGTTGTACTGCAGCGTGACGCTCCTTCCTTGACCCTTTAGCCGCGTTTTACGGCACGCTTAGCGCGGTGTGGTAGAAATCTTGCCCCGCCACCACACGGGAGTGCTCCTCATCCATCATTCCTGTTGGCCATCTCGCCCGTGCGGACACTCTTGATCATATTGACGATGATCTCGTGTGTCCCCTCCCCTCCCATAGCGGAAATCAAGCCTCTCGGGCTGAGAGGTGCCCCTCCGAGTGACTCTAGCTGGGCCTTCTCCACGACGAACTTGGAGCAGTGCAGAAGAATGTGTTCTGCTGTTTCCACTGCGTCTGTGCGTCTAAATCGCATAACCCGTGGGAAACTGGGTCATGTGGTAGTCCACCGTCCTCGCTGCGACTCTTGCCACCTGTTCTGCCAGACTCCTCCAATCTACTGCCGAATCTCTGTCTGGGTAGCCCCTTCTCGCGCTTGGTATTGGCCCTTTATCTCCAGGTCAATGGGTGTAATGCGTGAAAGGGCGTGCGCCGCGACATCCGATATGGTTCTAAAACCTCTGATGAGTCTGAGAGCCATTGTCCGTGATACTGCACGCGCGCTTTCCAAGTAGGATACTTTGTTGGTAGCACAGCACCAGATAGGGGCAGCGTAAAGCAGCGTTGCCTTTGTAACCGCCACAAGCAGTCTCTTAACCGGCAATCTGGGTCCTCCCACGTTGGGCATGATTCTTGCCAGGGCTGCAGCTGTCATTGCCGCTTTTTTGCTGACATACATATATATACTCTACCAGTAGATCGGCGGCTTGCGTTTCGCATTCGTTTTTCTCGGCATCACTGCATTGCACGTTGCTTTGAGCATATCCATGAGCGCTGCCACCATGGTCTCCGCGTGTCCATTTATGGTCTCCATGAGTTCGATCTGGTATGCCAACATATCTGCTGCAGATCAAGCATTTTGGCGGCGCTACGCAGCCCTTTGCCTTATGCCCATGCTTGCCGAATCGTAGGCAGCAGTCCAAGCGATCGACTGACTTGCAGTTCGAAGCCCGGTGGCCGTATTCCAAGCACCTGAAGCATTTTATTGGACGTATGTCCTGGCCGATGCGGCAACGTGACCATCCCACGGTTACTATACCCCGTTTTATGACCGCAATGGCATCGTTCGCGCTCATCAGTACAGAGGCTATCTGGGTTATGTTCCGCATCCTGCGAGGGACTCTCACATCCTCTGGCTTCAGGAGAATTTCCTTAAATTTGGAGACCAGGGAACTGTAAAGATCCTCTGCAGTCGTAGCCTCGTCCAGACCGCTGCAGGTTAGCGCAGCTCTTTGCGCACCCGTGCGTACCGAAGCCAGCTATTTGAGCGCCGCTTGTAACTTATGCTTAAAGTTTGGGATGTCTGCAGAGGGCTATATTACATAAATTCACAGTACATACGTACATAAATATAGTGAAAATATAAATTAAGCAAAAAAAATGAGAGTAAAAAATTTTCTCTTTGGTGTATTTTTTTTGTATCTGTCTGTGACCCTATCACTTTGGGAACAGTCACATGGTAATACAAAGATTGTTCCTGGGCTAAACTCAATTCCTTTTTAAAAAAAAAAGCCTTTAAGTGAAGTCAAGCCTTTAAATCAAAAAGAGGCATTCTTTCCAGTCACATTCAATCCTTTAAAAATAAGATTAATGGCAAGTAATCCTGCAATCTATGTCGAATGAGAACTATCGTATCCGAATGAGTACTAAAGTTTTGTACATGTCCGTTCAAGATCGCTCTACGTACATCAAACAGAAATTGTGTTTGAATTGTTTCGAACTGTACGACCAAGCACAATTGATTCACATGCAGAGAATGTCGCAAAAAGTAGCTTTATCGTGGGGATACTCCTGACATTGCTGCGGTTTCCTCCACTTCTCCTCCAAATCCGCAGAACTACTTTGCATCCAGCACTCAAAGTTTTTTCTTAGGAACCGTAGCTATCAATCTCTGCCATCATGGAGGAAACTATATCGAGCGTGCTTTGATTGATTCAGGATCAGTAGGCACCTTTATTTCTGAGTGAATGTTCAACCTGATCAAACCTCCTCACCAGAATTTTATGGTCAAGTCGCAGGCCTTTATCAGGCAATTGCTGCAAAACCTGAGAAGTTATGTAATTTCGATATTGGCTCTCCCTCCAAACTTAGCAATAAGATCGAAGCCGCAGCGTTCGTTCTGCAGCAACTCGCAGGAAACTTGCCTTCGTATACGATTTTTCCGAATTTCCTTCCGAATTTCCTAAGCAGGCTTCTTGATCTCCCTCTGGTTGATCCACTCTTTTATAGGAGTTCGCAGATTGATGTGCTTATTGGCGCAGATATCCTTCCTTCCATTATCCTAAACGGCTCCCTTCCTAATATTTGTGGTTCCTTTTTGGGTCAAGAAACCATTTTCGGGTGGATACTTTCAGACCCACTGAAAAACGCACCAAAGACAAGATCCGCATCCGCCTTCATTACACGCTTTGCGATCAGCCAAGATCTTCGATTCTAAGGTATAGAGTTTTACAAACCTTACTCCGTTCATTGACTCAAAGTTAATTCTCGAAGCATGTGCTCGTGTGAAGGCGCCGGAGTCCTAGAATCACGACGAAAGGCATTCGATTATTCTTCCATATGGTGCCAACTTCACACGCCTCCTTTCTTTTCACTCATGAAATCTCGATGCATGGAGGGAATCAACTTATGATCCGGCTCATCCGATCCAAGTTCTGCGTGCCGAAGTTAAAAAACTTTCTAAAAGCTATCACAAACTCATGTCGCGTCTACGCACACTATAAAAAGAAGCTCCAATTTCAGGGCGCGCTTCTTTCCGAACAGGTGTCGACTTTGCTGGACGAGATTAAAAATTACACCGGCGGAATGTGTCTTATTACAAAAGGGTATGTATATGTATTTGTAAGTTTTTAGCAGTATAGCCCCTAAAGGAGCTGCATAAACGGAATCAATGGCAGCCGAACAATATGGTTGTCATCAAAGACAATCATCCTTCTTTAACGCAAAGATGACCTAGTTCGTGTGGTCGACCTTCCCATTAGCAGAGGTGGCCAAACTGGTGCTCCTTCCTCTTAAATTCTAGCTTGTTCTAAATCCTCTGCCTACGTGTTCATCATGTCCTGTTATTTTATCATCCTTCATAATTATATCCAACATTCGTTTTTATCATTCACAAACAGTTTTTAATAATGGCTAATGCAATCGCTTCCACCAACTGAGCGCAGAGAAAAGATTCCGCGTGATGTTAGCGGTCCATTATTGCCAGAACTGCTTGGCCCACCAACACTCTGGAGGAAGTTGCTGGTCCACGGACACTTTCCGAGCAGGGGCCATGGACAGCCCCTGCTCCACCTCTTACTGCAAACGAACCCTGTGAGTGAATAACTTCAAAAAAAGAGAGGGCCTCACGTCAAAGGCCGACGTCTAAATAGGCAATGGGCGCTAATCCTGCCGGTTCTGGGGTCTTACTATCATCGCTCCCCCAATTGAGAAGCGTGAGCATGCTCCCGACGGCGTCAGTTCGGGTAGAAACGGGAGACAAGACGTTCACTACATTAGCCCTCCTGGATCACTGGTCGCCTTTCAGCCGCATAAACGCCTCGATGGCAATGGCATTTGGCCTACCGGTCACTCGCGTGGGCCCTGAATGGGCATGCATCATTGTTATCCAGTCTCCAGTGGAGACAACAAAGCTGGAGGTGGTGCTGAAGACCGAGGCCCAGCTCCAAATCAGCACTCCATCCAGAGAGATTTCAGAGAGATTCCGGATAGAGCAGGAATTTCGCGAATCTACACGTCAGATGCAGCCTTTAGAAATGTGGTCCGTAGTTTGACTGTCTTGGAATGTGAGAAATTGAGCGCTGTTTCACAGATAAAGTCTTCGTGGTTTTAAATATCTACTCGCCAAGGAAGCCTACATGGCAAGAAATACCAATTGATGAAAACAAAGATGAAGAAGCCATCAATTTAAAAACAAGGCAAAATTTTTTTTTTTTAAACTTTAAGCCAACTTCCAATGTGGCCGATTCACTTAAAATGAATCGAATTGGAATGCACAGGATAACGGGAGTGAAGGCTACTCGAAGCAAAAACATAGCTCAATGTTGTAACTGCCAAAATTTTGGTCACACGCGCAATTGTTACTTCAAAATGCAAACTTGTGAGAATTGTGCGGGGCGGCATTCTACCAACTCAAAAAAATTTCAGGCCCAGCTAAACAAACAGTACACATGCACAAACTGCATGGAGAATCATTCTTCCTGTTTCAAAGGCTGCAAAGTCAGAATGCAGCTAAACAAAAAATGAAAGCCAGGAATTAGATCTCCCAACCTCAACAATAATGGAGAGTTTGAAAGCCGCCGCGCAGAAGTAACGAACACCCCGACTGTCAGAAACGAATGTTCGTAAGCAGATATGGTAAGGACCAGTACTCGAAACATATCCAGTGTTCCAGCTGAACAAAATTCGACTGTAAGTGGCGAGAATTACAGCTCTAACAAGAAATATCCCTCTGCAGAGAAGTGTATCGAGGATATTAACGATAGATTAGATTATTTATTTAGACTAATCACTGAAACAATCGAAGCAAAGAAGGCTTTTCCAGAAATAGTTCAAGTACTGATAGATAAATAAAAATAGCCTCTACGTTAAAACTCAGATTATGGAACGCAAGAGCAGTTGTACCGAAAAATGAAGAACTTACAGAGACTTACACTGCGCGTCATCAGATTAGCGCCCCCCTGAGCAAACATCTTTGATGTGAGATATTTGGAAAACTGTATAAGATAGAGTTTTGGGATTTTTTTTACTCAAAAGTTGAATAATTCTATAAATGAAAAGCTTATATGGGATGCAGTTGGTCTTTTATAGATTTTTATTTAAATAAAAAAAAAAAACAGTCCATAAATGGGTTAATCAAAATCGGGTCATCAGGATAGCGCCCCCTACGATAATTTAAGTTTATTCGATTCATTTCGAAAAAAAGTGATGATTAACACTTAAATATTTAAATTAGAATATTTTTAAAGGAAACTAATAATGAGTTGAACCTCCTTTGTTTTCAAGGACTTCACACATTCGTCTGGGAAGTGAATCATATATTTTTTTTATGTAATCCAAAGTAATTGCAGACCAAGCGAGTTTTATTCAGGTGATCAATTCCTCTTTAGTGGCATATTGTTTACCACCCTCGTATACCTTCCTAGCCAACCATCCCCACACGTTTTCTATTATATTAAGGTCTGGGGAGTATGGTCGCCATTCCAGGACTTTTACATTTTCGCTTTGAATCCAAGTTTTTACCGAACGTGCCGTGTGGATTGGGGCATTGTCGTGCTGAAAATGCCATTATAGATTTCCATAAATGTTTTTAAACTAGGGAAATGCCGTTTTTAATACACAATTATAATCTTTCGCGTTCATTTTTGGTGTTAAAAACTGCAATTCACAGGGGCCATAATAGGATACTGCGCCCCATACCATGACACCTCCAACTCGACTGTGTAAGCGATCCAAAATGTGCTCCTCTTTACGCAAATAATGATAGTAATGACTATAGCCGTCTGGTCCCTCCAGATTAAATTTCTTCTCGTCCGAAAATACCACATAATGCCACTCCTTGGACCAGGTCATATGCGCTTGAGCGAAACTCAGCCGTGCTCCTTTTCGCAACTTATTAAGAGGTGGTTTTTTTCAGTTTTTTTGTCTTTTAAATGCTCACCTTTCTTAATCACTCTTTGAATCGTCGATTTGCTCGCGTTTACACCACTCTTTTCTCGGATTTTGGCGGAGGAGTCGTGCGAATTTGAAGCTATTCGATGTATGGACCTGCGATCTGCCGCGGTAACGACACGGTTATTGCCACTTTTATAGTTTTTTCCATAGGTTTCCTTGTTTTTAATAAAGTTAGCTATAGTTTTGCGATGTCTGCCTGTTTTTTCTGCAATTTTATGAAAAGACAGCCCGCATTCATAGAAAGCTATGATTTTGGATTTTTCCTGCAAGGATAACACCGTTCCTCTTCCTATTTTTTACGCTACATTAAAGGAAACTTTTCAATTTACCAGCATAAAAATTTTTGTTGTCCTACCTTTAAAATTATGGAAGATAATCAAAACTGCATTGGGAGGCGCTATCCTGATGACCCAATTTTGATTTACCCATTTATGGACTGTTTTCCTTTTTTATTTAAATAAAAATCTATAGAAGACCAACTGCATCCCATATAAGCTTTTCATTTATAGAATTATTCAACTTTTGAGTAAAAAAATCCCAAAACTCTATCTTATACAGCTTTCCAAATATCTCACATCAAAGATGTTTGCTCAGGGGGGCGCTAATCTGATGACGCGCAGTGTATATACGTCCGGGACTAAACGTATACCTCCAAGGCTATGAACAATACTAAGTAACAACGCTAGGGGAGGCTCAGCAATCTTTATTAAAACTCTAATCAGCCACAGACAAAATGAGCCAATAATGCGTACTGATTCCCATATAACCAGCCTCGATGTACCATTGAATGGTGGTATTTTCAAAATAGCCTCTTTGCCTCTTCCTCATAACGAGCCCTGCACCAAAAACGACTTCGACCAACTACTAATCGCATTTGGCCCTAAATGTATAGGAGGAGACGATTACAATGCAAAGCACCAATGGTGGGGCAACCTTAGGAAATGCAGTCGAGGAAAATGGCTACATGAGGCCATCGTTAATAGCTCTAGCCAAGTTTTAGCTACAGGTGAGCCTACCATCTAACATCTAAAATGTCTAATGTTAACATTAGACTGACCCCGACAGCCTTGGGCTTCTTTATAATGAAGGGGGTGGCAAACTACAAACTACGATCTGTCTATTCTATTACCCGGCTCTTCAATAACAAAATTCAAAGATACCTTGGACAGAAGCATTAATCTAAACATCGAGATTAACCATCCAGAAGACATCGAAGATGCGGTAGAGATCTTTATGGACAAAATACAGTTGGCCGCGACACTTGCTGCCCCAAGAAGTAGAAATTTACCCATCCTGAATATGGTTTACACCTCATATGACTTAAACGAGAGCAAGACAAGAATTTTCAAGAACAGGAGACAACAGTGCCTACAACATTTACAAAAGGGTGTCTAACCGTCTAAGAAAAGTTCTGGCGTAAAAAAAAGCAGGACCACTTTAAAGAAATGCTGGAAAATGCAAGCCCTGATGCATCGACCAACTATTCGTTGTGGAAACTGACGAACAGCTTTAAAAAACAGGTTATTCCAAAGGCTCCCATCAGGAATCCTACTGGTGGTTGGTGCGTGTCAAGCCAGGAGAAGACAGACGCCTTTGCAAACAGCTTAGAGGATAGATTTAAGCCTCTCAACCTCACTTCGACAGAAACGAGAGGCAGGGTGCAAATAATCCCTTTCCAAATGGCCCCCACAAATGCTGTCACGTTGGGAGAAGTAATAACGCAGATAAAAAATCTCAAAGCTAAAAAATCTGCAGGGTAGGACCTATACTTTCCAAGGAAGTGGAAATCTGCAATCATAACTATGATTCCAAACCCTGACAAGCATCCTACTGAAGTAGAGGAATATAGGCCCATTAGTCTTTTACCTGTGCTGGGAAAAATGATGGAAAAGGTATTACTGGATCGCATCCTCAGCTTAGTAGCGTGAGCAAAGCTATTCAATAGCTGTTTGGTTTCCGAAAAAATCATGGCACACCAGAACAGCTTCACCGGGTGACCAACTTTGTCTTAGAGGCAATGGAGAACTAGATGTACACAGTAGCAGTATTTATGGACATAAAACAAGCTTTCGACAGAGTTTGGCATGACGGTCTTCTATCGAAGCCAAAAACGTTGTTGACGCCGCAATTATTTATACTTATTAAAAGTTTTCTTGCAGAAAGGAAATTTAGTGTGGTTGTTGATGGCGAATAATCATCACAGCGATCCATCTTGGCAGGTGTACCCCAAGGTAGTGTGCTAGGCCCGACCTTGTATTCGCTGTACACTTCCGACATGCCGGAGTCCTGGTGCTGTACGGAAGTGGAACACGAAGACAGTATAATAGCAACATACGCGGACGACACTGCGGTAATGGTCAGGAGTAAAGAAATGAGTACTGCAACCAGGGGCCTACAAAATTACGTAACGGCTTTCGAAAAGTGGGCTGTGGAATGGAATATAGGAATTAATTGCAGCAAATGTGCTTGTTTAACATTCGCCAAAGGGCCTTTAAATTGCCCAAGAATTACAATGCTTGGCTTCACACTTTAACACAAGACCCACTAAAAATACCTTGGTGTGATCTTTGACAGAGGATTAACTTTCCAAAGGCACACAATAAAGATTAAATAGGATGTGCTTTCAAAGGATACAAAAATGTCATGGCTCCCTTCGCCGAGAAACAAAATTTTTTTGACAAATAAAGTTCGCCTCCATAAATCCATTTTGACCCCAATTTGGAAGTATGGTATAAAAGTATAAGGAATTACAAGCAAATCAAACCTGAACAAAATAATAGTTGCGCAAAGCAAGATTATCAGATCTATTTGTATCGCGCCCTGGTACATGAGAACAAAGGACATAGAAAGGGATTTTAACATTGCCAAGATAGGCGATGTATGCAGGACACACGCGGAAGGATACTTAAGACAGCCACTTGAACTGTCTCTATGAAATCAAATCGATGTCATTTGAGCGCTCTTTTCATTCGCGGAAATAGAAAAAAATTCAGGTGGAGCCAGGTCTGGTCTGTAGGGGGGGTGAGGCAACGTTGCCTCTCGGATAAGATTTTTCGGACCAGCTTCGCGCACACTGTCCTCATCGCAAGATCCTCAGTTACAATAGTGTAGATAGTTCCGACTGAAATGCCCTTCCCCTCACTGATAAGGGCAATGGTTAAACGCCTGTCAGAGTTTAAAACTCTTCTCACTTTGGGCACCTGAAAATTTGTTCGAGCTGTCGTTGGGCGTCCGACGCGGTGCTCGTCTTCAACGAGATCCCGGCCTTCCTTGAACATTTTGTGCCACTCGAAAACTCTTGTACGGCTTATGCCATTATCTCCATAAGCCCGTTAAATGAGTTCAAGGCTCTCCGACGCTGATTTTCCGAGTTTAAAGCAAAACTTCACAGCCCAACGTTGTTCAATAGTACTGTCCATTTTAGGGCTCAGAACGCCGCCCAAAATCTCGCGCCACAAAAACTCACCTCCTGTCTAAACGAATGTAGATAATCGATTAAAAAAAGGCGCGCTTTATTGGCGGGAGATCCTTCTACCCAGCCGACCAGTCGGACCCCCCACCCCCCGCTTCGTTGAAGCTACAGCGAAGCAGTCCCGATACTTATTGAATAGACCCTGTAGTATAAAAATGTAATTGTAATTTGGTAATGTACTAGATATCTAGTATGTATTGACATACCTTTCAGAAATCAATTTTTATGTACAACCTGTAAAGCTGCCACATAGGTAACAGCAAACATGTTCACTTAAATAATAAAAATTTTCACAATGAAAAAAAAAATAAGTATGCTGATGATGTCAAGTTATGCTATTCCTTCTCGGAACACTTTCAATAGAGCGCCGTTTGGTTTTATAACTCTCCAGCCGCAATTATAAGATTTTGCAATCAGTTAATCAATGAGGATAATAGGCTGCTAACATAGATGATCTTGAAGAATGTACAGAAAACATAGAAAGTCTTGTAGTCGAACAACGTGGTTTCTTGCAGCAGCAAATACTTTGTTTGGGCTATGACATCGAATCTGGAGAAATCGCAAAGAAAACTGCATTAGTGAGTTATTGTGATATACTGAAGAATATCGAAGCTGTGCTAGAGTTTTGATTCCCTTCCCTTCCGAAGACCTCCGGCGTCTACTTGTGGACGAATTCTACTATTGTTTTGGCGTAACTTAGAAAACCTTCATGCTCTTGGACGACATTCGTCGGTAGTAGAGTTGCCAAGGTCTCCCAAAGCCCAGTTGAAGGGATCAGTTTAACCTTGCCGACCTTGTTGTGACAAGCTTTGGTCGTAAGGACCTGAATGGCTAAGAGCTCCATTAGAGCTTTGACCACAAAATTCATCTGACACGGTCAATACCGATTTAAAGAAGCGGCCAGCTGCCTTTACTCAAGCAGACCTCCCCGCTTCTCCTCTCCTCGCTTCTCCAGCTTCCACAGAGCCATCCGAGTAGCAGCAGTGATATACAGCATATAATGTGATCAATCAATTGAAAAAGACAATGAAAATGGGGCGCAATTTTGTAAACTTTAATCTACAATAATTTACAGAAAACATTGAAGACATTGAGCTCGGCATGAATTTAGTTAACGAGATAATGCATTTTCAACCCAAAATTTATTAAACATAAAAATAATAACTGATACCAACGAAATTCTGATTATTTCAGAATTTCTGATATTTCCGTGTAACAGAAAACACTTTTGATATAATCTACATTTTTGAAGATGAGGTATTTAATAAGAATACAGGACGATTAGTATTCGATAATTGTATTGTATGTACAATCAACAATAAACGACAGATTAAATTTGTGAAAATGCATACGAATTTTTAAATGAATTTTTTTAAAGATAAAATTTATGCATATTACATGAATGAACACTACTTAATAAAAACTGTATAAACAAAGAAGTTTAGAGGAGCCAACATATTAATCCAATGATATCCGTTTAAAAATAGCTATGTTTGAAAGCCAATCATCCTATCTGGATTTGAACTAAATTCTTCCAGATTTCCGTTCAAGATCGCTGTACGTACATCAAAAAACAAAAATTGTGCTTCAACTGTTTCGCAAGGAAACACCAAGTCTCGGACAGTAGGAGTGTCCACAATTTCTTTACATGCAGAGGACGTCACGACACGCAGCTCTACCATGGTGACACTCCTCACGTGCCTGGGGTTTCCTCCACTTCAAACGTTTCCGGTAAAACATTACAGTCTACTACTTCTCTAAATCTGCAGAACTACTTTGCATCCAGCGCTCAAAATGTTTTATTATTAACCGCAGTTATAAACCTTTATCATCGTGGAGCAAGCTATAAGGCGCGTGCTTTGATCGATTGCAGATCAGAATCCACCTTTGTTTTAGGCCGAATGTTGAATATGATCAAACGGTCAAGCTGAAGTCGCTGGTCTTAATCAAGCAAGTGCTGCAAAGCCTGAGAAGTTATGTCATTACTCTGCTGTTTTGGATGGCACTGCCTCTGCAGCAGGTTCGAATTTTCATGCAGTAAATCTGGTTGCTAGAGCTCAGCTGGGATTCAAGTTGCTTTGAAAAAAAATGGTGGGACTTCCAAAAGGATCGTGATCGTTTGGATCGTTTTGAGAATATTCCATGTAATAATATTTTATGTTCAAAATAATTAATTAAAAAATTCGTATGCAATTTGACATGTTTGCATTCTGCCGCTGCTTGTTGATTGTTGTGTGGCCAGGGCTCTCATGCCTTTTTTAGCTATTCAGGTCCTTTCGTGGTGGCGTTGCCTTACCAAGGTCGACAGGTTTAAGCTCGCAACTGACATGCTGCCAAATCCATTCGACTGGGCCTTGGGAGATCTTGGTAACTCGCGTAACCCATGGTACTGGATGGACGTCTTTGACAGAATTTTAACCACATGGGGATAAGAACTAGGAGATCACGATCCTTTTGGAAGTCCCACCATTTGTTTTCAAAACAACTTGAATAGGGTTGATTTCCGTTTAAAAACTAAATTTATTCATATGATTTTACATCCAAAGAAACATAAAAAAATCTTACGGTTATACACTATATACTAACCAGAGTTGTTATTAACCATTTTTCTATTTATGACCACACCTTTTTTTTTTTTTTATTATGCATTACGGCAGGAAAATTAAAATCTTCCAAAGATACCACCTACCGTCCATAGGTGGCATGCACGATTCATAACCCCCCCAGTAGAGTTATGCCTACGTACTAAAAACAAAAACCTCCGTATGCTCTTCCGTCCTTTACAAGCTCACCGGGACTGCCAGTCAAGTTATTTCGTCGGTGAGCAGGATGTGGAGCCTGGTTGTACTCCCTTCCTTGTTAATTGGCCAAGAGGCGCACGTCCTTCATCCGTATAGGTGTACGTCGACTGTATTAGCCTTCAGCTCTGTTGGCAATCTCGTCGGCTCGGACCCGCTTCATCATATTACTAATGATGTTATGTCCCCGATCCCAAGAGTCGCTGTTCTCCATCATGGCCGCGATTGAGCCACTAGGAATGAGCGGGGCACCGATCACCGCCCTTAGCTGCACCCTCTCCTCCGTGAACCTGGAGCTGTGCATGAGTACATGCTCTGCTGTTTCCTCAGCATCGGGGCAGTAGAGGCATTGAGCTGCCTCTACGTGGTGGAACCGAAAGCAACCATGATCCGTGAGGAACTGGGTAAGGTGGTAGTCCAGTTTTTTGTGGCCGCAATTAGCCCACGCCGTTAAATCGGGGATGAGTTGGTAGGACTACCTGCCCCGTTGCGATGTTATCCATCTGCTCTGCACTCTCCCATCAGTCGCTCGTGAGCCTCCATCCGGGTAGCACCTTCTCGGACATGACAAATAACCCTTATCTCCAGGTCGATTGGCGGCAAGCCTGCCAGCGCTAGTGCTGCATCTCCGGATATAGTCCTGAAGCCTCTAATGAGCTTAAGGGCCATAGACCGTACCACCGCGCGTGCTCCTTTCATGTAAGTGCCTTTCTTGGTGGCGTTGCTCGATATGGTGCAGCATAGAGCAGCGTTGCCTTGGCTACCGCCACCAGTAGTTTCCTTGCCGGGTAATTTGGACCTCCTATATTGGGCATGAGCCTGGACAAGGACGCAGATGTTATTGCTGCTTTCCTGCTCGCGTAGCATAAAAGCTAGCCTGTGGTCTGTCATTACTCCCAGGTATTTTAAGGAGTCTTGTGATGCCACCTGTGTCCCGTTGACCGTGATCAGCATTCTTTCCACCTTCTTCCTGCTGTTTAATAGGACAGCCTCGGTCTTGTGCGCCGCAATTGTTCAGCCGGCTTTCTCTAACCAGTCGATGGCCATAGTAATTGTCGTGTTGCACTTCTCTTCTAGGACTGCTATTGTCTTGGCTACTGCAGTTATTGCCACATCGTCCGCAAAGCAATGTAGCTCAGCTCCTAAGGGCCTGTTGATGCCCGGGATTCCATCATACATAATGTTTCACAGGATCGATCCAAGCACAGATCCTTGTGAAACCCCTGCAGAAACACTGTAGAATCTCGGGCCAGCGTCCGTATCGAACCAGAGGACACGATCCGTGAATTAGCTTCCAACGACGATCCAGAGATACTCCGGGATATCCATCCTATGCATGGCGGTGAGGATTACTGGGCATCTAGCGGTCTTGAAGGCGTTCTTCACATCCAACGTGACGATTCCGCAGTACTCCTTCCTTCCACCCAGCCATCTATCACCATCGAGAGCGTTCTCGGCGATGTTTCTCACCGCCATAAGTGCATCTAGGGTGCTTTTGCCCTTCTGGAAGCCGTGCTGCTGCGTACCTAGGCCGTTGCTGCTCTCTGTGATTGCCTCTATTCGAGCATACAGGATGCACTCGAATAGCTTGCCCACGATGTCCAGTAGGCATAGCAGGCGGTAGCTGGTTGCGGCGTGTGCTGATCCCTTGCCTCTCGGCAGCTGAACTAGTTTCTGATTTTCCACCTCGTCGGAAAGATCCCGTCCAAGAGACACTGCTGCGGTTTCCCGGAGTACATCAGGTCTAGCTAACGCCGCTGCCTTGACGACTGCTCCAGGAATTCCAACCAGGCCTGGAGCTTTGTTGGGCTTGATTAGCTTGGCTGCCTCCACAACTTCGAGGTCTGTAATGCTCAGGAAGTCATAGGGGGGGGGGGGGGTTTATTACTGCTCGGCCTCTGGGATTCGATACCCTGCTGGCCCATTCTACTGCCCATGCATTGAAGTCGCCCGGTATGATCTTCGGGCCGCGCCCTCTCGCATGGCTGCCCAGCACCTCCAGCATCTCCTCGAACTGGTCTGGGGTGTCGCTAGGGGGGCGTAGTAGCTGCAAAAATGCACTTCTTTTATTCTTGCATATGCTATTCCGCGCATCGGCGAGGCCGCTAATTCCTGTATGTGGAGGTTGCTGCAACACTTGATAGCTGCTTTACGGGACTCGTCTAATATCATTGTGGACTTGCCACGGACAGGGTAATAGGGTTCGCTAAAAAGCATGATGTCTACCTTGCGCTCCGCCGCAGTTTGAGCCAGGAGGCTTTGAGCAGCTGCGCAATGGTTAACATTGAGCCGAACAATCTTAATTTGCTCCTGCTTAATTTGCTTCTGCGACTTCGCTTCTTTAAGGCTGGCTCTGTATGCCGGGCACGCGAAACAGCCCGTCGGGTGGTTTTTATCCATTTCGTCGCTGCATAATAGGCACTTTGGTGGTGCAACACATCCCCTTGCCTTGTGTCCTCGTTCGCCGCATCGCAGGCAGCAGTCTGATCGGTCGATCGCCTTGCAGGACGTTGCTCGATGCCCGTAGCCCAGGCACTTGTAACATCTCGTGGGCCGGACGTCCTGGATGATGCGGCACCTTGACCTGGATGATGCGGCACCGTGCCCTTCTCTAAGACCGCAATCGCATCATTCGCGTTAATCAGGACAGGGACTATCTGAGTCCCATCACGCATCCTACGTAGTCCTTTGGTGTCCTCTGGGTTCAGCAGAATGCCTTGAAATTGGGAGACCAGGCAGCTGTGAAGATCATCTGCTACCGTGGCCTCGTCCAATTCACTGCAGGATGTGCTATTCTTTGTGTACCACACCGACTTCAATGCATTGGTATGTGCGGAATTGTGCGTTGGTATGTTACATAGCTGTGTGACCCTTTTCAGTGCCGTTGTTTTGAAGGGATCGGTCATAAGCTGTTTTATTTATTAGATTGGTTTTTGTTGGTCCGATCCCATTTAAATTCGTTTTTTATTTGAATATATCTACATGTTCAATGATTGAGCAATAATAATATCATTAAAATTATGAATTCCGCAGACCAAATTGATGAATATGTATTGATTAATTGTATTATCTACCGTATGGGAATATATATTGCCGCTAAAATAAAAAAATTCCAGCGGTCAGCGTAGATAAGGGAAGCATTTTATAAGTGTCAGTTTAAAAAACCGTTACAATGAAAGATTCTTTTCTTGTTTTAATTAAAATAAAATCTTTCACTGGCGCCCGAGCCGGGTCACCGATGATTTACGTTACGATAGAACAAAAGTATTTAGTAAGTACGCCTGTCAAACTTAAAAGTTAAAATAAGTTTCGCTTTCAAAAGTATCAAAGAAGCTTGAATAATAATAAAATATTTACGGTCACCTTAAAAAAGGCCAACAATCAGAAGTGGTGGCTGATTGGGGTGGCCAATCAGTTTTAATAAATACAGGTATCCCTTGTATAACGTGATAGTTACGTTCCAGACGAATTGCGCGTTATGTAAATCCGCGTTATGTAAAACCGCGTTATGTAAACATTAGTTTTCATATAAATTGAGGGGTTTTGTTCCAATAGGTTTTTTTAAAATAAAATATATAATAAATAACAGATGCTTATATTTTTCAACTCAATACAAAAAGTCAGACTTTCTTATACAATTAAAAACACAAGATATGAATAATTATACATATACATACCTGTATGTACATATTTGAAAATTCAAAAAACAAAATTTAAATATTTTATGTGCACATTCAAAAATTTAAAAACAGACTGAAACAAATTAAAGGTTTATTAAAAACTTTATTGTTATTATTCCAGATTTTATAATTATGTATTTTCCCCTTCGCGTTATATAAGTCAAAATTTCGCGTTGTACTGAAATCTAATTTTTGTCCAAATCGCGTTATATCGAAACCGCGTTATACGAGGGATACCCGTATAGATAAAATTAATAATTTTAAGACACAATAAAACGATTAACAATTAACTCTCTCAATTTAAGGAATTCACCTTCAAATTCAAGAGAAAACAATATAAAAAAAGGAGGAGTCCGTTGTTTGCCATATTATGGTCATTGATGATGAATTTTTTAGGCTACGCGTGATTAACGAATTCCCTAGTATCTGTTTGGGTTCCTCAGAAAACACTACTGTCTTTTCAGATTCGGTTAAATGTTTCATTTACATTATTCCTCATACAACAGTATGGTTATCTCACTCTAACCAATCAGCACAAGTGACTACGTTCAGCAACAGTCTTGGTCACATTAAATCTCTTCAAATTTTCATTGTATAGATTATTGTTTCTTTCACTTACACATGGACAAAAAATAGGCACGAGAAAAATATCAAAGAGGACAATGAGAAGAAATAAATAGTGACCACGAACATACTCGTTAATTTCACCACGAAACGGCCATTCTGACATTTACACGTCCTCGTGTAAGCTTCCGATACGGAGATACCAGGATCAAGATAACACATTTACATAAAATTTTTTTAACATTCTATAATATTAATTTTTCTTTTAAAAAAACACAAAAGTTTGAAGAAGGAAGTAGAAGGTCCCTTAGTTTCAGTTGATTACAATACGTCATGGTTTCTGGTATAACCCTTTGTCTGTACAAACATAGATTTTTTTGAGTTTCTCACCTTTTGTATCACATGGTTATTACGATCGTAAGAGCGTGTATGTTTGTTTTAGGTTTTGAACGCATACAACTAGAATAGCACAAGCAATGTATTCTTATGTTCATACATTTGTGAGCTTCTCTCGCAACTAGCATATAAAGTAAGTACATCTTGCTGAAGTCGTCAAGGGTCCCCAACTTTTTTTTTTTTTTTTTTAAATAAAAATTGTGTTTATTTACATTGCAGTCCACTGTTACTATTTGTAGTATATTATACTGCAGAGTATCATAATTTCTATCGAGTATTTACATATGTACATACTTAAACCTAATTAGGGAGTCTAGAGGCATGAATTAATTTAATCAATTAACTTATATGTCTTCTCGGCAGATCTGTTGGGTGAATCCGCAGGAGCCTCCTTCTCGCCCTCAGTCCCAATACACGTCCCCTCATCCAAAGTTTTCGAGCCAACTGGTTTGGATTCCCAATTTATTAACGTAAGCGGTTGCATGTTTGTTTATGACATCGCCAATCCTTGGTACCTTCAGCTCTTGTATCAATCCAGATAGTTTACGCAAGGTTTGCGACTGAGCGATACGAATTTTGTTGAGGTGCGACTTTGCGGCGATGCCATACACTTGGATGCCATATTTCCAAATAGGAGCCAAGACAACCTTATAAATTTTGGCCTTGTTGGAAACTGAAAGTTTGTTTCCAGGCCTAAGGAGCCAAGCCATGCTGTTCGCCTTTGTTTTTTAAGCCGCCGAGTTACATCCGTTACATGGCGTTGAAATGTAAGTCGCTTATCCAGAGTGACACCAAGGTATTCGTTCGATTGTGTGAGGAGCTCTTCATGCAGAAACACACCTGGTGATGTGTCTTTTCTCAGGGTGTACGTCACGGAAACACACTTTACCGGATTGACTGCGATGTTCCAGCGTAGGGCCCAGTTCTCAAATTTTTTTAGATAAAGCTGAAGCGTATCAGTGGCTATATAGACGCAAGTATCTCTGGCCAGGACTGCAGTGTCATTAGCAAAGGTAGCAACTAGCAGGTCATTGGTATCTGTAAGCGACATGTTGTCAGCTGAGGGCTTGTCGTGCGTATACAGTCTTTATAGTGTTGGACCTAACACACTTCCCTGGGGTACACCTGCTCTGACTCTATTTGTTTGGGAGGACATTCTGTCCTGTACTACTTTAAAGGATTGCTCGTGGAGAAAGATTTTTATTATCAAAAAGAGCTGAGGATTTAGTAGGATTTTAAGCTTGTGCAGAAGTCCTTCATGCTACACTCTGTCGAAAGCCTGCTGGATGTCCAAAAAAGCTCCAACGACGTACTCCTTTCCATGGAAACCTTCCAGTACAAAGTGTACTACGCGGTGTAGCTGTTCAGGTGTGCCATGCCTGAGTCTAAAACCAAACTGAAACTTCGGAATAGCTTTCTGGACCTTTCGGGACTCGAGCAATCTTCTCAGGATGCACCTCTCAAGTAATTTGCCAAATGCTGGAAGCAGGCTTATTGGGCGATAGGAGTCTAATTCCTCTGCTGGCTTCCCACTTTTATGGAGCATGATGATATTCGCCTTCTTCCAGGCGCTTGGGAAGTGTCCCAGTCGAAGAGCGGAGTTGAAAATTAGTACAAGGAATAACAAAGCTCTGTGGGGCATCAGCTTAATGGAGCGGTTGTCGATGTGATCCGCACCAGGAGCCTTGTTTTTGCGAAGGGATTTTATGTCCTCTTCCAATTCCGTGAGTTTAATAGGCTTTCCTCCAGGTTTCTGGCAAACGCTTCAGCTCTGTCCTGAGGTGATTTTGCCCAAGTGCCATCTGGGTTACGAACTGGAAACTTTGGAGCAACTTGTCTCTTGAATCTCTTCGTGAGCTTCCAGTGCGCGAATTTTGAGTTTCCATCGGCAGTAACTTTCCCCAGGAACGCGTAAGTTGCTTTTTTTTTCAGTATGGCTGGTACTTTTCTCACCCGATTTGATATCCTTCCGTACAGTCTGTCAATTATTGGATCATTGGTCCTGAAGAACTCACGCCGGAGAAGTTTCTTGAGAGTTAAAAGTGCTACTGCTTCCGGAGAGAGAGCGATGCTGCTACGCACGTTGCGTAGGTGAACTGCGCCGCCAGGAGCTGCAATTTGGGCTGCATCTTTGATATTCATAAAAGTTTCAACCGCTTTCTCGATATCGTCTGCTGTATTTATCTCTGTATTGATTTTAAAGGCATTGTTAAGTTCGTACTAAAACAGCCTTATATTCGCACCAGGTGGAACGAGCATCCTAATAGGGGCGGTACTATCAGGTGACGTTGTTAGTGATGCGATCAGCGGCAAGTGATCAGAAGATAGGTCATACTCTTCGCGTACTGATAGTAGACTGTTAGCTATACCTTTGTACAAGAAGAAGTCGGTACATGAAGGTACATTCCTCGTGTTATACGGGTAGTGAGTGGATCTGCCTGTAGCCAGAACTTGAGTTGAGCTGCCGGAAATAACATCGTGAAGTGCTGAGCCTCGAGCATTCGCTCTTATACTACCCCAGATGAAATGCTTAGCGTTAAAATCACCTCCAATGATAAGCTTTTGACCATGTTGACCAAGGAGATTATCAAACTCAGAGGAATTCCAAGACAGGCCTGGAGGAAGGTACACAGCTGACACCGTAATTTCGCCCAAATTAGTGGAAATTTTTAACGTCGCCATTTATAGGTGATTCGTTGTGATCGAATGGGGATACAAGCTTCTCCTCTGGGGCGACATCCTGAGTGATCTGCTCGATAGCAGCTGTAACCTATCATATTGAGGTAGGAACCGTCGTGTAGGAGTGTCTCTGAAATAAGCATAACATCAATTTCGTGCTTGCTGAGTAACTCCTTAAGCTCATTAGCATTTGGGATAATGCTACGAGCGTTCCAGGCTCCGAGGCGCAGTTCACAAGCCATTAATTGCGCTGCGTCAACGACTTAGAACCTCTGAGTTCTTTGATCTCCTCAAATAGCTCAGCAATGGTTTTTTGAAGACCAGCAATGGTCTGCTGCATTGAGATGACGATAGGCCCTGCCGCACGATTGAGGTTAACATCTAATGAAAATCCATAGTGTAAATAGTTTGATTACAGTATGTACATAAACAGCTTTAAAACGTTTTGGCTAAAAACTAATAATACTACTCTTATGTCTCCGCGACACTTGAAGAAAGTGAGCGGTCAATCACCCCCAAACCCGAAAAATTTGACCTTGCTAACAAATCAAGAAAGAGCGCGTTCTCCCTCACTAATAGTTTTGTCACAAAACCCGTAATCTGCAAAACACTTCCGAAATCTCTCTACGCTTACCTACGGTGACTAGTATTGTGACAACAACAACAACTGCAACTGCAATCACAACTACAATTGGAACGGCATCGTCAGCTCCCTCAATTTCGTCGACGCAAGCTTTTTCTCTTACTGAACCAGCAACAAAAACACAACGTGTTTTGTTCTGCTGCATCATCAACAAATCAAAAAGTAAACAAGAACGCCGGGTCGACCTACAGACTGGAATGGATCGTTACAAAACCATAAAAAGAAAACTTAGCCCTGAAAAGTAGAAAAAACCAACAAACAGAAAGCAGGTCAAAAAGAGGAACCAAAGAAGGTTTAACCTCCTCCAATATACATTCGCGAAAAAAACTCAAGTGCATTAGTTAACAAAATAGCTGCACTAATAGGAGAAACCTGATTCTACGTAATCTCCTTAAGAAACGGGAACATAAATGAAACAAAGGATCAAACTACAACCGAGGATAGCCATCGCGTACTAACCAAATTCTTGGATGAAGCAGGAAAAAACTTTTATACATATCCACTAAAAAGTGCAAGGGGCCTACAGGCTGTTTTCAAAGGTATTGAGGCAACTGTTTTATAGAAGCGCTTAAGGAAAAGAATTTTAATGCAAAAATGGTCATGAACATATTAAACAAAAATAAGGTACCACAAACAATATTCAAAATCAAGTTGGAGCCAGAGAGCCGGGCACTGAAAAAAATGGAATTTCACCTAATCTATGGTACAAGCTACAGCTCGTACTGCATCGGCGTATCACAGTGGAAGAGCCACACAACGGCAATCGCAGTGTACTAATTACCAAGAATATGGCCATACCAAGGCTTAAATCTATTTGTGTAGTTTGTAGTGAAGCTCATAGCAGAGCGAACTGCCACAAGAACAAGAAAGACATCTCTGCAAATAATTATTGTTAGTCTCACAATAAGCGAAGATCCAATAAATAACGTAAAAATTTTGAAAAAAAAACTTTTTTTCTTAACTTTATTGATGTTTTTATGGCCAATATATGATTTATTATATGATTTATTATGATTTTTTATATATGATATATTGTTGTACGTGTTACAAAAGCTGTTTTTTTTTTTTTTTTTTTTTTTTTTTTATTTTTCTCTTTTTGTATTTAAAATCCGAGTGGACAATCATTAAATGGTTTGGGGTGACCTTGACTTAAGGGACTTAAGGACATGAAATGTATATCTAATGAGGTTGACTTAGGAGGTGTCTATTGGTTGGGGAGATCAAGTGGGTGTTTCTTTTTCAGGCGTCTTAGGGATTGGCTATTATCTAGGAGGTTGATGGGCAGGTGGTTGGGGTGGTTGTCCAGTCTTTTTATGTATCTTTCGCTGAGACGGGTGATCTCCTCTGCTACACATGGAATTTCAAGCTCTTTATGGATTATTGAGTTTTCGTGGTACGGATGGGCGTTAGAAACTGATCTCAGGCATTTATTCTGAAACCGCTGGATTTTGATGCGGTTCGAACAGCTTGCCGTGCCCCACAACTGTATCCCATAGGTCCAGATTGGCTTCAGCACTACTTTGTAAATAAACAGTTTGAGTTTTTCTTTGAGCTTGGACCTTCTCCCCAGGAGCCAGTGCAATTGCTTAAGCCGTAGGTTGGCCTGGTTGCGCTTGTTGATCAGATGAGGGCTCCATGTGAGCCTGCGGTCCAGGGTCAGCCCTAGATATTTGGGAGTGTTATTCATAGGGATGGTTTCCCCGTTGTGTGTGTCGGGTTGTGTGGGAGAATTTCTCCGCGTTGACCATGATGTTCCATCGTTTCAGTCATGGATCGAGAGCATCCAGTTGTCTTTGTATGATGGCTGATGCTTCCTGGGGATCTGTGGCGGAGGCTAGGAAGGCGGTGTCATCTGGGGTTGAGCGAGAAAAATCAGACTCTTCTCAGGCTCCTTTTTTCGGGCCGCGATTTCAGGAGACCCCAAGTGTACGTCTCTTTCTCAGCAGCATTGTGCATCTCTTTAGTTAGTTTTTCGATGGCCGCATCTATGTGGCTTGGTGTGGAAAGAGGCGGCTTACTGTACGCTAAAATTTATTGGTTTTGTTTGTAGTGAAGCTCATAGCACAACGAACTGCCACCAGAACAAGGAAGACATATCTGCAAAAATGTGCAGCAACTGCGGCCAAAGTCACACAGCGAACTGTCGTGGGTGTGTTTACAAGGAACTAAAGAGCCGCTTTAACCAACACGGAGAATCAATACGTGCTCAGGCCACCCACATCAGGCACACTCCGCCACAGCCGGACCCGTCTTACTATCTATTTTATCTATATATATCTATATATCTATATATATCTATATATCTATATATCTATCTATATATATAAAATTCTGCTGTCACGGTGTTTGTATCCAAACTCCTCCGAACCTACTTGACCGATTTGGATGAAATTTGGAGGGGATATTCTGTAGGCCTGAGAATCAGCTAACATCTATTTTTCGTACCCCTAACCGATAAGGGTTGTCCACCGCTAACATTTTTTTATTTTGTCAAGTTTTTTTGTTAAAATTTTTTTGTTTTCAATTTTTTTTTTCAATGTGGCATTAGAAAATACGTTTATCCAGCATTTTAAATGGGTTCCGAGGTGAAAAGATATTGATACCGCGAATCCCTATTATCCTGACAGATGTGCCATGTCCATTTAAACGAATCCAGTTTCCAATTCGATTGGCATTTGCCATGACAATTAAGTCAAATTTATGTGTAATTGACGATTCAGAAAAATGCAAAAGAGAAAACGCAAAGGGGCTGATTTGAGCCGGAGTTCAAGCAAATGTCGGACCCAGCGACAGAGAAGAGACCAAAGAACAGAAGAAGAGATCCAGCAAGAAAACATTAATGCCAGTGAGACCATGGCACGAGTGCGTCAAGAAAAAACAGAAGATATACGAGTGGAACGCAATGAAGAAAGAAGATCAGAACAACGACAAATATGCCGTTTCAGAAGCAATAGAAGCAGAAAAAATGACCAACAACGCAAACAGGTACATCGAGCATTTGTCTCAAATTCATTCCTGCGTCTGGCATTCCACTACGAGCCCGATATTGAATATTCTGCTCATTCAAAAGTCGCCATTGGTGCTATGGACAAGGAATGCCCGCATTGTCATGCCCTCAAATATCTATATCTTTTCAATATCTATATATTCATCTATCTATTCAATATCTATATATCTATCATAGATATACATATAGATATATAGATATATATATATATAGATATATAGATATATAGATATATAGATATATAGATATATAGATATATAGATATATAGATATATAGATATATAGATATATAGATATATAGATATATAGATATATAGATATATAGATATATAGATATATAGATATATAGATACATAGATATATAGATATATAGATATATAGATATATAGATATATAGATATATAGATATATAGATATATAGATATATAGATATTGAATTTGAGGGAAATATGTGAAATATATATATCTATATATTATCTATGTGGAAAGGAAATGGCGTTTCACGGCACAAACTCGAACTTGCCCAGTTCTTAGCCGAAATAAATATTGACGTCATGCTTCTCTCTGAGACACATCTAACAGACAAGCACAACTTCCATATTCCAGGATACCTTTTCTACGCCACAAACCATCCGGCAACTCACTCGATGACCGATTCATAGCGGCCGGTGTCTAAAATGCCAAGCATACGCAATGGGGATCACGCCCTTTCAACCGAAAGGGTAAACAACTATCATCAGATTACTCTCCAGTTCTACTTACTCTCAGGTATCAATCACATATAACTGAGCGGCTCTACTGGCTGACAGACAACAGGACCAACTGGGCAAGGTACGCGAAATATTTTTGTACTCACATGGAACCAAATCAAACAGTATTCACCGATGAGAATGTTGATATCCTGGTCAAATCGATCGAGGAAACACTTGTTGCTGCAGCCAAGGCCCCTACCCCTCCAGACACTCTTAAAATGACAAATCATAGCAAGACAAATCGCGAAATCGAGCAGCTAGTACTTGAAAAATGAAGACTAAGAAGAGAATGGCAGAATCACAGATCCCCAGCAGAAGTAGAGGTTGTGAGCTGATGGTTTGTGGGCATGTCTGTTGTGTATAGGGTATACACTGTACAGAACGGGCCGCAGCACACTACCTTTGGGGACTCCAGCATTTATAACGCGGTCATGTGACGTCGAACTGTTGCACCTGGTTGAGAACACTCTTTTGAAGAGATATGATTCGAGCATTTTGTGTGTGTTCTGGGGAAGCAGCTTCATTATCTTGTGCAATAGTCCTTCCAGCCAGGCTCGGTCAAATGCTTGTACAACATCTAAGAATATCGCTGAGCAGTATTCCCGGTGCTCGAAAGCGGTACGAATTTCTTTTATGATGCGATCGTTCCATGATTTTTTGCGTAATATATCGCTGAGCAATATTCCTGGTGCTCGAAAGCGGTACGAATTTCTTTTGTGATGCGATTGAACTGTTCAATCGTAGTAGACGATGGCTATCCTCGGTTTTAGCTTGAAACTTTGTTTCATTTATGTTCCCTTTTCTTAAGGAGATTACGTAGAATGAGTTTTCTCCTATTAGTGCGGCTATTTTTTTCATGATCGCACTTGAGTATTTTTCGCAAATGTTTTTTGGAGGAGGCTTAACCTTCTTAGGTTCCTCTTTAGATGACTTTCCCGGTTGTATATTTTCACCAGTAGAATTTGCCAGCAGCTCAAATCTGTTGGTGTTTGATGGCGCTTTATTAGTGAGCATATTAGTATTGTCGCGTGCAATTTTTGATTTGTTTGTTGATGTTTTTACTTTTGAGGGGTGAGTTTTCTTTTTATTGTTATGTAAAGATCCATACCAGTCTGTGTGGTCGACCCGGTGTTCTTGTTTACTTTTTGATTTGTTGATGATGCAGCAGAACTGCTAAGTTGTGTTTTTGTTTTGATCGGTTCAGTGAGAGAGAAAGCTTGCGTCGACGAAATTGAGCGAGCTGACGGTGCCGTTCCAATTGTAGTTGTGATTGCAGTTGCAATTTCTATTTATTGTTAAATATTATTTTATTAGGATCTATTCCGATCTAATTCTTTCAGAGCCGCCTTTTCATGGTGGTAAATTGAATGGCACTGAGCAACTGCGTGGAGTGGCTAACGCACACTTCGTATGATGGTATTTAATTTAATTTATTTAATAATTTAACAATGATGTGTTAAATATTAATATAAATACAATATAACTACTCTAAAAGGGATTCTAATATTTTTAATTTATTAACTTTAAGGAAGAGTTGGTCTAAAAGGTGTTTGGAATCAACCATACCATGGATAAGTTATGTAGAAACATTACCCCAGCACAGGTTCGGAGCTCCTTTAGGGGAGGTAGCTTCAACAATTTAAGCTTGCAACGGTACGGCGGAAGACGATTGTCAGGATTCCAGCTTAAGTTTTTTAGTGCAAATAACAGGGACTGCTTTTGCACAAACTCAATGCTTTTTTGATGAGTATTGTGGAGTATTGTGAGCTTCAATCGAACGAGCAGTATTCAAGGATAGGACGAACTAGGGTGATATATAGGTATCTGGTGGTGAAATGATAGTCAAATTCTTTGACTAACACTTAATAAAGGCTAACATTCCTCTGGCTTTATTGACTGTCACAAAAATGTTATCATTAAACTTAAGTTTATGATCAAAAAGAATTCCAAGATCATTGATTTGGTTTAAATAGAACACGCTTAGTTCATTATGAAAGATTGGAAACAATCCAAATAAGGATACTTGGGGCAAAACCAATAAGCGAGAGTTTCTGTATTAGGAGCTGAAGAGCTCAAATACCTTGCTAAAGTATAAATTACATCATTTGCAAGCGATACAGAAAACCTCCCTGGAAGATTGAAGAAAATTCTAGTAGATTAGTTGTTGTTGAGCGAAGCTTGACAAAACCATGTTGGTATGGTGAGATTATGCTGTTGCATGCATGTTGCAGATGCGATGTGATGAGTTTCTCAAGAAGCTAGGAAATCGCAGATAATTTAGCAATGCCGCGGTGGTGAGCCTTAGAACCTTTTTTATGAATAGGTATAAGGAAAGATTCATTCCATAATTTATGTAGATTGGGATGTTTGCTCCAAAGATGGTTTAAATACTATAACGAAAGGTAAGAGAAGTAGATCGGAGCACCTTCTGAGGATGCAGCTAGGTACATTGTCTGGGCCTGGTGAAAAGGAGATTCTGATTGATGAAAGAGCCGTAAACACATCGTGACAGTGGCATTTCCAAAGATATATGTTATCTATGTAGGGTAAGCGATATGGATAATAAAAGGACGGATCGAATGAATCAGATGAATAGCTCGATTGAAAAAATGAAAAAAATTATTAGCAATACCGAGATGCGAAGAGGCGGAATTTATTTTTCATATAGTTGATTGTTAAGTCGAATTTGCTTAACAGCCGCCCGACTGACGCCGAATGTTACGCTGTGTATGCGATCCGATTAGAGACGAAGTGGCGAAATATGGAAGTAAAAAAAAGCTTTCATACAACTGTTCTTGCGTTTATGGAAAATATTTACAGTCGTTTGCAGTGTATTATCTTCCATCACTTTTTCACACCACAAGTAAGTTACAGGCGGAATTAAAAGCGTTAATTTGACAAGAACATTTTTGACTATAATTTTGAACCTGAGCAAAAGCACCATAGAAAATCACCTTATATTTGTAATTTTTGTGAAATGGCGGGAAACCGAATTGCTGAAAATCGAAACAAAATAAAATGCGACATATAGAGAGGCGAACCCACGGCGTGAAATATCAAATATTACTTGATATCGTTACGACCAACTGGGGCATTTTTCCAATCAATGCCCAAAAAACGGAAATGCAGCCAAACAAGACATGATTAAACAGAAGACCGTTAACCAGTTTTATGTGGACGACCCATTGTGAAATTTATTGCAACGAGGTGTCTTTACATTTCTTAAATTTATTTGGTGTACCGAATCGCATCACCGCCGATCAGGGCAGATGCTTCACCAGAGTTGCGTGGTTCGGAAAAATTCAACTTCAATTCAACTATGGAAGCGAGCCGTGCACCTGAAAAAGAACATGTAATGAATACACTGAAAAATTTATTGTCAGTACTAGAATCATGTCAACAATCGTAGCAGGACATAATTGAAAAAGTACAACTTGCATTAAAATATACAATTAGTCTTGCCACGGAGCAAATACGTGGGAGATGTTCATTGGCAAGCAGGATTAACCTTTGGGTTAGTTTCTCCAAGTAAGACCGAATGTAATATAGATTTGGAAATCATTAGACCTCATGCAACAATAAATATGACTTTCTTGGCGACCTATGACAAATCCAGATTTGACAGCAGTAAGGCTGCTGTTATTAGACACCACGTAGGAGACTATGAAAGACACCAAACCTAGTTGGATCCAAAATTTAGAGAACCGTTTTTGGTAACAGAAGTATTAGAGGGTAACAGGTTTATCCTAAAGTCGTTGACAAGTAACCGAACGTGCCAGATTCTGAAATTCAAAATGAGTTGAATAACGAGAATGTAGAGAAAAGCACGCTAGTGCGTTCAGTGGCAAACGAGAGTTATCCGTTAAAAAGTGACGATGAATTGTGAGATTATCAGTCGGGGTGCTATGATGATTGTGTGATATATAGAGATATAAATAGATATATATATATATATATAAGTATAGATGAGACGATACGTTTTGAGATTATACGTCGGGGTGAGACGATGATTGTGTGACAAAGACTTATCCGTCTAGGAGATATGACGTATCTTTAGTACATCCAATACTAGAGTATGGGTCATGCGTCTGAAGCCCTCAATATGGGGTTCATCAAGATCGGATTGAATCCGTTCAAAAGAATTTCTTGAAGTTTGCTCTTAGCGCACTCAACTGGAATGCAAATGTTCACGTCCCTTCGTATTTCAACAGACTTCTTCTAATCAATTTTAGAGCAACAAAAGCACTCCACTTCTTTCTCGTAATCTCTTCTTCACTTTATTCTTTTGGATCTATCCCCGCGATCCGAGCCGTACGTTAAACGGCAGCTCTCTAGGTCGGTTGGGCGGGAGGTGGGCTGTACGTTATGCAGTGGAAGCCGCGCGAATAAAAAAAATATTACGAATCCTTGTGGAATGCCATTGTGAAGTTGAATCTCGTTTGACAGGGTGTTTTTTTAGTTTTAGACGATTTCTCAGGTAGGTGTGTATAAAGTTGTTTATTTTTTAGTCGAATTTCCATTTTTGCAGATGCTGCAGGATGCAGTGGGTTCCTATGTGATTTTTTATTGCGAAGTTGTTGCAGATGATGTTATCTAATAATAATAGTGGGTCTATTGTGCATCTGTTTGTTTTGTATACATATTGATTTAAATAGAGGACGTTTTCTTGGTTAAGGGTCCACATTATTCTTTTTGATATTATTTTTTCTAAAGTTTTTGTTATGCAGGATAGAAGTACTATTGGGCGGTAGCTATTTAAATTTGTTTTGTTTCGTTTGGTCTGTTAATTGCGATTATTGTTGCAGTTTTCCATTGATTCGGAATGATGCTATTGTCTAGTATTCTATTGTATAAGTCAAAAAGTTGATTCGGTACGATATTTGATAAGTTGATAGGTGATATTTGGAAGTTTTTTTTTTTATTTCATAACTGATGTTGTAATATCCTGGGCTTGATCCTTTAAGGGTGTTGAGGCAAGATTGGACTTCTTTTAGTGTGATAGTTGTCTCAATGAGTTTTCCCATTTATACCAATTTATTT